>CANTUV010000032.1:40697500-41380049 GCA_947685225.1 Garcia nutans | reverse complement strand
CATTCCACCGGAAGTGGGTGCAAAAATCCCCACTCACACTTGGCGTCACTGTGATATGATTTGCCTTCGGGGCTAGCTTTTGAGCATTACTTGATTTATCTTCGGGGCTAGACACTTGGTGTCATTGTGGACCAAAACAGACTCTGAGATTTGAATAATGTATTAGTTTGTTTTGGCTCATGATTGTGTATGTGTTTGTGTGAATTATTATGTGATGAAAGTATATATTTAAAAGTGAACTTAACTACCATATTGTGACATAACATATAAGCATTTTGCATTGACATTATTTTTAAAGTTTTATTATTATCAAAGTTTGTATCACTAGGCTTTTAGCTTAGCGCGATTGTAATTCATCGCAATTGTAAGTGAAGACTCTCTTATGGGGAGGTCTTGGGATCGAAACGAGGGAGGCAACCCCTGACTAGGGCCAAATAAATAAATCCTACCATGAAACCGTGAGGGAAAGTGGTATTGTGACATGCCCAGTGCTTGGTTGGGCCTAGGGCCCTTGAAGCCTGAAGGCTGGGCTATTACAGTTAAAAAGGTACATTTTTAACTGTAACATCTAAATTGCACTGGGCATGTCACAATACCACTTTCCCTCACCGTTTCACAATAGGATTTGTTTATTTGGCCCAAGTCAAAAGTCACCTGCCTCGTTTCGATCCCAAGACCTCCCCCATAAGAGAGTCTTTTTCACTTAATGAGTACCATTTCTTCTACTAAAATAAATGTAACACCCTTATACCCTATACATGTATAATACACACTTCTAGTATATAAAGAATATCCATATACGGTTCAAAGGTTTCATGACCTGTTTTGATAAAAAATTTCACATTTCTGATTTAAAATTTTAAATACTAAATACATAAAATTAAATAGTATATAAATATTCTTTACTTGATATAGGAACTCAAAATAAAAATTTTATATGAAAATCTCTAGGAAAAATTTGCCAGAGTTTTGTCTGTAATTTGGACATCCTAAAATTTATCAATTACACAACCTGCAAAAAGAACACTTCCAAGAAACAATAAACCACATCTTCACCTTAACTTCTCAATTTTTTCACAATTTTCTCAAAACATTTATGCATATTCATATATAAATATCCAAAACACAACCCATCCTACACAATTTATCCAAAAGTCTTTATAACTTACAATACATATACTTTAAAATCATAAACATATGATTTCATAATGTACAAAAACATAAAATGTATACATGATGGCAAAAGGCTTGTTCTTGATGTGTCCAAAATTTGCTCAATAAGCAATCTCAAATCTAGACCTGACCCGATCTAGAAGAATCCTCCGGCTCTATCGGATCTCCCCTGTCACCTGCGCGATAAATTATAATCGTGTTAAGCTAAAAGCCTAGCAGTACAACTTTGATAAAAGTAAAACTTTAACACAATGCTAATGCATAATGCATTTGCGTGCGATGCCACAATGTAGCATTCCATTCAATTTAATAACATAATTTTTCATTTGTTTGTGATTCACATAAACACACATACAAGCACGGGCCCAATAAACTAATACATTATTCAAATTCCAGAGTTACCATTGGTCCAAATTGACATCAAGTGTCTAGCCCCGAAGGCAAATCATATCATAGTGACGCCAAGCGTCTAGTCCCAAAGGCAAATAGTGAGGATAACCTCATATGTAACATCCCAACTAGGTTTCAAGGGCTACGCCCAACCCAGCTTCAAGGGACTATTACATCCTAGGCATGCCGCTAAATACAGAACTCTAAAAATTGAATAACATACTAGACACAAATTATTTCATATTTTCCATTCTCAATTCCTTTCTCATATTCCATTTTTCTCATTCAAATCAATGTTATTTCATTTCATCACATTACAGGTATTTCATAATAAAATCACATTCCATACAATTTAGCCATTTATAATGGCTTTTCACAATGTTTATAATGCATGCACATCAACTCACATGCCATAACACAATGTATATGGACTTTCAAATGATTAAGTAGCTTAACACATTTTTCATTTAAAATGTGTTAAGCCAAAATTAAATACAAGTATTTTAAAACTATCAAAGCATGTACTTACATCGCTAAGTACTTAAATGCAAGCTTAAAATCTCCCACCAATCTTCACTTCCAAATTGCTCTTCAACACTGGGATTGAGCAATTCACTTCTCCTTAATGCCTATACACAATGTGATTAAATACAATCATTTAATATCACATTTTAAGGCATTTCCAACATTAAACCCTAATTAAACATCACTCTTATGCAAATTCAAAAAATTTAGCCTTTCCTTACTTTAACATTAGAATTCCATTCTATTCCATTTAAATTAGTGTTTTAAGTTCAATTATATTATTAAAAACATATTTTAACATGTTTCATTCATACACATTACTTAAATACTCACTCTTACTCAAAACCCTAAAATGGCATAACCTTCACCAATGAAGGTTTTTCTTTCTAACCTATTCCAATTATTAATCTAAGCTTATTTCCTTCACTAATACCATGAATTAACATGATTTAAACATTAAAATTCAACAATTCACCATTCTTTAAAAATTCTCTTTCCAAAACCATAAACTCAACACTACCTCATCCAAACTCTAACCAAAATTAACCAAATCTACCATTTGACTTTAAAATCCTTGTTTATGCATCAAAACAACACATTTGGAATCAATTTTCACAATTAAAACACATGATTCTAAGAATCCAAATTTTTCATAACCCTAAATTCTCTCTCTTCACCCAACTCATCCCAAACTTAATCCTTTCTTCCATTTAACTTGAAAAATCATTAATAATTAATCAAAATAGCTTCATTCATACCCAATTAAACAATTAAATTATGCTAATAGAAAATCCCAAAATCCACATATTCATAGTTTTCCTAGAAATTCAAAAATTAGGGAAGAGAGCTTACGTACTTGTTAGAAAATCACCAAAACTCCACTTAGCTCCTTAAAATCTCTTCAATCTTAGGTAGCTTGGAAGAAAATAAGATCTCTCTTTCTCTCTAATGGTGTCACATTTTTTTTTTTGAAGAAGAAGAAGAAGAAGGAAGAAGAAGACTAATTTTTAAATTTTCTCTTTCTTTCCACTTAAAAAATAAGACCATATATAAATATTATTTTATTTTAATAAATAATTAATTATTTTAAAATCCCAAATTACCTCTTCCAACCAAAAAAAATTATTTTTAATTTATTTAAATAAGTTTAAGTGTATAAGATATAATTACCATTTTGCCCTTAGACTTTTGACTTTTCTTTTAAAAGAGTTGACTAATGTATATGTTAGGTATATTTCATTCACATATACATTCTACTTTTTCACTTAAAATCCTTTCATTTTCCATTTAAATCATTTCTTTAACTTATTTAAATTTAAATTTATTTTATTTTATTTAATTCCAAAAATTTTAGGGATGTTACATAACATGGATGGTCCAATAGAGCCGGAGAGTTCTACTAGACCAGGTCGGGTCTAGATTTGTATTGGTTGAGCTTGAAGTATTTTTGCTACATCAAGATCAGAGTCATTTTGTCAGCATGTATATATTTTATGTTATAGTACTTTTTGATATTATGTATATTATATTATATTTTTGGAGAATAAATATATATATTATAAATTATAAAAAATATTTTGAATAATTGAGTAATGTGAGATTTTATATATTTTGATATATATAAATGCTTTGAGGAATGGGGAATAAGAAAATTTATATTAAATCATATTGTAATATTCTTATACCGTATATGTGTATTTTACACGTAATATCCCAAACTATACCCTAAAATTTTGGAGTGTTAATTGTTGTATTAGATTAAATATTTTAAAGTGTATATGTTATGTATATGGAGATAAAAACAATATATACAAGATTATGTCTTTTTGGTCAAAAGATATTTTGTATTTAAATGGATTTGTTTAATGTTAGTGGAAGATGATGTTAGTGGGTGATTATTATATTGTTTAAATGTATATTGGAGAGTAATTTGGGGAAAAATGGTTTGGTTAAAAGAGAAGAGTGTTGACTTTCTTTCTTTCTTTCTTCTTCTTCTTTTATCTTCATCTTATTCTTTTCTTCTCTTTGGCCGGCAACCCTTAGCAACCAAAGGAAAAGAGATTTTGTTGCTTCCAAGCTCAAAAGATTGAAGGTTTTCAAGAGATCAAGTTGGAGTTTTAAGGACTTTCTTCACTTTTGGTAAGTGTCCAACTTGTTTCTTGGTTTTCTTTTGAGTTTGTGTTCTTGGGTTTATTGGATGGTTGTTTTGGTATATTTGAGGGTTGTGTTGTTTTGTTAACTTTGATTTTTGAGTTTGGTGAAAGAGGCAAGTGTGTGGATTATGTGATTTTTGAGTTGTGAATATGGTGGTGTTTGTGTTTGATGTTTGTAATTGAGTTTTTTTAAGGTTTACTCAAGTATTATATGGGTTGTTGATGGTTTTGATTGAGATTGTGTGTTATTGATATGGCTATTGGAAGGTGATTGTTGGATGTAGTGTTTTGGGTGTCGATTTCAGGGTTTTTGGCCTGACACGCCTAGGAACACAGCCATGTCTTTGAGTGTGTCATTGGTTCTGTTTTCTAGGTTGGTGACACGAGCAGTGAGACGCCCATGTCACTGAGCGTGTCACAGTTTCTGTATTGTAGTAGCATTGACACGGCCAGTGACATGCCCATGTCACTGAGCGTGTCATAGCTACTGTGTTGTTGGTTGATTGACACGGCCAGTGACACGCCCATGTCACTAAATGTGTCATAGCTTCTGTGTTGGAGGAGAATTGACACGTGCAGTGACACACCCATGTGACTGAGCGTGTCAAAGCTTCTGTGTTGTGGGTTTAGGGCACGGTCAGAGACACGCCCGTGTTGTTGAGCGTGTCAAGTGTAGAGTTTGCCCTAGATAGTTCTCTTCCTTATCCTCTTATGTGTATCTCTAAGTGAGTGTTATTGATCACCTTTGGATTAGGTTTTGAAGAGAATTGAGTTGCCCTAGCTAAGGTTTGAGGGATATCTTGGAAGAGGAGTTGATAGAGTGGTGTTGTTGCTCTTAGAGGTAGGTACAAACTTTGAATGATTGCATACATTTATATGACATTAGGACTTAACACATTTAGTTGAGAAATGTGTTAAGTTACTTGATATATTGTTGATGAATGAATTATATGTCATGATATGCATAATGTGAATTTTTTTTATGTATCAATGCAATTGAGTAAAGTATTGTATATGAAAAGAAATGTGGAAAAATGTGATATGAGATGTGAAAACATAATGTAATCAATCGATATTGAGATGAAATAGAAGAATGAGAAAAATGAGAAAAGATGATATACTAAGGCAATGAGCCTAGTTTGATTATGAGAAATGAACTGAGAAATGAATTGTGAAAGAGATTGATAGTGAGATAAATGAATTAATTGTGTGCCTAGTATGTTATTCAATTTTCAGAGTTCTGGGTTTGGCGGCATGCCTATGAAATGAATTGCTGGGCAGGTGAAAAGACCGGGTTGTAAGCCTTAAAAACTATAACAGTCTAGCCAAGTTGAGGACCAAGATACTGGGGCCCTAGGGTCTAGCCAGGTTGAGGTCCAAGAGATTGAGTCTATTACATTATCCATGGATAGATATATTGCCTACGAGCTTGATAAATGTGATTATGGACCAAAGCAGTAACTCTGAACTTTGAATATCATATTAGATTCTTTTGGGCCCATGCTTGTCTTTGTTTTAATGTAAATTATGAAATGTGATGCTAATGATTAATATGTTGAGATATAATGTAATGACTTGATATATATTCATATTTATTGTGTATGAGCATCGCATTGATCTTTATTGAATCAAAGTTTGTACCACTAAGCTTTCTGCTTAGCGCGATTGTGGTTCATCATGCAGGTGACAGGGTAGATCTGGTTGTGCCGGAGAGCTCATCTAGACCGAGTCAAGTCTAGGCTTGAGTTTGTGAGAGCAGTGTTGAGTTGTGAAGATCGAGATCAGAGATGAACTGCCAGCATGTATAAATTCTATAATTTTGTAAACATTGATTTTAATATATATATATACATATGTATTTTCCGCTGCTTGTTTAACAAATGTTTTGGACAGACTATTTTGGATAAACTTTTGGGTACTAATGATATATATATGTATTTTAACAAGCGATGTTTTATCTATTACTATTTATAATTCAACTTAAATGTTTTAAGTTTACTTGGACAAACTTACTATGACTATATGTTAAAGATTAAAGTTTGAATAAATTAAATGTTTTAGTTTATTTAGATTTTAGAAATGATGAATTTTGATTTTATTGTAAAGTTTAGTTTGTTTAAAATGAACCGTGACACCCCTTTATCCGGTATGCGTATATCGCGTGTTGTGCGGGTGTATGTGGTGTGCGTATATTGGGGTACGGGTGTGTTACATTACATATACTAGGTATATGTATTATATGTATGTAGAGTGTAAGGGTGTTACATAAAGAATGTCTTGCCAACTCACTCACTCCCCTTTGTCCCCTACTTTTTTATATTTTTTAAATCTTCATCTCATAAAATAAGTCACATTTTTCTTCTTTTATTTTTTCTTTTTAAAAGATAATACTTTTTGTCTCCCACTTAGCCCTTAACTCGTGCAAATAATTAAAAAAAGTCACATGAGCCATGGCCAAGCCATGAGTGACTTGGCCGTATCTCTCAATTTTTCTAAAGACATGGCCAAGGCCCATGAGTGTGTTCATTGATGCCTTTCAAATACTTCCTTCTTGTGGGAGTGATACGGCTAGTGGCTTGGCCGTATCACTTGCTTGTGTTCACTTTTTCTCCTTTCTTTGCTTCTCCTTCATTATTCTTTAGGTGGGACACAGCCTAGGCCCTGGCCGTGTCATGTGACACGGCCAATGACTTGGTCGCATCTTATGAATAAGTTCTCTTCTGCCCAAATCTTCCCAAAGACAACCAAGTTGGTTTTGTCTTGGCCGTGTCATGTGAAAATGGCCAGTGACTTGGTCGTGTCTCTTGGGTGTGTCATTGGCTGCTTCTTTTCCTTCCTTTCTTCATGAGTCTCTTGCCTTTGATGAGGGACACAGCCAAGCTAGTAAGTGTCTTGACCGTGTTTCAATGTCTTTCTACCAACTTTGGATCCAACAAGTGAATTTAAGCTCCATTTTTGCACTTCAACCTAAATCAAACACTTCAAGTAATCTTAAACACAAATTAAAGAAAAAATTAACTAAAAGCTAATAAAATTGGCCTAAAAATATATACATAAATGATCAAAACAATAATGTATAAAAAATTGTGTTGCCTTGAAATATTTTAGATTGAAGTAGTTCAACAGTTATATGAAAATGTATGAATTTTAAAAGTGCTTTTCTTACAGGATTTTCCTATTTTAAAGTTTTGATTCTATTTATTTTATGAACAAAACTCTGCCAAATTTTTCTCATAATTATTATATAATTCAATTAAACTATATTTTAGCTAACATTATTAATTATTTTATCAATATATAAATGTATATTTGCTTATAATGTTTAACTTTTAAATGAGTCGAATATTATTATTCCTAAACTAAAATCTATAAGTTAATGTTTTCCATTGTTATTTTATTATAGCACTCTTATGTTCTATATATGTGCGATGATATATATGGGTGTGAGAGTATTACGCACCACCATTACATTAGTCGCCTTCACCAAAGTAGCAATCTTCTTTGCATTGACGGTGATCCCATTGTTGCGAAGGATTAAAGTAGTTTAATGATAAGAGCATTTTTATACTTGTTTTTAGTATGATTTCTTTGTGTTTTTAGTTAATGTTTCATTTGATTTTGGTTTAAAGTTTGTTTTATGTGTTTGTTTTAGGTCAAAGTACAAAAACTCCCTTGGATGATCAAAAAAATGAAGAAAAAGCATGAAGCAAGCAAGACATGGCCAAGCCAAAGTGAGCTTGGCCGTGTCCCTCAAAGTAACTTGAAGGCAGTAGCTGACATGGCCAGGTGACACGCCCAAGTCACTGGCCATGTGTCTCACCCAAAGAACATAAGCCAAAGAACCAAGCAGGAAAGGAAAGAAATGAAGACAGTAGCTGACACACCCAGGTGACATGCCCAAGCCTGTGGGCGTGTCACATGACACGGCCACAAGCTTGGCCGTGTCACCACTTGAAAGCAAAGAAAGAAATCAACAAATTGGCAAGCAAAAGGTGACACACCCAGGTGACACGGCCAGAAGCTTGGCTGTGTCACCTCATGAAATCAAAAGGAAAAGAAAGAAAAGAAAAAGGCAGAAGGTGACACGGCCAACTCGCTTGGCCGTGTCCCAAAGAAAAACATGAGTCACGGCCAAGCCACTCATGGCTTGGCCGTGTCACCCTATGAAAATGTTGAAATCTTTGCACGAATTGAGGAACAAGTGGGGAATAAAGACTAGCTTTTACCAAAAGTCTTCATAGACAAAAGAAAAGCTTGCCTAATTTGAGGAAAAGAAAGGTAAAACAAAGAAAATGTGGGAGACAAAGAAAAAGAGGGTGAGCTGGAAGAGGGGTTGTGAGCTTTGGTGGGAAATAAAAAGGAGAAGAAGAGGGAGTTTTAAGGGGATTCTGGAGTTTGAAACGAGAGAGCTAGAACAAGGAAGAAGGAGCCAACAACTGAAGCAAAGAGGAGGGTTTTGAGCTGAGTTTGAAGAAGGAGACGCATCTTGTACAAGCCCTAAACCAAAAATCAAGGATTGAAGTGAAGAAATACAAATTATTCGCCATGGATTGTTTGGTTTCTTTTACTCATTTATCTTGCTCTGTTTTTCTGGTTTTGAACATGAACTAATTCCTTCTCTATCTTGATATTGATGAACCCTAGCTTATTTGTATGGATTGAATAATTATATTTAGTTGAATTATTTGATTGAGTTGTTTTATTCTTATGATGCTTAATGATTTATTTCCAATTGATAATAGCATGCTTATTGATTGGTTGTAATTTTCATATTATTGACTTGAGAAAGCTTGATATGAATTGATTACTCATAAGGGTTGAGGATTGATTGGGGTACTAGAGATAGACTTACAAGATCCTTTGGTTTATAGTTCCTTGTTCTTAATGCATGATCTATTTAATTGTGTTTGAGAAGAGATTCCGACACTCTACTTAGTGATTAGGGATTAATTCACTCGAGAGAGGTTTTAGTCTAATTTAGAGGAATGCCAACTCAACTCTATTGAATGATTTAACTGAATTGATTGTTCATAAATATCATTGAGGCTAGGGGGATTCAATAACTGGATAGTATTATTATCATCAATCCTATTTGCATAACATTTAATTTTCCCTTACTTCCAGTTATTAATTTAGTTGTTTTTAATTACAAAGCATCACACAACTATTAATTTGCTAAACAACAGTTAAGGTTTGAACTAGTACTTGGCCTTGTCCCCAGTGGAACGATAACTCACTCACTACTATATTACTTGGGCGACCCGTGCACTTGCAGTATTTGCTATAGCATAACGGCACGCACCAAGTTTTTGGCGCCGCTGCCGGGGACAATGGTTTCAATATTAGTAATATAATCAAAACTGTTGATTTAGTTTTTATTTTCATTTGTTTTTAACATTGGTTCTTGCTTGTCGATTATCATTTTAGGTATTCCTCCCTATTTATGACCAGAGGTAACTCATCCCAATTGTTTGAGTTAGACCCAGAGCTAGAAAAAACATTAAGGAGAAAGCGAAAGGAAGAAAGGGAGGCAGTTTTGGAAGACGCAGAACCAGAAATAAATCTGAAAATAGACGAAGAAGAAGAATTTGAAGTGATGGAAGGAGCTGGACCAAGAACAATGCAGGAGTTTGCTAAGCCTAATCTCAATGGAGCTGAATCTAGTATCCGGAGGCCGACAGTTGATGCAAACAACTTCGAAATAAAAGCAAATGTAATTCAAATGGTGAAGCAGACTTGCCAATTCTATGGGTTTCCTGATGAAGATCCTAATGCACATATTGAGAATTTTCTGGAGATATGTGACACATTCAAGATAAATAATGTCTCAGATGATGCAATTAGGCTGAGGTTGTTCCCATTTTCCCTTAGAGATAGACCAAAGAAGTGGCTGAAATCTTTTCCTCCAGGAACCTTCACCACATGGGGTCAGTTGGCAGAGAAATTCCTAGAAAAATACTTCCCACCATCCAAAACTGCTAAGTTGAGGAATGATATCTCATCCTTTCTGCAGCAAGATGGTGAGAGCCTTTATGATGCCTGGGAAAGATTTAAAGATTTGCTTGAGAAGGTGTCCTCATCATGGACTTCCACTATGGCTTCAAATTCAAACATTTTACAATGTGTTGAATTATGTAAGTAAGCAATCCATTAATGCAGCAGCTGGTGGTACCATAAACAACAAGACACCTGAACAAGCAAGGGATTTAATTGAAGACATGGCTATCACCAATTATCAGTGGCAAGCCCCAAGGGAATAAGGAAAGCTGAAGGTCATGGGTTCACACCAATTAGATACTGTGGTTGCTTTGACGGCCCAATTGGAAGCATTGAATAAAAAATTTGATTCCTTGGCTTCTTCTTCTAGGAAAGTAATGCGGTGATGTCTTGTGAATGGTGTGGGGGTGGACATCAAATTCAAGATTGCCAAAGTGGTAACATGTTTGCTAGGCAAGAGCAAGTAGATTATGTTGGAAATATGCCAAGGCAATAACAGAATAACCCCTACAGCAACACATACAATCCGGTGGGTGGAGAAATCATCCAAATTTCTCATGGAATATTCAAAATAATCCAAGACCTCCTCCCTGGATTCCAGCAGCCCCAACATCAACAAGTTGCCACTCCAAGAAAGAGTAGTTTGGAGGACATGATGAAGAAATTTATAGCAACTTCTGAAACTAGGCTCCAATCAACTGAAACCACCCTAAGAAATCAGCAAGCCTCTATTCATAATTTGGAGAATCAGGTGGGGCAAATTGCCAAGTTGCTCAGTGAGAGACCCCAAGGAAGTTTTCCAAACACTGAGGCAAATCCTAAAGAGCAGCTTAAGGCAATTACACTAAGGAGTGGAAAAGAGATTAAGGGTAATGTGGATAAGAAAAGAGGAGAAGTGGCAGAGAAAAGGGCTGAAGTACAAGAAAAAGAAAAAGACAACGATCCTCCTGTCACTTCGGGAGAGAAAGCTATACTAGAAAGTGAGAGAGAAGCAGCTGCAAGAAAGTAGTCCCATACTGAAGGAATACCGACCTAGAGTACCCTATCCGGCAAGATTGAACAAGGACAAGATTGATGCTCAGTTCGGTAAGTTTCTTGAACTTTTTAAACAATTGCACATTAATATTCCATTTGCTGAAGCTTTGTCACAGATGCCTAAATATGCTAAATTTTTTAAAGATATCCTTTCTAACAAAAGGAAACTTGAGGAAGTGTCTTTAGTGCATTTATTTGAAAAGAATTCGGCTATTTTACAAAGGAGGTTACCTAAGAAGTTAAAAGATCCAGGTAGTTTTACCATTCCATGTTTGATAGGTAACCTTGAGGTTAAGAGTGCATTAGCTTATTTGGGGGCTAGCATAAGTGTTACGCCCTATAAAATATTTAAAGAGTTAGGCATTGGTAAACCTAAACCAACACTTATGACCATCCAACTTGCTGATAAGTTAGTAGTCCACCCTCGTGGCATTATAGAAGATGTGTTAGTAAAAGTTGGGGATTTCATTTTCCCCAATGATTTTGTTATCATTGATATT
Organism: Garcia nutans; assembly: GCA_947685225.1. Classification (NCBI taxonomy): domain Eukaryota; kingdom Viridiplantae; phylum Streptophyta; class Magnoliopsida; order Malpighiales; family Euphorbiaceae; genus Garcia; species Garcia nutans. The sequence continues at coordinate 41,368,276 of CANTUV010000032.1, read as the reverse complement.
GATGAGGATGCGGAATTTTCACTTATTTTTGGTAGGCCATTTTTAAATACAGCCCGTGCCCTTATCGATGTTCATGATGGCACTTTAACTTTGAGAGCGGGTGATGAGAAAGTTATTTTTAGGATACATGATGCCATGAAACATTCACTTTCACTTGATGAGGCGGAATCATGCAATGATGTTGTTGAGCATGAGACCGTAAATTGTGTTACTAACATTGTTTCCAAGGATCCCCTTGAGTTGTGTTTATTTCAGGAAAATGTTGAGGATCAAGAAGCAATGGAGTAGCTTGCTTTTCTTGAAGCAAGTAATTTGTTCAAATGTAGGGCATATGAGACTATTGAGATGCCAAAGGAAGAGAAGCCAAAACCATCGGTGATTGATCCACCCAACTTGGAACTAAAGCCCCTTCCAGATCACCTTGAGTATGGATTTCTGGCAGAGAAGAAGAAATTACCAATAATTTTGAGTTCCCACCTATCTTCTGAGTAGAAAGAAAAACTTATCCAGTTGTTATAGAAACATAAGAAAGTGATAGCTTGGAAGATAGCAGACATCAAGGGTATCGGTCCATCCTATTGCACTCACAAGATACTGATGGAGGATGAACCCACAACGGAGACTAAACCTAAAGATGAAAGATGTAGTGAAGGCTGAAGTGATAAAACTACTTGATGCAGGGATTATACATCCGATCTCGGATAGTTCTTGGGTGAGCCCAGTCCAGGTAGTACCAAAGAAAGGAGGGGTGACGGTGGTCCCTAATGAAAATGTTGAGCTGATTCCAACAAGAACAATTACCAGTTGGAGGGTTTGCATAGACTACAGGAAATTGAATGATGCAACTAGGAAGGACCATTTTCCTTTACCTTTCATTGATCAGATGTTGGAGAGGTTATCCGGGCATGAGTATTACTATTTTTTGGATGGTCTTTCAGGCTATTTCCAAATTCCTATTGCCCTAGAAGACCAAGAGAAAACTACATTCAGCTGCCCATATGGGACATTCACATATCGAAGAATGCCATTCGGGTTGTGCAATGCACCTGCGACTTTTCAGAGGTGCATGGTGGCAATCTTTAATGAACTTGTTGAGGATATTATGGAGGTATTTATGGATGATTTCTCGGTCTATGGAAGCTCATTTGATAGATGTTTGGAAAATCTTGAAAGAGTCTTGATGAGATGTGGGGAAACCAACTTAGTGCTTAATTGGGAAAAGTGTCATTTCATGGTTCAAGAGGGAATTGTGTTGGGACACAAAATTTCAAGCAAGGGCATTGAGGTGGATCGGGCTAAGGTAGACACCATTGAGAAGTTACCACCACCCACATCTGTGAAGGCCATCAGAAGTTTTCTAGGACATGCGGGTTTTTATCGGAGGTTCATTAGAGATTTTTCTAAGATAGCCCATCCATTGACAAGACTCCTTGAGAAGGATGTGGATTTTGTTTTTGATGAGGAATGTTTGAGAGCATTCACAACTCTTAAGGAGAAATTGACCCATGCTCCAATCATGGTAGCTCCCAATTGGAATCTACCATTTGAACTAATGTGCAATGCAAGTGACTTTGCAGTGGGAGCAATCTTTGATCAACGCAAGGAGAAATACTTCCAGCCTATCTACTATGCAAGCAAGACCTTGAACACAGCTCAAGCTAATTACACAACTATAGAGAAAGAGCTTCTAGCTGTGGTTTTTTCTTTTGACAAGTTTATATCATATCTAATCTTGTCAAAAGTGATTGTTTATACAGACCATTCGGCTTTAAGGTATTTATTTGCAAAAATTGATGCTAAGCCTAGGCTAATCTGTTGGGTTTTGTTGTTTTAGGAATTTGACTTGACAATTCAAGACAAGAAGGGAGCTGAAAATCTTGCAGCAGATCATCTTTCTCGCTTGGAGAATCCAACCTTGGAGAGGTTTGAAGAAGGGGACATTGATGACCACTTTCCCGATGAGCAGCTGTATGCCATGGTAAGTGAGGTAAGTAATTTAAATTTTGAAACACCTTGGTTTGCAGACTTTTCTAACTATTTAGCTGTTAGGGAACTTCCTAAGGACTTAACTTATCAAGCAAAGAAGAAATTCTTTTCTGATTTAAAGTATTATTTTTGGGAGAATCCCTTTTTGTTTAGATTATGTAAGGATCACATGATCCGACGATGTGTGGCATGGCCCGAAACAATGAACATTCTTAGTTAATGCCATGCTGGACCAGCTGGTGGTCACATGGGAGCCAATAGGACTGGTCAAAAGGTACTAGAATCAGGATTTTATTGGCCCACTTTGTTTAGGGATAGCTACAAATTTGTGAACCCCTGTGATCAATGCCAAAGGACTGGAAACATTTCCTCTCGTGATGAGATGCCCCAAAATGGGATTTTAGTTTGTGAAAACATTGATGTATGGGGGATCGATTTTATGGGACCCTTTTTAAATTCCCTTGGTAACAAATATATTCTTGTAGCTATAGACTATGTATCTAAATGGCCTGAAGCCCAAGCCTTGGTAACCAATGATGCTAGGGTTATGGTGAAGTTTTTGAAGAAGTTGTTTTCTCGATTTGGTACACCAAAAGCAATTATAAGTGATAGGGGTACTCACTTTTGTAACTTTCAACTTGTGAAGGTTTTCAAAAGATTAGGAGTTACACATAGGTTTGCTACTCCTTATCATCCCCAAACTAGTGGCCAAGTTGAGAACACAAATAGGAAGATTAAAAGGATTTGGGAAAAAACTATAGAGCGATCTCGAAAGGATTGGTCCGAGAAATTGGACAATGCTCTATGGGCTTTTAGGACTGCATTCAAAACTCCTTTGGGCACTATGCCATTTAGATTGGTATATGGAAAAGCTTGCCATTTACCTGTTGAAATTGAACATAATGCATATTGGGCTATAAAAAAGATTAACCTTGATCTAGCTTGTGCAGGTGAAAGGCAAAAATTACAGGTAAACGAGTTGGATGAGTGGAGATTGTAAGCTTATGACAATGCGAGAATGTATAAGGAACGTACCAAGAGATGGCATGATGCTCACATTAAGGAATGGAAAGAGTTTCAAGCAGGAGATCAGGTATTATTGTACAATTCAAGGCTTCGACTCTTTCCAGGTAAGTTGAAATCTCGATGGTCCGGTCCTTTTACTGTTAAAGAAGTTTTCCCCTACGGAGTGGTTGAAATAACTCACCCGAAAAAAGGAGATTTTAAAGTCAATGGGCACAGGCTCAAATTTTACTTTAGAGGGGAAATACAGGACTTAAAGGAGGTTTTACAACTCTAAGACTAGGGAAATTTGCCCTGAACGTCCAATTAATACGACGTTAAAGAAGTGCTGGGTGGGAGGCAACCCACCATTTTATTCGTTCTTTAATTTTTATGTCTTTAATTCCTGTATTTTTGGTTAGTGAAAAAAAATGTGTTTCATCTAAACTCTCTCTTAGTTTATGCATGCTCAAATTGAGGACAATGTGAATCTTTAAGTGTGGGGGTGCATTTTGTGTGTTTACTTTTACTTGTTTTAGTTTAAGTTTAGTTAATGTTTTTCTTGTTTTTCTTTGAATAAATGAATTTTAAAAAGGTCAATTATTTTAAATATTGTTGATAGATGACTTTTGAATTTTTGAAGCATGAATTTGAGAATTGAGTAGAATTGATACTTATTGTTAATTTTGTTGGTTTTTCCTTGCATTGCCTTTAACCTAGTGAGAAATTGAGCCATCAACTTATTATTCTTTTTGTGTGTGGACATCTTTGATTGATAACTTGCTAGAACTTGCTTTGACATACATTTTAAGACTACATAAAAATTTCAATTAGGCATCAAGATGATTAAGGCAATCAGGTGAACCCACTTTGGCTTAAAAAGACCAACCCTACATTCAACCTTAGTTAGCCAATTTTGAGCTTATTTTATTTTTCCTTTATTTCTTTTTCACAACACCATTAGCTTGAACCTTGTTGTTTTAACTCTTACCCTTTCATTAGGTCAAGAGCATTTTAAGAGCGCTTACGACCGAGTGTTGTGTCGAATTAAGTGTGGGGTTAAATTTAGTAGGTTTAAGATTGCAAAGAAAATATATATATATATATAAATCAAATAAAAAGAAGAAAAATAATAAGAAAATTTGTTGTTCTTGTTGAAAAGGTAGGAATATGTTTGGAATAATCATTGCAAAGATGTAACAAGTGAGTTACCTTGAAAAGTTCTTTAAATGTCAAGGGGTAGTTAAAAGGAAGGTGTTTTGGGATCGTTGGGTTATACATATGATCGGTTACTTCATTCTTGAAGTGCTCTTGAACTTAATGATTAAGCTCACATTTCCTAAATGTCATGCCTCTACCTTAACCCCATTACAACCCAATAAAAGACCTTTTGATTGATGCTTGATTGTAATTAGGTAGTGGAGATTTGATCGATAAGCAAGCCTATGACAATAATCTTTCATTGATTGTTATGATTGTAAACACCACCTTGATCAAACACTTTCTAAGAGTTGGTGAGGGAGTGACAAGCATAGGTTATGCTTGGAAAACCACTTAATTGCTTGGGTATCGATTTTGTTCGATTTGATATTGATTGCGAATTTAGGGATAGGGAAGTCTTGAAACATTTTTCTAACTCTTGAACTTAACAAAATTTATCTTGTTTAGCTTGTTTTGATTTTAACCTTGCTCGGGGACAAGCAAGGAATTAAGTGTGGAGTATTTGATAAGAGCATTTTTGTACTTGTTTTTAGTATGATTTTTATGTGTTTTTAGTTAATGTTTCATTTGATTTTTGTTTAAAGTTTGTTTTAGGTTAAAGTGCAAAAACTCCCTTGGATGATCAAAACAATGAAGGAAGAGCATGAATCAAGCAAGACATGGCCAAGCCAAAGCAAGCTTGGCCGTGTCCCTCAAAAGAAGTCCAAGACAGTAGCTGACATGCCCAAGAGACATGGCCAAGCCACTAGCCGTGTCTCACCTAAAGAGCAAAACCAAAAAACCAAAGAAATGAAGGCAGAAGCTGACACCATCACATGACACGGCCAAGCCACTGACATAGCCAGAAGCTTGGCTGAGTTACCCTTGGAAATAAAGAAAACAAATTGACAAAGCTAGAAGCAGAAGGTGACACACCCATATGACACGGCCAAGCCATTGGCTGTGTCACATGACACGGCCAGGAGCTTGGTCGTGTCACCTAGAAGAAAAGAAGGAAAGAAATGGCAGAAGGAGACACGGCCAGCAAGCTTGGTCGTGTTCCAAGCAAAGTGAGAGACACGGCCAGCAAGCTTGGCCGTGTCACCTAGGGCAACCTTGAATAATTGAATTCTTTTGCAGACAAGTAGGGAATAAAGACTACCTTTTGTCAAAAGTAATATTAAACAAAAGAAAACCTTGCCTAATTTGAGGAAAAGAAAGATAAAACAAAGGGAATGTGGGAGACAAGGGAGAGTGGTGTGAGTTGGAAGATATGGGCTGTGAGCTGGAAGGTATGGGCTATGAGCTTTGAAGGGAGTTAAAAGGAGAAGAAAATGAAGAGGAGAGGGGACGTGAACAAGGGAGAAGGAGCCAATGGCTGAAGCAAAGAGCAGAGTCTTGAGCTGAGTTTGAAGAAGGAGATACATCCTATACAAGACCTAAACCAAGAATCAAGGATTGAAGTGAAGAAATACAAATTATTCGCCATGGATTATTTGGTTTCTTTTACTCATTTCTCTTGTTCTATTTTTCTGGTTTTGAACATGAACTAATTCATTTTCTATCTAGATATTGATGAACCCTAGCTTATTTATATGGATTGAATAATCTCATTTAATTGAATCATTTGATTGAGTTGTTTTATTCTTATGATGCTTAATGATTTATTTCCAATTGATAATAGCATGTTTATTGATTGGTTGCAATTTTCATATTATTGACTTGAGAAAGCATGATATGAATTGAATACTCATAAGGGTTGAGGATTGATTGGAGTGCTAGATATAGACTTACAAGATCCTTTGGTTTAAAGTTCCTTGTTCTTAATGCAAGATCTATTTAATTGTGTTTGAGAAGAGATTTCGGCACTCTACTTAGTGATTAGGGATTAATTCACTCGAGAGAGGTTTTAGTCTAAGTTAGAGGAATGCCAATTCAACTCTATTATGTGATTTAATTAAATTGATTTTCATAAATATAATTGTGGCTAGGAGGATTCAATATCTAGATAGTATTATTATCATCAATCCTTTTTGCACAACATTTAATTTCCCTTTACTTTCAGTTGAAATCAAATTGCACTATTAAAACTCATGAATTCACAAACCCGAAAGTTCCATAACCCTAAATTCTCTCTCTTCATCAAACTTCACTTAAACTTAACCATTTCTTCAATCCAACCTTAAAATTATTATTAGATACTCAAAATAACTTGATACACACCAATTCTAACAATTATAACATACTACTTCAAAATCCCAAATCAAACATATTCTCAATTTCATGAAAAATTTAAGGAAAGAAGTTAGGGAACTTACTAATTCAAGAGGAAAACCCCAAAACTTCACTTGAAACCTTGAAAACCTTTCAATTTTGGAAGCTTGGAAGAAGAAAAATCTTGAGTTCTTCAACCATGGAGGTTTGGCCCTTTGAGAAAGAAGAAGAAGACCAAAAATTAATTTCTCTTTCTTTCCATTTAAACATTAATCATATATATAATATACTATATTATATTTTTAATTAATTAATTAATTATTTAATAAAAACCTTAAATTCACTCTTCCAACCAAAAATAAATTATTTTTAAATTATTTAAATTATTTCAATTTTTCAATGTATATTTACAAAATTGCCACTTAACGTTTGACTTTTCTTTTAAAAGAGTTGACTTTTGTTGACTTTTATATACTTTATGTATATTTCATTTATATTTCACATATATATTCTATTTTCTCACTTAAAATCCTTCTTTTTTTATTTAAATTATTTATTTTATTTATCCAATTTAATTTTAATTTATTTTATTGAATTTTCAAAAATTAGGGATGTTACATTCTATAATGCAATTGATCTTGAGGCTTTAATATCTCACTTTGTTGGATTTATTCTGCAAACTAATCTGCACATCAAAAAAATCTAACACGCTAAGCTATTGCTTAGTGGTGCTTGCATATTTATAGTTTGCCAAAAATAATAACATAGGAAAATTAATATTGAAATTCTATATACAAAATAGAATCATCACTTAAAAATATCAAATAAGAAGTATCACTTTAAAATACCAATACAACATATTAATAATGTTTTTCAAATGCAAGTTAACTCATTATGGAAAAAATCAATTCAATGTTTTGATAATGATTAATCATTTTGAATAATTTACTTATCTTGGTAAATTTTACTTGTTTTTCCCTCACATACTGAATATTCAAATCCTAGGATTAGATAATGGGTCACTGATGGCAAGTAAATACCCATTGTAGAGAATATGGCTAATGGTCCACTGATGATACGAATGCACACTATCACTGATGACACAAAGTATCCACTGATGGTACAAAGTGCCCAGTAAAATTATGGACATCCACCATCTGGCTAGCCATTTAATCCAAAAGCTAGTTTTATTATCAGTATGATCTAGCAATTCAATTCTCTCTCATTTTCAATCAAATATACAATTATAATGTCACTTTACTATCATTTTTTTAGAACAATAATGATTCTTTGAAAAGAAAGCACTTTCTTTCTTTATCATCCAATTGGCTTTACTTTAACTATACATATAAAGAAATATTTCTCAAATTAAGTTCAATCACATTTCATTTAGTACACATTCACCAAACATAACATAAACAATCATTTTAGATTCCAAAACCTTAAACTTTTTCAAAATCCTAAATTCACACAACATTGAATTAAAAACTTTGAAAATGCAAAAATTTCTTTAAACCTTGTTTTTGTTCAAAGTTACATAAATATACTTATTCTTAATTAATTATGAAATCAAAATAAATTCTTTCAAGAATTCGTTCCACATTTATCTCTAACGCTAAATTCAACATAATCTTAAATTCTACTCTTTGTAAATTCAAAAATTATTTCAAGCTTAATTTTTGTTTAAAAACCATATAAATATACTTTTTCTTTCTCAATTATGCAATTACAATAATTTTTTTCTTAACTAATTCCATCCTTACTTTTAAATCCTAAATTTGCCATAACCTTAATTTAACACTTTCATGAATAAAAAAATTATTCTAACAATAATTTTAATTTAACATCTTCATAAATGCACTTATTCCCATCCATTTATGAATTTATAACCAATTATTTCATTAACTAGCTCAAAAATCAATTCTAAACCCTAAACTTTCCATAACTCTAAATTGAATCTCTTTATGAATCAAAAGTGGTTTTAAACATAATTTTAAGTCAAAAACTATACATACACACTTAGGATCATTCAAAAATGGATTCAAATAAATTTTCTCTTTACAAAGTTTTATACTCCAACTTTCTCTCTCTACAAATTCAATTAACAAAGTTCATCACAAAAATTCAATCAAAGTAGTGAAATCAACACACATAACTCATGCAAATCAAAAGAAAACAAAAAGAATGGCAACTTATGAACAAGCAAGCACAAACCTCTTTACAAGTTACACTTTCTCTCTCTTTCTCAATTTCCTTTAAATATATTTTGTGGTGATTTTAGTGTTTCTAACCTAATATAATGAATTCTACTAAACATTTTGAGATATATGTAAAGTTTCCTTAATTTTGTACTTAGGTTTGATGGAAGAAGGAAGAAAAATGAAATTTGGATGGAGGTGAACTCGGTTTGGCTTGGAGGAAGAAGAAGAAGAAAATTTTACCATTATATATATATATATTAATTAGGATTTTGATTTTCATAAGGCGTTTACCATAACTTTAGTTCACCCACTTTCTTAATTATTTCTAAATTCGACTTTTAATTCTATAACATCATAAAAATAATTTCTTTAGTTAATTTGAAGCTATAATATCAACATCTCTCATTCTAATTCCAATTAAAATCCAATTCTAGGGTTGAAAGGATATTTCTGTAAGGTTTTACTATTAAAAGATTCTATTTCAAAAATATCGATATTGTCCATACCCGAATTTAACTTTTAACTTTTTAAGACTTTACTAACCCTATTTTTCATCTATTTCAAATACCCGAGTCACTCTTTACATTATACACAGTCTCATATCGATATAATTTAGAAAATCAATGCATAAAAGTTTTAGACATTATATAAAGTGTTGAATTTAGGATTATGGAAAATTAGGATTTTAGAAAAGTTTAGGGTTTTGGAAGAAAAGTAATTACTTGTAGTATATTTGATGAATATGTTTTAAAATGAAATATGTTTAGTTTTAATTAAAGAATAGTTTATTTGAATGTATTATTAAAGTTTGAGAAACAATTGATTGGTAAGGGAAAAGTAAGTTTCTTTTTAAGGAATGTTTTTAGCAAAATTGACTTTATATTTGTGAAAATAATTGATTATTTGTAATAATAATTGATTATGGATTTATTTTTCATAATAATTGGTGAGATAAATAAATAAACAATCAAATGAGTTATAGTAGCTAAATTTAGTAAACAATGTTTAAATGTATAAATCGTATACCTGCTACATACCTGACAACAACACCACTTGATGGTTTAAGATAATTTATAAATTATATGTGGATGTGCTTGATAAACTTAATTATTATTGTTTTTTAAGTAATTAGAGAGAAATAAGTAGTGTAATTATGAATTTAAGAAGATAGATTTAAATAGGAAATATACATAAAGTATATATAGTAAATACATAAATATACACCTTTAGAATGATGATGATAATTTATGAAAGTTATGTATTTGGAAAGCATTAATTAAGGGAAACTAGACTATCTATTTGGAATTTAATTATCAAAAGTAGAATGTGGAATATGAGTTTGAAAAGATAAAATTGCTATATGAATAAAGTTAGTTAATTTGCATCTCTTATTACATTTCTAATACATGTAAGTGATATATTGATAGTGTATTGTGTTGTTTTTTTATTTGTGATGTTGATTGGAAATATTCTTTTATATGAGGAAAAGTATGCAATAAAATATAAAATATTATCTTTATGCTTGAGAGACATGCAAATAAGACATGTATATGATGATGCTTTTATACGATAAATATAATTGATATTTTTATATGATGTGAATATGGTAATATAAAATATGATGATATAATATGAACACAATGATAGTCTTATGTGTATTGAGTAATTTGTGATGTTACTTTATTCTTGATATTTGATTGGAATTAATCTTATATGTATAAAACTTCAAAACATGCAAGTATAGTAAATTGATTAGTAAATGATTTGAAGACAATTTATCAAAATATGTTAAGTTTAATTTAAATAAGATTTATTTAATTGAGTTATTAAAGTTTGAATGTCATTTGATTAATGAGAAAATGGATTGTTATTTTAAAGATTGTTTTAAGAAAAATTATTATTATCAACTGTGAAATTGACTGAAACTGATAAATAATTGAATTGCCCAAATTACACTAGTGATAAACCTAGTTATCGGATTGAATAGCTAATTAGAGTATAGATGTCTACACTGTTACTAGGCACATTATGTTACTACTAGACATTTTATGTCATTACCGTTACTGAACACTTTATGTCATTATTGTTACTGGACATTTTGCCACTATTGGGCCACTGGCCATACAGAGTGATGCCACTATTGCGCCACTGGCCATACAGAGTGATATATTACTGGGCATTTATCTAACACCCTTTGACAAAGCCGACAATGCTATATGAGCACTGTCTGAAGATGCTACTCAGAACATTAAACGAACCTATAACAATTCAATAACCAGTTTCAAGCAATCTTTAATAATAAACCAGGTAAAATTTTTGGTAGAGTTTCCTCTATAATAATCACAAACAAAAAATGTCAACAATTAACACAACCTATAGAAAACACTTCCAAATTTTGTTCAACTAATCTCAACTTCAATAGCTCCCTTAAATACAATATTAACCTCAAACCAAAGCAAATAACATATAGATAAATCTATAAATATAAATAAATGATACATTGTCAGAATCTATAATCATTCACTAAAACTTATAACACCAAACTCAAACCATATATAGATATTTCATCCCATTTACAATTAGTACAATCCTCAAATTTAACCACAATAAATTATATGATGTATATATTCCTCATTATTGACCAAAATTATACATCTATTATTTACATCATAATATCATTATGTGAAGTGTAATTAAAATATTTAATACGAAATTATTATAATGAAACACCTTCAGTGTTGCAGTTGATATTCAAAACCCTAGCTTTTGAATTATCAACACTGCTCTAGTTTATCTTATCTGCGTGTCAAAAAAATTTGATATGTTAAACATAACATTTAATGGTGCTTATATACACATACTTTTCTACTTAATATTGAAGTAAGTAATTGTAGTAATGAAGCACCGAATCTCAGACTGTGAAAATAAATCAAATAATTCTAATCAAACTTATTTTAGTATTAAAAATTTCTAATACAATTTAGATAATATAATATAATCTCATTTCAAATATGTATTAAAATAATTTTGTGGTTAATAAAATTTGTATTCTCACAATTCAATTTCAATTTAATTACATAAGATATAACTATATTGCATTTGTTTATCAAACATTGTAATTATCAACTTTGCAATTTGTAAAATTTATATTTTTCACTTACCACTTATATTTTTCATTTATAATTTCTAATACAACTCTTAATAACTTCCATGATACATTTGTTAAATTTTCAATAGAATTCACTTATCAATTTAGCCCTTTAACCACTTCCATTCAAATAACACTTTAAAAATTTTCACTATGTTTAATACAATTAAACTTTCAATTAAATTTTAGTATATCTCACTATTTAACACAATTTATTATACACATTGAATATATATATATATTTTATATATTTTGATAAATTTTATACATTTTTACACATTTGCCCCTCATATACTTGGTATAAAACCCTATACTCGGATAATGAGTCACTAATGGCAAGTAAATGCCTACTGTAGAGAATATTGCTAATGGCCCATGGATGGCATGAGTGTCCACTATCACTGGTGACATAAAGTGTCCACTGACAGCACGAGTGCCCACTATCACTGGTAATACAAAGTATCCACTAACAACACGACTGCCTGCTATCACTGGTGACACAAAGTGTCCACTGACGGCAAAAGTGCATACTATCACTGATGACTCAAAGTACCTACTGATGGAAAAAAGTGCCCACTAACACTATGGACATCCAACTTATGGCTAGCCATTCAATTCGATAACTGTAGCACAAGTATAATTAGGCAATTCACTTATTTTATTATTATAAATAATTTTATAGTTGTAATATTAATTTTAAGTAAAAAAAATTCTTTTTTACTAATTATCAATTTTTTTCTAATTTAGCAACTGTGTGCGGGGATTTTCACCCCCACTCCTAGTGGAATGGTTCTTGCGACTTTGACACTGTTTAGGCTCTGGACCTTGGAGCACACGAGCCTAAGGCCAGAGAAAATGGAGTCGCTACCCGGACCAGCTGGGAAAAAGAAAGGGGTGGATGACACAATTCCTAAGGAATCCCAACCCCTTAATGGGTTCAAAAAGTTGGGTACATGTGAGGAAGGTGAGAAATGGCCCAGCACCCCCACAATGCCCGGTTCATTGGAACCGGCCTCCTTTGCAGGTCTTAATATTATAAAATTCTTAAATATAAAAATATTATCCCTACTACATGCAGCAATTAAAATAAAACATCATTATATTAAAATCAAAGCAATGTCCAAACAAAGCAAATAAATGGACACCCATCCGAGGATGAAAACATATCCTTACATCGTCCATGTTTAAAACTAAATAGGACACCCACCGAAAGGTGGAAACATATCCTTTACATTTGTCCAAAAACTTTAAAATAATTTAAATTACATAATACTTAACTAATGAGGTACCCACAAGGTGGAAACATACCACTTATAATTTTAATACCAAAATAAACAAATAATAATCATAATAATAAAGAAAATATCCATCCATGGTAAATTAAATAAATCAAGCATTGAAATTAAATAAATCAACCATCAAAACATATAATAAACTACATCATCAAAACATAGGGTTTAAGATTTTTTAGGTTTGGCCACTGGAATTAGGGTTTGAGGTTTTTTTAGGTTTACTGGATGGAGGTTTGAAAAAAATGAGGTTTTGGAATTTCGAGAATAAATTAAGATTTTCTTGGATTAGGGTTTTTGGAACTAGAGTTTTTCAATTAGGGTTTTGGTGGCTTTAGGTAGAATAGTTTGGGGAAAGAGTTACAGGGTGACAAGCTTTAAAATATATTAAGGTTTTGATTTATCTCTTTAGAAGAAACATTGATTCTGGAGATAAATTGAGATTATGGAGAATAATTAGTTTTGTGAGACTTTAACGGAATAATTTAGGGTTTAAAAGTTTTGGAAATAAAATAACAGTTTAGGGTTTTGATAATTTAATCAATGATTTAGGCTACTGGATGAATGGACAATTTGATCTATAAAACATACTATTAAGTTTAATAATTTAGGTTATTGACTCAATATCAAAACAAGTGATAGAAACATTTAAAAGAAAATATGGAAATAACATCGTATGCTTAAACAATTCATGAATCTAAATGTATGAATGTTGTAAATATAATAAAATCAAAGATTTATAATCAAACCTCCGTTCGTTGGTTCCTCCACAATTGACTTCTGGATGAACAATGAACAAAGACATTGTTGCTGTCTTTGATGGATTAATGAGTGATTAGTGCTACATGTTGTTGATTTCTTTTTGTTGTCTTATGCTTTGCTGTTTAATCTTTCTTCATATTAATTGCTGACCCTCTTAATGTTAATTGCCACCCTTTCTAAATTTTGAAACGTTATTATTTATAGGCAAACCTCACTCAGAATCCTTAACCCTAAAATTAATCCGTCCTTAAAATAAATTTTAGTTCAATTAGGAAACTCATTGAAACCATGTCATCTTGGTTGCCCTAGGTCGACATGAGTCCAACCTCATGCCGATTTGGGCTGCCAGATCGATATGAGGCATGCTCATGTCGACCTCGTCTGCCCAGGTCGACATGAGTCCAACCTCATGTTCATGCCAATCTGGGCTGCCAGATTGACATGAGGCATGCTCATGTTGACCTGGTCCCTCCAGGTCGACATGAGCAATTGCTTATGTCTCTCTGGCCGGCCTGACTCGAATTATTCTTGCCTTTTTTAACTTATGGACCAAAAATTTTAATTTGGGCCGATTCAACTTGATTTTAGGGCTTTGTAATTGAATTTATGCCTCTTTAATCCGAACCAACTTCTTTAAAATTTATAAACTAGGTTTAAATATTTTAAAGTCGGATCAAATTTATTTTGGCATCCTTTAATTAGGACCTTATCAAATTGGGGTCAAAATTAAGGGTCTACAGTTTGCCCTTACATGAATGATCTTGAATTGATTCAGAGAGTGAAAAGCAACAAAAATTTTAATTTTGGCAAAAATAGACTGAATTTTCTTGAGATGGTTTTGGTTTTAGATTCTGGACCCAGTTCGAGTTCTGGACTAAAAAAAGACTTGGGTTCTGGACCCGGGATGGTTTGGGTTCTGGACTCGAAAAAGACTTGTGCTCTGGACCCGAAACGATTTGGGTTCTGGACTTGATTTGAGTTCTAAACTTAGAAAAGACTTAGGTTTTGGACATGGGATTGTTTAGATTCTGAACCCGATTTGAGTTCTGGACTCAGAAAAGACTTGGGTTCTGGACCCGAGATGATTTGGATTCTAGACTCGGTTCGATTTCTAGACTCAGAAAAGACTTAGGTTCTAGACCCGGGATGGCTTGGGTTCTGGACCCAGCTTGAGTTTTGGACTCAGAAAAGACTTAGGTTTTAGACCCGGGATGGTTTGGGTTTTGGACCCAGTTTGAGTTCTAGACTTGAAAAAGACCCGGGATAATTTGGATTCTGAACTCGGTTTGAGTTTTGGACTAAAAAAAAACTTGGATTCTGGACTATAGATGGTTTAGGTTCTGGACCCGATTTGAGTTATGGACTCGAAAAAGACTTGGGTTCCAGACTCGAGGTAGTTTGGGTTATGGACTCTGTTTGAGTTCTAGACTGGGGAAAGACTTGGGTTTTGGACCCAGAATGGTTTGGGTTCTGGACCCGGTTTGAGTTTTGGACTTAGAAAAGACTTAGGTTCTAGACATGAGATAGTTTAGACTCTGGACCCGATTCGAGTTATGGACTCAAGAAAGACTTAGGTTCTGGACCCGGGATGGTTTGGGTTCTGGACTCGAAAAAGACTTCTGCTCTGGACCCGAAACGATTTGGGTTCTGGACCAGATTTGAGTTCTAAACTCAGAAAAGACTTGGGTTCTGGACCTGGGATTGTTTGGATTCTGGACCCTATTCGAGTTCTGGACTCTGAAAAGACTTGGGTTCTGGACCAGAGAGGATTTGGATTCTAGACTCGGTTCGACTTCTAGACTCAGAAAAGACTTAGGTTCTGGACCAGGGATGGCTTGGGTTCTGGACCCAGCTTGAGTTTTGGACTCAGAAAGGACTTAGGTTCTAGACCTGGGATGGTTTGGGTTTTGGACCCGTTTTGAGTTCTAGACTTAAAAAAGACTTAGGTTCTGGACTCGAGATAATTTGGGTTTTAGACCCGATTCGAGTTCTGAACTAGGAAAAGATTTGTGTTCTGGACCTGAGATGGTTTGGGTTCTGGACCTGATTCAAGTTCTAGACTTAAAAAAGTCTTAGGTTCTGGACCCAAGATATTTGGGTTCTAGACCCGGTTCGAGTTCTAGACTTGGAAAAGACTTAGATTCTAGACCTAAGATGGTTTGGGTTCTAGACCCAAGATGGTTTGGGTTCTGGACTCGGTTCGAGTTATGGGCTAAAAAAAGTCTTGGGTTCTGGACCTTAGATAATTTGGGTTCTAGACCCGGTTTTAGTTCTGGACTCTGAAAAGACTTGGGTTCTAGATCCGAGATGGTTTGGATTCTAGACTCGATTCGAGTTCTAGACTCAGAAAAGACTTAGGTTCTAGACTTGGACCCTGTTCAAGTTATGGACTCAAAGAAGACTTAGGTTCAGGACCTAGGATGGTTTGGGTTCTGGACCCGGTTCGGATTTGAATTCGAAAAAGATTTGGGTTTTGGACCTGTACCAGATTCGAGTTTTGGACTCGAAAAAGACTTGGTTTCTAGACCCAAGATAATTTGGGTTATAGACCCGGATCGAGTTCTGAACTTGAAAAAGATTTGGGTTCTGGACCCGAGATGGTTTGGGTTCTGGACCCGGTTTGAGTTCTGGACTAAAAAAAGACTTGTGTTCTATACCCAAGATAATTTGGGTTTTGGACCCGAGATAATTTGGGTTTTGAACCAGGTTTGAGTTCTGGACTCGAAAAAAACTTGGATTTTGGACCCGCGATGGTTTAGGTTCTGGACCATGTTCAAGTTCTGGATTAAAAAAAGACTTGGGTTATGGACTTAAGGTAGTTTGGGTTCTGGACCCGGTTCGAGTTCTAAACTAGGAAAAGACTTGGGTTCTAGACCCAAAATGGTTTGGGTTCTGGACCCGGTTTGAGTTTTGGACTCAGGAAAGACTTAGGTTCTGGACCCGAGATAGTTTAGATTCTGGACCCGGTTCGCGTTCTGGACTAAAAAAAGACTTGGATTTTGGACTCGGGATGGTTTGGGTTATGAACTCGAAAAAGACTTGGGTTCTAGACCCGATTTGAGTTTTAAACTCGAAAAAGACTTGGGTTCTGGACCCTAGATGGTTTGGGTTCTGGACCCGGTTCGAGTTTTGAACTCTAAAAAGAATTGGATTCTGGACTCGGTTTGAGTCCTAGACTTAGAAAAGACTTAGGTTCTGGACTCGGGATACCTAGTTTGAGTTCTGAACTTGGAAAAGACTTAGGTTCTGGACCCAGGATGGTTTGGATTCTGGACTCGGTTCGAGTTCTGGACTAGAAAAAGATTTGGGTTTTAGATTTGAGATGGTTTGGGTTCTAGACCCGGTTTGAGTTCTAGACTCTGAAAAGACTTAGGTTCTAGACCCGAGATAATTTGGGTTTTGGACCCGGTTCGAGTTCTGGACTATGAAAAGATTTGGGTTCTGGACCCGAGATGGTTTGGGTTCTGGACCCAGTTTGAGTTCTGGACTCAAAAAAGTCTTAGGTTCTGGACCCGAGATAATTTGGGTTCTAGACCCGGTTTGAGTTCTGGACTCTGAAAAGACTTGGATTCTGGACCCGATTCGAGTTCTAGAATCAGAAAAGACTTAGGTTCTGGAGCCGAGGTAGTTTTGGTTCTGGACCCGGTTTGAGTTTTGAACTCAGAAAAGGCTTGGGTTCTGGACCCGGTTTGAGTTCTAGACTAAGAAAAAACTTAGGTTTCTAGACCCGGTTCGAGTTCTGAACTCAAAAAAGACTTGGGTTCTGGACCTAGGATGTTTTGGGTTCTGGACCCGGTTTGAGTTCTAGACTTGAAAAAGACTTGGGTTCTGGACTCGAGACGATTTGGGTTCTGGACCAAGTTCGAGTTCTGAACTCAAAAAAGATATGGGTTCTGGACCCCAGATACCTGTAAAAATAAATTAGAGTTGGTAAAATATATTTCAAAAATTAAGTTATTATTTTATTATATTATATATATTTTTTTTTGTTGGATGTGATAAATATCTATTGAAATTGTCTGTACTCATAGTGCAATACTATGCACATTATTGAAATAGATAAAAGATGAAGTAGACAATTTTGACTAACTAAAGTTAAATTACTTTACATAAAGAAATTTATAATAAATGGAAAAAACATGTGAACTTGTCCCCCTGATTTTTTTTATTTTATTATATTTACTATTTTTGTCTTATATACATTTCATTCTTTATTAAGAGGTTGTGCTATTTCTCATCTTGCAAACTAAATACTGTCACTCCGAATATTCTAATTCCATTGTAAGATTCTTAAATCTCAAGCACTTACCATCGCAGGCGTCCAGCGCTCTTGAAGGCATAGGACTCACTTATCTGGTCTGATTATTTATATGATCATTGTAGGCTACTGGTTCCTCTAACTATGGGGTTGTCCCTCTGTATGATACCGCGATACAGCGATAGTTTTCTCTATTTGCCCCTTCTTATTTAGATGTGCCATCTGATTCGCAGAGCTTTGATTTGAGTTACCTGGTCAGTCATTCTTATCCCATAATGATGTATGCTTGCATGTATGCATGAAAATGTATGGACTTACCCTTTCCTTTTCTGGCACACAGCGGATGCTTGAGGAGTAAAACAGGAAGCTTCAGGAGGAATTAGCTACGAGTCGTCGACATGCGGCCCATTTTGAGGAAATGTATCAACAAGAGGCATGGGACTTCCAATACTTTCGATTTCAGGGCATGAGGGAACCAAATGCCTCTTCATCAAAGAAGATCTCGGACTGTTATCCATGATATACCACCTCCCTATTTAGGTAATGATAGAATCGATTTTTGAAGTCCTGGAGGTTTAGATATTCCTTCTTCGAGTGGATATTGGACAGATAATATGCCTCCTCCTCCAATGGGTGATGATTTTCTTAGGGCTTTGTCTGATTATGAACCGCCTCCTTCCTCGCAGTGACAAAATTATAAAACTTGCAATAAAACTTGTAATAAAATTAAGCAAAAATGGTAATGATGAATTTTTTTTGTACACTTTTTTTTAACTTTTGGTTTTTTTTAAATTAGATATAGTGGTTTTGTCAAATAAGTGCTATAGTACCTCAGGGCTCAAATTTTCAAATTAACATATCTATAACATCACAGCCCTAGTTACCATACTAAATTTGGGAATCATTTCTATTTAAGCAAGAACTATTGCACTTCAGATAGGTATATACACATTACTTAGTCAAAAGTCTCATTGAGTTTGAATATGGTCTATCTCATATGCATGTTTATCCAAACTATCTCCACTAATAGACTCTACCTACCAAGAGAGATCAGCAGGTCTTTGATAGGCTTGAAATGGGGTCTATAAAGGACATAGGTTAAATGAAGGCCATTTATAAGTTGGAGCCGTTGTGACACTATAGGCAAACCCTCACACTACAAATTTCTTATTCAAACTTTAGGTAGCTGGGAGCAATCTTGCTAGACTCCAAATTTCTTCTATCTTCTTGGCATTAATCTAGATCTTGATTAGGACAGTCTTTGCCCTTGTAAAGAGTTTGGTACCCAAATTTGCTTCTTTTCTTCTTCTCCCTTTTTTTCTTTTTATTTTTCTTACTTTTCCCTTTCTTTTGAAGATCATTTTGTCCTTCTTCCTTGTAGGACTGTCAACTATAGAGCTTTCAAGAACTGGATGGTCTTTCTCCCTTTTATTTGATTTTGATCAAATCTTTGGTTGGGTTGGACCAATTCAAGTCAAACTTTCCTTATAAACCAAATGGAAGCCTTTTGCTACTTTAGGCAAAAGAGAACTTAGTTGGCTTTCTGAACCGCCTTTTTAGGTTTTATCTTTCTTTTTTTTTCTTTTCTTTTTCCCCTTTTTTCTTCATTTGTCCCTTTTTTTTCTTTTTTTTTTCTCTTTTTTTTCTTCTTCTTTTCTTTTCTTCTTTTCTTTCCTTTTTGTTTTTTTTGGGTTCTAATTCTAACAGAGTTGTCTTGTTTGTACCAACTAGTATTTCTAATAATGGATGAGTGGAGTGGTATTAACCTGCTTTAGTCTTGACTTTATTTGAGATATTTGGTCTAATTCAGGTGAACTTAAACATCCTTAAGGTCTTGAGAACTTCAACTACCCTTATGGTCTTAAGAACTTAAATTATCTTCATGGACTTGACTATTCATTCCTTTCTTTGATCTTCTTGCCTGTTCATCTTAGTGATCATAAGACTTGTCAAAAGTATCACAACAGCTCAGGGTAGGTTGTTGGGCTTATAAGTCAATGAAAAGAAAGCTAAAATATTTTATGAAGGCTAAAAGGGACAACTAGAGATTTATATTTAATAGGATCGATACTAGTTATTGGCTCGTCAAACAATGCCTAGATCATCTTTCCCTTAAATAAGCAGAGTTCAATTTCACCTCAAAAGTTTGTCAAAGCATATTCTAAGACTGACTAGGACCTAGACAAAGGTAATTATGCGGGAGTCCTCTCTAAGTAAGCATATACAGCTCAATGCTATAAAGTAATTCCCTCACCTAGTAAAGTCATTCGAGTCATGATGCATAAATATATTAATTCATGAATCATCAAGCTAGATTCCTCATTGGTTGAGCACCAAAATGAACAAAGACCGATAAAAATTTTATGAAAGTAATTTATTCAAACAACTTTAAATTTTAAAAAAACACAATTGTTCCAATTAAATATTAAAGAAAGCAAAATAAATAGAGTAATATTCAAGCTAAGGAAAGTTTGTTGAGTTGGAGTCGAAGATACTCCATTTATTTAGACATATCAAGGGCAAGGATTTTTTTTCATCATTAAGGATCATTGCTTCATCATCCATAGTTAGTCCAAGCACATAATCTTTAACAGCTTCTCTATCCATATCATCACAGGATGACAAGATAAAACTCTTCATAAAGGTTGTAAGCGGTGGCGCCCTTCCAAATTTAGGTAGAGGGTTATTCTTAATGTTGTGCTTATCAGGCTTAGACAATTTACCACTGTCGATTAGATCTTGGATCTCATGCCTCAATTGAGTACATCTATTGGTCTTGTGTCATTGAGTCTGATGAAATTGACAAAAAGCCTTAGTATCAAATTTTGGGGGTAAATGATTTGGCAAAGGTCGAGGAGTCAAGGGTTGTAACAATCTCTTCTTTTGTAGCTTATTGAGGACCCAAGATAGTGGCTTTCCCCAATTTCAAAAATTTCCTTATTCCTCCTTGACCGGTGGCATTAACATTAGCTTCCTTTTGTGTATTTTGATTGCTAGGCTGATAATTTTATTTTGTAGAAAAATGGTTCTTCTCTCTTTCCCTTTGACTTTTTCCACTGGGGTAATAGCCGTCCTTATTTCCCTACTTAGATTGCACATGATTCAGCTAGTCTCATAGAATAGGGATTGATTCCTCATTTTTCATTCGATCTAGTGAACATGTTCTCCATGGATGCAGCCTTAGCATTGTTGATGAGCTCTAGAATTTCAATCAACTGGGTCTTCATAATTTTAACCAATTGATCTTGTAGCTCGGCCATCCTAGCTTTGACAACTTCATTGATTATATCCCTTAGCTGGTTTGCATCCATCCTCCCAATGAAGCACTTGAATCAAAAATCAATGTTGTAGGTGATATCGTTGTATGCTCTTGAATTGTCACACTTCAGGTCTATGAGCCAGAAAGGATTAATGATATGTCATGTGATGCATGCATGCATGTATGTATGTATGCACAAACAATAAACAAACAAGGACAAATAGGACGTTCCTTCCAACCTTATAACTTTCACACACGAATGGCGAGTCTCTTTTCCTAGGTACATGGTTATCAAAATACCAACATGGGGTATCTTATTTTTGAATATTTCCCTCGGACGTTTCAACCAATTGTTATATTTTTAAAAATGGAAATCAGTTCATGATAATTCCTATTAATAAGGTTTTAATCCATTCAACCAACTAAAGCAGCTTTTATGCTAAATTGGATTAAAACTAAATTAAGAAGTTTATTATAAATAGATTTGTCACTTAAAAAAGTAACTAATGGTTCATGCCAAAAAATAAGCCCATGATTAATAACTCTTAGTATAAATTAGACTCACACTTGATTTTTGGTATTTCGTAAGTGACCTAAATAATTTGCAAGCCCTTTGTAAGAAAAAGGTTGGATAAAAATAATTTTGTTTCTAAGCCCATTGTAAAAGGATTTTAGAAATGGATTTTGGGCTTTGTATTTGAGTCATGAGAAAATAATTTGCTTATGGAAAAGTTTTATATCCAAAGACCATTTTGAAAATTTTTGAAAATTGCTTTGATCTTTTGGACTTTAAAGAAAAACCTTATTTTGAGCTTACAATGTACTTAGGTCATATTAGAAAAAGAGCAAACCAAATAAGCCATGATTTAAGCCAAGATAAATTAACCATATTCAAACAACAAGCATTTAGGGTAAAACCTAAGGAAAGTAACTAGGCTAATTACATGAGCTTTAGTCTTTGGGTTAGAAGGCTTAGGTTCCCATAGCAAGTATATACCAAAAGGTACAAGGCTATGAGTGGTTATGCCATGCTCGATCTCCATACCTTGAGTGAAAGTATGGTATCCCTTACATAACACAACACGGATAACACGGGTGTCCTAACTCACGCACACGATGCAAACTAATATGATGCAATGGATAATATCATGATAAGAAAGAATAGAATAATATAAAGACCAATGAAATTAACTTCTCTTATCCCCAGTGGAGTTGCCACTGTGAGCGGGGATTTTCGCTCCCACTCCCGGTGGAATGGTTCTTGCAATTTCGGCACTGTTTAGGCTCGAGGCCTTAGAGAACACGGGCCTAAGCCTGGAGAATATGGAGTCGCCACCTAGACGGGCCGGGAAAAAGAAAGGGGTGGATGACTCGATTCCTAATGAATTCCCAAACCCTTAATGGGTTTGAAAAGTTGGGTACGTGTGGAGAAGGTGAGAAATGGCCCAACACCCCCACAACGCCCGGTTTATCGGAATCGGACTCCTTTGCAGGTCTTAATATTTTAAAATTCTTAAATATAACAATATTATCCGTACTACATGCAATAATTAAAATAAAGCATCATTATATTAAAATCAAAGCAATGTCCAAACAAAGCAAATAAATGGACACCCATCCAAGGATGGAAATATGTCCTTACATCGTCCATGTCTAAAACTAAATAGGACACCCACCAAAAGGTGGAAACATATCCTTTACATTTGTCCAAAAAAATTTAAAATAATTTAAATTACATAATACTTAACTAATGAGGTACCACAAGGTGGAAACATACCTCTTACAATTTTAATACCAAAATAAACAAATAATAATCATAATAATAAAGAAAATATCCATCCATGGTAAATTAAATAAATCAACCATCAAAACATATAATAAACTACATAATCAAATCTAAACTTAAATAAAGTAATAAATATATAAATTTAGGATTTGCATCTTAGAATAGAAATTTTGGAATTAGGATTTTTGAAACTAGGGTTTTAGGGTTTAAGGAATTTAGGGCTTTGGAAACTGGAGTTTATAATTTTAAAAGATTGGATTTAGGTTTTAAGATTTTTTAGGTTTGGCCACTGGAATTAGGGTTTGAGGTTTTTTAAGTTTACTAGTTGGGGGTTTGAAAAAAATGAGGTTTTGGAATTTAGGGAATAAATTAAGATTTTCTTGGATTAGGATTTTTGAAACTAGAGTTTTGCAATTAGGGTTTTGGTGGCTTTAGGTAGAATAATTTGGGGAAAGAGTTATAGGGTGACAAGCTTTAAAGTAAATTAAGGTTTTGATTTATCTCTTTAACATTGATTCTGGAGATAAATTGAGATTTTGGAGAACAATTAGTTTTGTGAGACTTTAACAGAATAATTTAGGGTTTAAAAGTTTTGGAAATAAAAATACAGTTTAGGGTTGTGATAATTTAATCAACGATTTAGGCTACTAGATGAATGGACAATTTGATCTATAAAACATACTATTAAGTTTAATAATTTATGTTACTGACTCAATATCAAAACAAGTGATAGAAACATTTAAAAGAAAATATGGCAATAACATCGTATGCTTAAACAATTCATGAATCTAAATGTATGAATGTTCTAAATATAATAAAATCAAAGATTTATAATCAAACCTTCATTCATTGGTTCCTCCACAATTGACTTCTGGATGAACAATGAACGAAGACAGCGTTGCTGTCTTTGATGGATTGATGAGTGATTAGTGCTACTCATTGTTGATTTCTTTTTGCTATCTTTTGCTTTGCTGTTTAGTCTTTCTTCATATTAATTGTCGACCCTCTTAATGTTAATTGCTACCCTTTCTAAATTCTGAAAAACTATTATTTATAGGCAAACCTCACTCAGAATCCTTAACCCTAATATTAATCCGTCCTTAAAATAAATTTTAGTTCAATTAGGAAACTCATTGAAACCATGTCGACCTGGTTACCCTAGGTCGACATGAGTCCAACCTCATGTCGATGTGGCCTCATGTCGACATGAGGCATGCTCATGTCGACCTCATCTGCCCAGGTCAACATGAGTCCAACCTCATGTCAATCTGGGCTGCCAGATCGACATGTTGCATGCTCATGTCGACCTGGTCCCTCCAGGTCGATATGAGCAATTGCTCATGTCTCCCTGACTGGCCTGACTCAAATTATTCTTGGCTTTTTTAACTTATGGACCGAAAAATTTTAATTTGGGCCGATTCAACTTGATTTTAGGATTTTATAATTGAATTTATGCCTCTTTAATCTGAACCGACTTCTTTAAAAATTATGAACTAGGTTTAAATATTTTAAAGGCGGATCAAATTTATTTTGGCATCCTTTAATTAGGACCGTATCAAATTGGGGTCAAAATTAAAGGTCTACAACAACACAATAAAATAGTCTTTATTTTATTTAATTCTAAATATAATTCATAAATTATTTTTTAATTGCAATGACGTTACTTTTTAAGTACATTACAAGTAAATACAAATATATTATCAATGTTTCTATTTGTTGTCCACTCACTTCTTATTACACTTATTTATTTATTTAATTTCCTTTTTTGATCTATATTACACATCTTTATAAATTTTATCTATTATGGACAATTCTTTCAATTTCACTTGTCTTGTATATTAAATAGTTATATTTTAAAATAATTTGCCTAACTTTGTTCTTAACACACACCACATTATTTAATTCTATCTTTGCAATATCGTGTTTCACATTCTATTTATGGTAATTAAGTTCTGTAAAGAAACTCTAATTTTTCTTATATAACTCTTTCTAACTATAGAAATGCCACCCATTATTGACTTTATTCCAAAAATATATATTTTATGTATACACTATGTATATCCTATTATATACATATTCTATAATTTATACATTTCCACTAAAATTTTTATCGTTTCCTCCTTACATGCTATTGAATCTCTTTATGCAATTAATTCAATATTTCCTTAAAATATCATTTCACTCAATTCCAATAACAATAAAAATGTACTAATTTTGATCCTCACTAGGTTTTCCTTTCATGTAATCATTCCTTTCTATCTAATATTATCAATCAATAAAATTTAACTCACCAAACACTTATATATACAACTTAATAATTATCTTTAATCATCCAATGCTATTATTGTCAGGTATATAGTCTATATATTTAAGTATTAGTTGCAATATTTAACTATCACAACTTTTTTTATTCCTTCATTTCTCCTTTTCTTGTTTTTCATTAACTCTCTTCCAACTATTCTAAGTTAGTGATGATCGATCATTTTATCGATTATCATACCCTAAGTATTAAGCTTTACTTGCTTCCATAAATATGTCATAAAAATTTACTAACCATATATAATTAAGACTTGCTAATTCTGTAATTAAACTCTCATTTTGAATGTTTAAATACCTTTTTCACAAATTTCCCCAAGTCCTTTTCTCTTTCTAAGTTGTTACTATCCAATGGTTTAATCTTCCATCAACTTCCTTATAAACAATCTTTAATCAATTATATACATTTTCTATGATTTAATCTAAAATACACTACTAATTACACTCAATTAACCAAAATAATAATGCCTAAGATTTTAAGAACACTATTGAATTCAAACATAAACCTCCATATGCAAACCAATTAAATAAAACTCAATGCACTAATACAATTAAGCTTAATACTGTCTTTTTTTCTTCTCAACACTGATTTTGCCACTATAAATCTCCTCCACGTATGCTTTCCTTTTTCTTTATCTTCACAAACTCCTAAATATGTATACTTTAACAATATAATATAACATATTCTATCACAATTAACTATACGCATAATTCATCTCAACCAAGATTATCAAGTATACTTCAAATAAATATTTCCATAAATATTTTTCCTTCCATAATTAATTAAATCAATATTTCAATAATCCCAAGTTACTTTTAATAGTATTTATGAAGAATAACATTCTTCTTTCCCTTTTTATTAAACTTTCCATAATACATCAATTCTATATATCATCACCTCAAGAATTCCTTTAAACATTATTTTAAACAAATACTTAACGAGTACACTTCCAAAATTCCACAAATTTCATCATGCTTCCATGATAGGAGATTCCATAACCCTAAAATTCTCCAAACCCTAAACTTTCTCAAATCCTAATTTCAACAAAACTCTAAATTCAACACTTCGTAAATTAAAAAATTATTGTAAACTTTGTTTTTTTTACAACTATATAAACACACTTTTTTCTTAATGAATTATGAACTATCAATCATTTGTTTCATTAACTAATTATATTCTTACTTCTAAACCCTAAATTTGCCAAAACCTTCATTCTACACTTTTATGAATCAAAAATCATTCTAACTATAATTTTAGGTTAACAATTATACAAATACACTTATTTCCATCCATTTATGAATTTATAACCAATTATTTCACTAACTAGTTCAATATCCAATTCTTAATCCTAAACTTGACATAACCCTAAATTGAACCTTTTATGAATAAAAAATGGTTCTAAAACTATATATACACGCTTAAAATTATTTAAAAATGGATTAAAATAAATTTTCTCTACACCTATTCCACACTCCAACTCCCCCTCTCTACAAATTCAATTCATAAATTTCACCATAAAAATTCAATTAAAGTAGTGTAATTAGCTCACATAATTCATGAAATTCAAAAGAAAACAAAGGAATAGCAAATTATGAATAAACAAGCACAAATTTCTTTGCAAAGTAATGCTTTCTCTCTCTTCCTCAATTTCCCTTGAATATGTGGTGATGATTTTAGTATTTCTAACATATTCTAATGAATTTCACTAAAAATTTTGAGTTATATATGAATTTTTCTTAAATTTGTTTTACTTAGGTTTGATAGAAGAATATGGAAGAAGCTAAAATTTTGGTTGTGGAAATGGTGAGGGCTAGGATGATGATGATGAAGAAGAAGAAGAAGAAGAACTTTTTAGCTACATATATATATTGTTAGGGTTTTAATCATATAAGGTGTGCTCACTATAACTTCGGTACATTCACTTTCTTAATTTATTTTTAAATCCGTCTTTTACTTTTGTAAAACTGTAAAAATAATTTTTTTAATTAATTTAAAGCTCCATCATCCATATTTCATATCCCAATTCCAATAAAAATCTAATTCTAGGGTCAAAAGGGCATTTCTGTATATTTTAAGCGTTTAAAGATTATTTTTCAAAAATATCGATATTGTCTATACCTAGATTTAATTTTTCACTTATTAGGGCTTAATCAACCTTATTACTACCAATTCTAAACTCAAACCACACATAATATCATGATCGGTCCGATAATCACTTATATGTATATATTTAGTACAAATAACTATTGCTTAAATTTTCTAGGAATTATAATTTACTTGATATTACTGAACCTATTATCTGAGTTTAGAGTTTGAAACTCAGTATATGACGATAAGCAAATAAAAATTTATTGAAGCAAGTGAAATCCATTGAAATAAGTGATATTTACTAAACTAAATGAAATTTACTAAAATAAGTAAAATTTATTGAAATAAATAAAAAATTATTCAAATAAGTGGAAGTTATTGAAATGTGAGTATATATATGCATAATAATCATTCCATGGATGAATAAAGTAAGATATAAGATGCAAAAAAGTTATCTTGATGCTACATGCAAAACAAATATGTAACTAATATATGATAATATAATTTTAGGTGATGATGTGATGTTAATTTGTATTGAAACACATGCATACAGGTGAAAATATAATTTAACATGTATATAAATATATTTTAAGCATGATAAAGTTGTTTATAAGTGGTGGAAGAAAATTATTGAATGTTAAATGGAAGCAGAGGCTTCATAAAAAGTTTAGTTAATATTATATTGTAATTTAGTATATTATAATATTTTTATGGTGTAAGTGGTGAATAGTGAATTGAAATGTTGGTTGAGATATATTTGACAATTAGAAGTGAAAATTTGTATGATTATTAAACTTTAAATATAGTTGATATGAATTAATGAATTATTCAAATTAACCCTAAAATCTATATTTATTTTATAATTTTACAAAGTGAAGTAAGATAATAATGAATTTATTATATTAATCATATTAGACAATAATCATTATATCAATCTATAAGAATGTGATAATTAAGTGTTTAGATAACGATATTAATGTGACAAGATAAATAGGTGATTTTCAATTGTTATTGTTTAAAAAGATTGTTAATAAGTTTGTGCCCAATTAAAAAGAAATGATAATGTTATTTGAAAATTAATGTTATATTAAAAAAATAATAACAATATAAAATGATTGTTAGTGTAAGTAATTATATATGTTAAATTTATTAGTGTAATATTTTACTTGATATTAAATAAAAATATATATATATACAAACACTATTAAGCTTTTTACTTAGCATGTTAGATTTTTCTGACAATTAAATAAGAAGGATTGGAGCAGACTTGTCAATTGAATATTTAGGGTTTTAAAGATCAATTGTAGAACATATAATGCCTATTGTAAAGTTATTGTAATAAATATTTTCTTTCTCATAATTTTCATAGTGGTATTGTGGTTTAAATGACATCTATATAATTATTTGTTAAATTTATAGATTGTAAAGGTTATAAGAGCCAGTTGGGATTTTTATTTATTTTGGAACTTTTATTTACATTATAATGATTTATTGTGGAGAATATATAGTATAATATACATATACCAGTTGATATAGTATGTGATATTGGACTTGGATTGCGATTGATTGTTGATTATTTGGAGAAATTGGAGTTGAATTTGATTGAATGGAAGACATAAGTGTTTTTCTGCAGGTGGAGCTAAGTTGATATAAATTTGGACAATGAATATTGCAGAAGAGACTCTGTCAAAAATTTTCATTGGATTGCTCTTACACTACAAAAAAAAGCGCAATCAGCGACGCATTCTGCGACAACTCTTATTTCGTCACTGATTAGTGACTTTATCAACGATAGCTTTATGACAAAGAATCAAGATAAGTGTCTTTCCAACATTCCGTCACTGAAAGGTCGCTAAATGTGTTGCTGATTAACGACAAAAAAAATGGCCGTAGAATCTGTCGCTGAATAGTGATAAAAGGTCATTTCTCGCTGAATGTGTCGCTGAATTTTGCGCCAAATTTTGGCGCTAACAATCAGCGATGGCGTTACGACTAATTTATGACCAATTAGCAAAGAATGTGTTTATTTTTTATTGAAAAGTTTTTTGCTCGCTGATTTGAGAGAAAAATAGTTAGTCGCAGAATTATCGTTAATTTGCGAGAATATAGCGACCAATTAGCGAGAAATTAATTTTATTTTCTATTTTAAAGTAATTGGTGGCTAATTAGTCGCTAAATGGCTCGCTGATTTGCAAGAAAAATATTAGTCGCAGAGTTATCGTTGATTTGCGAGAATATTGCGACAAATTAGCGAGAAAGTTGTTGATTTTTTTTGGAAAGAATTTTCTCGCTAATTAGTCGCTAAATGGCTCGCTAATTAAATTAATATTGTATTTTTATTAATAATAATAATATCTCACCGCATTTCGTCCTTCTGTGTGAAAGGAAATAAAGGAAAGGAAAAGAAACATAAAGATAGAAAGGAAATGAAGCCAAGAACATGGCCGGTTCGGTTAGACGGATCTCGTTTCAAATCTCTTCCATTACAAATTATAAAATTGAAAAAAGAGAACGAGTCAGTTGCTTCTCAATCTCAATCTCGATTTCAATTTCAAACCAGCTCTACAGTTCTTTCTAAATCAACCAAATTATCGTCTTCTTCAACCAACACTACTCACGATTTCTCGGCTCTTCCCTTCGACATTTTAACCAAAATTGCTGCTTCCTTCACTCTGCCAAACCTACAATCGGCGTCTCTTGTTTGCCGCTCATAGAGCGAGGGGCTTCGCCCTTTGAGAGATTCGATGCTGTTTCTCAAATGGGGTAAGCGGTATAAGCATGGCCGAGGTGGCATTCTCCCTAATTTAAATAAGGCTCTTGACTCATTTTTGAAAGGCACTGCTCGCGGGTCTACTCTGGCTATGGTTGATGCTGGACTTGTTTACTGGGAAATGGGCTAGAGAGAGAAAGCAATTACCTTGTATCTTAAAGTTGCAGAGCTTGGGGATCCTGCTGGACAGTGTAATTTGGGAATTTCTTACCTCTAAGGTAGTTGTTTAGGGAATTTTAATTTTGTTAATTTCCCCCTTCGAATTCTTACAGGATCACTAGCTTGTACCCTTGTTAAATTTAGGATTTTTTTGCAAATTGTTTCGATTTTGGTAGAATTTGAGCATGGGCTTGGTCTCTTCTCTGTATGTAGTATATTTGACTTCGTGGTTGCTCAATTCTTTTTCCAGGTATGTATAATCAAGGATTCTTATTCTGTGAGAAAGTTAAGGAGAAGTTAGGCAGTTCAGATGATTACCAGGCATTTTTGAAATGCCTTAATATTTACAGCAATGGAATAATAAAAAAGAATGATTTGCAAAATTAGGTATGTGTTACATCATCTTATTCAATTTTTCTGCCTTTCGAAGTCTGGAAATCATTTTATTTTTATAGAAGCCATCTGTATTCATATACTTTTGTTTCTTCTCAGTCTGTTCCACAATTATTATTATATATTGACCAATGATGTTAAACATTAGGAGTTTCAGTTCATTTGTAATTTTGCTCACAACTGACAACAGGATGAACCTAAGTTTGACAAGAAAAAAACCCATATATGGACATTTTATTGTTCACATGATATGCCTGAAAATTTGTGATCATTTAATGCTTGAAAGTTGCCAACACAATTCAACTCAACTCAACAAAAATTAATCCCAAGTTAACAAGCCTCAACTCAACACTTGAAAGTTACCATCTGAAATAATTCATTCATCTAGACCAAAGTACTCAATGGTACAGCAATTATCATCTTTATACTAAGTTTTCTTTTTTGTATGCTCTTTCATTGTTCTCTTTATGCATAAAGGATGTGCTTGTACATTCTTAATTCTGATTTAGTCAGTTGTAACTTTGAGTTCTTATGAGTGGCTGAAGAAGTTTTAGAAGTCTGGATTATAGGATTTTTTTTTGGTCTGTTGAGGAATTCCATAGTATGATTACTACCATTAACTCATTAATCTTAATGCCATTGTTATGAATGGTCTAATAGCGATTGCTGGAATGCCATAAACCTTACTCTATGTAATTAATAGGTGTGAACTAGATTGAGCTAAGTTGTGATAAGACTTTGCTTGATCTTCAGAAGCACATTATTGGGCTTAGTGCTGCCATTTTGAATTTTTATTCACTCATCCAAATTCAGTTTCTTCTTTCAGAACAGTTACAGTCAACCTTGGTGAAACTTTTATCAGCTTTTGACTAGCCTGTGATAGAGCCCTAAGCAAATGTAACACACCAACCTGTTATTTGGCATATCAATCATGCATGTAAACTTTGAGAAGGAAAAATGTAATAAATAATCTTGAAATGTAACTTGAAAGATGTGCAAGTAATAGTGATAAGCTTGAAAGTAATCTAACTGTTATTTGATATTATTTGAATCCCCATCTTACCTTTCATAATGTTGATCGCATTTAAAGAATGCCAGCTTGAATGTCATTTGATATAATTGTTATTTTTTGCTTTGGTAGAATTTTCTTTTGTGTTAGTTATGCTAGCATAGTGTTGATATTTGTCTAATGGTCTGGAAAATAGTGTTCTAGTCTAGGCTTGTGCTCTTGACCTCTTAAAGAGATCTTTTGGTTCTTCCAACTGATAGGGCCTCAAGAATTTTGACCTGTTCTGATTCTGAATCTTGAACAACTATAACTAAAGCTGTATGTAGGTATTGAATGAAAAACAACATTGGGTTCTCTTTCAATACTTCGATTATGGTGTGATCAAGTAATTGCGATCCAATTTGAGTTGAATATGTTTTCCAAATTTAAGTTACCTTATGTTTAGAGTTCTGTAGTTATAAAAGATCTCTCTGCATTTCAGGTTGCTGATTTACTTGGAAAGTATCCTGATCTAATGGAAGAGTTCAATGATTTCTTTGAGCGATGTGAGAATATTGGTAACTGTTGGAAATTTCTATTAGTGCTATTTACTTTTGGTTCCACTTGATGTTGATTTAGCTTTGGTTTTTCTTCCTCCTGATGTGTTTCTGATTACATTTTTCTTGCAGATGGTTTCCTTGCTAGTTTTATGAGTAAAAGTACAGAAAGAAATTACATTTCTTTTTCTATTTTCTTTATAATAGAAGTGTTGGTTCATCAATTTTTATTTATTATTTTCTTTTCTTTTTGAGATACTGCCATGTCGTCTCAGGACTTCTAGTTTTCTCCAGCATGTTGCCAAAAAAATAATATGATGCTAATGTGTTGGTTGTAGAATCACCAGGTAGGCATCTTCATGGTCTAATGCCGAGCCTGAGTTGCAGACACTTGAGGATGAGGAGGATGATATGCCTTCATTAACACCAGCCCAAATAGAGCTTGAGCGACGCATTTTTGTGGAGGCTGCTGGTGGCACCGGTAAGACATCTCGTATTTATGGGCTGGGTTCTTCCTCATCCCATTATTCATGCTATGAACCATCTGGGTCATCATTTTCTGCAACGTCTGCTAATCGCAATGACTCTGAGGTATTGGAAACTATGAAAGTATTACAACAAAAGGTAGAAGAGCAAGCCAAGGTTATAGCATCAATGAATGAAGTTATAGCTAATGTGCGCTCGGTGAATGATGTTTTAGATTATTAAAGTTTGTGTTCTCTTACTTAGTTTTAGATTATTAAAGTTCGAATTGTTTATGTATACTTATTGCCACTAATAACTTAATTATGAATGTTGTGTTATTTGATTATTATTGTAATGAATGACTATTTTATAAACAGGTTTGGTTATTATATTTGAAATTCAACAGGTTCATGAAAATGTGTAGACAAAAAAAAATTGGAATACTGGAAAAATGTAGCCAAACAATTACAAAATTGCGACAAAATCAGCGACCAAAGGTGACAAAAAAAATATTTAATTCTGCGACAAATCAATGACTGAAACAACGAGAAAAATATTGCGACATATTCTGCGATACATCAGTGACAAAATTTAGCGAGCAAATTAGCGACAAATTCAGTGACTAAATTAACGACCCAAATAGCGATGAATTCAACGACCAAAGCCAAATCAGCGACGACTTTCAGCGGGAATAAATAATTCCCGCTAAAATGAAAATGTCGCTGAATTTGTCTCTATTTTGTCGCTGATTTGTCACTAATCAATGATACGCACAATTGGTCGCTGATTTTTCGTTGATTTTTTAGCGACCACGACATTACCGTCCGCTCAATTTTTCTCGCTGTTCGTCGCTGATATTGTCGCTATCGTATTTTCGTCGTTGATTTTGTCGTTAATGGGGTCGCAGATTGCGTCGCAGATTGCTGTTTTTTTTGTAGTGTTATAATATATTTGAAATTAGACATTGGATTATTATAGGAAAGTATAGTGCATTGAGTAGCATCTTCTAATAGTTCTCTATGAGGATTATATGGGGTGTTACATTTGTTGGAATCAAAGCATGATATAGGTTATTTTGGCATGTGAGGTTGTGGGAAAAGTGAAAACCCACATACTTGCACTAGATGAAGAGTTCAAATAGAGTGGGTTGCTCACTAATGGTGACAGTGGTTGCAACATTGCTGGACTGCCGGTGAGCTTCATTCATGGACGAGGATTGCTGCTAACTGCGATGATGGTGAAGCTTGAGTGACTGATGTTGCATTTGTTCATTTGTCCATTTTCATCTGTGATGATGGTTGCTCACAGATGGTGATGGTGAAGAGGAAAAAATTGTCTTTATTTTTATTTAAAAAAATTTAATATTGTTTAATTTTTTGTTATTATTTTAAAACTAATTTTAAATTAGGGTCCAATTTTTTAATTTATAATTTTATTTCCAACCAATAAAAGAGTAAAACATGTAAAACAAAGGGGACATATGACAATTTTGAATGAAACTCTCCTCAGGAGGAACGACATAATCAATTCTTAAGAATTCATTTCAGAAAAGGGGACATATGACATATCAGAATAGAACAATCATATGCCGTGAATAGAACAGTTATAAGCAATACATTAGGGCTGTAACTTCCCCATTTTGTGCAATAACAATAATTATGTGCACACAACCTAGTGATTTAACTCTTGTTAGGCTTGGTGTAGACCCTTAATTTTTGACCCTGTCCGATCCAATATATTTTATTTAGTCCAAAATAATTTTTATGTTATCTTAATTAAATAATATTTATTTTAGTATTTATTTTTTATAATTTTTAAAAATTATTACAATAATAAAAATAATAATAATAAACAAATAAAAATAAAAATCGGCGACGAAAAAATCGGCGATGAAAAAATTTGTCGCCGAAAATAGTGGACAAAATGGCCCGCAGCCCACCCCTTGCAATTTTTCGCCAGTGCTCACAGCCCGTCGCAGTTTTCGCCAGTGAAAATTTTCCAACGCAATTCTTTCCGAAACCAAATTCTATTTCTTTTCGGTTTCTTTTCCTAAAGAATTTTAGTTTTCTTAAACAATTAGGATTAATCATAGAAATTTTGCTATAAATAACACTAGAAAGAGAGAGAAAAAAAAAAGAAGGGAGGAATTTTTGAAAGGTGATAAAACTTTAAAAATTTTATTTGGCAGTTAAAACGATCGAACTTTTTAGAGGAGAATAAGCAAGCAAGCAATCAATCCATCAAAGGCAGCCATCTTGCCTTTGTCCTTGTTCATCCAAGAAGTAATTTTTGGTGGAACCAACAAACGAAGGTTTGAATATCTAATCTCTTTTTTCCTTACAGTAGCTTCAATCATTAAATCGTTTCTTTTGATTCTAAAAACCTTAGAGCCCTAATTTACTTCTTCTAAACCTTAGAACCTTAAATCATCTCCCCTATTTTCAAAAACCCTAAAATTACTTTTTTGTTTCTTCTAAAACCTAAGAACCCTAGTCTATTTCTTCAAAATCTTAAAACCCTAATATGCTTTCCAATTTTCCAAAACCTTAAAACACTAAATTGATCCTTCTATTTCCAAAAACCCTAAAAAATACTCTCTGTTTCCAAAAACCTTAAATCGTCTTGTCTATTTCCAAAAAAGCTTTATAAAACTCTAAAACTATTTTCTCAAATCCTAAAATCAAAACATGTTTTCCAGAAACACTAAAAACCCTAATTCTTTCAAAACCAAAACCGTAAACCCTAATTTTCCTAGACCCTAATCCTTAAAATCTAAATATTAAAATTCAACACAGTAAGCCTAAAAACAACAATCAAGTAGCTAATAATCATAAACCTAATGTTTTAAAGTATCCGAACCCTAATTTCACATGATTTTAGCCCTTAAACCCTAATTTGGTTAATCAAAGAACCTTATCAATCTCTTAAATTATAAAACCTTAATCCATTTCAATTCCCTTAAAACTTGCAGTAACCTAAATCAATAAATTCCAAAACCCTAAATATTAATTAAAGAACTTTAAATGAGAAACAGTAATCCTAATTTGTATCTTGACTTACCTTATTTGATTGTGTAGTTCATTATATGCTTTGATTTATTTTCAATGCTTGATTTATTTAATTTCAATGCATGATTTATTTAATTTATCATTGATGGATGTTTATTTTATATATTTTGATTGATATCTTTGATGAATGATTTATTTATGATGAATGGTTATTTACTTTTATCGATTTATTTTTTATTTCCAAATGTTGTAAGAGGTATGTTTCCACTTTGTGGGTACCTTATTAGTTAAATATCATGTAATTTAAATTGCTTTTATATTTTAGACCAATGTGTTGTGCTCTAATAAACACTACTAAAGCTACACTCGCAAGTATATGAGGCTGTTGTAGTATTTCGGTGAACATCTCAAGGTCGACTCACAAGGAAGCTAGATAAGCTAATTATTTATCAAATCGTAAATAACAAATTATCAATTAATAGTCTTTGATTTATAAAATTAAATTACTGAACAGCTAACGAAAATAGAAAGGAATTGAATTAATAATAATGAAAGAAAACTGAACAAATATATTGATTCACTTAATAGAAAAGCCTAGGGTTTGCACTTCTCTACTAATTTATATGTATGAACGGCTATTCCTCTCCACTGATTTAATTTCAAAGATCAGATTTCAAGCAAATTAATTAATCAAATTAAGGAAATAAGCTCTCGCATTCAATCCTTTTTCAATTAATCTTACTACAATCAAAATGATCTTTTCCTTAGGTTTATATTTCTAATTCACCTAAGTCCCTAATTAAA
This sequence comes from Garcia nutans, assembly GCA_947685225.1. Classification (NCBI taxonomy): domain Eukaryota; kingdom Viridiplantae; phylum Streptophyta; class Magnoliopsida; order Malpighiales; family Euphorbiaceae; genus Garcia; species Garcia nutans. Next base: position 41,331,622 of record CANTUV010000032.1, on the reverse strand, counting down.
TTATTCCAGTATTAGACTTCATTTCTCAATCCTTCATCTAAATACCTAAAACACATAATTGGTGGCCAATCAATTATATATTAACATTAATCCATTCAATTAAAGATAAAAGAAATAAATCAATTAAGAGAAATAACCAGTTCATACAATCATAGTAGATTCATACAAACCCTAGACTAGATCAAAATTAGTTCATAGTAATGCTATCAAACAAATTCATTTAATTAAAATTCAAAGAAATTAATTTAGACATTAAAGAATTCATAAATAAAATTTCAATGAAACTTAAGAAATAGAGTTAAAGAACAAATCCCAATTACAATTTTCTTTTGGTTTCTAAAGAATCTCTTGCTCAGATTTTTGCTAAAAAGAATAATGTAATGGCTAGAACTAATTTGATCTAGAGTGTTTGAATGAAAGTGAAATCAATCTTTGATAGTTTTCTTGTTTCAGAGAAAAATTCTCCAGAGAAAAATAAAGAACGGCTGAAAAGTGTATCTCCCTTCCTCTTTCCCTAATCTTATCTATTTATACAAATTCGTTGGCTAAAAATTTGCGCACGCTCTGTATTTGGGTGCTGGGTGTGACACGGCCATAAGCTTGGCCGTGTCATATGGGTGTGTCACCTTCTGCTTCTCTAGTTTGCTTGTCTTTTTCTTTGGCATGAGATGGAACACGGCCAAGCTTGTTGGCCGTGTCATGTGACACGCCCAGTGGCTTGGCCGGTCACTTGAGTGTGTCACCTTCTGCTTCTCTAGTTTGCTTTTCTTTGTTCTTTGGAAATGAGAGTGACATGGCCAAGCTTGTGGCTGTGTCACTTGACACGGCCAAGCCTGTTGGCCGTGTCACTTGCTACCATTTCTTTCCTCCTTTTCTTTGGTTTTGGTCTTTAGGTGAGACATGGCCAGTGGCTTGGCCATGTCTCCTGGCTGTGTCAAGCTATGCCTTCATTTCCTTTGAAGTGACACGGCCAAGCTTGTTTTGGCTTGGCCATGTCTTGCTTGATTCATGCTCTTCTTTCTTTGTTTGATCTTCCATGGGAGTTTTTGCACTTTAACCTAAAATAAACACTTAAAACAAACTTTAAACAAACATCAAATGAAACATTAACTAAAAACACATAAACATCATACTAAAAACTAGTACAAAAATGATCTAAACACTGGGATAGATTAAGCCAGAGGAGTACACAACCTGAAAATGCTGAAATCACTAAATAAACTGATTAAAACTACCAAAATGCATGAGGAAAATAATAATTATCATAATAAATAAATAGCAATTCGAGGACAAAAACTAATAAAACAACTACCCCACACTTAAAACTTTGCTTGTCCTCAAGCAAATTTACATGGCATAAATTAAAAACTGAATTAACCTTAACTATAATTCAAGTATATAAGATGAAATCCTTTAATACTCAACAATAAATAAATGGAATTTACTTCAATCAAGATTTTCTTAACTCATTCATTAATTCAGATATAACAAATCTCATCTCTCATCTAAGTGTTTCTCTCAATTTTAAAGGTTAATTCACTCAAACCAATCATGATTGTATACTTCCACAAACTTGCTTAATTATCCAATCTACCTCACTGATTTTTCTCAAGAAATAATCCGAAGGTCTTTTCGTTTGGATGTAATGGGGCTAAGGTGAAGGTGTGACAAAAGACATTTAAGTTGGAACATTAAGAAATGGAGCATCTAAATTAAACAATAATCTTGCGTAGAAACTCATAACTCCCTCAAATGGCATATTCACCAACCCTTGATAGTCTCAAATATTTGCATACTAAAAGAAAAGTAAATGAGTTGAAATTCCTCTTTGATGACTAATGCTAGAAAATATATGAATTTTGTATATATATATATCTTCTCTTTTTATTTTTATTTATTTATTATATATATATATACAAAATATAAAAGTGCATTGAACATCTAGCTCAAAATTAGAAGATATATCATTTTGCAAAGTATGATAAAATTTGCAAAGTATGCATTTCAGCTCCAAATCTTACTAAAACAATACTATTTTATTTTATTTTTATTTTTTTTATGTTTACCCCATACTTATCAATTAAACCACTCCTATTGTCATATCATAAGAAACTCCATTCCTTAATGAAGGTATGATAATAATAGAAAAATGTTGAGTTGTGAATTGTGTTGATCAATCAAGAAAAGGTCAAAGGCTCAACTTGGCTCACTAAGGAATTCACAATTAAGGGAGGTCTTTTTAAGCTAAAGGGGGTAATCCTAATTTGCCTTCATCATTTTAAATCTTGAAATGAAATCATAATGTGAATCCAATTAGTATGCAAAAGCAAGCTCTAGAGATACAAAATCATGAAGGTACTCACTTAAGAAAAGAGGCTCAAAACTATTCAATCTATGAGGCTCAAAACTCATAAAGGGTGGGTTCTCAAAGATTTATATGTCATGAATTGCAGAACGTGAAAATTGATCCTGAATGAATTCAAATGTTAATCTCTATCCTGATACTAAAGGCTCAAATGTAATGCTAGAATTATAGAAAAGTCAATAAGTTTCCAACAATTATGCCATGAAAAAAGCACAATATAACTCACAATGAAAACAAAACAAAAATTAAAGAAAAGCTTAAAAATTACCCCACACTTATGAGTTACATTGTCCTCATTGTAAACAAAAGAAAAGATAGAAAGAACCTCTTTTGTGTCACGCATAGTGGAGCTTTCATACAAAAAAAATCCATTAAGCTTTTCGTTATGAATAGATAATCAACATGAAAGAAAACAACAGCGATTTCAGCATAAACATGTGATCAAGGAAAGTTGGAACTGGATGGCCCTCCTTGTTTTAATTAAACTCAATACTCCTGGCCTGTTCTCTGCAAGAATAAAAACACTTCCAATCTCCAAACCATCAAGCCTTAAAGAAAAATAGAAGGGAAAATAAATAAATAAACTGAAGATACTGAACTAAAATGATAAAAATGATAACAATGGGGTGCCTCCCATCGAGCGCTTTTTTATCGTCATCTTAGCTGGATGTTACTGTAAGAATTAAGGATCGTAGATCAAAGTACTATCGACAATCCTTAGTTCTTGGAACCCCTCATTATATGGTTTAACTCTCTGTCCATTTACTTTGAAAGTTTCATTCGTTCGAGAGTTAAGTAATTCTATTCATATGACTACCAAGGTTTCCAACAAATGGGAAGAAATGACACATATTCCAATCCTTATAATTCCAGCTGGGGAAGCCAATCAAATTTTTCTTGGGAAAATCAACAGCAAATTCCACCTCAAAATTTTTATCAACCTTACCAAAGAAATCCTTACTCTCAAGAACAATATTCAAATCAAGAGTACCTTAAGCCACCCACATTAGAAGATAGTTTGAATGCCTTCATTCAAACTAGCACACGAAACCAAGATCACCTTAAGGAACCCACCTTAGAAGAAAGTTTGAATGCATTTATTCAAACTAGCGCGCAAAATCAAAATCACTTTAAGGAACCCACTTTGGAAGATAGTTTGAATACCTTCATTCTAACTAGCTCACAAAACCATGATCAATTCGAGAAATCCATAGTGGACGATGATTTGAATGCTTACCTTCAAATTAGCACACAAAATCATGAAGGGAGCAATGAGAGATTTGATTCTTTGGCGGAATCATTGAAGAGGGTGGAAATGCAAGTTGGGCAACTGGCACATCAACTCCAAGCACAACAAAATGAGGAATTTCCTAGCCAATTGGAGCAAGTCAAGGTAATCACAAATTTGACGAGTGAACAGGTGATATATAACAATTTTTGTGATTCCTTTGATGTAGGGACTAATCAAGAAGACAATGGTGAGGAAATGCTGCCCAACATGGAGAAACAAAGTCAATCAAAGGAGGAGGAGAATTTGGACTCATCAACTTCATCACATTTGTATGAACCTCCGAATCCTTTGCAATTAATTCCATTCCCAAGTAGGCTAAAAGAAGAGGAGCAAGGTAAGCAACTTTCTAACATCTATGATATGCACTCCCAAGGAGAAAATGGAAATAATCTTGAGATGGGTATGCCTTTAGAAGAAGAACATGAAATGCCCAATTTAGAAATTGAGGAGTGTAAGCTAGTCTTAGATGTTGAGGTTGTTGAGAGGGGACTTGAAATTGTTAAAGTGGATGAAGAAGTGATTCAACCAAACTTGGTTGAACTTAAAGAATCCCCAAAAATCATCTCTTCTACTCTTGGTAGTAAAGAAGAGCATATAATGGATAGAACCATGTTGCACGATGAACTAGGGTTTTACAAAGTTCCTATTGCACTGGAGGATTACCATAAGATGACCTTCACATGTTTTCAAATAATGCTACTTATGTAATATCCTCATATGTGGCTTAGAAGTTTTGATTATATTGTTGTTGTTGTTATTGTTTAATTGGATTGAATGCATATGATGGGGTAAGAAAAGAAATTGGAAAGTGAATGCTTGTGCATATGTGTTATGGAGGAAGAATTAGGGTTTAGAGACAAATGTATATGTTGTGTATATGATGATATATATATAACATATAAAGTGGTCAAAAGAAGAGTCAAGGTGATGGTTAAGTGGAAGAAGATATTTTTGGTTGTTAATGAAATTACATATAAGGACTTATATGAGACAAAGGTTAGTTATATGATTGAGGGTGTTTTAGTAATTGCTTGGATAAGAACACTTGGTGGAGATTAAAAGCAAAATTTGACTTTGTATCTTGATCATTGTCTTCTTTCTTCATGAAGTGGCCGGCTCTCCATTAGCAAAAGGAAAAGAGAAGTGTTCTTGAGGCAAGAAGCAAATTGATGAAGCAATCCAAGGTTTTGACAAAGGATTTGTGGAATTTCTTCTTTTCAAGTAAGTATTTTCTTGTTTTCTTTACTTATTTGGAAGTTGTGTTGGAAGTAAAGTAGGGTTTGATGATTTTGTGATTTAGTGAATTTGAGATGTGTTGTGTTGTGTTTGCAAGTGTTAAATTAATTTTAAGTTATGAGTTTAATTGGAGGTTGTTGTTTTGGATGGATGGAGAAGGATGTTGGTTTTAGGGTTTTGTGGTGATTATGTGTTTAATTGTGATATTAATGTGTGATGAAGTGGTTTTTGTGATGAATATGTGTTTAGAACATTGATTATGTTCATGTGAAATATGTTATATGATGAATATTGTGTTTGAGTGCAATTGAGAAAGTGTTGGTTTTAGTTAATGTTTTGTGATTTGGTGACACGGCCAAAAGCAATTTAGGGGATTGGGCGTGTCAATTATTTGAATTGGCTACTGTCTCTTTTGGTTTTAGTGACACGGGCGTGTCCATTAAAGGTGCTGGGCGTGTCAATTATTCGAATTGGCTACTGCCTCTTTTATTGTTAAAGACACGGGCGTGTTCCTCAACTAGGTTGGGCGTGTCCTTCAAGTGAGTTGGGCGTGTCCCACAAATGAATTGAATGTTGCTTGATTTCTTTGTTCTTGTTTGCATAGTTTAGATTCTTCAAAGGTAGTTTGGCCTCTAAACCTAAACATAAACATACTTAAACCAAGGGATGAATTAAAAACACTTGTGAATGATCCTAAAGCTATGAATTATATATATATTGTTCTTGCATTGTTGAGATTGAGCCTTGTTATTATGCATTGTGAGTGATAATGTGTTTCATGATTAATATGGAATAAAATGTTGATATTTATGAATGATGCTATGGAGATAAATATACACTTGAATAATGAAGTGTTATATTGTGAAATGAAATGTGGAGCCATTGTTATTGGCTAAGGTGATTTAATGGAGATAAATGAGGCATGTTTGCCTAAATGATAATGAGAATTGAGAATGAAATCTAAATGAATTGTGTGGCTAATGTGTTATTCCATTTTCAGAGTTTGTTATTGGTGGCATGCCTAATGATAGTAACAATCTCTTGAAGTTAGGTTGGATTGAATCCTTGAAGCCTAATTGAGATGTTACAACCCTTGAAGCTAGGTTGGGTTAGTTCTTGAAGCCAAGTTGGGTTGATGCTTAGCATGCTTTGCTCCCCTTGAAGCTTGGTTGAACTTAATCCTTGAAGCCTAGTTGGGTATATGATATTGATATTGATAAATTTGATAACAAAACCAAAGCATTAACTCTGAAAAATGAATGGCATATTAGTGTGTCTTGGGCCCATGCTTGTCTTTGCTTAGTGTTGTTCATGGATGATTAAATGATTAACTAATAAAATATATGCAAAGATGTTGAATTCTGATATACATATATGTATGTTAGGTTATGAAATGTAAAAGTATGTTGTTAGCTTTGCATTTATGTTGTTACATGTGTGATAAATTAGAATTGGCATTGTATAGCATTTAAGCATGTTTATTGCATGTTTTATCTTACTAAGCCCTTGGCTTAGCGCGATAGTGTTTAATCGCGCAGGTGATAGAACTGATAGAATCGAACCCGAGAGCTCTTCGAGACCGAGTGAGAGTAGACATTGAAGAGTTGATTTTGGGAGCTTAAAGATCAGAGCTGACTTGCCAATCATGTATAAATCTTTTATATTGTGTAAAGTTTTGTTGATAATGTAAATATATGTATAATAGTAAATATGTATTCAAATGTTTTCATATATATACATATTTTATAATTTCCGCTGTGTAATATATAAATGTATATATATATATAGATAACTAATATGTTTTGTTTTATAAGTAAATGATCTATTTTGTTAATAAGATATAATGATATGGATATGGTATCAAGTTTTAAAATGTTTTGAATGTTAAGGAAACCGTAGCATCCCTATGTTTGGTGCACTTATGCTACATTGTTGTGCTTGTAGTGTGTGTGCATTGGATATGGGGGTGTTACAATTGTTTTGGTATCAGAGCCTAGGTTTGAGATTCTCAATCTAGGTAAAATATAATAAAAAGAATATTTTTACTTAAAAAAAAAGTGGTTTTGAATAACATATACGTTTGAGATTGGCAGTCCCTGATCTTTAATAAGATGTAATCTGCTGTGTTTGCAGTATTAGGTGTTGATGGATCCTCACTCAAGACAGTCAGTTGAGGGTAGTGCCGAGAGCATTGCTCCTGCTGAGGGAGCTAGGGTTGATAGTGTTGAGGAGGCACCTGCTTCGGTGTCGGGTAGACCAGCTGGAGAGGAGGTTCCGCCAGCCTGGTTTAGGCATATGATGGAAGTATGAGACAAGCACCAGTACAGCCACCTCCACCACCACCCCAGCCTCAGGTTCAGATGAGACAGTATGATAAATTGAGGAAGTTTGGGGCGGAAGATTTTATGGGAACCACTGATCCAGCAGTGGCTGAGCAATGGTTAGGCAAAGTGCAGAGAATCTTTATTCAGTTACAAGCCACCCCTGAGGAAAAGTTTGATTATGCCAGGTCATTATTGCAGAAGGACGCATATGACTGGTGGAAGACAGTGTCACACTCTATGGATGATCCTCCAACACTGTCTTACACTGATTTTCTGAGGGAATTTGAGTTGAAGTATACTCCTAGGGAGTATAAGGACATGAAGAAGATGGAGTTCTTAAGCTTGAAACAAGACAGCAAGACTGTTACTGAGTATGAAGTTGAGTTTATTCGACTGAGTCAGTATGCTGGGGGTATCATTGCTGATGAGATTGATCGATGTCGGCGATTTGAGGAGGGATTGAGGCCCTCAATTATTTGTCATGTGGCTGGCTCCAGGTATCAGGATTTCTCCCAGCTAGTTGCAGCAGCTAGGAGTGTAGAGAGAGCTCAGGCCATAGTTACAGCTGCTTCTGAAGAGGAGGTTAGAGTGAGAAGGCCCCAGTTCGAGGCAGGGTCTTCTTCTGCGAAGAGGGGTAGAGGAAGTTTTGTTCCTTGGAGTAGTAGGAGCCAGAGACCAGCAGGTAGGTCAGTGCAGTTCCAGAGGCAGAGATTTAGACCTGCAGCTTCAGTGGCAAGTGCTCCGACCCCGATGATTCGGAGATCCACTCTTCCTATCTGCATCCATTGTGGGAGACCACATGGTGGTCCTTGTTGGAAGGCTGGTGTTGCAGGGGTATGCTTCAGGTGTGGATCACCAGACCACTTTGTGAGAGATTGCCCTGAGAGGCAGGAGCAGATGCCAGTTGATTCTGCTGCTTCTCGAGCTAGTGTGAGAGGAGGTAGAGGAGGCAGAGGTGTCAGCCGAGGAGGTAGGCCAGGGTTCAGTTCTAGAGGAGGTGCTGCATCCAGAGAGGGTAGACCAGAGGAGGTTGGTTCTTCCCAGAGGATGTATGTTATGCAGAGGCAGCCAGATGCATCGGCAGTCATAGCTGGTACTTTTTCTTTATTTGATACTCCAGTACTTGCTTTGATTGATCCGGGTTCCACGCATTCTTATGTTAGTGTATCTGTCTTGCCTGTATCTGATGTGCATGCTGAGTCCCTAGGATTTGATGTGTTGGTGACAAATCCGTTAGGGCATAGTGTGGTTGTGAGTAAGGTGCACCGGGATAGTGTAGTGAGGGTGCAGGGTGAGGAGTTTTTTGGAGATTTGATTGAGATGCCATTTAAGGAATATGATGTGATCTTAGGTATGGATTGGCTATCTCGACATGGAGCTGTGGTGGATTGTAAAAAGAAAATTGTTTCTTTGAGAACCGTTGATGGTAGAGAAGTGATAGTATCTAATGAGCAGGAACAGCTAGCCTCCTTATTTGTTTCAGCTGTTGCAGCCAGGAGGTTGATTAGAAAGGGGTGTGAAGCCTATCTTGCTCATGTGGTGGATACTAGAGTGAAGGGTTTTCCCATTGATAGCATTGCCACAGTTGCTGAGTTCCCGGATGTGTTTCCAGAGGAGTTGCCTGGATTGCCTCCAGAGAGAGAGGTGGAGTTTGGTATTGAATTGTTACCTGGTACCACTCCTATCTCTATTACTCCTTATAGAATGGCACCAGCAGAATTGAGGGAGTTAAAAGTGCAATTACAGGAGTTGTTGGACAAAGGATTTATTCGCCCCAGTGTTTCTCCTTGGGGAGCTCCTGTGCTATTTGTGAAGAAGAAAGATGGTACTATGAGGTTATGTATCGATTATAGGCAATTGAACAAAGTGACTATTAAGAATAAATATCCTTTGCCTAGAATCGATGATCTCTTTGATCAATTAAAGGGTGCAGCTGTATTTTCTAAAATTGATCTGAGATCAGGATACCATCAGCTGAGAGTCAGAGCTGAAGATGTTCCGAAGACAGCTTTCAGGACCAGGTATGGGCACTATGAATTTTTAGTTATGCCTTTTGGTCTGACGAATGCACCTGCAGCTTTTATGGATTTGATGAATAGGGTGTTTAGGCCCTATCTGGATCAGTTTGTTGTGGTCTTCATCGATGACATTCTGGTGTATTCACGGAATGAAGAGGAACATGATATGCATCTGCGGATTGTGTTGCAGATTTTGAGAGAGAAGCAGTTGTTTGCCAAATTGTCGAAATGTGAGTTCTGGTTGGATCAAGTAGCTTTTCTCGGACATATTGTTTCAGCAGAAGGCATTAGAGTTGATCCAAGTAAAGTTGAAGCTATACTGAATTGGAGTCCACCCAAGTCTGTGACAGAGATTAGATGTTTTCTGGGTTTAGCAAGCTATTTCAGGCAGTTTGTAAAAGGGTTTTCTTTAATAGCTACTCCACTCACCAGATTACTTCGTAAGGGAGTGAGATTTGTGTGGACAGATCAGTGTCAGGCTAGCTTTGAGCAGTTGAGAGAAATGTTGACTCAAGCGCCTGTTTTAACTTTACCTGTTGAAGGCAAACCATATGTGATCTACAGTGATGCTTCACATAGAGGTTTGGGATGTGTATTGATGCAGGAAGGGAAAGTTATAGCTTATGCATCTCGACAGTTGAAACCGCATGAGCTTAACTACCCGACCCATGATTTGGAATTGGCTGCCATTGTGTTTGCATTAAAGATTTGGTGCCATTATTTATTTGGGGAAAAATGTTTCATCTACACGGATCACAAGAGTTTGAAGTATTTGGGTGTCCAGAAAGAACTCAATCTTCATCAGAGGAGATGGTTAGAATTGATTAAAGACTACGATTGCTTAATTGACTATCATCCAGGTAAAGCAAATGTTGTTGCTGATGCTTTGAGTCGGAAGTCTTTAGCTGATTTAACAGTTTACTCGCTCTCGTTGCTTGTTGAGTTGAGAGCATTGCATGCCAGTTTTGTACCTTGTGATGATGGTGCATTGTTGGCACAGTTGCAATTGAAGCCAGTTTTGTTAGATCAGATCAAAGAGGCTCAGTTGGTTGATATGAAGATTCAGAAGATTATTTCAGATTGCAAGATTGGGAAGACTAGAGATTTTGTTGTGAGAGATGATGGGAGTCTCTGGTTTAAGAATCGATTGTGTGTGCCCGATGATGCTGATTTGAAAAGAGTTATTTTAGAAGAAGCTCATCAGTCAGTGTTTGCTATGCATCCGGGTAGTACGAAGATGTATAATGATTTGAGACAACATTATTGGTGGATGGGGTTGAAGAGAGACATTACTGAGTTTGTATCGAAATGTCTCACTTGTCAGAAAGTTAAAGCAGAACATCAAGTTCCAACCGGGTTGCTTCAGCCGTTGTCAGTGCCTGAATGGAAGTGGGAAAGAGTGACAATGGACTTTGTGTCTGGTTTGCCATTGACACAAAGGAAACATGATGCCATTTGGGTGATTGTGGATAGATTGACTAAGACAGCTCATTTCCTTCCGGTGCGGATGGATTACTCTTTGGAGAGATTGGCTGAGCTGTATATCCAGGAGATTGTGAAACTGCATGGTGTTCCAACTTCTTTAGTGTCTGATCGAGATCCCAGGTTTACTTCAAGATTTTGGAAGAGTTTGCATTATGCTATGGGTTCTCGACTGCACTTCAGTACTGCTTTTCATCCACAGACGGATGGACAGTCAGAGAGGGTGATACAGATTCTTGAAGATATGTTGAGAAGCTGTGTCATCGATTTCTCTGGAAGTTGGGATAGATTTTTACCTCTTGTGGAGTTTGCTTATAACAACAGTCACCAATCCAGCATTGGTATGGCACCGTTTGAAGCATTGTATGGCAGACGGTGTAGGACACCTCTTTGTTGGAATGAGCTTGGAGATAATAAGTTGGTTGGTCCTGATTTGATTCAAGAAACTGAAGAGAAAGTAAAATTGATTCGAGGCAGGTTAAAAGCAGCTTCAGACCGACAGAAGTCTTATGCAGATTTGAAAAGGAGAGACATTCAGTTTGATGTTGGAGATAAGGTATTTTTGAAAGTGTCTCCTTGGAAAAAGATTTTGAGGTTCGGTCGGAAAGGAAAATTGAGTCCTCGTTTCATTGGGTCGTATGAAGTGTTAGAAAGAGTTGGGCCAGTTGCTTATCGACTTGCTTTACCACCTGAGTTGGATCGTATTCATAATGTATTCCATGTTTCTATGTTGAGGAGGTACAGGTCGGATCCATCTCATGTGTTGCCATTTGAATCAATTGAAGTGAACCCAGACTTGACTTTTGAAGAGGAACCAGTTGCTATCTTGGCACGTGATGTGAAAGATTTGAGAAACAAGAGAGTGCCATTGGTGAAGATTCTTTGGAAGAACCATGGGAAAGAAGAAGCAACTTGGGAAAATGAGCAAACGATGCGAGAGCAATATCCTCAGTTGTTTCAGAGTTAATTTCAGGTAATTTCGAGGACGAAATTTTCTTTTTAGAGGGGGAGAATTGTAATATCCTCATATGTGGCTTAGAAGTTTTGATTATATTGTTGTTGTTGTTGTTGTTGTTATTGTTTAATTGGATTGAATGCATATGATGGGGTAAGAAAAGAAATTGGAAAGTGAATGCTTGTGCATATGTGTTATGGAGGAAGAATTAGGGTTTAGAGACAAATGTATATGTTGTGTATATGATGATATATATATAACATATAAAGTGGTCAAATGAAGAGTCAAGGTGATGGTTAAGTGGAAGAAGATATTTTTGGTTGTTAATGAAATTACATATAAGGACTTATATGAGACAAAGGTTAGTTATATGATTGAGGGTGTTTTAGTAATTGCTTGGATAAGAACACTTGGTGGAGATTAAAAGCAAAATTTGACTTTGTATCTTGATCATTGTCTTCTTTCTTCATGAAGTGGCCGGCTCTCCATTAGCAAAAGGAAAAGAGAAGTGTTCTTGAGGCAAGAAGCAAATTGATGAAGCAATCCAAGGTTTTGACAAAGGATTTGTGGAATTTCTTCTTTTCAAGTAAGTATTTTCTTGTTTTCTTTACTTATTTGGAAGTTGTGTTGGAAGTAAAGTAGGGTTTGATGATTTTGTGATTTAGTGAATTTGAGATGTGTTGTGTTATGTTTGCAAGTGTTAAATTAATTTTAAGTTATGAGTTTAATTGGAGGTTGTTGTTTTGGATGGATGGAGAAGGATGTTGGTTTTAGGGTTTTGTGGTGATTATGTGTTTAATTGTGATATTAATGTGTGATGAAGTGGTTTTTGTGATGAATATGTGTTTAGAACATTGATTATGTTCATGTGAAATATGTTATATGATGAATATTGTGTTTGAGTGCAATTGAGAAAGTGTAGGTTTTAGTTAATGTTTTGTGATTTGGTGACACGACCAAAAGCAATTTAGGGGAGTGGGCGTGTCAATTATTTGAATTGGCTACTGTCTCTTTTGGTTTTAGTGACACGGGCGTGTCCATCAAAGGTGCTGGGCGTGTCAATTATTCGAATTGGCTACTGCCTCTTTTATTGTTAAAGACACGGGCGTGTTCCTCAACTAGGTTGGGCGTGTCCTTCAAGTGAGTTGGGCGTGTCCCACAAATGAATTGAATGTTGCTTGATTTCTTTGTTCTTGTTTGCATAGTTTAGATTCTTCAAAGGTAGTTTGGCCTCTAAACCTAAACATAAACATACTTAAACCAAGGGATGAATTAAAAACACTTGTGAATGATCCTAAAGCTATGAATTATATATATATTGTTCTTGCATTGTTGAGATTGAGCCTTGTTATTATGCATTGTGAGTGATAATGTGTTTCATGATTAATATGGAATAAAATGTTGATATTTATGAATGATGCTATGGAGATAAATATACACTTGAATAATGAAGTGTTATATTGTGAAATGAAATGTGGAGCCATTGTTATTGGCTAAGGTGATTTAATGGAGATAAATGAGGCATGTTTGCCTAAATGATAATGAGAATTGAGAATGAAATCTAAATGAATTGTGTGGCTAATGTGTTATTCCATTTTCAGAGTTTGTTATTGGTGGCATGCCTAATGATAGTAACAATCTCTTGAAGTTAGGTTGGATTGAATCCTTGAAGCCTAATTGAGATGTTACAACCCTTGAAGCTAGGTTGGGTTAGTTCTTGAAGCCAAGTTGGGTTGATGCTTAGCATGCTTTGCTCCCCTTGAAGCTTGGTTGAACTTAATCCTTGAAGCCTAGTTGGGTATATGATATTGATATTGATAAATGTGATAACAAAACCAAAGCATTAACTCTGAAAATGAATGGCATATTAGTGTGTCTTGGGCCCATGCTTGTCTTTGCTTAGTGTTGTTCATGGATGATTAAATGATTAACTAATAAAATATATGCAAAGATGTTGAATTCTGATATACATATATGTATGTTAGGTTATGAAATGTAAAAGTATGTTGTTAGCTTTGCATTTATGTTGTTACATGTGTGATAAATTAGAATTGGCATTGTATAGCATTTAAGCATGTTTATTGCATGTTTTATCTTACTAAGCCCTTGGCTTAGCGTGATAGTGTTTAATCGCGCAGGTGATAGAACTGATAGAATCGAACCCGAGAGCTCTTCGAGACCGAGTGAGAGTAGACATTGAAGAGTTGATTTTGGGAGCTTAAAGATCAGAGCTGACTTGCCAATCATGTATAAATCTTTTATATTGTGTAAAGTTTTGTTGATAATGTAAATATATGTATAATAGTAAATATGTATTCAAATGTTTTCATATATATACATATTTTATAATTTCCGCTGTGTAATATATAAATGTATATATATATATATAGATAACTAATATGTTTTGTTTTATAAGTAAATGATCTATTTTGTTAATAAGATATAATGATATGGATATGGTATCAAGTTTTAAAATGTTTTGAATGTTAAGGAAACCGTAGCATCCCTATGTTTGGTGCACTTATGCTACATTGTTGTGCTTGTAGTGTGTGTGCATTGGATATGGGGGTGTTACAACTTAGGCTTAGCAATACATCGGGTGTCCTTCGGAATTGTATGCTAACCATCCCTGCAGACATGAGCGACAATTGCATTATCGGTGGAAGGAGCATTGTACAACGTATATGGGAACGATGGAAATCAGGTTTCATCTAAACTCTCCCTGTAGTATGCATGCTCACATTGAGGACAATGTGAATCTTTAAGTGTGGGGTGCATTTTGTGTTTTGTGTTTTTACTTTTAAGTTATTTTTGTAATATCCCTAATTATGCTCTAGTAGTCTTGGTGTTAGTGTTGTTGCACTTGAATTATGTATATATGATAAGTTGATAAGAAATTGGAAGAGAATGTTTTTGTATGTGTTTTGGAGAAGAAATTTAGGGTTTAGAGACAAATGTATATGTTGTGTAAATGATGATATATATAACATATAAATGGGTCAAAGGAAGAGTCAATACAAGAAGATATTTTTGTGGAATGTGCAATTACATATAAGGGCTTATATGAGACAAAAAGTTAGTTATATGATTGAGGGCATTTTGGTAATTGCTTGGATAAGATCACTTGGTGGAGATTAAAAGCAAATTTGACTTTGTGTCTTCATCATTTTCCTTCTTTCTTTCAAGAGGTGCCGGCTCTCCAAAAACCAAGAGAGAAAGAGAGGTGATCTTGAGGTTTGAAGCAATTTGAAGAAGGAAGCAAGGGTTTTGGTTAAAGATTTGTGGATTTCTTCATCTAAGGTAAGATCTTTTCTTTAAATTCTTCAATTCTTTTGAAGTGGTGTGAGAAAGGAATTAGGGTTTGTTGGTTTGATGATGAGATGAGTTGTGTTTAGTGAAATTCTTTTTCTGTTTTACAATTAGTAAAGGCTGTGACTTGTATGATTTTTAATTAATTATAGAAAAATGTTCTTGAAGTGAATTTTTGATATGTTGTGCCTCTATGAGTCTAGAATGACTGAAAAATATGTTGATTCGATTTTGGAATGGTTATGAGTTTAGAAAGATTATTTTTAGTAGAACTGTTCCAGCAGGTACCTTAACTGAGACAGCTATATTTCGGGATTTTTAATAAAATGTAGAAAAATCATATCCAATTGAATTTTGGATATGTTGTTGCTTAGTGAGTCTAGTATTTGAGAAAAATAATTTGGAACCACGTTGATTGAATTTGATTTATGGAATTCACAAAGTTCAGAACTGCTGCCAGGATGCAGGGCAATTGGGGCAGTCTGGTTAGGTGAACTATTTGACCAAGATTTTGTGTTCAGTTTGATCTGAAATTTTAAAGGAATGATTTTAAGATACAAAACTAAATTCTGTAAAAATTTTAGAATTTTTAATCAAGTAGATTATTTTATACAATTTTTCAAAATAAGGATAAAATGGAGTCTAAAACCAGAATGTATTATTCATATGAATCATATCAATTGTTCTTTGCCCTAATTGCATTGTTGAGATTGAACAATGTTATGTTATGCATTGTGAATGGTTATGTGTTTCATGAATAATATACATTGAAATTGAAATGATAATTCAAATAAGACATGATATGAGACAATGCCATTGTGATTGGCTATGATGATGATATTGAAAGAAAGAAGGCATGTTTGCCTAAATGTGATGAGAATTTGAGAATGGAAATGGTAACTATATAATAAATGAATTGTTTGTTTAATATGTTATTCAGTTTCAGAGTTCTGGATTTGGGTGGCATGCCTAAGAAATGATGAAAGGTAACAGTCTTGCCGGGTTGAGGATCTCCTCATATGTGTTGAGTTGATGGTCCAAGAGACTGGGTCTGTTACACTATGAGAATTGTGAATATAAGATATATGATTTGTAACAGTCTTGCTGGGTTGAGGATCTCCTCATATGTGTTGAGTGATGGTCCAAGAGACTGGGTCTGTTACACTATCCATGGATAGAGATACATGTATATACATTGCCTACGGGCGTGATTATTGTGACTATGAACCAAATCAGTAACTCTGAACTCTGAATATCATATTAAATACTTGTTGGGCCCATAGGTGTCAAGGTTATATGAATGTCCTAAATAATGTTATGAGTTAATGAAATGAGATGTTGGTTATTGAGTATGATTGAGTAATGTTGAATGTGGAAAGATGTTGAAATGTGGTATACTCATATGACTATGATTTGTGAAATGCATAATTATGTGTTAACTTTATATTTATGATGTTGATCTTATCAATAACATATGTGGCATTGCATTACATTTAAGCATACCATTAACATGTTTTATCTTACTAAGTCGTTGGCTTAGCGCGATAGTGTTTAATTGCGCAGGTAATAGAGTGGATAGAGTTGAACCCGAGAGTTCATCAAGACCAAGTGAGAGTAGACCTTGTTGAATCCATTTTTGGAGCTTAAAGATCAGAGCAGACTTGCCAATCATGTATATTTCTTTATATTTTGTAAAGAAATGTTTAGTATGTAAATATGTAAATATTTTATAACTTCCGCTGTGTAATATTTAAATATAGGGGTTGTCACAAAACCTTTATTTTATGTTGCACTAGAAGTGTAAATTCTTTTTGCAGGTTGTAGTTGAGGTTACAAGGGGGATTTATTGGGAGTGTACTGAGAATGATTTTGTTTGCATTGGTTTGTGTAAAATGTTTTTAAAAATAAGAAAAAAACCGGTTTTGTCGACACTTGGGACTCAAATTTTAGGCGAAACTATGGCAAAAGTTTTGAAAAAAAATCGGAACTAAAATTTGACTAAGTAAAATTGGTAGCAACATTAGGTTAGTGTGGCGCCTCTACTCAGCTTACACATGTAGGTCGGGAAGGGGTGTTACAATTGTTTTGGTTTCAGAGCCTAGGTTTGAGATTCTCAACCTAGGTAAAATGTAATAAAAAGACTATTTTTACTTAAAAAGTGGTTTTGAATAACATATACGTTTGAGATTGGCAGTCTCTGATCTTTAATAAGATATAATCTGCTATGTTTGCAGTGTTAGGTTGTGATGGATTCTCACTCACGACAGTCGGTTGAGGGTAGTGCCGAGAGTATTGCCCCTGATGATGGAGCTAGGGTTGTTAGTGTTGAGGAGGCACCTGCTTCGGTGTCAGGGAGATCAGCTGGGGAGGAGGTTCCACCAGCTTGGGTTAGGCATGTGATAGAGGCTTTGAGGCCAGCACCAGTGCAACCACAGCCACCACCACCACCCCCACAGCCTTTGGTAGCAGTGAGGCAATATGATAAACTAAGGAAGTTTGGAGCAGAGGATTTTATAGGTACTACTGATCCAATTGTGGCTGAGCAATGGTTAGACAAAGTTCAGAGAATATTTGTGCAGTTGCAAGCCACTCCAGAGGAAAAGTTTGATTATGCAAGATCATTGTTGCAGAAGGATGCTTATAGTTGGTGGAAGACAGTGCCCCATTCTATGGAAGATCCCCCAACATTGTCCTATGCAGATTTTCTGAGGGAGTTTGAATTGAAGTATACTCCGAGGGAGTATAAAGATGGGAAGAAGAGAGAGTTTTTAGATTTGAAGCAAAACAATCGGACCATGACGGAGTATGAGGTCGAATTTATCCGGTTGAGTGAGTATGCCGGGGGCATTATATCGGATGAGATAGATCGATGCCGGAGATTTGAGGAGGGGTTGAGGCCCTCTCTTATGTGCCATGTGGCTGGTTCTCGGTATCAGGATTTTTCTCAGCTTGTGGCAGCAGCTCGGAGTGTGGAGAAAGCTCAGAATATTGCAGCTGCTTCTGAGGAAGAGGTTAGGATTAGAAGGCCCCAATTTGAAGCAGAGTCTTCTTCTGCTAAATGAGGTAAGGGAAGCTTTGCTCCTCGGGTCAGTAGAAGTCAAAGATCAGCTGGTAGGTCAGTGCAGTTTCAGAGGCAGAGATTTAGACCTGCAGCTTCAGTAGCGAGTGCTCCTACTCTTGGAGTTCAGAGATCCACCTTACCTATGTGTAACCAGTGTGGTGGAAGACATGGGGGCGTTTGTTGGAGGCATAGTAGATCAGGGGTATGCTTCAGGTGTGGATCACCTGACCACTTTGTGAGAGACTGTCCTGAGAGGCAGGAGCAGATGCCAGTTGATTCTGCTGCTTCTCGAGCTAGTGTGAGGGGAGGCAGAGGAGGCAGAGGTGCCAGCCGAGGGAAGACATGGGGGCGTTTGTTGGAGGCATAGTAGATCAGGGGTATGCTTCAGGTGTGGATCACCTGACCACTTTGTGAGAGACTGTCCTGAGAGGCAGGAGCAGATGCCAGTTGATTCTGCTGCTTCTCGAGCTAGTGTGAGGGGAGGCAGAGGAGGCAGAGGTGCCAGCCGAGGAGGTAGACCAGGGTTCAGTTTTAGAGGAGGTGCTACATCCAGGGAGTTTAGACCAGAGGAGGTTGGATCTTCCCAGAGGATGTATGTTATGCAAAGGCAGCCGGATGCATCGGCAGTTATAGCTGGTACTTTTTCTTTATTTGATACTACAGTACTTGCTTTGATTGATCCCGGATCCACTATGCTTCAGGTGTGGATCACCTGACCACTTTGTGAGAGACTGTCCTGAGAGGCAGGAGCAGATGCCAGTTGATTCTGCTGCTTCTCGAGCTAGTGTGAGGGGAGGCAGAGGAGGCAGAGGTGCCAGCCGAGGAGGTAGACCAGGGTTCAGTTTTAGAGGAGGTGCTACATCCAGGGAGAGTAGACCAGAGGAGGTTGGATCTTCCCAGAGGATGTATGTTATGCAAAGGCAGCCGGATGCATCGGCAGTTATAGCTGGTACTTTTTCTTTATTTGATACTGCAGTACTTGCTTTGATTGATCCCGGATCCACCCATTCTTATATTAGTGCATCTGTTTTGCCTGTGTTTGATATGCATGCTGAGTCCCTAGGATTTGATGTTTTGGTGACAAATCCTCTAGGGCATAGTGTGATAGTTAGTAAAGTGCATAAAGATAGTGCAGTGAGGGTGCAAGGTGAGGAGTTCCTTGGAGATTTGATTGAGATGCCATTTAAGGAATATGATGTGATTCTAGGCATGGACTGGCTATCTCGACATGGAGCTGTGGTAGATTGTAAGAAGAAGATTGTTTCTTTGAGAACTGGTGATGGTAGAGAGGTGATAGTATCTAATGAGCAGGAACAGCTAGCCTCCTTATTTGTTTCAGCTGTTGCAGCTAGGAGGTTGATTAGAAAGGGATGTGAAGCCTATCTTGCTCATGTGGTAGATACTAGAGTAAAGGGTTCTCCCATTGATAGCATTGCCACAGTTGCTGAGTTCCCAGATGTTTTTCCCGAGGAGTTGCCAGGATTGCCTCCTGAGAGAGAAGTGGAGTTTGGTATCGAATTGTTGCCCGGTACCACTCCTATTTCGATTACTCCTTACAGAATGGCACCAGCAGAATTGAGGGAGTTAAAAGTGCAATTACAGGAGTTGTTGGACAAAGGATTCATTCGCCCCAGTGTTTCTCCTTGGGGAGCTCCTGTGCTATTTGTGAAGAAGAAAGATGGTACTATGAGATTATGTATCGATTATAGGCAATTGAACAAAGTGACCATTAAGAATAAATATCCTTTGCCTAGAATCGATGATCTATTTGATCAGTTGAAGGGTGCAGCTGTGTTTTCCAAAATTGATCTGAGATCAGGGTACCATCAGCTGAGAGTCAGAGCTGAAGATGTTCCGAAGACAGCTTTCCGGACCAGATATGGGCATTATGAATTTTTAGTTATGCCTTTTCGTCTGACGAATGCACCTGCAGCTTTTATGGATTTGATGAATAGGGTATTTAGGCCCTATCTGGATCAATTTGTAGTGGTCTTCATCGATGACATTCTGGTGTATTCGCGGAATGAGGAGGAACATGATATGCATCTGCGGATTGTGTTGCAGATTTTGAGAGAGAAGCAGTTGTTTGCTAAATTGTCGAAGTGTGAGTTCTGGTTGGATCAAGTAGCTTTTCTCGGACATATTGTTTCAGCAGAAGGCATTAGAGTTGATCCAAGTAAAGTTGAAGCTATTCTGAATTGGAGTCCACCTAAGTCTGTGACAGAGATTAGAAGTTTTCTAGGTTTGGCAGGCTATTACCGGCGGTTTGTGAAAGGATTTTCTTTGATAGCTACTCCACTCACCAGATTGCTTCGTAAGGGAGTGAGGTTTTTGTGGACAGATCAGTGACAGGCGAGCTTTGAGTAGTTGAGAGATATGTTGACTCAAGCGCCTGTTCTTACTTTACCTGTAGAAGGCAAACCATATGTGATTTACAGTGATGCTTCACATAGTGGTTTGGGATGTGTGTTGATGCAGGAAGGTAAAGTTATAGCTTATGCATCTCGACAGTTGAAACCTCATGAGCTTAACTATCTGACCCATGATTTGGAATTGGCTGCCATTGTGTTTGCATTGAAAATTTGGCGCCACTATCTGTTTGGGGAGAAATGTTTCATCTACACTGATCACAAGAGTTTGAAGTATTTGGGTGTCCAGAAAGAACTCAATCTTCGTCAGAGGAGATGGTTAGAATTGATTAAAGACTACGACTGCTTGATTGACTATCATCCAGGTAAAGCAAATGTTGTTGCTGATGCTTTGAGTCGGAAGTCTTTACCTGGTTTAACAGTTTACTCGCTCTCGTTGCTTGTTGAGTTGAGAGCATTGCATGCCAGTTTTGTACCTTGTGATGATGGTGCATTGTTGGCACAGTTGCTTTTGAAACCAGTTTTGTTAGATCATATCAAAGAGGCTCAGTTGATTGATATGAAGATTCAGAAGATTATTTCAGATTGCAAGAATGGGAAGACTAGAGATTTTGTTGTGAAAAGTGATGGGAGCCTATGGTTTAAAAACCGATTGTGTGTACCCGATGATGCTGATTTGAAAAGGGTCATTTTGGAAGAAGCTCATCAGTCAATGTTTGCTATGCATCCGGGTAATACGAAGATGTATCATGATTTGAGACAGCATTATTGGTGGATGGGGTTGAAGAGAGACATTGCTGAGTTTGTATCGAAATGTCTCACCTGTCAGAAGGTTAAAGCAGAGCATCAAGTTCCAACCGGGTTGCTTCAACCATTGTCAGTGCCAGAATGGAAGTGGGAAAGAGTAACAATGGATTTTGTGTCTGGTTTGCCATTGACACAAAAGAAGCATGATGCCATATGGGTGATTGTGGATAGATTGACTAAGACAGCTCATTTTCTTCCGGTTCGAATGGATTACTCTTTGGAGAGATTGGCTGAGCTGTATATCCATGAGATTGTGAAACTGCATGGTGTTCCAACTTCTTTAGTGTCTGATCGAGATCCCAGGTTTACTTCCAGATTTTGGAAGAGTTTGCATAGTGCTTTAGGTTCTCGACTGCATTTCAGCACTGCTTTTCATCCACAGACGGATGGACAGTCAGAGAGGGTGATATAGATTATTGAGGACATGTTGAGAAGCTGTGTCATCGATTTCTCTGGAAGTTGGGATAGGTTTTTACCTCTTGTGGAGTTTGCTTACAACAACAGTCACCAATCCAGCATTGGTATGGCACCGTTTGAAGCATTGTATGGCAGACGGTGTAGGACACCTCTTTGTTGGAATGAGCTTGGAGATAATAAGTTGGTTGGTCCTGATTTGATTCAAGAAACTGAAGAAAAAGTAAAGTTGATTCGAGGCAGGTTAAAAGCAGCTTCAGACCGACAGAAGTCTTATGCAGATCTGAAAAGGAGAGATATAGAGTTTGATGTTGGAGATAAGGTATTTCTGAAAGTGTCTTCTTGGAAGAAGATTTTGAGGTTCGGTCGGAAAGGAAAATTGAGTCCTCGTTTCATTGGGCCGTATGAAGTGTTAGAAAGAGTTGGGCCAGTGGCGTATCGACTTGCTTTGCCACCTGAGTTGGATCGTATTCATAATGTATTCCATGTTTCTATGTTGAGGAGATATAGGTCGGATCCATCTCATGTGTTGCCATTTGAATCTATTGAAGTGAGCCCAGACTTGACATTTGAAGAGGAACCAGTTGCTATCTTGGCACGTGATGTAAAAGAGTTAAGAAATAAGAATGTGCCTTTGGTAAAAGTTCTGTGGAAGAATCATGCAAGAGAGGAAGCAACTTGGGAAAGTGAGCATACCATGCGAGACCAGTATCCTCAGTTATTTCAGAGTTAATTTCAGGTAATTTCGAGGACGAAATTTCTTTCTAGAGGGGGAGAATTGTAATATCCCTAATTATGCTCTAGTAGTCTTGGTGTTAGTGTTGTTGCACTTGAATTATGTATATATGATAAGTTGATAAGAAATTGGAAGAGAATGTTTTTGTATGTGTTTTGGAGAAGAAATTTAGGGTTTAGAGACAAATGTATATGTTGTGTATATGATGATATATATAACATATAAATGGGTCAAAGGAAGAGTCAATGCAAGAAGATATTTTTGTGGAATGTGCAATTACATATAAGGGCTTATATGAGACAAAAAGTTAGTTATATGATTGAGGGCATTTTGGTAATTGCTTGGATAAGATCACTTGGTGGAGATTAAAAGCAAATTTGACTTTGTGTCTTCATCATTTTCCTTCTTTCTTTCAAGAGGTGTCGGCTCTCCAAAAACCAAGAGAGAAAGAGAGGTGATCTTGAGGTTTGAAGTAATTTGAAGAAGGAAGCAAGGGTTTTGGTTAAAGATTTGTGGATTTCTTCATCTAAGGTAAGATCTTTTCTTTAAATTCTTCAATTCTTTTGAAGTGGTGTGAGAAAGGAATTAGGGTTTGTTGGTTTGATGATGAGATGAGTTGTGTTTAGTGAAATTCTTTTTCTGTTTTACAATTAGTAAAGGCTGTGACTTGTATGATTTTTAATTAATTATAGAAAAATGTTCTTGAAGTGAATTTTTGATATGTTGTGCCTCTATGAGTCTAGAATGACTGAAAAATATGTTGATTCGATTTTGGAATGGTTATGAGTTTAGAAAGATTATTTTTAGTAGAACTGTTCCAGCAGGTACCTTAACTGAGACAGCTATATTTCGGGATTTTTAATAAAATGTAGAAAAATCATATCCAATTGAATTTTGGATATGTTTCTTAGTGAGTCTAGTATTTGAGAAAAATAATTTGGAACCACGTTGATTGAATTTGATTTATGGAATTCACAAAGTTCAGAACTGCTGCCAGGATGCAGGGCAATTGGGGCAGTCTGGTTAGGTGAACTATTTGACCAAGATTTTGTGTTCAGTTTGATCTGAAATTTTAAAGGAATGATTTTAAGATACAAAACTAAATTCTGTAAAAATTTTAGAATTTTTAATCAAGTAGATTATTTTATACAATTTTTCAAAATAAGGATAAAATGGAGTCTAAAACCAGAATGTATTATTCATATGAATCATATCAATTGTTCTTTGCCCTAATTGCATTGTTGAGATTGAACAATGTTATGTTATGCATTGTGAATGGTTATGTGTTTCATGAATAATATACATTGAAATTGAAATGATAATTCAAATAAGACATGATATGAGACAATGCCATTGTGATTGGCTATGATGATGATATTGAAAGAAAGAAGGCATGTTTGCCTAAATGTGATGAGAATTTGAGAATGGAAATGGTAACTATATAATAAATGAATTGTTTGTTTAATATGTTATTCAGTTTCAGAGTTCTGGATTTGGGTGGCATGCCTAAGAAATGATGAAAGGTAACAGTCTTGCCGGGTTGAGGATCTCCTCATATGTGTTGAGTTGATGGTCCAAGGGACTGGGTCTGTTACACTATGAGAATTGTGAATATAAGATATATGATTTGTAACAGTCTTGCTGGGTTGAGGATCTCCTCATATGTGTTGAGTGATGGTCCAAGAGACTGGGTCTGTTACACTATCCATGGATAGAGATACATGTATATACATTGCCTACGGGCGTGATTATTGTGACTATGAACCAAATCAGTAACTCTGAACTCTGAATATCATATTAAATACTTGTTGGGCCCATAGGTGTCAAGGTTATATGAATGTCCTAAATAATGTTATGAGTTAATGAAATGAGATGTTGGTTATTGAGTATGATTGAGTAATGTTGAATGTGGAAAGATGTTGAAATGTGGTATACTCATATGACTATGATTTGTGAAATGCATAATTATGTGTTAACTTTATATTTATGATGTTGATCTTATCAATAACATATATGGCATTGCATTAAATTTAAGCATACCATTAACATGTTTTATCTTACTAAGTCGTTGGCTTAGCGCGATAGTGTTTAATCGCGCAGGTAATAGAGTGGATAGAGTTGAACCCGAGAGTTCATCAAGACCAAGTGAGAGTAGACCTTGTTGAATCCATTTTTGGAGCTTAAAGATCAGAGCAGACTTGCCAATCATGTATATTTCTTTATATTTTGTAAAGAAATGTTTAGTATGTAAATATGTAAATATTTTATAACTTCCGCTGTGTAATATTTAAATATAGGGGTTGTCACAAAACCTTTATTTTATGTTGCACTAGAAGTGTAAATTCTTTTTGCAGGTTGTAGTTGAGGTTACAAGGGGGATTTATTGGGAGTGTACTGAGAATGATTTTGTTTGCATTGGTTTGTGTAAAATGTTTTTAAAAATAAGAAAAAAACCGGTTTTGTCGACACTTGGGACTCAATTTTTAAGCGAAACTATGGAAAAATTTTTGAAAAAAAATCGGAACTAAAATTTGACTAAGTAAAATTGGTAGCAACATTAGGTTAGTGTGGCGCCTCTACTCAGCTTACACATGTAGGTCGGGAAGGGGTGTTACAATTTTTGTTTAAGTTTAGTTAATGTTTTTAATGTTTTTCTTTGAATAAATGAATTTTAGGAAGTTCAATTGTTATAAATTGTTGATTGATGACCTTTGAAATTTTGAAGCATGAATTTGAGAATTGAGTAGAATTGGTGCTTATTGTCAATTTTGTCGGTTTTTCCTTACATTGTCATTAACCTAGTGAGGAATTGAGCCATCAACTTTCATTATTGTTGTGGGTGAACATCTTTGATTGATGAATTGCTAGAACTTGCTTTGACATGCATTTTAAGATTACATAAAAATTTCAATTTTGCATCAAAATGATTAAGGCAATTAGGTGAAACCACTTTGGCTTAAAAAGACCAACCCTATTTTTAACCTTAGTTAGCCAATTTTGAGCCTATTTTATTTTTCCTTTTTCTTTCTTTTTCACAACACCATTAGCTTGACCCTTGTTGTTTAACTCTTATCCTTTCATTAGGTCAAGAGCATTTTAAGAGCATTTATGACTGAGTGTTGTGTTGAATTAAGTGTGGGGTTAAATTTAGTAGGTTTAATGTGGCAAAGCAAAATAAAATAATAATAATAATAATAATAATAATAATAATAAATAAAAAAATAAAAAAAAGAAAAAGAAAAAGAAAAAAAATATATATATAATAATAATAAGAATAATTGTTATTCTTGTTGAAAGGGTTGGAATGTATCATTACAAGATTTAATAAGTGACTTTCCTTGAAAAGCTCTTTAATGTCAAAGGATAGATGAGAGGAAGGTGTTTTGGGATTGTTGGGTTACATATATAAATGGTTACTTCATTCTTGAAGTGCTCTTGAACTTAATGATTAAGCTCACATTTCCTAAATATCATGCCTTTACCTTAGCCTCATTACAACCCAATAAAGACCTTTTGATTGATGCTTGATTGTTATTTTGTGG
Source organism: Garcia nutans (assembly GCA_947685225.1). NCBI lineage: Eukaryota > Viridiplantae > Streptophyta > Magnoliopsida > Malpighiales > Euphorbiaceae > Garcia > Garcia nutans. The sequence continues at coordinate 41,305,713 of CANTUV010000032.1, read as the reverse complement.
TGGAGATTTGATTGATAAGCAAGCCTATGGTAATAATCTTTCATTGATTGTTATGAGTGTAAACACCACCATGATCAAACACTTGTAAGAGTTGGTGAGGGAGCGATAACAATGGTTATGCATGGAAAGCCACTTAATTGCATGAGTGTCAATTTTGTTTGATTCGATATTGATTGCGGATTTAGGGATAGGGAAGTCATAATACATCTTTATAACTCTTGAACTTAACAAAATTTATCTTGTTTATTGTGTTTTGATTTTAGCCTTACTTGGGGACAAGCAAGGAGTTAAGTGTGGGGTATTTGTTTAGTTCATTTTTGTACTTGTTTTTAGTATGATTTTATGTGTGTTTTAGTTAATGTTTTGATTAATTTGTGTTTTAAGTATGTTTAAAGTGTTGTTTTTAGGTTTAGCAGCAAAAACACCCTTGGAAGATCAAAACCGGGCAAGAAAAGCATAAACCAAGCAAGACATGGCCAAGCCAAGCAAGACATGGCCATGTCCCTCAAAATTTCTTCAAGGCAGTAGCTGACACACCCAGAGACATGGCCAAGCCTCAGGCCTTGTCTCATTCAAAAGGCAAAACAAAGAACAAAGAAAAGAAAGAGCAAAAAAGAAGGCAGGAAGAGACACACTCAGAGACACGGCCAAGCTTGTGGCCGTGTCACCTGACACGGCCAAGACAAAAATGGCTTGGCCGTGTCCCATTCATACCAAAGAACAAGAGAGCAAGCAAATAAGGAAAGAAAAGAAGTAGAGACTGACACTGTCAAGGGACACGGCCGTGTCCTCTGGCCGTGTCTCATTCTGTATCAAAGAGAGTGAGGGACACGGCCAGGAGCTTGGCCGTGTCCCAAAAAAAAAATCAAGAGACACTGCCAAGCTCCAAATGGCTTGGCCGTGTCACCTCTCACAACCAAAGAGAAGAAAGAAAGAAAAGAAAGGTCCAGTGAGGGACACGGCCAAGTGACACGGCCGTGTCCCATGAAAAATCAAGAGACACGGCCAAGCCACTCTTGGCTTGGCCGTGTCACCTCTAGGAAGAGACCAAGAGACACGGCCAAGACACTCTTGGCTTGGCCGTGTCCCACCTGAAAAAGTCAAAATTCTTTCAACAAAGTGGGGAACAAGTGGGAGACAAAGACTTATTGCTTGCCAAAAGAAATATTAAACAAATAAAAAGTGGGGGACAAAGGGAAATGGGATGAGTTGGAAGGCATGGGTGTGTATTTTGAATGAATTAAAAGGAGAGGAAGAGGAAAATGGGGGGAGTTCTTGGCTTCTTGGAGCCAAATTTCTACAAAAAACATGGGAGAGGGAGAGAGTGACACTCTCCCTTGTCCCTTCACCTCCAACCTCCATTTTCATCCTCTTCACCTTCTCCATCTTCCATTGATAAGATCTTTGAGGTTCTTTGGGATAAATTTGGTTACAAGCTCTCAAAGGTTGAAGAAGCTTCATTGAAGGGAGTGGTGACTTGAGAAAGCTCCATTCCATCTTCCAAAGGCAAAATCAATTGAAGAGTTGGTGACTTGAGAAAGCTCCATCCAAAGGTTTGGTGACTTGAGGAAGCTCCATTCCACATTGCAAAGGGAAATCAACCATTGAAGAGGGCTTGAGTTCTTCATCAAATACATCAAGTGGAGCTAGGAGGAAGACTAGCAATCCTACTCTTGGCATCTTCACAAGGGGTTTTTCTATTCTCTCTTTTAATTCATTTCTTATTGTTGTTGTTGTATTAATAGAATTGATATTGCAATGGACAATTTGTATTTGTGTTATATTGAGTTGAATGAATGTGTTAAATTGATGATGTTGAGCTAAATACCCATGTTTAGGGTTTATAGTATATTTGGTTGAATGTCTTGATTTGATATTTAAATTGATGTTCCTTGTTGATTGGTTGATTGTATTGCATTAAATGCTAGGTTGATAGATTAGATACCTATTGATCTTTGAATATTGGATGACGGACCGAGAGGTGAAATCCGATATCGGAACTATATAATCGACCACCCTATGAATGAATTAGAAATATAAGTTCTAGGGTTTATTAATTTGGTAATGTAAAAGAATTGGTCATTGTTAATTCATGAATGTGAAAACTAATGGATTGGTAATTGACTAGTTAATCTTAAGAAACAAATTAATGACAAGGTTATGTTAATGGACAATTGAGAATTGAGCTTTGATTGAATGGACCTATGACCCTAGGCACCTTCCCAAGAATCGATTTGATCTTGTACACCCACACACATTACTCTCTACGCACATTAATTTTAGGTTTAAATTAATCTTGCACATTTCATACAACAAACACTTCAGCATTTAAATACTTGTCAATCAAGCTATTACGAACCACACCTTCTTGGGGAAACGACCTTGGGACGATCACCTTAGCTACAACTACCTCGTATACTTACGAGTGACGCTTTGTAGTAGTACTTAATTTGAGCGCAAAAACAGGGGGCAAAGTTTCTCCTTTTCAATTTTTTGAGTTTATATATAAAATATTTTTCAAATTCACTTGCAAATATTTCACTGCGTTGGGGGCAAGGAGAAGATATGAGGGCCAACTAAAATAGCTGAATTTTTGTGAAAGAAAGAACAAAAGAATGGAACAACATGTTAAGCCCGAATCCTCAACTGATAAAAGGTCAATCAAATTGAATTCAATCTCGAGTCAAAGTACCCAAACATGGGTCCAAGTTGTAATATCCTCATTTATGCCCTAGAAGTTTTGCATGTTGTTGTTGTTGTTGTTATTGGATTGTTGGTTTAAATTGAGAAAGAAAAGTATAAGTGTTTTGGGAAAGAATTTAGGGTTTAGAGACAAGTTTATATGTTGTGTATATTGTGATATATATAACATATAAAATGGTCAAAGGGAGAGTCAAAGTGTTGGTTAGTGGAAGAAGATATTTTCTTGTTGAGTGTGAAAGTTCATATATGGGCTCATATAAGACAAAAGGCTAGTTATATGGTTAAGGGCCTTGAGGTAATTTACTTTTGGAAATTTTGTGGTGGAGATTAAAAGGAAGATTGACTTTGTGATTCTTGATCATTTTCTCTTCCTCTTGATGGTAGTGGCCGGCTCTCCATTAGCAAAAGGGAAGGAGAAGTGTTCTTGATAGTAAGATCAAGATTGAAGGGAGAATTGAAGAATCAAGTTGAAGATTTGTGGAATTTCTTCACTTTAGGTAAGTAATTTCTTGTTTTCTTTTATTAATTTGGAAATTGTGGTTAAGGTGTATTGAGAATTGTTGAGATGATGATTTAGTGTGTTGATGTGTGTTTATAAGTGTTAGAGTTGATTGTAAGTTAAAAATTGGAGGTTGTGTTGGTTTGGTTGTGATTATGGAAAAATAAGTGAAGATTGATAGTGGTATGATGTATATTGAGTTTTAATGCATTTGGAAGAGAGTTGGTTACAATTAGGGTTTTGGTTTTGGGAGACACGGCCAAAGGCCATGTGAGACACGGCCAAGTCATATGATTTTGGACGTGTTGGATTAATTTTTGGGTGACACAGCCGTGTTCCCAAGCCGTGTGAGCTACTGTGAGTTTTGGTTGAAGAGACACGGCCGTGTCCCTAAGCCGTGTTTGCTACTGCCAAAGTTGAATTGAGAGACACGGCCACAAGCTTGGCCGTGTCCCTCATGTGTGCTGCCCGTGTCCATCAAATGAGTTGGTTAGGGTTTTGTTTCTTTGTTCTTTTTGCATTGTTTTGGTTCTTCAAAGGTGGGTTGGTTCTTAAACCTAACCCTAAAACACTTTAAACACACTTGAATCAATGAATGAACTAATCAAATGCATATGGAAGATCCTAAAGCTATGAATCATATAAGTTGTTCTTTGCCCTAATTGCATTGTTGAGATTTAAACAAGGTTATGTTATGCATTGTGAAAGGTATTGTATTTTATGAGTAATGTACCTTGAAATGTTGTATCAAAGATGAAATGATAATTCAAATAAGATATGATATGAGACAATGCCATTGTGTTTGGCTATGATGAATGATGCTATATGAGATATAATGTGATCATGGATGAGATAAGTATACACTTGAATAATGAAGTGTTATATTGTGAAATGAAATGTGAGGCCATTGTTATTGGCTATGATGATAATATTAAGAGAATGAAGGCATGTTTGCCTAAATGTTGATGAGAATTGAGAATGGAAATGATAATTGATATGTAAATGAATTGTGTGGCTAATGTGTTATTCCATTTTCAGAGTATGTTATTGGTGGCATGCCTAATGATAGTAACAATCTCATGAAGTTAGGTTGGATTGAATCCTTGAAGCCTAATTGAGATGTTACCACCCTTGAAGCTAGGTTGGGTTAGTTCTTGAAGCCAAGTTGGGTAGAAGCTTAGCATGCTTTGCTCCCCTTGAAGCTTGGTTGAACTTAATCCTTGAAGCCTAGTTGGGTCTATGATATTGATATTGATAAATGTGATGATAGAACCAAAACATTAACTCTGAAAATTGAATGGCATATTAGTGTGTCTTGGGCCCATGCTTGTCTATGGTTAATGTGAGTCATGAATGATGTTTGTTTTGCTTTGTATTGATGATTAAATGAATACTAATGAGGTATATGAAAAGATAATAAAATGTGATATGTAATGTGAAAGTATATTGTTAATTTTGCATATATGATGTTACATATATATTATGGTTTGAGAAATGATATTGCATTGCACTAAGTCATATCATTAGCATGATTATCTTACTAAGCCCTTGGCTTAGCGCGATAGTGTTTAATCGCACAGGTGATAGAACTGTTAGAATCGAACCCGAGAGCTCTTCGAGACCGAGTGAGGGTAGACATTGAAGAGTTGATTTTGGAGACTTAAAGATCAAAGGGGATTTGCCAATCATGTATAACTCTTTTTATATTTTGTAAAGTATTGATTAAATGTACATATTTGTATATTTGTAAATATGGAATTAAGTGTTTTCAAATATGTAAAAATTTTATGACTTCCGTTGTGAAATAACTATATGTATGTATATATATATCTAATGTGTTTTATTTTAAAAGTAAATGATCTACTTTTCTATATTATATAATGATAATAGTATTGTATCTATTTAAATGTTTTGAATGTTGAAGTAAACCGTAGCATCCCTATGTTTGGTGCACTTATGCTACATGGTTGTAGTTGTAGTGTGTGTGCATTGGATGTGGGGGTGTTACAATTGTTTTGGTATCAGAGCCTAGGTTTGAGATTCTCAACCTAGGTAAAATGTAATAAAAAGAATATTTTTACTTAAAAAGTGGTTTTAAATAACACATATGTTTGGGATTGGCAACCTCTGATCTTTAATAAGGTGTGTCCTTTTTTGTGTTTGCAGTGTAGGTGTTGATGGATCCTCATTTGAGACAATCGGTTGAGGGTAGTGAGGAGAGTGTTGCTCCTGAGGATGGAGCTAGGGTTGATAGTGCTGGTGAGGCACCTGTTTCTGGGTCGGGTAGACCAGTAGGTGATGAGGTTCCGCCAGCCTGGTTTAGGAATATGATGGAAGCTATGAGACAAGCACCTGTGCAACCACAGCCACCACCCCCTCAGCCTTCAGTACCAGTAAGGCATTATGATAAACTGAGGAAATATGGAGCGGAGGATTTCTTAGGCACAGTTGATCCAGCTGTGGCAGAACAGTGGCTTGACAGAGTTCAGAGAGTATTTGTTCAGTTGCAAGCCACCTCAGAGGAAAAGTTTGACTATGCAAGATCTTTGCTTCAGAAGGATGCCTACGATTGGTGGAAGACGGTGCCCCATTCTATGGATGATCCTCCAACACTGTCTTACACTGATTTCTTGAGAGAATTTGAGTTGAAGTATACTCCAAGGGAGTATAAGGATATGAAGAAGATGGAGTTCTTGAGCTTGAAGCAAGATAGCAAGACTGTAACTGAATATGAGGTTGAGTTTATTAGATTGAGTCATTATGCTGGTGGCATTATTGCTGATGAGATAGATAGATGCCGGAGGTTTCAGGAGGGATTGAGACCCTCTATCATGTGCTTAGTGGCCGGGTCTAGATATCACGATTTCTCCCAGCTAGTGGCAGCAGCTCGAGATGTAGAAAGGGCTCAAGTGATTGCAGCTGCATCAGAGGAAGAGGTCAGAGTGAGAAGGCCTCAGTTTGAGGCAGGGTCTTCTTCAGCAAAGAGGGGTAGAGGAAGCTTTGTTCCTCGGAGTAGTAGGAGCCAGAGACCAGCAGGTAGATCAGTGCAGTTCCAAAGGCAAAGATATAGACCTGCAGCTTCAGTGGCAAGTGCTCCAACCCCTATGGTTCAGAGATCCACCTTACCTATCTGCATCCATTGTGGGAGGCCACATGGTGGTCCTTGTTGGAAGGCTGGTGTTGCAGGGGTTTGTTTCAGGTGTGGGTCACCGGATCACTTTGTGAGAGACTGTCCGGAGAGACAGGAGTTTATGCCAGTTGATTCTGCCGCTTCTTGAGCCAGTGTGAGGGGAGGTAGAGGAGGCAGAGGTGCCAGCCGAGGTGGTAGAGCAGGGTTCAGTTCTAGAGGTGGTGCTACATCCAGGGAAACTAGACCGAAGGAGGTTGGTTCTTCCCAGAGGATGTATGTTATGCAGAGACAGCCGGATGCATCGGCGGTCATAGCTGGTACTTTTTCTTTATTTGATACTGCAGTACTTGCTTTGATTGATCCGGGTTCCACCCATTCTTATATTAGTGCATCTGTATTGCCTGTGTTTGATGTGCATGCTGAGTCCCTAGGATTTGATGTTTTGGTGACAAATCCGTTAGGGCATAGTGTGATTGTGAGTAAAGTGCATCGGGATAGTGCAGTGAGGGTGCAGGGTGAGGAGTTCCTTGGGGATTTGATTGAGATGCCATTTAAGGAATATGATGTGATTTTAGGCATGGATTGGCTATCTCGACATGGAGCTGTGGTGGATTGTAAAAAGAAGATTGTTTCTTTGAGAACTAGTGATGGTAGAGAGGTGATAGTATCTAATGAGCAGGAACAGTTAGCCTCCTTATTTGTTTCAGCTGTTGCAGCCAGGAGATTGATTAGAAAGGGATGTGAAGCTTATCTTGCTCATGTGATAGATACTAGAGTAAGAAGTTCTCCTATTGATAGCATTGCCACAGTTGCAGAGTTCCCTGATGTTTTTCCTGAGGAGTTGCCAGGATTGCCGCCTGAGAGAGAGGTGGAGTTTGGTATTGAATTGTTGCCTGGTACCACTCCTATCTCGATTACTCCTTACAGAATGGCACCAGCAGAACTAAGAGAGTTAAAAGTGCAATTACAGGAGCTGTTGGATAAGGGATTTATTCGCCCCAGTGTTTCTCCTTGGGGAGCTCCAGTGCTGTTTGTGAAGAAGAAAGATGGTACCATGAGGTTATGTATCGACTATAGGCAATTGAACAAGGTGACAATTAAGAATAAATATCCTTTGCCTAGAATCGATGATCTCTTTGATCAATTGAAGGATGCAGCTGTGTTTTCTAAAATTGATTTGAGATCTGGGTACCATCAGCTGAGAGTCAGAGCTGAAGATGTTCCGAAGACTGCATTTCGGACCAGGTATGGGCATTATGAATTTTTAGTTATGCCTTTTGGTCTGACGAATGCACCTGCAGCTTTTATGGATTTGATGAATAGGGTGTTTAGGCCCTATTTGGATCAGTTTGTAGTGGTCTTCATCGATGATATTCTGGTGTATTCGAGGAATGAAGAGGAACATGATTTGCATCTGCGGATTGTGTTGCAGATTTTGAGAGAGAAGCAACTATTTGCCAAATTGTCGAAGTGTGAGTTCTGGTTGGATCAGGTAGCTTTTCTCGGACATATTGTTTCAGCAGAAGGCATTAGAGTTGATCCGAGTAAAGTTGAAGCCATTTTGAATTGGAGTCCACCCAAGTCTGTGACAGAGGTTAGAAGTTTTCTGGGTTTGGCAGGCTATTACCGGCGGTTTGTGAAAGGATTTTCTTTGATAGCTACTCCACTCACCAGATTGCTTCGTAAGGGAGTGAGGTTTTTGTGGACAGATCAGTGTCAGGCTAGTTTTGAACAGTTGAGAGATTTGTTGACTCAAGCGCCTGTTCTCACTTTACCTGTAGAAGGCCAACCCTATGTGATCTACAGTGATGCTTCACATAGAGGTTTGGGGTGTGTATTGATGCAGGAAGGGAAAGTTATAGCTTATGCATCTCGACAGTTGAAACCGCATGAGCTTAACTATCCTACCCATGATTTGGAGTTGGCTGCCATTGTTTTTGCATTAAAGATTTGGTGCCATTATCTGTTTGGGGAGAAATATTTCATTTACACTGATCATAAGAGTTTGAAGTATTTGGGTGTTCAGAAAGAGCTCAACCTTCGGCAGAGGAGATGGTTAGAATTGATTAAAGACTACGACTGTTTGATAGATTATCATCCAGGTAAAGCAAATGTGGTTGCTGGTGCCTTGAGTCGGAAGTCTTTAGCTGGTTTAACAGTTTACTCGCTCTCGTTGCTTGTTGAGTTGAGAGCATTGCGTGCCAGTTTTGTACCTTGTGATGATGGTGCATTATTGGCACAGTTACAATTGAAGCCTGTTTTGTTGGATCAGATCAAAGAGGCTCAGTTAGCTGATAAGAAGATTCAGAAGATTGTTTTAGATTGTGAGAGTGGAAAGACTAGAGATTTTGTTGTGAAGGATGATGGGAGCCTATGGTTTAAGAATAGATTGTGTGTACCCGATAATGCTGACTTGAAGAGGATCATTTTAGAGGAAGCTCATCAGTCTTTATTTGCTATGCATCCGGGTAATACGAAGATGTATCATGATTTGAGACAGCATTATTGGTGGATTGGGTTGAAGAGAGACATTGCTGAGTTTGTATCGAAATGTCTCACTTGTCAGAAGGTTAAAGCAGAGCATCAAGTTCCAACTGGGTTGCTTCAACCGTTGTCAGTGCCAGAATGGAAGTGGGATAGAGTGACCATGGACTTTGTGTCTGGTTTGCCTTTGACACAAAAGAAACATGATGCCATATGGGTGATTGTGGATAGATTGACTAAGACAGCTCATTTCCTCCCAGTTCGGATGGATTATTCTTTGGAGAGGTTGGCTGAGCTGTACATCCAGGAGATTGTGAAATTGCATGGTGTTCCAACTTCTTTGGTGTCTGATCGAGATCCCAGGTTTACTTCAAGATTTTGGAAGAGTTTGCACAGAGCTTTGGGTTCTCGACTACACTTCAGTACTGCTTTTCATCCACAGACGGATGGACAGTCTGAGAGGGTGATACAGATTGTTGAGGATATGTTGAGAAGCTGTGTCATCGATTTCTCTGGAAGTTGGGATAGATTCTTACCTCTTGTGGAGTTTGCTTACAACAACAGTCACCAATCCAGCATCGGAATGGCCCCATTCGAGGCATTGTATGGCAGACGGTGCAGAACACCTCTTTGTTGGAGTGAACTTGGTGATAGCAAGTTGATTGGGCCTGATTTGATTCAAGAAACTGAAGAGAAAGTGAAGTTGATTCGGGGCAGGTTAAAAGCAGCTTCAGACCGACAGAAGTCCTATGCAGATCTGAAGAGGAGAGACATTCAGTTTGATGTTGGGGATAAGGTATTTTTGAAGGTATCTCCTTGGAAGAAAATTTTGAGGTTCGGTCGGAAAGGGAAATTAAGTCCTCGTTTCATTGGACCGTATGAAGTATTGGAAAGAGTTGGGCCAGTGGCTTATCGGCTTGCTTTGCCACCTGAGTTGGATCGTATTCATAATGTGTTTCATGTTTCTATGTTGAGAAGGTACAGGTCGGATCCATCTCATGTGTTGCCATTTGAATCTATTGAAGTGAGCCCAGACTTGACATTTGAAGAGGAACCAGTTGCTATCTTGGCACGGGAAGTGAAAGAATTGAGGAACAAAAGAGTGCCATTAGTGAAAATTCTTTGGAAGAATCATGCAAAAGAAGAAGCAACTTGGGAGAATGAGCAAACCATGCGAAAGCAATATCCTCAGCTGTTTCGGCCTTGATATCAGGTAATTTCGAGGACGAAATTTCTTTTTAGAGGGGGAGAATTGTAATATCCTCATTTATGCCCTAGAAGTTTTGCATGTTGTTGTTGTTGTTGTTATTGGATTGTTGGTTTAAATTGAGAAAGAAAAGTATAAGTGTTTTGGGAAAGAATTTAGGGTTTAGAGACAAGTTTATATGTTGTGTATATTGTGATATATATAACATATAAAATGGTCAAAGGGAGAGTCAAAGTGTTGGTTAGTGGAAGAAGATATTTTCTTGTTGAGTGTGAAAGTTCATATATGGGCTCATATAAGACAAAAGGCTAGTTATATGGTTAAGGGCCTTGAGGTAATTTACTTTTGGAAATTTTGTGGTGGAGATTAAAAGGAAGATTGACTTTGTGATTCTTGATCATTTTCTCTTCCTCTTGATGGTAGTGGCCGGCTCTCCATTAGCAAAAGGGAAGGAGAAGTGTTCTTGATAGTAAGATCAAGATTGAAGGGAGAATTGAAGAATCAAGTTGAAGATTTGTGGAATTTCTTCACTTTAGGTAAGTAATTTCTTGTTTTCTTTTATTAATTTGGAAATTGTGGTTAAGGTGTATTGAGAATTGTTGAGATGATGATTTAGTGTGTTGATGTGTGTTTATAAGTGTTAGAGTTGATTGTAAGTTAAAAATTGGAGGTTGTGTTGGTTTGGTTGTGATTATGGAAAAATAAGTGAAGATTGATAGTGGTATGATGTATATTGAGTTTTAATGCATTTGGAAGAGAGTTGGTTACAATTAGGGTTTTGGTTTTGGGAGACACGGCCAAAGGCCATGTGAGACACGGCCAAGTCATATGATTTTGGACGTGTTGGATTAATTTTTGGGTGACACAGCCGTGTTCCCAAGCCGTGTGAGCTACTGTGAGTTTTGGTTGAAGAGACACGGCCGTGTCCCTAAGCCGTGTTTGCTACTGCCAAAGTTGAATTGAGAGACACGGCCACAAGCTTGGCCGTGTCCCTCATGTGTGCTGCCCGTGTCCATCAAATGAGTTGGTTAGGGTTTTGTTTCTTTGTTCTTTTTGCATTGTTTTGGTTCTTCAAAGGTGGGTTGGTTCTTAAACCTAACCCTAAAACACTTTAAACACACTTGAATCAATGAATGAACTAATCAAATGCATATGGAAGATCCTAAAGCTATGAATCATATAAGTTGTTCTTTGCCCTAATTGCATTGTTGAGATTTAAACAAGGTTATGTTATGCATTGTGAAAGGTATTGTATTTTATGAGTAATGTACCTTGAAATGTTGTATCAAAGATGAAATGATAATTCAAATAAGATATGATATGAGACAATGCCATTGTGTTTGACTATGATGAATGATGCTATATGAGATATAATGTGATCATGGATGAGATAAGTATACACTTGAATAATGAAGTGTTATATTGTGAAATGAAATGTGAGGCCATTGTTATTGGCTATGATGATAATATTAAGAGAATGAAGGCATGTTTGCCTAAATGTTGATGAGAATTGAGAATGGAAATGATAATTGATATGTAAATGAATTGTGTGGCTAATGTGTTATTCCATTTTCAGAGTATGTTATTGGTGGCATGCCTAATGATAGTAACAATCTCTTGAAGTTAGGTTGGATTGAATCCTTGAAGCCTAATTGAGATGTTACCACCCTTGAAGCTAGGTTGGGTTAGTTCTTGAAGCCAAGTTGGGTAGAAGCTTAGCATGCTTTGCTCCCCTTGAAGCTTGGTTGAACTTAATCCTTGAAGCCTAGTTGGGTCTATGATATTGATATTGATAAATGTGATGATAGAACCAAAACATTAACTCTGAAAATTGAATGGCATATTAGTGTGTCTTGGGCCCATGCTTGTCTATGGTTAATGTGAGTCATGAATGATGTTTGTTTTGCTTTGTATTGATGATTAAATGAATACTAATGAGGTATATGAAAAGATAATAAAATGTGATATGTAATGTGAAAGTATATTGTTAATTTTGCATATATGATGTTACATATATATTATGGTTTGAGAAATGATATTGCATTGCACTAAGTCATATCATTAGCATGATTATCTTACTAAGCCCTTGGCTTAGCGCGATAGTGTTTAATCGCGCAGGTGATAGAACTGTTAGAATCGAACCCGAGAGCTCTTCGAGACCGAGTGAGGGTAGACATTGAAGAGTTGATTTTGGAGACTTAAAGATCAAAGGGGATTTGCCAATCATGTATAACTCTTTTTATATTTTGTAAAGTATTGATTAAATGTACATATTTGTATATTTGTAAATATGGAATTAAGTGTTTTCAAATATGTAAAAATTTTATGACTTCCGCTGTGAAATAACTATATGTATGTATATATATATCTAATGTGTTTTATTTTAAAAGTAAATGATCTACTTTTCTATATTATATAATGATAATAGTATTGTATCTATTTAAATGTTTTGAATGTTGAAGAAAACCGTAGCATCCCTATGTTTGGTGCACTTATGCTACATGGTTGTAGTTGTAGTGTGTGTGCATTGGATGTGGGGGTGTTACACAAGTACCCAAATTAAATCCAGTTTAGGATCGAGTATCCCAATCCAGTTAGGATCGAGTATCCCAATCCAATTTAGGATCGAGTATCCAAACCCAATTTAGGATTGAGTATCCAAATCCAGTTAGGATCAAGTATCCAAATCTAGTTTAGGATCAAGTATTCAAATCTAGTTAGGATCGAGTATCCAAATCTAATTTAGGATCAAGTATCCAAATCCAGTTTACGATCGAGTATCCAAATCCAGTTAGGATCGAGTATCCCAATCTAATTTAGGATCGAGTATCCAAATCCAGTTAGGATCGAGTATCTAAATTCAGTTTAGGATCGAGTATCTAAGTCCAACTTAGGATCGAGTATCCAAGTCCAGTTTAGGATCGAGTATCCAAATCCAGTTAGGATCGAGTATCCCAATCCAATTTAGGATTGAGTATCCAAATCCAGTTAGGATCGAGTATCCAAATTCAATTTAGGATCGAGTGTCCAAATCCAATTTAGGATCAAGTATCCAAATCCAATTTAGCATCAAGTATCCAAATCCAATTTAGGATCGAGTATCCAAATCTAGTTAGGATCGAGTATCCAAATCCAATTTAGGATCGAGTATCCAAATTCAGTTTAGGATTGAGTATCCAAATCCAGTTATGATCGAGTATCTGAATCCAGTTTAGGATCGAGTATCCAAGTCTAGTTTAGGATCGAGTATCCAAATCTCTCAGGTCCAGAACCCAAATTATCCTTAGGTCTAGAACCTAAAAATCCTCCTAAGTCCAGAACTTAGCTCGGGTCGAGAACCCAAATTATCTTTAGGTTCAGAACCTAAAATCCATTTTTTAAATCGAGAACATAGCTCGGGTTGAGAACCCAAATTATCCTCAGGTCCAGAACCTAAAATCTCTTCTAAGTCCAGAACTTAGCTCGGGTCCAGAACTCAAATTACCCTTAGGTCCAGAACCTAAAATTATTCTTTGAGTCCAGAACTCAAATCGGGTCCAAAACTCAAAACCTCAACCATCTCAGAAAATTTAAGTCTTATTGCTTTTCACTCTCTTTTACTAAAGTCTTAGATCGTTCAAGCAGGGGGCAAACTGTAGACCCTTAATTTTTAACCCAATCAGGTCCAATATATTTTATTTAGTCCAAAATAATTTTTGTGTTATCTTAATTAAATAATATTTGTTTAGTATTTATTTTTTATAATTTTTAAAAATTATTATAATAATAAAAAAATAAGTAAAAATAAAAATTATCGACGAAAAAGTCGGCGATGAAAATAGTGGAAGAAATGGCCGATAGCCCGTCCCTCGCAATTTTTTGCCAGCGCTCGCAGCTCTCACAGCCTGTCACAGTTTTTGCCAGCGAAATTTTTCCAACGCAATTCTTTCCAAAACCAAATTCTATTTGGTTTCGATTTCTTTTCCTAAAGAATTTCAGTTTTCCTAAACAATTAGGATTAATCATAGAAATTTTGCTATAAATAACACTAAAAAGAGAGAAAAAAAAAGAAGGGAGGAATTTTTGAAAGGAGATCGGACTTTAAAAATTTTGTTTGGCAGTGAAAACGATCGGACTTTTTAGAGGAGAATAAACAAGCAAGCAATCAATTCATCAAAGGTAGCCATCTTGCCTTTGTCCTTGTTCATCCAAGAAGTAATTTTTGGTGGAACCGACAAACGAAGGTTTGAATATCTAATCTCTTTTTTCCTTACAGTAGCTTCAATCATTAAATCGTTTCTTTTGATTCTAAAAACCTTAGAGCCCTAATTTACTTCTCCTAAACCTTAAAACCTTAAATCGTCTCCCCTATTTTCAAAAATCTTAAAATTACTTTTTTGTTTCTTCTAAAACCTAAGAACCCTAATCTATTTCTTCAAAATCTTAAAACCCTAATCTGCTTTCCAATTTTCCAAAACCTTAAAACACTAAATTGATCCTTCTATTTCAAAAAAACCCTAAAAAATACTCTCTATTTCCAAAAACCTTAAATCATCTTGTCTATTTCCAAAAAAACTTTATAAAACCCTAAAACTGTTTTCTCAAATCCTAAAATCAAAACATATTTTCCAGAAACACCAAAAACCCTAATTCTTTCAAAACCAAAATCATAAACCCTAATTTTCCTAGACCCTAATCCTTAAAACCTTAAAATCTTATAAATCTAAATATTAAAATTCAACATCGTAAGCTTAAAAATAACAATCCAGTTGCTAATAATCATAAACCTAATGTTTTAAAGTATCCAAACCCTAATTTCACATGATTTTACCCCTTAAACCCTAATTTGGTTAATCAAAGAACCTTATCAATCTCTTAAATTATAAAACCTTAATCCATTTCAATTCCCTTAAACTTACAGTAACCTAAATCAATAAATTTGAAAACCCTAAATATTAATTAAAGAACTTTAAATGAGAAACAGTAACCCTAATTTGTATCTTGACTTACCTTATTTGATTTTGTAGTTCATTATATGCTTTGATTTATTTTCAATGCTTGATTTATTTAATTTCAATGCTTGATTTATTTAATTTATCATGGATGGATGTTTATTTTATATATTTTGATTGATATCTTTGATGAATGATTTATTTATGATGAATGGTTATTTACTTTTATCGATTTATTTTTTATTTCCAAATTTTGTAAGAGGTATATTTCCACTTTATGGGTACCTCATTAGTTAAATATCATGTAATTTAAACTTTTATATTTTAGACCAATGTAAAGGAGATGTTTCTACCTTTTGGTGGATGTCCTATTAGTTTAGATATGGATGATGTTAGGACATGTTTCTATCCTCGGATGAGTGTCCATTTATTTGTTTTGCTTGGACATTGCTTTGATTTTAATATAACGATGCTTTATTTCAATTGTTGTGTGTAATATGGATAATATTGTTATATTTAAGAATTTATAATATTAAAACCTGTAAAGGAGGTCGATTCCAATGAACCGGGCGCTGTGGGGGTGCTGGGCCATTTCTCACCTTCCCCACACGTACCCAACTTTTTGAACCCATTAGGGGGTTAGGAATTCCTTAGGAATCGAGTCATCCACCCCTTTCTTTTTCTCTGCCCGTCCGGGTGGCAACTTCATTTTCTTCGGATCTAAGTCCGTGTTCTCTAAGTCCCCGAGCCTAAACAGTGCCGAAGTCGCAAGAACCATTCCACTTGTAGTGGGGGCAAAAATCTCTGCCCACACTTGAACTCTGTCAATATGAACATTGGAAACATGCTTGGTCATTAGATTTGCCTCAAAAGATATTATCCAAAAGTTTATCACAACAAATCAAGGTTCCTTTAATCAAATCAGAATCCATAATGCACAAAAGTGATTAGTTATTATTATTACTTTTAATATTTCATATTCCTTGAATAGCTTTATGATTTATTATTCAAAAATTACAATATATTTGTTAAATACTTTCAATTTATACCTTTTCCTTGTATAAATAATTTACCTAAGCCATTTTTCCTTTTTTTATAGTTCTTATCCTTGGATACTTATTCTATTAATACCATTAATGTTTCTTTTTTAAACTAGATAGTTAACTATATAGGAATTTAGCTAATCTCTGGGAAAGCTATAAATCTTATTTTACAAGGTTCTATTCATTTCTTTATAAATTCAAGTTTTTTTTGGCTTAACACTAAATCAATAACTCAAGTGTTCGATTATGGATTATCAAGAGAATCTCTGTTAACTTATTGCTTTATCTTTTTCATTTTTTTTCCAAGTCCAATCTTATATCTAACTCATGTTTCTCATTTGAAGAAATAATTTATAAAAAACACTAGTTTTATGTGTTCGTATACATGTATACATATATTTCTTTAATCTTAAGAAATAAATATTACATAGTTTAAAAGAATCCTTTTTAATGTTAAAATAACATAGTAATCTCTTAACTTATTTACCTCAAGTAAATCCACCAATTCGTAACATTTGTTTTTTTGAAATTTCATATTTCAAAGATAGCTCGCAATCATTTAATTAAACCATTGAAAATAACTTTAAACATAGAGCTTATATTCATATATTTATATTGTGTTCAAACTTAATATTCCAAGGAAATTAAATTTAAGAAAATTTTTCTCCCTTAACAACTTACAATTTCATATAATGTTAAGGTCTGAAAATAACCTTATAAATTAAAATATTTAATTTCTTTGTTACTTTAAGAAAATAGTAATAATTTGTCAATGAGTCTTAAACATTCTATTCAAGATTTATATCAAAAATGCAATTTATCTATTATACCCTTTCAAATGTATAAAGACTTTGTAGCTTTTGTAACTTAATCTTAATATCTCAATGTCATAGTTATAGTTGTTCGAAATAATCTTTTTCTTTTTTTTATCCGGGTTTCATATTCCTCTACTTAGTCTTCTTGACTTCAAGAATTATCAATCTACTTGTTTTTATTTCTTCCTTAGATTTTAATTCCTTCAACTCTATTCAACCCATCCAAATTTCAGACTATCTTAAGAATTTAAACTCTTTTATTTAGTTAAATGGTGAAAAAATGTTTAAAACTTCTAAAAATCTCTAGACTTGTTAATAACATATATATGAATCCATTCATAAGTTTTTAGAGTTTCTATCGTTCACTTAATACTTAATTTCCCATTTTCTTTTCAATTCCCCAATTTTACTAGCTTCTAGTTTCTTTTAGCGATACTTCATTTTATTTGGGTTACTAAACCTTTACCAAAAATTATGAAAATTTACTGTGTAATATAGACATGAATATGAACTTATAACTAAAATTTTAGAAAATTTCAAATTAATTTACTATGTATTTAAATTAGGTTTCTCAAACTTATAAATTTTGGTTCCACAACCACTTCCCTGGCAGTACCTGTTCTTGATTTTATTTTTATCACTAAACCATCACCAAAAATTGTAAAATTTTAAATATATGCAAATATATATAATAGACATATATTTAAAATTTTAGATTGTGTGTTTATTTACTATGTTTTACAAATAGGTTTTTCAAACCCTATAGATTCTGGCTTTAGTAACATAACTCTGGTACTCTATCTTCTCCTATTTTTCTTAAATAGTCAATTAACTTTATAAATTATAAAATTTCATACAAGAAATATAAAAATGTAGACACATCTCTAATTAAAATTTCAAGACTATCAGATCTCTCAAAGTATGTTTAAAAATTCAGATGACTTGTCCTTAGTACAAAAAACATATAGATCCCATCATTTAACACCTATGTGTTTTATGATTTAATTTCATACAACTAATCCATTATTTCAAACAATCAAATTGGCTATTATATTTTCTTTCTAAAGATTTTAAGGAAGGTTATTTAGTAGCCTTAATCTTATTCTTCAAATCCATCTGCACTCCTTTGCTTTAATCACCAAGTTCTTAAACTCACCTCTCATCTCTCTATTCTTTCTTTTCTTTCTTTCCTTTTTCTTTCTTTTTTTTTTCTAACTTAGTAATTTTGATACATATAAAGGAAAAAAAGTAGAATAGATGAAAAGATTTTTATTGGCTTTTATATGTTTTAAGTTATTCTATATTATGCTTAGTGGCCCTTAAGTGTCAAATTTAGAGTTCCTCAAGCAAGTGTTTCCCATTTTCCAATCTTAATTTGTTGTTAGCTCAGTTTTATTATTATTATTATTATTATTATTATTATTATTATTATTATTATTATTATATTTCTTTTCTTTGCCAAACCTAGCTGCTCACTTGAGGGTTAAATTGAAGTTTAAATGATGGGTCTTGTTCATGGTTTTCATGGCCCATCCTTCTCTACCAAAATGTATATGTATCTATGTATGTTGGTATGTTTTATGGTTTGTCACATGATTTATTTACACAATTACAAGCAGTGGTGGAAGCAGCAGCACAGGGTGAGGGGGCAAAACTCTTCCTCAACGCGTGTAAGGAGGAGATGGGGGGGCTGAGGGGCTGGGACTCCACCTCTGCTGCTCCGACTGACAAAAACTCCCCTTGAAAATGCACGTCCGGCTGCCGGCCAGGGGGGGTCATCTTGATGTAATCAAATTATGCTAGATTTATTTAACTAATTGAGTTATACTATGAGACTATATTTGCTTAAGTTGTTATTTTATTCTAAATCTTGGACTAACTAACAATTAAATATTCACTAATTTATATAGTGAATGTGTTGGATTTAATTTCTATTAGCCTATCTGAATTATAAACATATGTACCGTGGCTTATCATGTGTTTATATTTATATACGTATGTATCTATTGTAACTCCCCTAATTTAGATAAAAATTTTATATACCACTATTCAGAGTAAATTTTAGGTTTGGGTATTACACTCTTCACCCATTTTTTCAAATTTGTCCTTGAATTTCTCATACTCTAGTTATATGTTTAAGTTTATCGTGCTTTCACTATGTTACTTTGATATATTCCTTAACTACTCCTATAATGTTTCCCTTTTTCTTTGTCTTTGTTTTTCTATATTTACTTCTATATACATATATATACATCTTATATAGCTCATGTTTTGTCTAGACAAATGTATCTATGGTGTCATCACATAGTGTTGTTGCTTGAGATGAATATGCATGCTTTATGAATGAGTAATGTAATGTATATGCATAACATTGGCACATACCATATATAAATACACATATTCCTTTTTAATTCTTTTTACGTTGAACTTCTATTTTGCCTTATTATGTTACCTTATGGTTTTAACTATAAACTTATTCTTTCCATTAATCTGGCAACTCTGGCTGTGTGCTATCATTTGTTGATCTACCTTCCATAATGTAATACCCAAGATGGAATGCAAGTTTTATAGAGTAAATATTGTGCAAACTAAAAGAGAAAAGATGGAGAACTCTTGATTGAAATGAAATTGCAAAGTGTTGATAGAAATAAAAACCCTAAAGTGCTTGAATTGGAAATCCTACAATTCATAAATGATTATGAATCAAACTAATCAACTATAAGTTATAAAATAATTAATTATGATTATATAAATTTTCTAAAAAAATAAAGTGACTAACTAAAGTTATAAAAAAACCATTAAAATGCAATGAAGTGAAATTTACAAGGCAGCACAGTATTGGAAATGGAAATCCTAAAACACCTTAGATATAGTAACTTGTGCACACAAAACCTTAGACATTTAATTTAAAATGCACAATAACCTTATTAAAAATAACTTAACCTAATAAAATACATTAAAAAATACATGAAATAAATAAAAAAAAATTAAGAATTATAATTGAAAAGAATTTAAAAAAATGAACTAGAAGTGAAGGTAGCAAGTTAGAACGTGAAATTAAAAAAAAAGGCACAAAACTCACCAAAAGAACCTAATGGGATAAAAGGGGGTAAAATGATAATTTCACCACTTGGATCTCTGACATTCTTCTACCCAAGCAAATAGGTTACTCACCTCCTTTCAAAAGGAGGTGAGCTTGGACAACGCATGCTTAAAAAGAAAAGAGAAAATTCATACTTATCGTTCTTCTCTCATGTTTTCCTTCTTTGTCCTTTTGTCATAGCATTCTCAAGCTAATTTCTAGTGCCCCAAAGTGTTCCAAAGTATAAAATTAAGCCAACAAGGTGATAGAAAAATATAGAAGGCAAAGGGAACTTCAAAAGGTAAGAAAATTGAAAATTATATACCTTGATCTTTAAATTCTATTTCCCTAAGTTTAAATATATTATTTATTAAATTTAAATTAAAAATTATAATTTAGTTAATTAACTATTTAGGATGTGGAAAATTCATTTGGATTGAAAGAAACTGAAGAGGGGAAAGCTAGAAATCCTAATCCCCAAATATGTCAAAAATGAGTTGCTTGGATTCTCCAAAATTTACTATGTTTTATTTGTTTCAATACAAAAATGAGCTTTAAAATTAATAAAATTTTATAGAAAGGTGAATTTAGATGTTTGGAAGACTATGGTAATAAGTCAGTCAAAATGATTAGGGAAAATGATTGAGCAACCAAGTGAACACAAGATGTTCATTATAAAACCCTAAATCACCTTTTATGAAATTTTGCTACTGTGTTTGAGATGTTTATCTATGTAAATAAACTCTAAAATTCATGAAAACTTATAGAAAAATATCTTAGATGTTGTGGTGTTTTGGAATCCCTAGTAAAATTCCAAAACAAATGAATTTGAAGAAATAAATGTGTAATCAAACCAATGCATGCTACTCAATTGCTGAAAATAGTTGAATTTGTTAACCTGTGCTGAATGGAGCATACCAAAATGCTTGTGACTAGATCATGAACATGAGAATATAATATATGAACATAAAACTTAAAATGTGTAGTTAGTGTCCTAAAAAGCCAAAATGCAGTGTCACATAATTAGTGTCCTAAAAAGAAAAAATTGAAATTTAATGAATTTGTGTAGACCCTTAATTTTTGACCCAATCTGATCCAATATTTTTTATAGTCCAAAATAATTTTTGTGGTATTTTAATTAAATAATATTTATTTTAGTATTTAGTATTTATAATTTTTAATAAAAATAAAAATGGGAATATTAATAAAGTTAAAAATATATATATATATAAAAATAAATAAAAATTGGCGACGAAAAAATAGGCGACGAAAAATTTCGTCGCTGAAAGTGAATCGGCTGGGCCAATTTCCCGCAGGAATTTCCTGCCAATTCACCGCAGGAAATTTCTGCTGCCAATTGACGCCCACCAGCAGCAAATTTTTGCTCTCTCGCAGTTTCCAGCCCGCATCAGTTTTTTTTCGCCAGCCTAATTTTCCAACGCAGTTTTTTTTTAAACCAAAATCTATTTTGTTTTGGTTTCTTTTCCTAAATGGTTTTAATTTCCTTAGACAATTAGAAGTAGGTTTTTTTATTTTTCTTATAAATACCACTTTAAAACACAGAATTAAAAGACTTTGGATCTGAAGCTAGACTTTGGACTTCTGACTTGAGACGAGAAAGAGACGGCAAAAGCTAGGAACAAGAAGCATTCATTAATCCATCAAAGGCAGCAACATTGCATTTGCTATTGTTCAACCAGAATTCAAGTTTTGGTGGAACCAATAACGGAGGTTTGATTTTCTATTGACTTATTTATGTTCACAGTAGCTTCATCATATAATTTAATCAATTGTTTGAACATATACATTTTTGTTATTTGATCAATTATTCTGTTTACCATCTAAACTCTATAAAAAACCCTAAAAAACTTAATACCCATAAAACTAATTTCTAAAATCTAAAACCCTAATTACAGTTTTCTAAAACCACAAAATAATAATCTGTTTTCTTAAAACCCTAACTTATTTCAAACCTAATCTCTAATTCAAACATCTACTAGCCTTATTTTTTCAAGTATCAAAAGCTTCAACCCTAATTAATTCTTCTTTCCAAAATCACACAGTAACATTATTCTTTTAAAAATAACATAAGTTCCTTAAAATCTCAAAACCCTATTTTCTAAATCTTAAACCCTAAAATCTTAATTTTCAACACCAAAACCTACAACCCTAAAAGCCAATTTTCAAAATCTTCCGGGGTGCGGCCCCTGGACCCCCGCCAGATAACCGGCTAGCGGGACTGCCGTATGGGCTCGGGTCAATATTTATTTGTGTATTATAAATCTTTATGTTTAACTTCCTTTATTATGATTATTCAAAATACAGTAGCTTTATTCAAAATACAAACTAAACCCTAATTTATTCAAACCATAAATCTTAATTCTGTTTTCAAATATTCACTGTAGCTTTTTATAATTTTATTCACTGAGATATTTTAATCTTTCAATAACTCCATAAAGACTTTCTATATTTGTTTCATCAATAAATACTTAAGTAGTTATTACAGTCAATACTAAAATCATACTTAACTTTGATCACGGCAAAGCTTCAAATCCTAATATCTTAACCGTAAGCCTTAAACCCTAATATCTTAACTGTGAGCCCCTAATCCCTAATATCATAAGGTTCCAAAACCCTAATTTCATGATGTTAGCCTTAAATTCTAATTTGATTAACCAAAAACCTTACTACTTCCTTAAATTTATAAACCCAAATCCATTCCACTTCTCCAAAAATTCTCACAGTAGCCTAAATAATAATAATAATAATTCCAAAATCCAAGAAACCCTAATTGATATATGAACCCTAAACTTATATACTTACTTTTATTTAAATTGAATGAATGTTTATTATATGTTTTGATGATTGATTTATTTAATTTTGATATTTGATTTGTTTATCATGAATGGATATTTACTTTTATTGATTTATTTTTATTTTCAAATATTGTAAGAGGTATGTTTCCACTTTGTGGGTACCTCATTAATTAATTTCTATGTAATTTAAATTGCTTTTATATTTTGGACCCATGTAAAGGACATGTTTCCACCTTTCGGTGGGTGTCCTATTTAGTTTAGGTATGAACGATGTAAGGACATGTTTCTATCCTTTGATGGGTGTCCATTTATTTGTTTTGTATGGACCTTGCATTGATTTTAATATAAAGATGCTTTACTTTAATTTTTGAATGTAATATGTATAATATTGTTATACTTAAGAATTTTATAATATTAAGACCTACAAAGGAGGCCGATTCCAATGAACAGAGCATTGTGGGTGTGCTGGGCCATTTCTCACCTTCCCCACACGTACCCAACTTTACGAACCCATTAGGGGGTTAGGAATTCCTTAGGAATCGAGTCATCCACCCCTTTCTTTTTCCCAGCCCGTCCGGGTGGCAACTCCATTTTCTCCTGGCTTAGGCCCATATTCTCTAAGGCTCCGAGCCTAAATAGTGCCAAAGTCGC
Source organism: Garcia nutans (assembly GCA_947685225.1). Classification (NCBI taxonomy): domain Eukaryota; kingdom Viridiplantae; phylum Streptophyta; class Magnoliopsida; order Malpighiales; family Euphorbiaceae; genus Garcia; species Garcia nutans. Next base: position 41,282,352 of record CANTUV010000032.1, on the reverse strand, counting down.
AAGAACCATTCCACCGGGAGTGGGGGCGAAATTCCCCGCTCACAATAAGTGAATCAATTGACTAAATAAATCCAATGTGTTTAAATGGGAAGATTATGTGTAATTGGAATTTAGTTAATTGCATTGTGATATTTGAATCCAAAATTATAAAATAAATTTAGGAACATTTTCAAAAGTTAAAATAGGGCATAGGTACCTTATGAACAACTAAAGCTAGAATGACAAAGATAGTGAACTATAAGTGATAATAATGGGATAAAATGTAAACCTATATATATGCAGCCATATGTAAATGCAAAATGACATATTAATACATAACCTAAACTAAACTAAATTAGGACCTAAAGGTAAATTATAAATCGGCTCTAAAATGTGCATTAATGAATAAAAGGGTTAAAGAACATTAAATGACAAGTAGAAAGCTAAGAGAGAACCTAAGAGTTTAATACTTGTGTAAATGTGAATGTAGGTCAAAGATTCCATGGAAATGACCCAATATTATTAGTGACCAAGAGTAATCAAAATTTCAAGTTTAAGGTGAGTTATAATATCCATCCATTCCTTTGTTGCTTCAGAATTCTTTGATGAAATATGTATCATTTTTTATATACGAGCCATTTGATATCATTTGTTGCTTATGTTTTTGCCATTGTGAATTGTAAAACCTTATGTAGCCTCCACACCTATTTTATTATACTCGACCATTTCTTTAGCCAATATGATAGAATCCTAACTTGGTGGGGACTATATCATTAGACTATGTGCACATAGAGACTTGTTTTTTAAAGGGAGAAATTAATTATTATCCTAATGTTTGTGATGTGTGATATTACTGAAATGTACATAGTGATATATTTCTTCAGTGCTATTGCTATGTTTTTATTTGGTATATTATTTGATTTGCATTTGTAACTCTAGTCTGACTATTATGGACCATTTTTATGGGTGATATTTTATTGATAATACCTTTGTTGTGCTACCACCTTATATTATTATTCTACTTAAACCTTGAGATACTTTTTCATTGTGCATCTTACCCTTGTGGCACTATAATCTCACTGAGTTGATGACTCATCCAATCGTCTATGGTTTCAAGTAGAGGTGATCCAAGTCCATTAACTTTTAATTTCTTTCTTCTAGTAAGAAGCAATGGATAATAAAATTAGCTAATAATTATTAAATGTAATAAATATTTTAAGGTGGATGTACTTTAGATGCTCTGCAATATTGTTATGAATGTGTAAATTATAATGCTAATAATATATAGTGTGTATGTATAATATATGACTCAAAAATAAGTCTGAAAGAATAAATTAAAAATCTGGGTAAGTACTAAATGTAAGTAAGTTGGCAATACCCTACCTAAGCAATTAACCAATATAATCAATATATGCGAACAAATTAGTTTAGTCATGGGTTCTACACGATGCCTGGTGGCCTTAAGCCTACTTGGACCCTAGGATCATTAAACTTCTAAAAATGGGGTGTGACGCATAACAACTAGATCAAGCCTAATTCACTCTCCCTAAACCTTTGTTCTGATACCATCTCTGTCACACCCTGAGTTTGGAGTGTGATGGTCTTAGGATTTGGGTTTGTATAATATGTATGAACCTCATAAAACCCATTTCAGAATAGAATAGAAAATGAAATTTGACTAAGTTTTATTTTTTAAATATTTTACACATATAATCTCTCATAGTACATATAACGTATAACTCGATTTCCCCTTTAGTCGTCTTCCTTTCTTACTTTTGAATACCACAATGCTACCATAATCAGTGTTGCCTTTTCTACAAAATAATATTAAAAAATAGGATGAGGGGTGAGCAATGAGCATCCAGGCTTTTTAAGTATGCTTTAGTTTCAACCTTTATTAAGTAGCTTATATAACTCAATAGAGTTTTAAATAGCTTCTTATACTTTTGGATTCAGTTAAGCATTTCTTTGGATTTATAGCACTTATTAAATTTTCATTTTTTACATTGTAATCCTTAATTTAAGTTGTATCTTAACCTTCGAATTCTTATAAATTTAGAGTGTTACCTAGCTTTAATTTGTTTAAAAGCTTATCATAACTTCCAAGAATTTTATAACTAATTAACATTTGTCTCTTTTAACTAGGTATTTTCTTTTTTGTACTTTAACAAATTTTCCTTTAATTTTATTTCAAATAATTATAGATACATAAATTATTTTTAAATTTCAATAAAATTACTTTTAGGTATAATACAAGTATATAACATATGCACTCAAGCTTTTCTTATATTGTTCACCCACTTCTTATTATACTTATTTATTCAACTAATTTCTTTTTAGTTTGCTCTATGTTAATTCGATATTAGTTTTGGTATTTGAAAGAGACTGAAACTTGATTTAGAAGAATTCAACCATTAATAAAAGGAAAACTAAATTAAATTAATACTTTAAAAAATCCATAGTAAATCAATAAAGGTGACTTAACCCTAACTCTAAGAAAATATTAGATTTACTAACTATTCTATATATTATTGTCATCAATTTAATAATTTAAATACCAAGTGGTTTTCCTTTCTTTTTATATTTATTTGGATTTTTATTAGATAGATCATAATTAATTTACTATTTAATTACATTTGATAATTCGTTTGTTCCTTACTTTCTCGGATCCTATAGTATATATAAGTATTTATATATATGTATTTAAATTTACCTTTCTTCTGGTAAACACAAAATGGTAGGATTGCCACATAAATTTCAGTTTTAAAATTTTTTAATTTACTTACTTTATTTCATAAGTTACCGTTATCATTTTACTATTTTAACTGATAAAGTTTTTTTCTTTCTTTTAAATATTTACCTCTATTTTCCTAGGTAAACTTAGAGTAATAGGTTTATAATTTTTAGAAGTCTTTAATTATAATGCTTAATTTAGAAACATTATTAATTCAAGAAATTAAGATCAGGGAATAATAAAAAAATTTAGATATAGTAGGATATGATTCAACATATTATGCAGATTACTCAAAAAAAATTGTAGGGCTCCAATGAGCAGGTAAAAGATTAAAATACAGTAAAGAATAGAAAATGCAGATAATTAATTCCAATAAAGGATCAAAATTTTAAAGGAAACTTTACTCATGAGGAACAACATAATCAATTCTCAAGAATTCATTTAAGAAAAGGAGCATATGATAAATCAGAATAAGACAACCCATAGGTTGAAAATAGAATAACTATAAGCCATAAATTAAGATGGTAACTTTCCCCTTTGTTGTAATAATAGTTATCATGTGCACACAATTAAGTGATTTAACCCTCACTAGGTTTGGGCTCTATCAATATGAACATTGTAAACATGCTTGGTCATCGGGTTAGTCTTAGAAGGCATTTATAACACCCGTACATTTAGATATTATTAAATAATTGATTTGGACGATAGTTAATATGTTGGATGAGAGAAATATAAGATATATACATAATATATACAAGATATATACATAATGTATACCTTAAATATATATTACATATACATATACATAAAATATATACATCGTATAAATGAAATATAAATATTTATACATATATACGATATATCCAAGTCTTAAAGGATATGTATGAGGAAGCCATCACGAGTGCCTACACTATGGGAGGGGATAGTAAGGATTTTCCCATTTTTATTGGGTTACACCAAGGTTTAGCTTTGAGCCTTTACCTTTTTGCCTTGGTCATGGATGAGCTAACAAGACATATATAAGATGACATCCCTTGGTGTATGTTGTTTGCATATGGTATTATATTAATAGATGAGACTCAAACAAAGGAAAGTCAAAAGTTGGAGTTATGGAGAAGAACTTTGAAATCTAAGGGTTTTAAGCTAAGTAGAACTAAGACTTAGTATATGCATTATAGATTTAATAATGGGAATAGAGAAAGAAGTGAAATTATTTTAGATAGAATAGCAGTACTTCCCAGTACTCTGTTTAAGTACCTTGGCTCTATTCTTCAAGAAGATGGGGGCTGTGAAGAATATATAAGTCATAGGATTAAATCTGGGTGAATGAAGTAGAGGACCACTACAGGAGTTCTATGTGATCGAAAGATACCAATTAAACTAAAAGGAAAGTTCTATAGCACTGCAATATGGCCTGCAATGATGTATTATAGTGAGTGTTAGGCAATAAAAGAACAAAACATGAGTAAGATGTATGTTATAGAAATTAGAATGATAAGATGGATGTGTGGACATTCTAGAATGATAGAATCCATAATGGGTGCATTAGAGAAAATGTGGGGGTAGCACCTATTGAGGATAAGATAAGAAAACATAGATTGAGATGGTTTGGGTCATATGAAATGAAGACCTAGCAATGCACCAGTCAGAAAAATCAAACAAGTTAGAGTAGATATAGCTAAGAGAGGCAGGGGTAGGCCTAAACTGACTTGGTCAAAGGTGGTCCAAAAAAATCTTAATATGTTACATCTTTCAAAGAGATAGTCCTAAATCGTACCAAGTGGAAAAGAAAAATTCATATAGCCGACCCTAATTGACTTAAAATTAAGTCTTTGTTGAGTTGAGTTGTATATATTTATGGATGGGAAGATGAAAATTAATAAACAAACAAATAAATAAAAAGAAAAAAAGAAAGTCAAAAGAAGAGAGAAAATAAGTGGTGGGAATTAAAAGTAATTTAAATAAATAAATACATAAATAATTAAATTATTATAAATGGATAGTAAAGGAGGAGGAAAAGAAGAAAATGCTATTTATTTTCTTCTTCATCCATGCATACCAAATTTTTAGAGAGTGAGGGAGAGAATTTTTTACTTTTTCAAACACTTAAAATTTTAATTGAATTTCTAGGAAATCAAGTGGGATTTGAAGAGAAATCAAGATTCAAGTTAGTAATTTTTCTTCTAAGCTTGTTTTTGTTTAATTTTAAGGTTATGTTTGTGATGGTTAGAGAGAGAAAGTTGTGATTAATTTCTAAAATTGATATAAATGATGTAAGTGATGAAATAAATGATGATTCATTAGTTGATTAGCTGAGATAGATATAAATGATGAAATTAGGGTTTTGTAATGATTATGTATAATTAGGGTTTTTAATTTGGGTAGTTTTAATTATTATAATGAGACGATTTAATGCCATTTTAATATATATATATATATATGTGATGATTTTATAGTTAGAAGTTGATTATGAGTAAGTTTGGATGAACTTAGTGTTTGTGGGTATGTTATGTGTAATTAGGGTTTTTAAAAGAGATTTTGATAATTGTGAAAATGAGTTGTTTTAATGTTATTTTGGTATGTAAGTAATAATTTTATGGTTAAACGCTAGAAATGAGTTAACTTGGTAAAAGTTTGGATAAAATAGTAAGTTGCAAATTTAGTGTTTTAATGGGATTTTGATAAAAATTATATAAATAATAGTAGTTTGATATATATTGGAAGTATAAGAGATTTTAAATGAATAATGTTGCTTTCCATTTGATTTATATGTGTGTAGATCAAATTGGTGGAGTTTAGGGTTTTGACTTGGAAAGTTTTGGAGGGAAGTTGGGAAGCAAATAAGGTTAGCACAAGTTATGATAATTATTATTTAAATAATATTGTGAATTTGGCATAATACATTGTGAATTTGAGAATATGTTATGCCACTTCCATTTTTGAATTTGATAAGGGTATGTGTATTGTATAATTGAAAGATTGATTAATGCATGAGTATGAAAGATGAACCATTGCAGAATGGCTATTGTAATGTTAATGTAATGGTCAAAATTTTAAACAGGAAACTTTTTAACCAATATTGAAAAATTGATAATGTATAGTGATAAAAGTAATATGGATAAATGCTATAAGCAGAGAATAGTGAATAGTATATCTCAAAAATTACTAAAGAAATTAATTTTTTACAATTTTACAATACTAAATATCGAATTAGAATCAAATGATAAGAAAGAGGGTGCACCATTGTTAAAATGAGATTGGCCACACTAGATTAAATATATTATATATATGTGTGTGGACATGTGTGTGTGTGTAGAGTCTTCTTCTCCTTTCTCCCATCTTCCACTCCAAACACCATCATCTCCATCATCTTTCTTATTTTCTTCATCTTCCTTTCTTCAAATCAAATAAAATTGAGAGTAGATTACATATAATTATAAATTTTTAAAAGAATAAGCTAGAAAAGGTGAGATTATAAGCAAGTGATCAAAGAAAAAGAGGGAAAAGAGAGAAGAAGAGAGAAATTGAAAGAGTGTTGCGCTCGAATTAAGTACTACTACAAAGCGTCACTCGCAAGTATACGAGGTAGCTGTAGCAAAGGTGATCGCCCCAAGGTCGTTTCCCCAAGAAGGTGTGGTTCGTAATAGCTTGATTGACAATTTATTTAAATGCGAAAGTTTGTTATTTGGAATTAAGAACAATTTAAACCTAAGATTAACGTGCGTAGGGTTGAAGTGTGAAGGTGATACAAGATCAAATCGATTCTTGGGAAGTTGCCTAGGGTCATAGGTCCATTCAATCAAAGCCCAATTCTCAATTATCCATTAACATAACCTTGTAATTAATTTGTTCTTTAAGGTTAATTAGTCAATTATCAATCCATTAGTTCTCACATTCATGAATTAGCAATAGCCAATTATTTTACATTACCAAATTAACAAAACCCTAGAACTTATATTTCTAATTCATTCATAGGGTAGTCAATTGCATAATTCCAATATCAAATTTCACCTCTCGGTCCTTCATTCAATATCTAGAGATCAATAGGTAGCTAATCTATCAACCTAGCATACAACCCAATGCAATCAACCAACACAAGGTACATCAATGTAAATATCAAATCAAAGCATTCAATCAATTATACTACAAACCCTAAGCATGGGTTTTTAGCTCAACATCATCAATCTAAAACATTCATTCAACTCAATATAACTCAAATACAAATTGTTCATTGCAATATCAATTCTCTTAATACCACAAAAACAATATTGGAATGAATTAAAAGAGAGAATAGAAAAACCCTTGTGAAGATGCCAAGAGTAGGATTACTAATCTTCCTCCTAGCTCCACTTGATGTTTTTGATGAAGAACTCAAGCCCCTCTTCAATGGTTGATTCCCCTTTGCAATATGGAATGGAGCTTTCTCAAGTCACCAAACCTTGGAATGGAGCTTGCCTTTGGTAGATGGAATGGAGCTTTCTCAAGTCACCAAACCTTGGAATGAAGCTTCTTCAACCTTCAAGAGCTTGTTTAACCCAATTTATCCCAAAGAACCTCAAAGATCTTGTCAATGGAAGATGGAGAAGATGAAGATGGAGGATGAAAATGAAGGGACAAGGAGAGTGTCACTCTCTCCTCATCCCAAATCGTGTTTGCCCCCTCTTTCTTTTTTCTTTTCTCTCTCTCCTCAAACCCTAGCCGTCTCTCCTCTTTTCTTTTCGAGCAAAAGAATTTATAGAAGTTAAGGGTGACACGGCCAAGCTTGATTTGGCTTGGCCATGTCTCTAATTTTTCATTGGGACACGGCCAAGCTTACTGGCCGTGTCCTTCACTGCCTTCTTTCTTTCTTTCTTTCTTTTCTTTGTTCTTCAAGGAGTGACACAGCCAAGCCAAGAGTGGCTTGGCCGTGTCTCATGTGACACGGCCACAAGCTTGGCCGTGTCACATGAGTGTGTTTGCTTCTGCTTCTTTTTTGCTCTTTCTTTGCTTTGGTCTTTGTTTTGCTCCTTAACTGAGACACAGCCAGTGGCTTGGCCGTGTCTCTTAGCCGTGTCAAGCTCTGCCATTTCTTTACTTTGAGGTGACACGGCCAAGCTTCATTTGGCTTGCCCATGTCATGCTTAGTTCATGCTCTTCTTGCACTGTTTTGATCTTCCAATGGTGTTTTTGCACCTAAACCTAAAACAAACACTTTAAACAAACTTAAAACAAAAATCAATCAAAACAATAACTAAAAACACATAAAAATAATACTAAAAACAAGTACAAAAATGATCTAAACTATGTGCTTATGTATTTTAATTTGCAAATATTTGAATTTCTATGAGTTTCAATGTTTGGATTGATTGATTGAGTCAATTATAATGAATTATTCCTAAAAAATATTGATTAAATGGATTAAAGAGTGAAAAATGGAGCAAAAGAAATTATATGTTGTGAGTATAATTCATACTTCAATCTTTATAAGAATTGGGTAGATTGATGTTGTTTAGCCATAAGTGATGATTGAAAGCTTGATTAATTGAAGTTTGAGTAAGGTATTAGATGTAGACTCTTGTTATGCCAAAAAAATTAGATTTGATTCATTTTATCATAGGTTTTGAATATATTAAGTTAAAATGGTTAAGTGCACGAAATGCAGAATTTTTGCCTGACATGGCCAAAGGCATGCCCATGTCAGTAGGTGTGTCATAGTTAGTGAATTACAAAATAAATGACACAGCCAGTGACACGTCCATGTCATTGGGTGTGTCAAATCTACTGTGAAATGGGCTAATGACACGCCCATGTCATTGGGCGTGTCACTTGAAGAAATTTGCCTAAAAGGGCTCTTTTTCTTGTGTTTCATACGTGATTTTAGCCTAAATAACTATAAGGCCTTAAAGTGTAAAGAATTTTTGAAATCAACCCTATCAAGTAGTGTAATAAATTTTGAATACATGATAAATTTGTGTCATACCAATTGTTGATAAAAAAAATTGTTCCATTGAAGTGATATACATAATTCAATGTTAATTAAAACAAATGAATTGCCCAAATCATACTGATTTTAGATCTAGCTTTGAATTGAATGGCTAACTAGAGGAATAATAGCCATAGAAATAGTGGGCACCTCATGCCATTAATGTACACATTGTGTCATCAGTGACAGTGGGCATAGTTGCCATTATACATTCTTGAGATTTGGCATTAAAATTGCTACACTAACATGTTATCCAAACCTATGATCTAAGTTCAGTATGTATGGGCATATTTAATGAAGTTATCTAAATTGAAAATATATGTAAATATGATGTTGTGAACAATGGAAGAAATGCAAAATAATAATATAAGAGAATTACTTGAAATTGACTTACTGTGTTATAATATGAAAGTGTGATTGGTAATGTATTTATTAAGGTTTAAAAGTGAAAGTTCTAATGCACGGAATAGAAATGTTATGCTCAAGTTATTGAATTGATCAATAACTTTCTAAGTGTTATAATGATTGAAAGTGTATATAATGATATAAGATACAAAATGCTCCAAAGTATAGTACTAAATTTAAGTGCTACAAATTATAGATTGAATGAAATTATCCTATATATGAAACTAAAAAGTAAGACTTACTAAAAAAATAAATAAGTGCAATATGAGCAATGTTAACAAATAAAAAATTAAGTCTTAAATAAAATGATTCAAAAAGAGAAAAGTTGCAATACCAAAAGTGTGGTGTAGCATGATAACTTTAATAGAGTTAAAGTAATTATTTTGTGTAATCAAAATATTATGTTGGTTTGTTATTAAAAACATTTAAAATATTGTAATGTTTACTAAAACTAATTATTATTACTATATTTTCATAAGTATTTTTCTTTAATATTAAGTGACAAAATATGTTTATACAAGCACCACTAAGCTTTGCTTAGCGTGTTAGAATTATTTTCTGACACGCAAGTATCAGGTAATCGGAGTAAGTTAAGAAGTGAAAGGAATATATCTACATATAAACTATAGTACATATAAAGATCTTTAGTATATTATACTCATAAGTTATGAAATATATATATATATATATACAATTTAATTTTGCTATTTAAGAGATTGTACAAATTTATAAACATGAAAGGAATATATGTAGTTAGAGGATGAAGTTTGATATTCTAGTGAATGATTATCAAATAAAGCAATGTATTATATATTTATTTGATTTGATGAACTTATGATGTTTATTTGATTTATAATTACTATTTGGATTATTGGAGATATTGGAAATTGGTTTAAATATTGGATTTATAAGTGTTGTGTTATACATATTGTATTATTATTATTTGAAGATTTTTGTTAGTAACATTATGAAAGGAAACTTTGTCAATGAATTGATTAGAGTATTGAGAGTATATTGAGTAACAATCTCTGATAGTTCTAATGAGAATTGTCAGGGGATGTTACATTTAGTGGTATCATAGCATGGTTTAGGCGTTTCTGGCATGTGGAGCTATGGGAGAAGTGAAATGCAATTGTCTAAGTTATGTGAATCAAATAAGTGGATGTGTGTTTTGATACAATTGATATTTCATATGTTTATGGTAGTAGAATATGTTGTAAGAATTGATTGAGAATTCATAGTGTATTGTTTGGAGTGCACCATACCTATTTGTGAAAAAGAAGGATGTGAAAAGAAAATAAGATATGAGTAGTTAAAGAGATATATCAAAATAACATAGTGGAAGTGTAATAATTTATTGGAATCTGAGGATTGAATTATGACAGATAGATAAATTTTGAGAATGAAAATTGCTATGCTCTAAAATTTTAAGTATTGATTTTCTGCATTAAGTGATTATATGAGTGTAAATTGGATTGATTATGATGTTATGTGTAGCTTGAGTATTTGGAACTGATAGTGATAAGGTTAAATAAGCTTTAATAAGAGTAATATTAAATTCGAGTATGGATAATATCTGTAAGTTTGGAAAAGATTTCAAAGAGGTAAGAAATTATGAAAATACCCTCATAGCTCGAAATGAATTTGAGCTGTAATTTAGATGTGAAATATGGATAATGGGGTTTTAAAGTGTCCAAAGTAATTATTTTTATAATGTTTCAGTGTTAAAAATTGAAGTGATAGTTAATTAAAGAAAGTGAATGCATCGAAAGTATTGTAAAAGTGAGTATATTGGATAAAAGTCCTAAAGCCTATTTAAAAATTTCTAGTGTCTTCTATTGTCTTCTAAAACATCTTCAAAATAAAAGATTGAAAGGAAAAGTGATGGAAGAGTATTTTTAAAGAGGTTAGAGCTTGTATAATACTTATTTTTCTATTTATTGAATTGATCTTGATTTTTATTATAAAAAGAGATTTGTGAATTGATAAAACACCATTACTTAAGAAAAATATAGTGTATTGAATAATTGTAAAAAATATGAGTATAAACTTTACTTCTATGATAGTAAAGTTATTCTTACAATATGTAAATGTGTATTTATAGATTATTAACTAAAACAATGATTAAATCCATCATTGAATCATTTATGACTTGAAATAAGATTGTGGAAGAAAATAAGGTTTTGAAAGATTTTAGGGTTACGAAAGTTTGGATTTGAATTTGATTATGCTTTGAAGAGTTGGATCATGTTTTCTCAATTTTTTTGAGTTGCATTATTGATAACTTATTAATTAAATCATGGAAAGAAATTCTAGCAGAGATATGCATGATTATTTGTATAGCCATGCGTATGCTTGTGTAAATTTCTATTCTTCAAACTTTGAGAATAAATCCTAATAGTGAGGTGTATGATCATTCATATGGTCATATATATACTTGTGTCCTTAAAACATTGAAAGGAGATTTCAGTATAGATGTGTATGCCCATTTGCATGGTCATGCATCTGACTATGCATACTTCTGTTCTTCAAAACTTTAAAAATAATTCAAGCAGTGATGCGCATGATCACTTGTACAATAATGCATTTGCTTATGAATATTTCTACCTTCTTATACATTCAGAAAGTAGGGTTCATGGGTGGAATTAGTAGTGAATTATTGAATACATCTAGAAAATAGTTATAACTGATGAAAGATTGCTTATAAGATTGAAATGAAACCAGTCCATTAAATGATGAAACTTAGGTGTGAAGAAAACTTAAGGAAAGTATGGATAAATGTAATTGGATATTTGAAATAAGTGTAAGATTAGAGAAGAGAATAAAGATGATTACAAGTGATTAGTGGATTTCATATTATTCATGAAGAAATAAGATAATTTATAAAGCAAGGTGAGAAGAATGATATATTGATGAATCATTGATGATTTTAAATAGTTTGAAGAGCAAGATAAAGAAAATAAAGAGGTGTATATTTGAATTGATTGAGTAATGAAAGTAAGAATGTGAGATTTATATATCATGTACTTATGGAATACATGATAGTAACAATATTTGGTGATTAAAGATAAGTTATAGATTATATATAGAAGTGTTAAAGAGTTAACTGATATTAATTGATTTCAATAGAAAGAAAGGAATTGATAATGTGAAAAAGGAAAGAATGTAGTGAGATTTGTAGGTAATTTAACCCTTCTAGCGAAATAATGTACTGTGAATCAAGTTATAAATATATATATATATATGTGCGTGAGTGTGTGTATTAAATATAGTGAATACATTATTATATGTATATATACTCTTAAAGTGAAAGAATAGTTGTGAATTCTTAAAATGCTATGAAAAGAATTAAACAAGTAAGAGTGAAAATCTATTTAGATTTCAATATTATAGTGGAAACATGGAAACGATTTGAAAGATAAAGATTGATGAATAAATAAAATTAGTCAAACTAATCAAAAATAAATATAATGTGTATATATGTTCATATGATAAATGTGTTTGAAATAATTGCTCATATCTTATAAATTCACAGTAATAAACAAACACTTATAAGAGAAAGTGTTATATTCCAAAAGATATTATAATTGACAATAATTTGCAACAATGAAATAAATATATTGATCAATTATACTGATGTTAAATCTAGTTTCTGGATTAGCTAAAGGGTAAATGTTCAAAGTGATAGTGGGCATTTTATGCCATATTGAAAGTGGGTACTCTGTGTCATAGAGGACACTTATGTCCCATATTAAAAGTGGGCACTCTGTGCCATAGAGGATATTTTTTTATATATGTCCCAGTGATATTGACATCTATGCCATCAGTGGACACTTTGCATCATAGAGGACCTTTGGTCCCTTTTTCTCAGTGGACACTCTGTGTCATCATATACAGTGGACATTCATGCCATAGTGGGCCTTTGGCCATATTGATACAGTGGGCATTTACTTGCCACCAGTGACCTGCTATCCGGAACTAGGATTTAAAGTTCAGTATATGAGGGAAAGAAAGAAATATATATCTATAACAGTGGAATGTAATGATACAAATTATATATAAAAAAATCTAAAGAGAATTAAAGGCAATTAATGAATTGAACTTGAATAGTGTAAGTGTATAGAACTTAATCTTCTGCAGTTCTTTAATAAGATTATTCTGAAAGTGTTACACTGATTGATATTAGACATAAATAAAAGTTATGTAAATTAATAAAATAATTGATTTTATGTGAGATTTGAGATTAGTTATGAATTAAATGGCTTATTGTTATAACATGTAAATTTCAAGGATGAAATTTCTTTAGTGGGGGAGAATTGTAATGGTCAAGATTTTAAACAGGAAACTTTTTAACCAATATTGAAAAATTGATAGTATATAGTAATAAAAGTAATATGGATAAATGCTATAAGCAGAGAATAGTGAATAGTATATCTCAAAATTTACTGAAGAAATTAATTTTTTATAGTTTTATGAGACTAAATATTGAATTAGAATCAAAGGATAAGAAAGAGGGTGCACCATAGTTAAAATGAGATTGGCGACACTAGATTAAATATATTACATATATGTGTGTGGACATGTGTGTGTGTGTAGAGTCTTCTTCTCCTTTCTCCCATCTTCTAAGCCAAACAACATCACCTCCATCATCTTTCTTATTTTCTTCATCTTCCTTTCTTCAAATCAAATAAAATTGAGAGTAGATTACATATAATTATAAAGTTTTAAAAGAAGAAGCTGGAAAAGGTGAGATTATCAGCAAGTGATTAAAGAAAAAGAGGGAAAAGAGAGAAGAAGAGAGAAATTGAAAGAGATATGTGCTTATGTATTTTAATTTGCAAATATTTGAATTTCTACGAGTTTGAATGTTTAAATTGATTGATTGAGTCAATTATAATGAATTATTTCTTGAAAATATTGATTAAATGGATTAAAGAATGAAAAATGGATCAAAAGAAATTATATGTTGTGAGTATAATTCATACTTCAATCTTTATAAGAATTGGGTAGATTGATGTTGTTTAGCCATAAGTGATGTTTGAAAGCTTGATTAATTGAAGTTTGAGTAAGGTATTAGATGTAGACTCTTGTTATGCCAAAAAAAAAATAGATTTGATTCATTTTTATCATAGGTTTTGAATATATTGAGTTAAAATGGTTAAGTGTGCAAAATGCAGAATTTTTGCCTGACATGGCCAAAGGCACACCCATGTCAGTGGGTGTGTCATAGTTAGTGAATTACAAAATAAATGACACGCCCAGTGGCACGTCCATGTCGTTGGGTGTGTCAAAGCTACTGTGAAATGGGCTAATGACACGCCCATGTCATTGGGCGTGTCACTTGAAGAAATTTGCCTAAAAGGGCTCTTTTTCTTATTTTTCATCCGTGATTTTAGCCTAAATAACTATAAGGTCTTAAAGTGTAAAGAATTTTTGAAATCAACCCTATCAGGTAGTGTAATAAATTTTGAATACATGATAAATATGTCATACCAATTGTTGATCAAAAAATTGTTCCATTGAAGTGATATACATAATTCAATGTTAATTAAAACAAATGAATTGCCCAAATCATACTGATTTTAGATCTAGCTTTGAATTGAATGGCTAACTAGAGGAATGATAGCCATAGTGATAGTGGGCACCTCATGCCATTAATGTACACATTGTGTCATCAGTGACAGTGGGCATAGTTGCCATTATACATTCTTGAGATTTGGCATTAAAATTGCTACACTAACATGTTATCCAAACCTATGATCTGAGTTCAGTATTTATGGGCATATTTAATGAAGTTATCTAAATTGAAAATATATGTGAATATGATGTTGTGAATAATGGAAGAAATGCAAAATAATAATATAAGTGAATTACTTGAAATTGACTTATTGTGTTATAATATGAAAGTGTGATTGGTAATGTATATATTAAGATTTACAAGTGAAAGTTCTAATGAACGGAATAGAAATGTTATGCTCAAGTTATTGAATTGATCAATAACTTTCTAAGTGTTATAATGATTGAAAGTGTATATAATGATATAAGATACAAAGTGCTCCAAAGTATAGTACTAAATTTAAGTGCTACAAATTATAGATTGAATGAAATTATACTATACATGAAACTGAAAAGTAAGACTTACTGATAAATAAATAAGTGTAATATGAGAAATGTTAACAAATGAAAAATTAAGCCTTAAATAAAATGATTCAAAAAGAGAAAAGTTGCAATACCAAAAGTTTAGTGTAGCATGATAACTTTTATAGAGTTAAAGTTATTATTTTGTGTAATCAAAATATTATGTTGGTTTGTTATTAAAAACATTTAAAATATTGTAATATTTACTAAAACTAAGTATTATTACTATATTTTCATAAGTATTTTTCTTTAATATTGAGTGACAAAATATGTTTATACAAGCACCACTAAGCTTTGCTTAGCGTTTTAGAATTATTTTCTGACATGCAAGTATTAGGTCATCGAAGCAAGTTAAGAAGTGAAAGGGATATATGTACATATAAACTATAGTACATATAAAGATCTTTTGTATATTATACTCATAAGTTATGAAATATATATATATATATACAATTTAATTTGGCTATTTGAGAGATTGTACAAATTTGTAAATATGAAAGGAATATATGTATATAGAGGATGAAGTTTGAGATTCTAGTGAATGATTATCAAATAAAGTAATGTATTATATATTTATTTGATTTGATGAACTTATGATGTGTATCTGATTTGTAATTACTATTTGGATTATTGGAGATATTAGAAATTGGTTTAAATATTGGATTTATAAGTGTTGTATTATATAGATTGTATTATTATTATTTGAAGATTTTTGTTAGTAACATTTTGAAAGAAAACTTTGTCAATGAATTGATTAGAGTACTGAGAGTATATTGAGTAACATTCTCTGATAGTTCTAATGAGAATTATCAGGGGATGTTACAGTTAATGTGTGTAATGTATAAAATGTGGGAAATATGGAAAATTATAAAATATGAATAAAAGTATGAAGAGTGACTATATAATGTGTAGTGTGGTTGATAAAGAGGAAATTGATTATGAAATACTAATAACTTGATAAATAAAAATGAGAATATGAAAATATGACATGGATGTGATCATGATAAGGTTGATCACTTGGAAATTGGAAAATAAGATGTATTGTGTAAGTGATATTGTATGTTTGTGACCTATATAATTACTTGTCTAGACAGTTGATATTGATTATGCATGTATTAATAGACCTGACTAGAGTTAGGTCTTGAATTGAGCAGAGCTAGGCCATGAGATTGAAATTGAAAATGGATCCAAGTAGAGTTGTGCCATGAAATTAATGTGATAATTGGACTTAACAATTGTATTGGGATTGTTGGGCCCAATATATATGTGAATGTGTGGGTTTGTGGGTTTGTATATATATAATGAATGTGGTTTTATTAATATTACAAATTACATTATGAGGAAAAATATTTAAATATTTATATAAGTTATTTTTAAAACTTGTACCACTAAGCTATAGACTTAATGCAGTTGTGTGAATTGCGCATGTGGGAGATTTGCCAATCCAAAGGATCCAGGCTGTGGATGATACTTGGTGACCTACAGTGCCGCAAGACCAACTGTGCCATTTGCATAAATGTATAGTCATGGTTTTAATTATTTTGGTTTATGTAAATTAATACATAACTGTAAGCGGGGATTTTTGCCCCCACTCTCGATGGAATTGTTCTTTCGACTTAGGCACTGTTTAGGCTCGGGGCCTTAGAGAACACGGACCTAAGTCCGGAGAAAATGGAGTCACCACCTAGACGGGCCGGGAAAAAGAAAGGGGTGGATGACTCGATTCCTAAGGAATCACCAACCCCCTAATGGGTTCAGAAAGTTGGGTACATGTGGGGAAGGTGAGAAATGGCCCAGCACCCCCACAACGCCCGGTTCATTGGAACCGGCCTCCTTTACAGGTCTTAATATTATAAAATTCTTAAATATAACAATATTATCCATATTACATGCAACAATTGAAATAAAGCATCGTTATATTAAAATTAAAGCAATGTCTAAGCAAAGCAAACAAATGGACACCCATCCAAAGATGGAAACATGCCCTTACATCGTTCTTGTCTATACTAAATAGGACACCCACCAAAAGGTAGAGACATGTCCTTTACATTGGTCCAAAATATAAAAGCAATTTAAATTACATGATATTTAACTAATGAGGTACCCACAAAGTGGAAACATACCTCATACACTTTTGGAAATCAAATAAATCGATAGAAGAAAATAACCATTCATCATAAATAAATCATTCATCATCAATCAAAATATATAATAAGTATTCATCCTTGATAAATTAAATAAATCAAGCTTTGAAATTAAATAAATCAACCGCCAAGGCATATCATAGACTACATAATCAAATCTAAAATTAAACAAATATATAATTTGGGTTTGAATCTTAAAATAAGATTTTAGAATTTTAATTACTAAATTAGGGCTTTGGAAAAAGGAAAGTTAAATACACAGACGCATAATACACAAATGAATATTGGCCCCTTCGACGAGCCCATACGACGGTCCTGCTAGCTGGTTAGCGGGCGGGGGTCAAGGGGGTAGCACCCCAGAAAAGTTTAAAAACTGGCTTCTAGGATTGTAGGTTTTGGTGTTGAAAATTAAGATTTTAGGGTTTAGAATTTAGAAAATAGGTAGATTGAGGTTTTGTGTGTATAATTTTACGAATCAAAAAAATAAAGCTACTGTAAGAAAATAAAAAGAAATTAGAGATTCAAACCTTCGTACATTGGTTCCACCGAAAATTGCTTCTTGGATGAACAGAGACAAAGGCAAGATGGCTGCCTTTGATGGATTGATTGTTTGCTTGCTTATTCTCCTCTAAAAAGTCCCATCAATTTGTAAAGTTCCAGTTCAAAATCCAAGTCTCAGTCCAAAGTCTGGTTCTTCCTCAAAAGTCTCCTTTTTTATGTATTTTTTTAGTCTTATTTATAGAAAATTTAGATGATTAAATTTAATTGTTTAAGGAAACTGTATTTAATTAGAAAAAGAAAACCGAAACCAAATTCTATTTGGTTTCAAAAAAAATTTCGAAAAAATTTCGCTGGTGAAAACTGCGTCGGGCTACAAGGGGCTACGAGTGCTGGTGGGCTGCAAGCCAGAATTGCCGTGGAAACTTGCGAGCTGGGTGGCCAGAAGCCACTTCGCCTGCAGGAAACTCCTGCAGGCGAAATGGCCCAAGGCCATTTCGTCCAACACTTTCGGCGATGAATTTTTTCGTCGCCGATTTTTATTTTTATTTATTTATTTTTATTACTATAATTATGAAAAATAAATACTAAAACAAATATTATTTAATTAAGATAACACAAAAATTATTTTGGACTAAATAAAATATATTCGACCGGACTGGGTAAAAAATTAAGGGTCTACAATAACACTTATGTTAGTTTATAAAGATTTATGATTGTTGTATATATATATAAGTATTTAATTATGATAAATAATATTTTAAATGTTGCGACTTGAATGTAAATTAATGAAGTGGTGAGTTGGAGAATGGTTGAAAATATTATCATTAAACATAATTAGACACACTAATGGGTGAGAGGTTAAGGAAACTTTGGTTGAAAGATGTTCGAAATATAAGTAACATACACATCACATATAAAAGGTTAAATATAAATGGTAAAATGGTAAAAATTTAAAAGTAGAAAAATTAAAATATAAAATAAAAATATATATACAAAAATCTAGTATTAATTAAATATATACATAGTAAAAGATGATTAAAGTCAAAACTCCTCTAGAAAATTCATTTTCTCTCTTCTTCTTCCTCCTTGGCCTACTTCCATAGTGAGTGATGTAATACTCTTATACCCTAAGTACGCATAATACATATACCTCCTATATGTAAAATGCATATCTAGGATACAATAGTACTACTTACATACATATAAATACCCTTATTTTAGTATTGAAATTAAAAATAAATTTATAAAAGAAATTATTTGAAAAAAATTCGCCAGAGTTCTGTTTGTATTTTTAATAATTCTCAAGTAAACAAAAACACAACCTATATACAAAAGTACCCTCCCAAATCTTACTTCATTCAAAATACTTCACTTTAGTAATTTTACATCCAAAGACTTCATATCTAATAACATCACAATCTCAAATACATTTATATATATATAATATTCCAAAACAAATTTAATATACATATGTTATGTTTAGATTATACAAATTTAAGGTTCATATCCACAAAATATTGTACATGTATAATATTTTTAACTCATATTTTATCATCATACTATCAATACATGCACTATTATTTTTGCATTTCCTTTACTTTATCTTTCATATACACACAATTATTCATCACAAATTACTAAACATCCTTCCTTTAATTCTTCAAACATATTTATATTATATATATATATATATGAGTCTCACAACATCATCCTCACACAATTCATATACAAATATATCACAACCACACATACATATATTCATCAACTCAACATTTTGTTGCCACATTACTAGCACAACACATTATTCAACTAAACTCATTTAATTCATCTCATCATTTCATTACAATATTACCAAAACTATACAAAATATGACATCGCATCACATGTTGGGCCCAATTACTCCCTACACAATAATCAAGTTCTAAAATAATTGATTTGGTATATTGTGACACCTAATGTCTAGACCCTAGGCAAAATCATTTCAATTTCTCAACCCAGCTCTTCTCGGGTCATCAATCTCATGACCTAGCTCTGCTCGAGCTCGTCATCATATAATCACCAACATCAATTTTCTAGAATAAGTTATTATGCAGGGCAAGACACATGTTGCATAATTATTCATCACAATAAAATCATATTTTCATAATCTCATTTTTCAATATCAAGACTTAGCTTTGCTCAACTCTTTCAACAACTCATATCTCATCATTTAGCATATTTTCTCATCTCATTTTCCTTCTCAGTAGTTTGTATATGTATCGTGATCATATCATTCCATGATCACCATCATATATCCCATTTAACCATTGTAGGTTTTATACATAATAGGTACACTAACATCACATTACACATCACATATAACACATTCCAATGCATTAACTCATTTATATATCTCTTTTTCCTCATTCCATATTCTTATTATGTTTCTCATTTTCAATGCACTTTTTATAGCTTTTCACTACTTTCATAATTTTTACAATTTTTTAACTTAAGCCATAATTCAATGTCTTATCATAACATTCATCAAAAGTACACACAATTTCCACAAACATATACATATTACACATCACATTATATTTCATATTTCATTAAATTATCATATTTTAATCACATTTTCTCATTTCTCACAATTTTAACATTTTTCACATGTTTAACTATTTTCCATAATTTTTATCATATTTTATCTTTTCCCAAAATATTTCCATAATGCACACAACAATATCATTTCTCATTCTTTTTGACAATTTCCAATCTTTTAAAACATATTTCTAAGCCACACTCACAATGGTACCTATTTCCCCATTTCTAATACATATTATACACATCTCGCAAATTAGACATAATATTGTCATTGGCCATTCTACAAAGGCTTGACTATTCACATTACATGCAACTCACTCACTTTTAATTAATACAAAGCACTTAACATACAAAAACCAACATCAAAGTAGCATAACACATTCACCAAATCACAATGTGTTATTGTTTAGATCATTTTCGTACTAGTTTTTAGTATGATTTTATATGTGTTTCAGTTAATGTTTTGATTAATTTTTGTTTTATGTATGTTTAAAGTAATGTTTTTAGGTTTAGGTGCAAAAACACCCTTGGAAGATCAAAACGGTTCAAGAAAAGCATGAACCAAGCAAGACATGGCCAAGCCAAATCAGGCTTGGGCATGTCCCTCAAAGTTTGAAGAGGGCAGAGAGAGACACACCCAGAGACACGGCTAAGCCTCTGGCCGTGTCTCATTCAAAGAGCAAACCAAAGACCAAAACAAAGAAAGAGCAAAAATGAAGAAGCACTCAGAGACACACTCAGAGACACGGCCAAGCTTGTGGCCGTGTCACATGACACGGTCAAGCCAAAAACACTCCTGGCTGTGTCCCACCTTGAGCCAAAGAAGAGAAGGAAAAATAAGCAAGTAGAAGCAGACACACCCAGTGACACGGCCAAGCCTCTGGCCGTGTCACATGACACGGCCGTGTCCTCGGCCGTGTCTCACCTTGGATCAAACAAACAGTGGGGGACACGGCCAGAAGCTTGGCCATGTCCCAAGAAAGAAAATCAAGAGACACGGCCAAGCTCCACATGGCTTGGTCGTGTCACCTCTCACTACCAAAGAAAAGAAAGAAAAGAAAGAAAGAAAGAAAGAGAGCTAGTGAGGGACACAGCCAGCTGGCTTGGCCGTGTCCCATGGAAATCAAGAGACACGGCCAAGCCAACCTTGGCTTCACCGTGTCACCTCAAGGAAAGAAGAAAAAAATGCAAGAGACACGGCCAAGATACTCTTGGCTTGGCCGTGTCATACCTGAAAAATCTGATTTCTTTTGCACGAAGTAGGGAACAAGTGGGAGACAATGCCTTGTGCTTGCCAAAAGAAATATTAAACAAATAAAAAAGTGGGGAACAAAGTGTAATGGTGTGAGTTGGAAGGCATGGGTGTGTATTTTTGAATGAATTAAAAGGAGAGGAAGAGGAAATTGGAGGGGGTTCTTGGCTTCTTGGAGCAAAATTTCTGCAAAAATGTGGGAGAGGGAGAGAGTGACACTCTCCCTTGTCCCTTCACCTCCAACCTCCATTTCCATCCTCTCCACCTTCTCCATCTTCCATTGATAGGATCTTTGAGGTTCTTTGGGATAAATTGGGTTAAACAAGCTCTTGAAGGTTGAAGAAGCTTCATTGAAGGGATTGGTGACTTGAGAAAGCTCCATTCCATCTTCCAAAGGCAAAATCAATTGAAGAGTTGGCGACTTGAGAAAGCTCCATCCAAAGGTTTGGTGACTTGAGAAAGCTCCATTCCACATTGCAAGGGGAATCAACCATTGAAGAGGGCTTGAGTTCTTCATCAAATATCAAAGTGGAGCTAGGAGGAAGACTAGGAATCCTACTCTTGGCATCTTCACAAGGGGTTTTTCTATTCTCTCTTTTAATTCATTCTTATTGTTGTTGTTGTATTAATAGAATTGATATTGCAATGGACAATTTGTATTTGTTTTATATTGAGTTGAATGAATGTGTTAAATTGATGATGATGAGCTAAAAACCCATGCCTAGGGCTTGTAGAATATTTGGTTGAATGCTTTGATTTGATATTTACATTGATGTTCCTTGTTGATTGGTTGATTGTATTGAATTAAATGCTAGGTTGATAGATTAGCTACCTATTGTTCTTTGAATATTGGATGACGGACCGAGAGGTGAAATCCGATATCTTAACTATATAATCGACCACCCTATGAATGAATTAGAAATATAAGTTCTAGGGTTTATTAATTTGGTAATGTAAAAGAATTGGTCATTGTTAATTCATGAATGTGAGAACTAATGGATTGGTAATTGACTAATTAACCTTAAGGAAAAAATTAATTACAAGGTTATGTTAATGGATAATTGAGAATTGAGCTTTGATTGAATGGACCTATGACTCTAGGCACCTTCCCAAGAATCAATTTGATCTTGTACACCCATCACACACTTCAATCCCTATGCAAGTTAATTTTAGGTTTAAATTGTCTTTCCACCATCCCAAACAATAAACTTCCGCATTTAAATAAATTGTCAATCAAGCTATTATGAATCACACCTTCTTGGGGAAACGACCTTGGGGCGATCACCTTTGCTACAACTACCTCGTATACTTGTGAGTGACGCTTTGTAGTAGTACTTAATTCTAGCACAACAGTTATGCCAAATCAAATGCATTTAAAACATAAGCTATTAATGGATGTACTAACCTTGGAAATGCAAAAATCCAATGCCAATTTACCACCCAAGTTTTATTTCACCAATTGCCTCTCCTCTCTTTGATTTTATAATTTCTCCTTACTCCATCCTGAACGACATTATAAATGGAAATATTCCATTAACAACACATTCCATGTCATTATAATCAACCAAATATCAATTATTTTCGTTATAGCCAAAAATCCCATCAAAAGCCTAATTAACCTTACTACCTCTTTCAAACTACCACTTCACATATCCATTTCCATCATCCAACCATAAATTCTTTACATATACATTAAAACAACATCAAAACAATTTACTTTAACAATTATAAACATCCTCATCCAAAACCCTAATTTCATTTAACTTCCCTGTTAAATCTAACTTCATCAAAACTCACTCATATCCAAAAGTAACATTAAAATCATAACATATACATCCAAACAACATTAAATCAACTCATTACAATAATTATAAACACTCCTATTAAAAATCATAATTTTACATATTCATTCCCAACTAACTTTACCAATCTTGCTATTCTAAACCAAATGACCATCAAATCATCACATACACATCCACACAACTTCAAAACAATCCATACAATAAATTTTAAAATCCTCCATCAAAATCTCAAAACTCTCATAATCCAAAAATCAAGAAATCAAACTTAAAAAATGAGAAATACTTGAATATTTGCCTAATCTTCAAAACCACTTCAAAACATTTGAGTTTCTTATGAAATTTAGAATATTTGATGAAGCAAAACTTCATTTCTCTATGAGAATTCGTTCAAGGGTGAAGGAAGAAGAAGAATAAAACTTTTTCTTTATATTTTATTTCTTATTTCTCATCCACGCATATAATTATTTAATTATTTAATTAATATCTAACATTCCCATCATCTTCCACTACCTAAGATTTATTTTAATTTTTAATTTTATTTTATTTACCTATTCATTTATTTTACTTTGACTTTTATTAAAATATATATCATATATATGCAATGTATATGTAACATATATGTAATGTGTATTTCATGTATACATTATGGATATATCATGCATATATTTTGTATATATCTTATATCTCTCTCTTCTAACACACTAATCTGTGAGCGGGGATTTTTGCCCCCACTCCCGGTGGAATGGTTCTTGCGACTTCGGTACTGTTTAGGCTAAGAACCTTAGAGAACACGGGCTTAAGCCAGGAGAAAATGGAGTCGCCACCCGGATGAGCCGAAAAATGAAAGGGGTGGATGACTCAATTCCTAAGGAATCCCCAACCCCCTAATGGGTTTGGAAAGTTGGGTACGTGTGGGGAAGGTGAGAAATGGCCCAGCACCCCCACAACGCCCGGTTCATTGGAACCGGCCTCCTTTATAGGTCTTAATATTATAAAATTCTTAAGTATAACAATATTATCTATATTACATGCAACAATTAAAATAAAGCATCATTATATTAAAATCAAAACAATGTCCAAGCAAAATAAATAAATGGACACCCATTCGAGGATGGAAACATGTCCTTACATTGTTCATATCTAAACTAAATAGGACACGCACCGAAAGGTAGAAACATGTCCTTTACATTGGTCTAAAATATAAAAGCAATTTAAATTACATGATATTTAACTAATGAGGCACCCACAAAGTGGAAACATACCTCTTACAACATTTGGAAATCAAAATAAATCGATAAACGTAAATAACCATTCATCATAAATAGATCATTCATCAAAGATGTTAAACATCAATCAAAATATATAATAAACATTTATCCATGATAAATTAAATAATTTAAGCATTGCAAATAAATCAAAGCATATAATGAACTACATAATCAAATCTAAAAATAAAGCAAGTAAAGATACAAATTAGGGTTTATTTTTTCTATTTAAAGTTCTTTAATTAATATTTAGGATTTTGGAATCTTAAGATATTATTATTGTTATTTGTTTAGGCTACTGTAAGTTTTAAGGGAATTGAAATGAATTAGAGTTTTATAATTTAAGAAATTAGTAAGGTTCTTTGATTGATCAAATTAGGGTTTGAGGGGTAAAATTATGAAATTAGGGTTTTAGAATATTAAAACATAAGGTTTATAGCTCTTGGTTACTGGACTGTTGTTTTGGATTTACTGTATTGAGTTTGAATGTTTAGGTTTATAAGGTTTTAAGGTTTTAAGAATTAGGGTTTAAGAAAACTAGGGTTTATGGTTTTGGTTTTGAGAGAATTAGGGTTTTTAGTGTTTCGAAAAATATGTTTGGTTTTAGGATTTGAGATAACAGTTTAGAGTTTTATAAAGTTGTTGGAAATAGGCAAAATGATTTAAGGTTTTTGGAAACATAAAAGTGTTTTTTATGGTTTTTGGAAATAAAAGGAAAAATTTAGGATTTTAAGGTTTGGAAGAAATAAATTAGGGTTCTTAAGTTTTAGATGAAATAAATTAGGGTTCTTAAGTTTTAGAAGAAATAGAAAAGTAATTTTTAGGGTTTTTGGAAATAGAAGAACCGATTTAAAGTTTTTGAAAATAAAAGAAGCGAATTAGGGTTTTAAAGTTTAGAAGAAATAAATTAGGGTTCTAAGGTTTAGAAGAAACAGTAAAGTAATTTTTAATTTTAGTAAAGAAATAAATAAAGAAACTAGAGATTCAAACCTTCGTTCGTTGGTTCCACCAAAAATTACTTTCTGGATGAACAAGGACAAAAGCATTGTGGCTACCTTTGATGAATTGTTGATTGCTTGCTTATTGCTCCTCTCTAATCTGAAGTCCCTAATTCCAGTCCCTAGAAGTTCTTTTAAAGTTCTAAATTCTAGTCCATAGTCTGATTCCCCTTTTCCTGGCCCTCTAAAGTGTTATTTATAGGAAAATTTATATGCCTAGTTTTAATTGTTTATGGAAACTCAAATTAATTAGGAAGAGAAACCGAAACCAAATAGAGTTTGGTTTCAGAAAAAAATGCATTGGAAAATTTCACTGGCAAAAAAACTACTGCGGGCTACGAGGAAATTTGTGAAAAATTGCGAGCTGGGTGCGCGGCCAGCCAATTTCACCGCAGGAATTTCCTGCAGGTGAAATTGGCCTTGGCCAATTACTTTCGGCGACGAAATTTTTTCGTCACCGATTTTTTATCGCCAAATTTTATTTTTATTTTTATTTTTATCTTTATTTTTATTTATTTATATTTTATTTTTTAAAAAATTATAAAAAATAAATACTAAAATAAATATTATTTAATTAAAATAACACAAAAATTATTTTGGACTATATAAAATATATTGGACTGGACTGGGTCAAAAATTAAGGGTCTGCAGTTTGCCCCATGCTTGAATGATCTGGGACTTCAGTAAAAGAGAGTGAAAAGCAATAAAACTTAATTTTTCCGAGATGGTTGAGATTTTGGGTTCTGGACCTGGTTCGAGTTTTGGACTCAAGGGTAATTTTAGGTTCTGGACCTAAGGGTAATTTGGGTTCTGGACATGAAACTAGATTTGGATACTCGATCCTAAACTGGATTTGGATACTTGATCCTAACTGGATTTTGATATTCGATCCTAAATTGGATTTGGATAATCGATCCTAACTGGATTTGGATACTCGATCCTAACAGGATTTGGATACTCGATCCTAACTGGATTTGGATAATCAATCCTAAACTGTGTTTGGATAATTGATCCTAACTGGATTTGGATAGGATACCCGATCCTAACTGGATTTGGATACATGAACCTAAATTAGATTTGGATACTCGATCCTAAATTGGATTTGGATACTTGATCCTAACTGGATTTGGATACTCGATTCTAAATTTGATTTGGATTCGATTCTAATTGGATTTGGATACTCGATCCTAAACTGGATTTGGATACTCGATCCTAACAGGATTTTGATATTCGATCCTAAATTGGATTTGGATAATTGATCCTAACTGTATTTGGATACTCGATCCTAACAGGATTTGGATACTCGATCCTAAACTAGGATAATCGATCCTAACTGGATTTGGATAATCGATCCTAAATTGGATTTGGATACCCGATCCTAACTGGATTTGGATACTTGAACCTAAATTAGATTTGGATACTCGATCCTAAATTGGATTTGGATACTTGATCCTAACTGGATTTGGATACTCGATTCTAAATTTGATTTGGATTCGATTCTAATTGGATTTGGATACTCGATCCTAAATTGGATTTGGATACTTGATCCTAAACTTGATTTGGATACTCGATCCTAAGTGGATTTTGATACTCGATCCTAAATTGGATTTGGATACTCGATCCTAACTGGATTTGGATACTAGATCCTAAATTGGATTGAGATACCCAATCCTAAACTGGATTTGGATACTCGATCCTAAATTGGATTGGGATACTCGATCCTAAACTAGATTTGGTTACTCGATCCTAACTGGATTTGGATACTCGATCCTAAACTGGATTTAATTTGGGTACTTGGACCCGTGACTGGGCACTTGGACCCGAGATTGAATTGGATTTGACTAACCTTTTATCAATTGAGGATTCTGACTGCTCCGACTATTCTATGCATTGTGGTTGTTCACCCTCAAAATGGATCTTCATCGTTGGACCTTGGATCTTCATCCTTAGCATCGGATCTTCACCTTTGAAAATGGATCTTCATCCTTGGAGGTAGGGTCTTCACCCTTGTAAATGGATCTTCATCCTTTAAGATCAGGTCTTTATCCTTGAAAATGTATCTTCATCCTTTAAATTGGATCTTCATACTCGAAAGCAGGTCTTCACCTTTGAAAAATGGATCTTCAACCTTGGAAATAGAGTCTTCACCCTTGAAAGTGGATCTTCATCCTTTAAGATGGATCTTGATTTTTTATCATTTGCATCTTCATTCTTTTGATAGTTCTAATGTTCCATTCTTTTGTCCTTCCTTTTTTGCAAAAATTTAGCTATTTTTAGTTGGTCCTCATATCTTC
Organism: Garcia nutans; assembly: GCA_947685225.1. NCBI lineage: Eukaryota > Viridiplantae > Streptophyta > Magnoliopsida > Malpighiales > Euphorbiaceae > Garcia > Garcia nutans. Next base: position 41,254,298 of record CANTUV010000032.1, on the reverse strand, counting down.
TCCTGCCCCCTGCGTGGTGAAATATTTGCAAGTGGGTTTCAAAAGTTTTATATATAAACTCAAAAAATTGAAAAGGGGAAACTTTGCCCCCTGTGTAGGCCCAAACCCATGATTTTCCTATGCAGGCTCTAATTGATGTTTTTGTTGTCTAGTTCTTCACACAAGAATGCATTTCTTCTCTTTGCAAAATTACTAGAACTTTCTCAAGCAATGGGCCTTCTATGCCCCCTGATTTGATATCTTCTTTTGACTGTTTACTTCACAGGATGTTTGCTGTTCACTTTGGCAAGGAATGTACAATATAAGGCAAGAGAGTGTGATGTGATATGCTCATGTATGCATGATATGCATGAATAATACTTACAATGGTTCCATCGATCCACAGACCGAGGTGATCAACAAAAGTATTCTCATTGACTCCTTTGAGATGCTCATTCAGGTCTTGCACTGGAATGACAAGATGCTTCACATTTATGGCTTTTATCTTTAAGATGTTGAAAATATGAGTGGTGAAGACCCCAAGCTGTAGAGTCAGGGATACATCCATTTCAAATTATGACTCAGTATATCAATCGGTAGCTCCTTCATGACCTTGCCAGTAATCATGTCCATTACCCAATATGTTCTTCTAGTTTTGATCATGCAACAAACTTCTCTTAACTTGAAGGCTTCGTGTGAAAAAAATATTTTTTATTTTTGAATTTTGATTTTGAAATCAAATGTTAGCTTTGCCAAATCGATGTCAATGTACCTCAGGACTTGATTTTTCCAAATTAAAATATCTATAACATGACAACCCTAGTTACCGTACTAAACTTGGGAACCATTTCTATTTAAGCAAGAACTATTGCACTTCAGATAGGCACATACACATTACTTGGCCAAAGGTCTCATTGAGTTTAAATATTGTCTATCACATATACATGCTTATTCATACTATCTCCACTAATAGACTCTACCTACCAAGAGAGATCAACATGTCTTTGATATGCTTGAAATGGGATCTTGTAGACCCTTAATTTTTGACCCAATCCAGTCCAATATGTTTTATTTAGTCTAAAATGATTTTTATTGTCAAATTGGTCCAAAATAATTTTTATTAAATAATTTTTGCTTTAGTATCTAATTTTTTTTAATAAAAAATAGAAATAAACAAATAAAAATCAAAAAATAAAAATAAAAATAAAAATCAGAGTCTGAAAAATCGACGACTAAAAAATCGTCGTGCGGGCCTGCGGGCAAAATCACTGTGCTATTTTGCATGCAGAAATTTTCTGCCTGCGAAATAGCTTACGGGCACGCTCCGCGCGCGCTGCAGCATATTTCTACTGCAGAATTTTTTGGCAGCGCAAATTTTTTGAAACCTAATCCAATTAGGTTTTAGTTTCTTTTTTTTATTAATATTACTTACCTTAAGTAATTAGGAATAAAAAACCTCAAACCACTATAAATAAGGACCAAAGATAATTAAAAAAGGGGAGGCAAAAAATCCAAGAGTAGTTTGGAAAATTTGAAACCAAATCAAGGAAGGAAAAGAAGAAATTCAATTCAACTTTTTTTGGAACAGCAGTAGCACGATTTAGAGGATTCAAAAGCAAAAAAAGCTTGTCTTTGGAGCTAGTTCATCCAAGAAGAATTGTTTTTGGAGAAATCATCAAAAGAAGGTATGTGTTAATTAATTTTCTTTAATTGTTTTCTTTACACAGTAGCAAATTTATAAAATCAAAATTAAAAACCTTTGAACTTTAATTTAGTTTTTATAAAGCCAAAAAACCTTATTTTGTTACTTTATTTTCCAAAAAGGCTTAAAATTGTTATTTTTTCTTCTTAAAAACCTTAAAACTCTAATTGAACATATTTTTCAACAAAACTAAGATGTAAATTCTGCTTTTTTTAAAATTTTAAAGTAGGTTCTATTTCATTCAAAAAGTCTTCTAAAACATCTTTTCTACTTATAAATCCTTTAATTTATTTGTTTAAATTCATAAAACTTCATGAAATTATCAAATTGATTTCTAAAACCCTAAAAATTATTCACCACCCGTGACCCTACTTCTAAATCCTAAAATCTAAAATTCAACTTTTAAACCCAAAATAATGAACACTAACCCTTTTAAAACCTTAAACCCTAATTTTTATGAACCCTAATCCTTTTAAAACAATAAAAACCTAAAAACCTAAATTTTACACAGCAGCATAGGAACCCAATAACCAAAAATCACAAATTAAAGTATTTTAAAGTGTTTAAAACCCTAGTTTTATGATATCATCATTCAAACCGTAATTTTGTTAATCAAAGAGTCTTACCAACCCTTTAAAACATAAAACCCTAATTTATTTTAATTCCATAAAAAAGTCACGGTAGCCATAATTGGATTTTATTTGTTTTATTCAATTCCATACTTGATTATGCTTTGATTTATTTCTTATGCTTTATTTATTTAATTTCAATACTTGATTTATTTAATTTATCAGGGATGGATATTTATTTTATATTTTGATTAATAGCTTTAGTGAATGATTTATTTATGATGAATGATTATTTACTTTTATCAATTAATTTAGATTTCCAAAAGTTGTAAGAGGTATGTTTCCACTTGGTGGGTACCTCATTAGTTAAACATCATGTAATTTAATTTGCTTTTCTATTTTAGAACATATGTAAAGGGCATGTTTCTACCTTTGTGGTGGGTGTCCTATTTAGGCATGTGATGTAAGGACATGTTTCCATCCTTGGATGGGTGTCCATTTATTTGCTTTGTTTGGACATTGCTTTGATTTTAATATATTGATACTTTCTTTTAATTATTGTGAGTAATATGGATAATGTTATTATATTTAAGAATTTTATAATATTAAGACCTGTAAAGGAGGCCGGTTCAAATGAACCGGGCATTGTGGGAGTGCTGGGCCATTTCTCACCTTCCCCACACGTACCCAACTTTTCGAACCCATTAGGGGGTTGGGGATTCCTTAGGAATCGAGTCATCCACCCCTTTCTTTTTTCCGAGCCCGTTCGGGCAGCGACTCCATTTTCTTCGGACTTAGGTCCATGTTCTCTAAGGTCCCGAGCCTAAAAAGTGCCGAAGTCACAAGAACCATTCCACCAGGAGTGGGGGCGAATATTCCCCGCTCACAGTGGCGACTCCACTGGGGATAAGAGAAGTTGATTCCGTTGGTCTTTATATTATTCTATTATTTCTTATAATGATATTATCCATTGCATCATATTAGTTTGCATCGTGTGCGTGAGTTAGGACGCCCGTGTTACCCGTGTTGTGTTATTTAAGGGATACCATACTTTCACTCAAGGTATGGAGATCGAGCATGGTATAACCACTCATAGCCTCATACCATTTGGTATATACTTGCTATGGGAACCTAAGGCTTTTAACCCAAAGACTAAAGCTCATATTATTGGCCTAGTTACTTTCCTTAGGTTTTACCCCAAATGCATGTTGTTTGACTATGGTTGATTTATCTTGGCTTAAATCATGGCTTATTTGGTTTGTTCTTTTTCTAATATGACCTAAGTAAATTGTAAGCTCAAAATAAAATTTTCTTTAAAATCCAAAAGACCAAAGCTATTTTTTAAAACTTTTCAAAATGGTCTTTGGACATAAGACTTTTATAAAAACAAATAAAAAATTCTTTGGCCCATGGCCCAAATACTAAGCCCAAAATCCATTTTTCTAAAATCTTTTACAATGGGCTTAGAAACAAAACTATTTTCACCCAACATTTTCTTACAAAGAGCTTGCAAAAATATTTAGGTCAATTATGAAATACCAAAAATCAATTGTGGGCCTTGTTTACACTAAGAATAAATTAACCATGGGCTTGTTTGTGGCATGAATCATTAGTTACCTTTTTCAAGTGAGAAATCTATTTATAATAAACCTCTTAATTTCGTTTTAATCCAGCATAGCATAAAAGCTACTTTATTTGGATAAATGGATTAAAACCTAATTAATGGGAATTATCATGGATTGATTTCCATTTTTGAAAATATAACTATTGGTTGAAACATCCGAGGGAATTATTCGAAAGCAAGATACTCCATGTTGGTATTTTGTTAACCATATACCTAGGAAAAAGGGACTCGCCATTCGTGTGTGGATGTTATAAGGTTGGAAGGATCGTCCTAATTACACTTGTTTATTGGTTGATTGTGCATACATTTGCATCTCATATCATTGATCCTCTCTGGCTCACAACCCTGGATTATGAAAGTTCAAAAGCTGATGACAATCCGACCTACGCCGGAGACGAAGTATCTAGCAACGACTCAATCACTTGCTCACCTAAAACAATGGAGCCCGAACAAATTCAAAGGATGGTGGATGAAACCCTTAATGCCAGGATGGAAGAAATAAAAGAGGCAGTGGCCGAGACCATAAAGAATCAACTAGCCACAATTTTAGGAAACAATACCGAAGCATCTGCTAGCACCAAGAAAGTCGAAGGGAAGGCTAAAATTAATGAAGCAGCTTTTAATGATGAAAAAGTGATCATTGATGATGATGATGATTGGGCTCAATACTACCAAGAGGTTCAAGAAAAGAAGAAAGAACCGAAGGCTGTTGAGAAGGCAACTATTGAAAAGACCGAGACATCCGATATTGAGAAGATGATTGCTGATTTAGAAAAGAAATTTGAGAAGAAGCTAAAAACCGAAGAGAAGTCTGAGATTGACAAACTATTTGAACAAGATGAAGAGGTCCCTTATAAATTCAAGATGCCTTCCTTTGCTAAGTACAATAGCACCGGAAATCCTCATCTCCATGTGAAGCAGTATATCACTGCCATGCAGTCTGCTCGAGCTACTAAGGCTCAAACCCTAGGGTACTTCATGCTCTCATTGGACCCTGCTGTCCAAAATTGGTTCAATACCTTAGATGATGGAACATAAAAGAGTTGGGATCTACTTTACAAAGCCTTCATCCAACAATACGGATATAATGTTGAGTTAGAAGTTACTTTAATGGAAGTGGAGTCCATTAGACAAAGGCCAAATGAGAATTTTGTGGACTATGTGAAGCGATGGAGAAACAAGGCCACTTTACTCAAGAAGAGGCCTGATGAATCTGATCAAATAAGGATGATTGTGAGAGGGGTGTTACCTAATCTTCGTGAGAGGATGTCTCATACACTCATCCATGATTTCAAAGATTTTCTCCAAGCTAGTCTACAAATTGAAGAGTGGGAAAGGGAGAAGAATCACTTTTCAGTAAGAAGGAATGAGAAAGGGAACAACCAGCCTAACAATCAAAGCACATAAAAAGAAGTTGATGTTAATGTAACCGGTCAAGCAAATAGAAGGCAATTTTTAGATCTGAGGAAGCCTTTGTCTTGGGTCTTCGATAAGCTACAAAAGAAAGGGTTGTTACAACCATTGGCTCCTCGACCTTTACCTAGTCCATTACCCCCAAAATTTGATACTAATGATTTTTGTCAATTTCATCAGACTCAAGGACATGAGACTGATAGGTGTACTCGATTAAGGCATGAGATCCAAGATTTGATTGATAGTGACAAGCTACCTGAGCCGGATAAGCCCAATACCAAAGACAACACATTGCCTAAATTTGGAAGAGTGCCACCACCAGCAACCTTTATGGTGGGAAAAGGATTGGAAGAAGATTTTGTTTTATCCTCTTTTCAAGATGAGAATGTTGAAGATGTGAAAGGAAAAGAAGCCTAACTCAATGAACTTTCCTTAGTTTGAATGTTGCTTTTCAATTTTACTTTATTTAATATTTTGGAACTATTGTGTTTTTCAGATTTAAAGTTGTTTGAATAAATTACTTTCATCAAAATTTTTGTTAGTCTTTGTTCATTTTGGTGCTCGACCAATCAGGAATCTAGCTTGATAATTCATGAATTAATATATTTATGCATCATGACTCAAATGACTTTACTAGGTGAGGGAATTGCTCTATAGCATTGAGTTGTGTATGCTTACTTAGAGAGGGCTCCTGGAGAATTACCTTTGTCTAGGTCCTAGTCAGTCTTAGAACATTCTTTGACAAACTTTCGAGGCAAAATTGAACTCTGCTTATTTAAGAGAGAGATGATCTAGGCATTGTTTGGTTAGCCAACAACTAGTATCCACCCAATTAAATATCAATCCCTAGTTGTCCCTTTGAGCCTTCATAAAATTTTAGCTTTCTTTTTATTGGCTTACAAACCCCAATAACCTACCCTGAGCTGTTGTGATACTTTTAACAAGTCTTATGATTACTAAGATGAATAGGCAAGAAGATCAAAGAAAGCAATGATTAGTCAAGATCATGAGGATAGTTGAAGTTTCAAGACCATGAAGATAGTTGAAGTTCTCAAGACCATGAAGATAGTTGAAGTTCTCAAGATCATAAGGATAGTTGATGTTCTCAAAACCATATGGGTAGTTGAAGTTTTCCTAATATCTTTAATATATCAACATCAACATCAGAGTAACAAATGATTTATCCCTATTAAAGAAGATTTATGTTACTCCACTTATCCATTATTGGAAGCCCAAGTTAGTACAAACCAAGACAACTCTTTTTAGAGCTAAAAAAAACAAAAAAAAAGAGAAAAAAAAGAAAAAAAAAGAAAAAAAAAGAAAAGGAAGAAAGATAAAATCTAAAAAGGTGGTTCAAAAAGCCAACTGAGTTCTCTTTTACCTAAGACAACAAAAGGCTTCCATTTTATGGATTGACTTGAATTGGTCCTAACACAACCAAAGATTCAATCAAAATCAAAGAAAAAGGAGGAAGACCATCCAGTTCTTGAAAGTTCTGTACTTGATAGTCCTACAAGACAGAAGGACAAAATGATAAAAGAAAGGGAAGAGTAAAGAAAGAGAAAGAAAAGGGAAGAATAAGAAAAATAAAGAGGAAAAAAGGGAAAAGAAGAAAAGAAACAGATTTGGGTCTTAAACTTTTTGCAAGGGCAAAAACTGTCCTAATCAAGATCCAGATTAATGCCAAGAAGATAGAAGGAATTTGGAGTCTAGAAAGATTGCTCCCAACTGTCTAAAGTTCCAACAAGAAATTTGTAGTGTGAGGGTTTGTCCATTGTGTCACACCAGCTCCAATCTCAAAATGGCCTCCACTTTAAACCATGTCCCTTATAGACCCCGTTTCAAGCCTATCAAAGACCTGTTGATCTCTCTTAGTAGGTAGAGTCTATTAGTGGAGATAGTTTGGATAAGCATGCATATGAGATAGACAATATTTAAACTCAAATGAGACCTTTGGCCATTCAATGTGTATGTGCCTATCTGAAGTTCAATAGTTCTTGCTTAAATAGAAATGATTCCCAAGTTTAGTACGGTAACTAGGGTTGTCATGATATAGATATATTAATTTGGAAAAATCAAGTCCTGAGGTACATTGACATCGATTTTCCAAAACCAACATTTGATTTCAAAATCAAAATTCAAAAAAAAAAAAAGAGAGTGTTTTGTCATACAAAGCCTTCAAGTTAAGGGAAGTATGTTGAATTGATTATTGGCAAGGTCATGAAGAAACTACCAACTGACAAGCTGAAACATAGTTTGAAATGGATACATCCTTGACTCTGCTGCTTAGGGTCTCCACCACTCATGTTTTCAACATCTTGAAGATAAAAGCCAAATGCAAAGCTTTTGATCATTTCAATGCGAGACTTGAACGAGCATCAAAAAGAAACCAATGAGAACACTTCTGCTAATCACCTTGGTCTGTGAGTCGATGGAATGACTGTAAGTATTATTCATGCATATCATGCATACATGAGCATATTACATAGCACTTTCTTGTCTTAATGAACAGAAACACCCTGCGAATTAAAGAATCAAAAGAAGATATTGAATCAAGGGGTCATGGAAAGCCTATTCGCTTGTGGAAGCCCCAGTCACTTTGCAAAGAGAAGAAATGCATGCTTATGCAAAGAACTAGACAAGAAAAACATCAATCAAAGCTTGCATGAAAGAAAAAATCCTTGGGGCAAGGAGAGGATATAAGATCCAATCAAAATTGGAGAAAAAAGGAAAAGCAGATGCAAGGGAAAAGTGGTTAAAGTGCAAAAACTCCCTTGGAAGATCAAAACAAGGAAAGAAGAACATGGATCAAGCAAGACATGGCCAAGCCAAATCAAGCTTGGCCGTGTCACCTCAAAGGAAATCTTTGCAGAATATGACACGGGCAGGAGACACGGCCAAGCCACTGGCCGTGTCTCACCTAAAGGGCAAAGCCAAGAAAGACTAAGCAAAGAGAGAAGGGAATTAGTAGGTGACACTGGCAGGTGACACGGCCAAGCAACTGGCCATGTCACATGACACGGCCACAAGCTTGGTCGTGTCCCATCCTAAGCCAAGAATAAAGAAGAACCAAAGAAAAAACATAGAAGCTGACACACCCAGGGGACACGGCCAAGCCACTGGCCGTGTCACTCCCATCTTAAAAGAACAATGAAGACCCGATCTCAAAGGATGAAGATCCATTTTCAAGGGAGAAGACCCAATCTCAAAGGATGAAGATCCATTTTCAAGGGTGAAGACCCGATCTCAAAGGATGAAGATCCATTTTCAAGGGTGAAGACCTGATCTCAAAGGATGAAGATCCATTTTCAAGGGTGAAGACCCGATCTCAAAGGATGAAGATCTATTTTTAAGGGTGAAGACCCGATCTCAAAGGATGAAGATCCATTTTTAATGGTGAAGACCCAATCTCAAAGGGTGAAGATCCATTTTGATGGTGAAGAATCACAATGCATAAAACAACCGGGAGCAGTCAGACTTCTCAAATGATAAAAGGTCAGTCAAACTAAATCTCGGGTCTAAGCACCCATTCTCGGGTCCAAGTATCCAAGCTCGGGTCCAAGTACCCAAATTAAATCAATCTCGGGTCTAAGTACCCAAATCAAATCAATCTCGGGTCCAAGTACCCAAATCAAATCAATCTCAGGTCCAAGTACCCAATACCGGGTCCAGAACTCAAATTTTTCTTAGGTCCGGAACCTAGAATCTCCCTTGATTCCAGAACTCAAACCGGGTCCAGAACCCAAATTTTCCTTAGGTCCAGAACCTAGAATTATCCTTGAGTCCAGAACTCGAACCGGGTCCAGAACCCAAAACCTCAATCGTTTCATCAAAAATTAAGTCTTATTGCTTTTCACTCTCTTTCACTAAGGTTTCATATCATTCAAGCAGGGGGCAAACTGTAGACCCTTAATTTTTGACCCAATCTGGTCCAATAAGTTTTATTTAGTCTAAAATGATTTTTGCTGTCTAATTGGTCCAAAATAATTTTTATTAAATAATTTTTGCTTTAGTATCTAATTTTTTTTTAATAAAAAATAGAAATAAACAAATAAAAATAAAAAAAAAATCGGAGTCGGAAAAATCGGCAACGAAAAAATCATAGCGCGGACCCGTGGGCATTTCGCCCGCAGGAAATTCCTGCCGGAGAAATCACTGTGCTATTTCGCACGCAGAAATTTTCTGCTTGAGAAATTTCTTTTTTTTTTATTAATATTACTTACCTTAAATAATTAGGAATAAACAACCTCAAACCACTATAAATAAGGACCAAAGACAATTTAAAAAGGGGAGGCAAAAACTCCAAGAGTAGTTTGGAAAATTTAAAACCAAATCAAGGAAGGAAAAGAAGAAATTCAATTTAACTTTTTTGGAACAGCAGTAGGATGATTTAGAGGATTCAAAGGCAAAAAAAGCTTGTCTTTGGAGCTAGTTCATCCAAGAAGAATTGTTTTTGGAGAAATCATCAAAAGAAGGTATGTGTTAATTAATTTTCTTTAATTGTTTTCTTTACACAGTAGCAAATTTATGAAATCAAAATTAAAAACCTTTGAACTTTAATTTAGTTTTTCTATAGCCAAAAAACTTTATTTTGTTACTTTATTTTCCAAAAAGGCTTAAATTTGTTATTTTTTCTTCTTAAAAACCTTAAAACTCTAATTGAACATATTTTTCAACAAAACTAAGATGTAAATTCTGCTTCTTTTAAAATTTTAAAGTAGGTTCTATTTCATTCAAAAAGTCTTCTAAAACATCTTTTCTACTTATAAATCCTTTAATTTATTAGTTTAAATTCATAAAACTTCATGAAATTATCAAATTGATTTCTAAAAACCTAAAAATTATTCACTACCCGTGACCCTACTTCTAAATCCTAAAATCTAAAATTCAACTTTTAAACCCAAAATAATGAACACTAACCCTTTTAAAACCTTAAACCCTAATTTTTATGAACCTTAATCCTTTTAAAACATTAAAAAACATAAAAACATAAAAACCTAAATTTTACACAGTAGCTTAGGAACCCAATAACCAAAAATCACAAATTAAAGTATTTTAAAGTGTTTAAAACCCTAGTTTTATGATATCATCATTCAAACCTTAATTTTGTTAATCAAAGAGTCTTACCAACCCTTTAAAACATAAAACCCTAATTTATTTTAATTCCATAAAAAGTCACAGTAGCCATAATTGGATTTTATTTGCTTTATTCAATTCCATACTTGATTATGCTTTGATTTATTTCTTGTGCTTTAATTTATTTAATTTCAATACTTGATTTATTTAATTTATCATGGATGGATGTTTATTTTATATTTTGATTAATAGCTTTGATGAATGATTTATTTATGATGAATGATTATTTACTTTTATCAATTAATTTAGATTTCCAAAAGTTGTAAGAGGTATGTTTCCACTTGGTGGGTACCTCATTAGTTAAACATCATGTAATTTAATTTGCTTTTCTATTTTAGAACCTATGTAAAGGACATGTTTCTACCTTTTTGGTGGGTGTCCTATTTAGGCATGTGATGTAAGGACATGTTTCCATCCTTGGATGGGTGTCCATTTATTTGCTTTGTTTGGACATTGCTTTGATTTTAATATATTGATGTTTTTTTTAATTATTATGTGTAATATGGATAATGTTATTATATTAAAGAATTTTATAATATTAAGACCTCTAAAGGAGGCCGGTTCAAATGAACCAGGCGTTGTGGGGGTGCTGGGCCATTTCTCACCTTCCCCACATGTACCCAACTTTTCGAACCCATTAGGGGGTTGGGGATTCCTTAGGAATCGAGTCATCCACCCCTTTCTTTTTTCCTGGCCCGTCCGAGTGGCGACTCCATTTTCTCCGGACTTAGGTCCGTGTTATCTAAGGCCCCGAGCCTAAACAGTGCCGAAGTCGCAAGAACCATTCCACTGGGAGTAGGGGCAAAAATCCCCGCTCACAGATCTATAAGGGAAATGGGTTAAATGAAGGCCATTTGTAAGTTGGAGCCGATGTGACACAACGGACAAACCGTGACACTACAAATTTCTTATTTGAACTTTAGGCAGCTGGGAGCGATCTTGCTAGACTTCGAATCCCTTCTATCTTCTTGGCATTAATCTGGATCTTGATTAAGGCAGTCTTTGCCCTCGCAAAAAGTTTGGTACTCAAAATTGTTTCTTTTCTTCTTCTCCCTTTTCTTTCTTTTTATTTTTCTTACTCTTCCCTTTCTTTTGAGCTTTTTATCATTTTGTCTTTCTTCCTTGTAGGATTGTCAAGTATAGAACTTTCAAGAACTGAATGGTCTTTCTCCTTTTTCTTCTGATTATGAATCTTTGGTTTGGTTGGACCAATTTAAGTCAAATTGTCCTTATAAACCAAATGGAAGCCTTTTGTTGTCTTAGGTAAAAGAGAACTCAGTTGGCTTTTTGAACTGCCTTTTTGGATTTTATTTTCTGTTTTTCCTCCCTTTTTTTTCTTTTTTTCTTTTCTTCTTTTCTTCTTTTTTATTTCTTTTTTCTCTTCTTCTTTTTTCTTCTTCTTTTCTTTTCCTCTTTCTTCTTCTTTTTTTTTGGTTCTAGCTCTAAAAGAGTTGTCTTGTTTGTACCAACTTGGGTTTCCAATAATGGATGAGTGGAGTGACATAAATCTTCTTTAATAGGGATAAATCATTTGTTACTCTGATGTTGCCTTGATATATTGGAGATATTAGAAAAACTTCAACTACCCTTATGGTCTTGAGAACTTCAACTCCCCTTATGGCCTTGAGAACTTCAACTATCTTCATGGTCTTTACTATTCATTTCTTTCTTTGATCATCTTACCTCTTCACCTTAGTGATCATAAGACTTGTCAAAAGTATCACAATAGCTTAGTGTAGGTTGTTGGGGTTATATGCCAATGAAAAGAAAGCTAAAATTTTATGAAGGCTCAAAAGGACAATTAGGGATTGATATTTAATAGGGTGGATACTAGTTGTTGGCTAAACAAATAATGCCTAGATCATCTCTCCCTTAAATAAGGAGAGTTCAATTTTGCCTCAAAAGTTTGTCAAAGCATGTTCTAAGACCGACTAAGACCTAGACAAAGGTAATTATGCAGGAGCCCTCTCTAAGTAAGCATACACATCCCAATGCTATTGAGCAATTCCCTCACCTAGTAAAGTCATTCGAGTCATGATGCATAAATATATTAATTCATGAATCATCAAGCTAGATTCCTCATTGGTTGAGCACCAAAATAAACAAATACCAACAAAAATTTTGATGAAAGTAATTTATTTAAACAAATTTAAATTTGAAAAACATAATTGTTCAAATTAAATATTAAAGAAAGTAAAATTGAAAAGCACCATTCAAGCTAAGGAAAGTTTGTTGAGTTAAGCTTCTTTTCCTTTCACATCTTCAATATCTTCATCTTGAAAGGATGATAAAACAAAATCTTCTTCCAATCCTTTTCCTACCATTAAAGTTGCTAGTGGTGGTACTCTTCCAAACTTAGGCAAAGGGTTGTTCTTGGTATTGGGCTTATCCTACTCGGGTAGCTTACCACTATCAATCAAATCTTGGATCTCATGCCTTAGACTAGCAAATTTTTCTATTTCATGCCCTTGCATTTGATAAAATTGATAGAAGGCCTCAGCATTGAAGTTTGGTGGCAGGGGATTATGTAACGGTTGAGGAGCTAACAGTTGTAACAACCCTTTCTTTTGTAGCTTGCTAGAAACCTAAGATAGAGGTTTCCCCAATTCTGAGAATTGTCTTTTATTTCCTTGATTGGTCACATTAATATTAACTTCTTTTTGCGTGCTTTGATTGCTAGGCTTATAATTCCCTTTCTCATTCCTTCTTATTGAAAAGCGATTTTTCTCCCTTTCCCACTCTTTAATTTGTAGACTAGCTTGGAGAAGATCTTTGAAATCACGGATGAGTGTATGAGACATCCTTTCACAAAGACTAGGCAACACCTCTCTCACAATCATCCTTATTTGATCAGATTCATAGGGCCTCTTCTTGAGCAAAGCAGTATTATTTCTCCACCTTTTCACATAGTCCACAAAATTCTCATTTGGCCTTTGTCTGATGGACTCCACTTCCATTAAGGTAACTTCCTTCTCGACATTGTACCCATATTGCTTAATGAAAGCCTTATACAACATGTCCCAATTTTTTTGAGTACTTTCATCTAAGGTGTTGAACCAATTTTGGACAATAGGGTCCAATGAGAGCATGAAATATCTCAAAGTTTGAGCTTTAGTAGCTCGGGCAGACTGAATGGCAGTGATATACTGCTTCACATGGAGATGGGGGTTTCCAGTTCCATTGAACTTTGCAAAGGATGGCATCTTGAACTTATAAGGGACCTCCTCATCTTGTTCAAATAGTTTGTCGATCTCGGACATTTCCTCAGTTTTTAGCTTCTTCTCAAATTTTTTTTCTAAATCAGCAATCATCTTCTCGACATCAGACGTCTCAGTCTTTTCATCATAAAAAACCACTTCACCAATTTTAGTCTTCCCTTTGTCCTTTGGCTTCTTAGTGCTAGCACATGTTTCGGCATTGTTTCCTAAAATTGCAGCTAGTTGATTCTTTATGGTCTCGGCCATGGCCTCTTTTATTTCTTCCATCTTGGCATTGAGGGCGTAATCCACTGTTCTTTGAATTTGTTCGGGCTCCATTACTTTTGGTGAGCAAGTGATTGAGTTGTTGCTAGATTCTTCTCTTCTGACGTAGGTCAGATTGTCGTAAGCTTTTGAACTATCGTAATCCAGGGCCGTGAGCCAGAGAGGATTAATGATATGAAATGCAAATGTATTTATGCATGTATGAATCTATGCACAAACAATAAACTAAGATAAGTAGAACGTCCCTTCCAACCTTATAACATCCACACACGAATGGCGAGTCTCTTTTCCTAGGTATATGGTTAACAAAATACCAACATGGGGTATCTTGTTTTCGAATATTTTCCTCGGATGTTTCAACCAATATTTATATTTTCAAAAATGGAAATCAGTTCATGATAATTCCCATTAATTAGATTTTAATCCATTCAACCAACTAAAGTAGCTTCTTTGCTATATTGGATTAAAACTAAATTAAGAGGTTTATTATAAGTAGATTTCTCACTTGAAAAAGTAACTAATGATACATGTCAAAAACAAGCCCATGATTAATTATTCTTAGTATAAACTAGGCTCACAATTGATTTTTTGTATTTTTTAATTAACCCAAATAATTTCCAAGCTCTTTTTAACATAATTTTGTTTATAAGCCCATTGTAAAAAGATTTTAGAAAAAACATATTTTGGGCTTTGTATTTGGGTTGTGAGAAAAAGAATTTTTGATTTGTTTTTAGAAAAGTCTTATGTCCAAAGACCATCTTGAAAAGTTTTTAAAATAGCTTTGGTCTTTTGGACTTTAAAGAAAATTTTATTTTGAGCTTAAAATGTACTTAGGTCATATTAGAAAAAGAGCAAACCAGATAAGCATTATTTAAGCCAAGACAAATTAACCATAGTCAAACAACATGCATTTGGGGTAAAATCCTAAGGAAAGTAACTAGGCAATTACATGAGCTTTAGTCTTTGGGTTGAAAGGCTTAGGTTCCCATAGCAAGTATATACCAAATGGTATAAGGCTATGAGTAGTTATGCCATGCTCGATCTCCATACCTTGAGTGAAAGTATGGTATCCCTTACATAATGCAACACGGGTAAAATGGGCGTCCTAACTCACGCACACGATGCAATCTAATATGATGCAGTGGATAATATCATTATAAGAAAGAATATAATAATATAAAGACCAATGGAATCAACTTCTCTTATCCCCAGTGGAGTCGCCACTGTGAGCGGGGATTTTTCCCCCACTCCCGGTGGAATGGTTCTTACGACTTCGGCACTCTTTATGCTTGGGGCCTTAGAGAACACAGGCCTAAGCCAGGAGAAAATGGAGTCGCCACCCGGATGGGCAGGGAAAAAGAAAGGGGTGGATGACTCGATTCCTAAGGAATCCCAACGGGTTCGGAAAGTTGGGTATGTGTGAGGAAAGTGAGAAATGGCCCAGCACCCCCACAACGCCCGGTTCATTGGAACCGACCTCCTTTACAGGTCTTAATATTATAAAATTCTTAAGTATAACAATATTATCCATATTACATGCAACAATTAAAATAAAGCATCATTTTATTAAAATCAAAGCAATGTCCAAGCAAAACAAAAAAATAGACACCCGTCCGAGGATGGAAACATGTCCTTACATCGTTCATGTCTAAACTAAATAGGACACACACCGAAAGGTAGAAACATGTCTTTTACATTGGTCTAAAATATAAAAGCAATTTAAATTACATGATATTTAACTAATGAGGTACCCACAAAGTGGAAACATACCTCTTACTACATTTTGAAATCAAAATAAATCGATAAAAGTAAATAACCATTCATCATAAATAAATCATTCATCAAAGATATTAAACATCAATCAAAATATATAATAAACATTCATCCATGATAAATTAAATAAATCAAGCATTGCAAATAAATCAAAGCATATAATGAACTACATAATCAAATCTAAAAATAAAGCAAGTAAAGATACAAATTAGGGTTTACTGTTTCTATTTAAAGTTCTTTAATTAATATTTCGGGTTTTGGAATCTTAAGATATTATTATTGTTATTTGTTTAGGCTACTTTAAGTTTTAAGAGAATTGAAATGGATTAGAGTTTTATAATTTAAGAAATTAGTAAGGTTCTTTGATTGATTAAATTAGGGTTTGAGGAGTAAAATTATGAAATTAGGGTTTTAGAATATTAAAACAAAATGTTTATAGCCCTTGGTTACTAGACTGTTGTTTTTGATTTACTGTATTGAGTTTGAATGTTTAGGTTTATAAGGTTTTAAGGTTTTAAGGATTAGGATTTAAGAAAACTAGGGTTTACGGCTTTGGTTTTGAGAGAATTAGGGATTTTAGTGTTTCGGAAAATATGTTTGGTTTTAGGATTTGAGAAAATAGTTTAGAGTTGTATAAAGTTTTTGGAAATAGGCAAAACGATTTAAGGTTTTTGGAAACAGAAAAGTATTTTTTAGGGTTTTTGGAAATAAAAGGAAAAACTTAGGGTTTTAAGGTTTAGAAGAAATAAATTAGGGTTCTTAAGTTTTAGATGAAATAAATTAGGGTTCTTAGGTTTTGAAAGAAACAGAAAAGTAATTTTTAGGGTTTTTGGAAATAGAAGAAACGATATAAGGTTTTTGGAAACAAAAGAAACGAATTAGGGTTTTAAGGTTTAGAAGAAATTTAGGGTTTAAGAAAGAAAGATTTATGGTTTTAAAATTTTGGAAACAAAAGAACGATTTAGGGTTTTGATAATTTAATCAATGACTTAGGCTACTAGATGATTTTAAATTTTTAGTTTTTATAAAACATGCAAGTGGAGTTTTGAAAACCAACTGATTAATGTATTAACTAAAGTAAACAATTAAAGTTATTAAAACAAAGATCAAGTTACTGCATATTCTTATTAATCAAAGAAAATGAAGCTAATGTGAACGTATAATTTATGATTAAAGATCAAACCTAGGTTAGTCAGTTCCACCAAAAAATTAATTTCTGGATGAACAATAACAAAGGCAGTGTTGCTTCCTTTGAAGGATTGATGATTGATCAATTCTTACTTGCTGCTAATTCCTTTTTTCCATCCTCCGCCTTTCTGGTTTACTCCTCTAGATCTCCTTCCCCTAGGGTTTTTTCTCTGTTCTCTCCTTCTATCCCTTCTTTTCTTTTTCTTCTCTAGGGTTTTCTCTTTTTTTCGTCCCCCTTGTTCTTGTATTTTAATGTGGTATTTATAGGAAAAATAAAGTCCTAATCCTATTTTAATAAGGAAATACTATCTATTTAGGAAAAACTACAAAACCGGGTAAAACAAGGTTTGGTCAAAAAATCGGCAGTGCGCGGGCTGTCAGGCCCAAGGACTGTGCTGGCAAAAATTGTTGCGGGCTATGGGGTGACGGGCTAGCTGGGCAAGCCAGTTCATCACAGAACTGGGCAAGCCCAACAATGGTGAATTGGTCAGTACCCAACACACCGCAGACAATTTATGCGGCGAATGGGCTACTGGGCGGCAGCGCGTTAGCGTTGCCACGCGTCGCTTGCCGATCAACCCGATTTTTATTTTTTTAATTTTTTATATATTTTATATATTTTTTACTTTATTAAAAATAACAATTAAATATTATAAGTAATTAAAAAATACCATTAAAATAATTAAAATACCATAAAATTATTTTAGACTATCGGATTTGACTGGGTAAAAAATTAAGGGTCTACACATGCCCTTACAAATTTCCAAATGTCCGAAAATAAAAATAAAGTAAATAAAATGGGATGCCCCTTACATTAATCCAAAGTCTTTGAAATAAACTAAATTACATAAGATAAATAAAAAAGGCACCCATGCTAGATGGAAACATGCCTTTTACAATTCCCTTTAAAAATAAATATAAATATAAGGAAAAGAATAATGGAAGGAAAAAATAATGCAACACATATGATAATTGAATTATTAAAAAGAAAATAAATAAACACAACTTAATATTATCCCATTAATGAAATATAGTGCGCTACAGCGAGGGTTGCACCTACGGTGGTCCCGCTAGCAGGTTAGCGGGCGGGGATAAACAGTTTATACAATAAGTTTTTTTGGGGAATTATGGTTTCTATCCAACAATGGTTTTATACTTATAGAAATTAGGGTTTTATATTTTGGAACACAAGGTTAAGGTCTTTTTTTTTTTGTAAAAACTAGGGTTTATAATGTAAACTAGGGTTTTAGAAAAGTAAATTAGGAAATTTTGGCAGTAAAAATGTTGCTTTTGTTTGGAATTAGGGCTTTTTAGTTTAAACTTGGTTACTGTAAAAACTTGAGGCAACTATAATACTAATTTTAATAAATAATTACATGGGATAAGCTTTGGTGAATTGTTACTCGATGAAACAAAGTTGAACACATAGCTTATTGTTAATTTAAAACCAATCAATGCAAGCTACTAGACATATTTTAATAAATAAATATGGATTGAAATCAATGAATATAAAATATTAGAATTAATTGGATAAAGAAGAAATATAAACATTGTTTCAAGTTATCACCAAAGCATCTTGTGCTGGATTTAAAAGAGTTAAAAGTGTATAATGTACCTTTGTTTATTGGCTTCTCCAAAATTATACTCTGATCCAAGCTTTTACCTGCAATAAACTTGAATTCTGGCTGAGCAAGGCAAAGATAGTATGCTACTACCTTTGTGTGGTGTAGTGTTTATGGTTTGATAATCTGCTGTGTGTGTTAATAACTGTTCCTTAACTCACTGTCTTTTGGTAACTTTGGCTGCTAGGGTTTTGTGATTATTACTTGTTGATTAATTATTGCTGACCCCTCTCTTCCATGCTACGTCATATATTTATAGGCAAAATTTGTCTTATTAAAAACCCTACTCATATTCTTATCCGAAGGTCATCAGAAGTCCTATCTTAATTAGGAAGCCTGATCAGTCCCAAAAATACAATTAAAATTAACTAGGTTTAAGCTTTAAAATCGGACCAAATTTAGCTTGGCCTTCTTTAATTGAGATCATATTAACTTCGGGCTAAAATTAAGGGTCTACAAATGGAGTTTTTTTTCCTTTGACTTTTACCTTGATGAAAAGCAGGCGAATGTGATCTCTTCCCTCCTTTGACGAATTCGCATTTGAAAATGATACCATTCCCACATCAGCCTTATTCGTCTTATGAGCATCATCACCTTTCTTTACTTCCTCGACCTTGCTTACCCCCATGAAATGAATTGGTTCATTTGGTGTCGCAGAAGTGGAAATATGCATGTTTCTATAGCTTTAGCCATAGTTTCTTGATGCTTCTTGGGTGTAGCCACTAAATCCCAAATGCTTAATCTAGCTTGAGTTCTTTTCAACTGCTTAAGAACAATATTATCATCTTCTCGTTTCCCTCTTGTTTCAACATCTTTTCCTTTATCAACTTCTACTTCCTTTGGTAGAGGCCTCGCATAAAACTTACCAGAGCGAGTATTCATCACTTCATCTTTTTAAGGCTCAAACCAGGTCCACTCTTGTTTCTTTAGTTCTGACTCATCATCACTGTCGGTTGAATCCTAGAACTCATTCATAACATAGATGTTATTTCCTTCTTAAAAACATATGGTTCAATCTTACTAAGTACCTCTTCTTCTTTAGTTGCCTCTCCACCTACATCTTGAAAAGAAGACAAAAAAAATTTCTCATTCAAACCTCCTCCTATTATAAAGGTTGCTCGTCATGGTACTCTATTGAACCTAGGAAATGGGTTGTCTTTCATGCTAGGCTTGTTAGATTCAGGCAGCTTTTCACTATCAATCAAATTTTGGATTTTATGCCTCAATCTCAAACACTTGACTATTTCGTGCCCTTGCATTTTGGTGGAATTGATAAAATGTCTTAGCATCAAAGTTAAATGGTAGAAGACTTGGCAACGGTCGAGGAGTCAATGATTGTAATAGCCCCTTCTTCTACTTCTTATTGAAAACCCAGGTGTAGACCCTTAATTTTGGTCAAGTATTAACTTTTATCTAATTAAAAAGGTTGAATCAAGTTTGGTTTCAATTTTAAAG
The DNA here is from genome assembly GCA_947685225.1 of Garcia nutans. NCBI lineage: Eukaryota > Viridiplantae > Streptophyta > Magnoliopsida > Malpighiales > Euphorbiaceae > Garcia > Garcia nutans. The sequence continues at coordinate 41,234,355 of CANTUV010000032.1, read as the reverse complement.
GCCTATGTTAAATCTAATTCAATTTTTAAAAGCCAAAATAAAGTATGGACCTAATTAAAAAGCGAAAAAAATTGAGTTTGATTCAAAAGCTAAATTGACTTAAAATGAAAGATGATTAGCCATTTTTTAAGGCCAATTCATTATGGCTCATAATGAATTTGACATGAATAAATTCAATATGAGCCATCTCATATCGAATTTAACATGAATAAATATGATATGAGGATTGGTCATATCGAATTGGACATCCAATTTGACATGGCCCTTAATTTTCTCTTAATTTAGTATCTTAAATGGTTTTCAAGGTAGTCTCTTAGCATGTTTAGGATTAGCAAACATCATCAAGCCTTAATTTTGCCTATAAATACACAGAAATAGAGATGGGATGGGTGGGCAATTAGAATTGACACAGAGGCCACGATCAGCAGCCAAAATTAGCAAATAAAAACAATTAACATAGTTCTGACTCATCATCACTGTCGGTTGAATCCTAGAACTCATTCATAACATAGATGTTATTTCCTTCTTAAAAACATATGGTTCAATCTTACTAAGTACCTCTTCTTCTTTAGTTGCCTCTCCACCTACATCTTGAAAAGAAGACAAAAAAAATTTCTCATTCAAACCTCCTCCTATTATAAAGGTTGCTCGTCATGGTACTCTATTGAACCTAGGAAATGGGTTGTCTTTCATGCTAGGCTTGTTAGATTCAGGCAGCTTTTCACTATCAATCAAATTTTGGATTTTATGCCTCAATCTCAAACACTTGACTATTTCGTGCCCTTGCATTTTGGTGGAATTGATAAAATGTCTTAGCATCAAAGTTAAATGGTAGAAGACTTGGCAACGGTCGAGGAGTCAATGATTGTAATAGCCCCTTCTTCTACTTCTTATTGAAAACCCAGGTGTAGACCCTTAATTTTGGTCAAGTATTAACTTTTATCTAATTAAAAAGGTTGAATCAAGTTTGGTTTCAATTTTAAAGGCCTATGTTAAATCTAATTCAATTTTTAAAAGCCAAAATAAAGTATGGACCTAATTAAAAAGCGAAAAAAATTGAGTTTGATTCAAAAGCTAAATTGACTTAAAATGAAAGATGATTAGCCATTTTTTAAGGCCAATTCATTATGGCTCATAATGAATTTGACATGAATAAATTCAATATGAGCCATCTCATATCGAATTTAACATGAATAAATATGATATGAGGATTGGTCATATCGAATTGGACATCCAATTTGACATGGCCCTTAATTTTCTCTTAATTTAGTATCTTAAATGGTTTTCAAGGTAGTCTCTTAGCATGTTTAGGATTAGCAAACATCATCAAGCCTTAATTTTGCCTATAAATACACAGAAATAGAGATGGGATGGGTGGGCAATTAGAATTGACACAGAGGCCACGATCAGCAGCCAAAATTAGCAAATAAAAACAATTAACATAGTTCTGACTCATCATCACTGTCGGTTGAATCCTAGAACTCATTCATAACATAGATGTTATTTCCTTCTTAAAAACATATGGTTCAATCTTACTAAGTACCTCTTCTTCTTTAGTTGCCTCTCCACCTACATCTTGAAAAGAAGACAAAAAAAATTTCTCATTCAAACCTCCTCCTATTATAAAGGTTGCTCGTCATGGTACTCTATTGAACCTAGGAAATGGGTTGTCTTTCATGCTAGGCTTGTTAGATTCAGGCAGCTTTTCACTATCAATCAAATTTTGGATTTTATGCCTCAATCTCAAACACTTGACTATTTCGTGCCCTTGCATTTTGGTGGAATTGATAAAATGTCTTAGCATCAAAGTTAAATGGTAGAAGACTTGGCAACGGTCGAGGAGTCAATGATTGTAATAGCCCCTTCTTCTACTTCTTATTGAAAACCCAGGTGTAGACCCTTAATTTTGGTCAAGTATTAACTTTTATCTAATTAAAAAGGTTGAATCAAGTTTGGTTTCAATTTTAAAGGCCTATGTTAAATCTAATTCAATTTTTAAAAGCCAAAATAAAGTATGGACCTAATTAAAAAGCGAAAAAAATTGAGTTTGATTCAAAAGCTAAATTGACTTAAAATGAAAGATGATTAGCCATTTTTTAAGGCCAATTCATTATGGCTCATAATGAATTTGACATGAATAAATTCAATATGAGCCATCTCATATCGAATTTAACATGAATAAATATGATATGAGGATTGGTCATATCGAATTGGACATCCAATTTGACATGGCCCTTAATTTTCTCTTAATTTAGTATCTTAAATGGTTTTCAAGGTAGTCTCTTAGCATGTTTAGGATTAGCAAACATCATCAAGCCTTAATTTTGCCTATAAATACACAGAAATAGAGATGGGATGGGTGGGCAATTAGAATTGACACAGAGGCCACGATCAGCAGCCAAAATTAGCAAATAAAAACAATTAACATAGTTCTGACTCATCATCACTGTCGGTTGAATCCTAGAACTCATTCATAACATAGATGTTATTTCCTTCTTAAAAACATATGGTTCAATCTTACTAAGTACCTCTTCTTCTTTAGTTGCCTCTCCACCTACATCTTGAAAAGAAGACAAAAAAAATTTCTCATTCAAACCTCCTCCTATTATAAAGGTTGCTCGTCATGGTACTCTATTGAACCTAGGAAATGGGTTGTCTTTCATGCTAGGCTTGTTAGATTCAGGCAGCTTTTCACTATCAATCAAATTTTGGATTTTATGCCTCAATCTCAAACACTTGACTATTTCGTGCCCTTGCATTTTGGTGGAATTGATAAAATGTCTTAGCATCAAAGTTAAATGGTAGAAGACTTGGCAACGGTCGAGGAGTCAATGATTGTAATAGCCCCTTCTTCTACTTCTTATTGAAAACCCAGGTGTAGACCCTTAATTTTGGTCAAGTATTAACTTTTATCTAATTAAAAAGGTTGAATCAAGTTTGGTTTCAATTTTAAAGGCCTATGTTAAATCTAATTCAATTTTTAAAAGCCAAAATAAAGTATGGACCTAATTAAAAAGCGAAAAAAATTGAGTTTGATTCAAAAGCTAAATTGACTTAAAATGAAAGATGATTAGCCATTTTTTAAGGCCAATTCATTATGGCTCATAATGAATTTGACATGAATAAATTCAATATGAGCCATCTCATATCGAATTTAACATGAATAAATATGATATGAGGATTGGTCATATCGAATTGGACATCCAATTTGACATGGCCCTTAATTTTCTCTTAATTTAGTATCTTAAATGGTTTTCAAGGTAGTCTCTTAGCATGTTTAGGATTAGCAAACATCATCAAGCCTTAATTTTGCCTATAAATACACAGAAATAGAGATGGGATGGGTGGGCAATTAGAATTGACACAGAGGCCACGATCAGCAGCCAAAATTAGCAAATAAAAACAATTAACATAGTTCTGACTCATCATCACTGTCGGTTGAATCCTAGAACTCATTCATAACATAGATGTTATTTCCTTCTTAAAAACATATGGTTCAATCTTACTAAGTACCTCTTCTTCTTTAGTTGCCTCTCCACCTACATCTTGAAAAGAAGACAAAAAAAATTTCTCATTCAAACCTCCTCCTATTATAAAGGTTGCTCGTCATGGTACTCTATTGAACCTAGGAAATGGGTTGTCTTTCATGCTAGGCTTGTTAGATTCAGGCAGCTTTTCACTATCAATCAAATTTTGGATTTTATGCCTCAATCTCAAACACTTGACTATTTCGTGCCCTTGCATTTTGGTGGAATTGATAAAATGTCTTAGCATCAAAGTTAAATGGTAGAAGACTTGGCAACGGTCGAGGAGTCAATGATTGTAATAGCCCCTTCTTCTACTTCTTATTGAAAACCCAGGTGTAGACCCTTAATTTTGGTCAAGTATTAACTTTTATCTAATTAAAAAGGTTGAATCAAGTTTGGTTTCAATTTTAAAGGCCTATGTTAAATCTAATTCAATTTTTAAAAGCCAAAATAAAGTATGGACCTAATTAAAAAGCGAAAAAAATTGAGTTTGATTCAAAAGCTAAATTGACTTAAAATGAAAGATGATTAGCCATTTTTTAAGGCCAATTCATTATGGCTCATAATGAATTTGACATGAATAAATTCAATATGAGCCATCTCATATCGAATTTAACATGAATAAATATGATATGAGGATTGGTCATATCAAATTGGACATCCAATTTGACATGGCCCTTAATTTTCTCTTAATTTAGTATCTTAAATGGTTTTCAAGGTAGTCTCTTAGCATGTTTAGGATTAGCAAACATCATCAAGCCTTAATTTTGCCTATAAATACACAGAAATAGAGATGGGATGGGTGGGCAATTAGAATTGACACAGAGGCCACGATCAGCAGCCAAAATTAGCAAATAAAAACAATTAACATAGGCAGCCACAGAGCCTAGTAATTGGAGCCATTCTGAACAAGCAACAACAATTAGCAAGAAAAAAGCAAAGGCAAGCAAAACCTTGAGGGATGATCTGTAGCAATTCACATAGACATCAAGACACAGAGAATAAAAACACATAGCAACTAAAACGAGGTAGTAGTTAAACATACAACAACTGTCTTCGGATTACTTCACTCAACCAAAACAAGTTGACTCATATAATAAGTAAAACAAGTAGGTTGGTTCAACATTCAATTTGGTGGAGCCAACAATGCAGGTTTTATTTTTCAAACTTAATTTGATTAAATTGTCATTGGTTATTTTCATTCTTCAACTATATTAAATAATTGATGTTTGAAGTTGCTTATTTAATTGTTAAGCATTCATACAGTAGGTTTTATCTTGAATTTAATTTGGCTCAAAACAAAAAAAAAATTTAATACAATCTATTTGAATCCAAATGCCCTAAACTTGCATACTTTGATCCAAAATCCTAGATTATTTCACAAAACCCTAATTTGTACAAAAAAAAAACCCTAATTTGTTTAATAGAATCCCTAACCCTAATTTATACCTTAAAACCCTGATTTGCATGTTTAAAAACCTAAAACCCTAATTTGTACTGAAAACCCTAATTTACATCAATAAACCATAGTTTCATATGTAAAATCCTAATTTTGCATGTTTAACACCTAATTTAGATAGAAACCCTAGGTTTGATTATTTAATTTATTATTGTATGCTTTATGATCCTTTAATGATAATTTATATATATTTGAATTAGTTTTTTGGTATGAATGGTTAAATTATATTTTCTTATTATTGCTTGCTATTTGGATATTTGAAGTTGTAAAAGGCATGTTTCCACTTTGCGGTTGCCTTGTTTTATTTAACTTGTACTTTTTATCTTATTAAAGCATTGGACATTAATTTAAGGGACATGTTTTCACCAAATGGTGAGTGTCCTATTTTATGTAGTTTTAGATATTAGACATTATTGTAAGGGCATCTTTCCATCTTGTATGGGTGCCCATTTTGTTTGTTTGAACTTTCTTTGATTTCAATATAATGAATATGTATTTCTTTCTATTGCATGTAGTATGGATGGTATAATAATAAGTTAAATAATTTAATAATATGTTGACCTGAAAAGGAGGCTGGTTATAATGAACCTGGCGTTGTTGGGGTGCTGGATCATTCTCACTTTCCCCATGCATATCCAACTTTCTGAAACTAGTAAGAGTTAGGAATTTCTTAGGAATCGAGTCATCCACCCATTTTTTTTTCTCGGCACATCCGGGTAGCTACTCTATTTTCTCCGGTTTAGGCCTATAATCTCTAAGGTCCTGAGCCTAACAGTGTTGAAGTTGCAATAATCATTCCATATGGGAGTAGGGTCCAAAATCCCCACTTACAGTGGCAACTCTACTGGGAATACGAGAAGTTGATTTCGTTGGTCTTTATATTATTTTATTCTTTCTTATTATAATATTATCCATTGCATCATTTAGATTGCATTGTGTGTGTGTGTGAGTTAGGATGCCTGTTTAAGCCATGTTATTTATGTAAGGGAAACCATACTTTTACTCAAGGTATAGAGATTGAGTATGACATAACTACTCAGAGCCTTGTTCTTTATAGTATATACTTGTTGTGGGAGCCTAAACCTTTCAACTCAAGGACTAAAGCTCATGTAATTGGCCTATTTGTTTTTTTTTTTCCTAAAATGATCCAATTATGGTGTAAGTCCAAAAAAATTTTACTTTTTTAAGCCTAAAAGACCAAATCATTTTCAAACTTTTTGTAATGATGGTCTTTAAGCATAAAACCTTTTCAAGTTGGGTCAAAAATCCTTTTCCACCTCATGGCCCAAAGTCAAAATTTCATTTTTAAACAACCCTTTTTACAATGGACATTGAAACATTTTCTTTTTTCTTATATTTAATTTATAACTTTTTTAAATGGGCTTACAATTGGTTGGGTCAATTATGGAATATTAAAATCAATTGTGGGCCTAATTCATACCAAGACTTATTAGCCATGGGCCTCTTTGTTACATGAATCATTAGTTGCTTTTCCAAATGAGAAATCTATTCATAATAAACCCTTTAATTTAGTTTTGACCCATAATATAGCATAAAAGCTATTTTTCAATTGACCCAATGGATTAATGTTTAATTAGTTGGAATTATCTTGGATTGACTTTTTATATTTGAAAATGTAGTGGATTTTTTGGAAACAAAATATCCCTTCAGTCAGTGTTTGCTATGCATCCAGGTAATACAAAGATGTATCATGATTTGAGACAGCATTACTGGTGGATAGGTTTGAAGAGAGATATTGCTGAGTTTGTATCGAAATGTCTCACATGTCAGAAGGTAAAAGCAGAGCATCAAGTTCCAACCGGGTTGCTTCAACCATTATCAGTGCCAGAATGGAAGTGGGATAGAGTGACGATGGATTTTGTGTCTGGTTTGCCATTGACACAAAGGAAGCATGATGCTATATGGGTGATTGTGGATAGATTGACTAAGACAGCTCATTTCCTTCCGGTTCGGATGGATTACTCTTTGGAGAGATTGGCTGAGCTGTATATCCATGAGATTGTGAAGTTGCATGGTGTTCCAACTTCTTTAGTGTCTGATCGAGATCCCAGGTTTACTTCAAGATTTTGGAAGAGTTTGCATAGTGCTTTGGGTTCTCGATTACACTTCAGTACTGCTTTTCATCCACAGACGGATGGACAGTCAGAGAGGGTGATACAGATTATTGAAGACATGTTGAGAAGCTGTGTCATCGATTTCTCTGGAAGTTGGGATAGGTTTTTACCTCTTGTGGAGTTTGCTTACAACAACAGTCACCAATCTAGCATTGGTATGGCACCATTCGAAGCATTGTATGGCAGACGGTGTAGGACACCTCTTTGTTGGAATGAGCTTGGAGATAATAAGTTGATTGGTCCTGATTTGATTCAAGAAACTGAAGAGAAAGTAAAAGTGATACGAGGCAGGTTGAAAGCAGCTTCAGACCGACAGAAGTCTTATGCAGATCTGAAAAGGAGAGACATAGAGTTTGATGTTGGAGATAAGGTATTTCTGAAAGTATCTCCTTGGAAGAAGATATTGAGGTTCGGTCGGAAAGGGAAATTGAGTCCTCGTTTCATTGGACCGTATGAAGTTTTGGAAAGAGTTAGACCAGTTGCGTATCGACTTGCTTTGCCACCTGAGTTGGATCGTATTCATAACGTATTCCATGTTTCTGTGTTGAGGAGATACAGATCGGATTCATCTCATGTGTTGCCGATTGAATTTATCGAGGTGAATCAAGATTTGACGTTTGAAGAGGAACCAGTTGCTATTTTGGCGCGTGAAGTGAAAGAGTTGAGGAACAAGAGTGTGCCATTGGTGAAAGTTCTATGGAAGAATCATGAAAAAGAAGAAGCAACTTGGGAAAGTGAGCAAACCATGCGAGAGCAATATCCTCAGTTGTTTCAGCTTTGATATCAGGTAATTTCGAGGACGAAATTTTCTTTTTAGAGGGGGAGAATTGTAATATCCTTATATATGCCCTAGAAGTTTTGATTATGTTATTGATGTTGTTGTTATTGTTGTTGTTGATATATATATTGGAAAGTGAATGCTTGTGTATATGTGTTTTGGGGAAAGAAATAGGGTTTAGAGACAAATGTATATGTTGTGTATATGATGATATATATAACATATATATTGGTCAAATGAAGAGTCAAGGTGATGGTTAAGTGGAAGAAGATATTTTTTGGTTGTTATTGAAATTACTATAAAGGGCATGCATAATGAAAAGAAGTTTAACTATGTTAAAGAGGGCATTTTGGTAATTCTTCTTTTAAATTTATGTGGTGGAGATTAAAAGAGAGTTTGACTTTTATTTTGATCAATTTCTTTCTTCTTTTCACGTGTGGCCGGCCAACCTAAAGAACAAGAGAGAAAGCAAAGGTTTGATGATATTTTGAGCTCAAATTGAAGAAGTTCTAAGTGGTTAAGTGGAAATCCAAGAAGATTCACTATATTTGGTAAGTTTCTCTTGATTCTTTTAAGTTATTTAAGTTGTTTGTGAGTTGATTGTGGATTTTAAAGTGGGGTTGTGTTGATTGTTATATGTTGGATTTAATTGGTTGAGGTGTTGGTTTTGGATTTGAAGATGATAAGTTAAGAGTGATGTTGGTTTTAGGGTTTTGGAAATGGTAAGTGATAATTATATTGTGTTATTTTGGATTAGGTTTTGGAAGAAAGTGATTTGCTCTAATTTGAGAAGTGAAGAATTCTTGGAGAAAAGGAAGTGTTTAGAGTTGTATAATTGGTGCTAAAGGTAAGTACAAATTATATGGGTACAAACATGCATATGTTGTTTAATCTTAAAACACTTTTGTTTGTAAATGTGATAGAGTATCAAATGAATGTTGGTGATGAAAATATTGTGATGAGCATGTAAAATAATTGCTAATGATGTTGATTATGTCCATTTGAATGAGGTAATGTTGTGTACAATGTGTGTTAAGTTAACCAAAAGAAATATGGCTACATTTAGGGTTTATGCATGAGAGACACGTAATTTGGGGCGGTCGCTATTATTCATGTGCGGTCGCGACTTAGGTCGGGCTTCTGGCCGCGAAACCTACTGTAATAATGTTTCATCTTTTGATTGTGAAGTGCGGTCGCGACTTAGGTCGGGCTTCTGGCCGCAAAACCTACTGTAATAAGGTTTCATCTTGTAATTGTATGGCGCGGTCGTATTCAGGTGAGGCGCGACCGCTAGAAAGGTTCTGTTCACCTTATTGGAAGCAATCTAATCCTACAACAAGATTCTCAAATACATGTTAAATAGATCATCCATTTGAGTTGTCAAGGATCAAAATAGAGATCATTTGTCTAACATCATTGTTGAATCATGAAATGTGAGATGATATGGAATTGATAATGCATATGATATTACATGAACAAGGTTATGTATTGTGTATTGTGAGGCTTGTGAATGGTGATGTGTTTTATGAATAATGTACTTTGAAATGTGATACTAATAATGCTATATACACAATATGAATTGAGATATGAAATGCTATAAAGCCATTGTGATTGGCTATGATGGTTCAATTGAAAGATATATGGCATGTTTGCCTAATTGATGAGAATTGAGAATGATATGTAAATGAATTGTGTGGCTAATGTGTTATTCCATTTTCAGAGTATGTTATTGGTGGCATGCCTAATGATAGTAACAATCTCTTGAAGTTAGGTTGGATTGAATCCTTGAAGCCTAATTGAGATGTTACAACCCTTGAAGCTAGGTTGGGTTGGTTCTTGAAGCCAAGTTGGGTTGAAGCTTAGCATGCTTTGCTCCCCTTGAAGCTTGGTTGAACTTAATCCTTGAAGCCTAGTTGGGTATATGATAATGATAAATGTGATAACAAAACCAAAACATTAACTCTGAAAATTGAATGGCATATTAGTGTGTCTTGGGCCCAATGCTTGTCTTTGTTTAATGTGATTCATGATTTGTTTAATGTTGTTCATGAATGGTTAAATGAATAACTAATGAGGCATATGAAATGTAAAGGTATGTTGTTAGCCTTGCATATATGATGTTACATGTATAATATGGATTGAGAATTGGATTGCATTACACTGAAGCATAACACTAGCACATTTTGTCTTACTAAGCCGTTGGCTTAGCGCGATAGTGTTTGATCGCGCAGGTAACCGAGTTGAACCCGAGAGTTCTTCGAGACCGAGTGAGAGTAGACAGTGAAGAGTTGATTTTGGGAACTTAAAGATCATAGGAGACTTGCCAATCATGTATAACTCTCTTATATTTTGTAAAGTTTTGTTTATAATGTAAATATATGTATATTTGTAAAAATTGATTTAAATGCTTTCATATATGTAACTATTTTATAAAATTCCGCTGCGTATTAACTAAATGTATATATATATATATATCTATTTTATTTTGTATTACAAGCTAATTACTTATTTACTAAAATGCATAATGAGAAAGATGATGGTATGGTTTAAAATGTTTTAAATGTTAAGAAAATCCGTAGCATCTCTATGTTTAGTGCATGTATACTACATTGTGGTGTTGGTAGTGTGCATGTATTGAATGTAGGGGTGTTACACAGATTCTATTTCTTTAACAACTACTCTAGCAACATTTATTTGTTCATTTATTTTAGGTATCAAACCTTAATAGAAATTTATGAAATTTTTATAAATTTTCATATATTTTTTTTGGATTTGTTTGATATAGTTTTAAATACATTTTCAACTTCTACTGATTTTGAATTGCTGAAACAACTCCAATAATTAGTTTTCTTCTATTATTCTTAAATAGTTCATCATCTCTAAAAATTGTGAAATTGCATAAACACATAGTTAAATATTCACTTAAAATTTGAAGCCTAATTACTATATGTAGATCAATCTAAAAATTTAGACAAAGTCGGTTTGTAGAATACGAACAAAATTTCCAACAAGCTTCGTACCCATCATATCTTTACTAATTCTATCCACTTAAATCAAATGAATAATATATTTAACATACCTGAACTCAATTTAAGTTCACTCTAAACTTCCTTAACATAATCAACCAAATACTATTCAATTCCCTTTTATTTACTCATCACCAACTGACATGCTGTTCTTTCTTATATTCAATTCTCATTCAATGATACTTTTCTTTCTCTTTTCCTCCAATCTCCTACTTATATGTATCTTAACTATATAATACTATTATCACTATCACCTTTATCTTTAGACATAACTCATTTAATCCAACATTATCTCATATATATATAATAGCCATTTAATTTCATATACATTTCCTTCCCTAATCTTATAATTCAATTCCATTTCTCTATTCTGAAATTTGATTTCCAATAATTTATTCCATAAACAATCTTCATGTATTATAATAATAACTTATTTCAAAGAAACTAATTCCCAAAAACATCTTGTACACAAATGACCTCAAAAGTAATTTCTTCGTGATTAATCATATTTAATCAAAACACTACTTCTTTTAAATAATCAATTTAACTAATAAACATTTCTAGCATCTTATTCATATATTCTCAATCTAGACATAACTTTATCTTTAATTGGAGCTTCTCTCCCCGCTTATAACTATAGTCACATTAGATACCAATTCAAATGCCAAAGTTTTGTCTGTAATTTGAGTAATCCCAAAACATAAAAAATGTCCAGCTAAACCAGAATAAGTTATTGACTCAGCAGGATCAAATCCAGCATTCCATAGAGCAGCACTACTCATCCTTCCAAGTGCAATTGGATCATGAGATACTGAGGTGGCAATGGCTCTAGCAATCTATGCTCAAGTTCAGAGGCATCAGGGATTTAGCCCTTCGTAGCCACCTCCACCGCCACCACCGTACCAGCCTTCAGTGCCCCACGTTGACATCTCCGATGATGATGATAGTGATGATGCTAGTGCCAACGGTGATAATATCGGCGCTAGTAACAAATCCAGTGCCGAGCCCATGACCGACTAGTTCATTTTGTTTATTTATTTATTTAATTTTATTTTCATTTTTATTTTCTTATGAGATCCTGTACTTTTCATTTTTAATAGTTTCATGTTTTTGTTTTTTTTTATTTTTTTATTCTTATTTTTATATATGTCTTTGAACCTTCACCATTCTCTATGTTAATTTTTTTTTGTCCAGTAGCTCCTTGGACATTGCAACACTTTTGGAACCCTATTCATATATATCAATTCAGGACATGCCAGGGCAATTTTCTCTCTTTTGTTCTTTTTATTATTTTACACACAATGGTGACAATGGGTGTCTTAAGTGTAGGGGAGGGGCATATTTTATAAATTGAGCTTTTATTTTCATTTTTTGCCATTGGTTACATTTGTCTAAATTAGTTTCTTTGATTTTATTTTTTGGATTCAAGTAAACTAGATTGCTATTATAATATGAAGTGAAATGGTTCATCTTTTCATTAAAATAATGATTGATTTAACGAACGACAATCTCTTGTTGAGGTTGACTCGGTTTTCTTAAATTTTTGCTAAAGAATAAATGTGATAGTTTGAATTAGGTAGTTGATTGATGAGAGTTGCACATTTGAAGTTTAAAACCTTAGTTACATTTTTTAGCATAGCCCAATCCTTTAGATACTTGAGTCAAACCTAGTATGACATCTTTATTATCTTAAGTTCTTGACCACTTTGCTATAAAGAAAAGAAATAAATTAAACCAATCTTTCAGGAGCTTTGAAAATTTATCCTTCTTCCGTTGATTTTAACTCTTGAATTAAAACAAATGAGCTGGAATCATGAATAGTGCTAGTAGCTATTTGAATGATGATTCTAACTGAGTAACCGGGGGTCGACATTCACAAATGTTTACTTTTGCATCAAAATGTTAGTATCAGTTCAAACAAGTCGGGCTCCTTTTGAAAAAAAATTTAATGTTTCACGCAATGCATGTTACGAAGGGGTCAAAGAACTTAAGAGAAAACTTACTTCCTTACTTCGTTCATGACTTTTGAGTTCTTGGAATTTTATGCTCAGTCTTTTAACTTTGAACTTTTAAATTTTAGATCTGTCAGATTTTTGTTTTGAAACTTCTTAATTCAGACCATGTTTGAGATTTAGTTTTTGATTGAGAATGTTGGGTTTTCTAATTCAAGTATTGTAAAAACTTTTGTTTTCTTTGGATATAGAGGGGTCTTTCATTTCTACCTATTATAGTTATTTGGTTTGCTTGAGGAAAAGCAAAAACTCAAGTATGGGGGAATTTGATAAGTGTATAATTGATGATATTCTTGTCCCTATTTCTTAATATATTTATTGTCAAATTAAGTTTAATTTGTTTGTTCAAGTGTTTATTAGGGTTGAATCTAGGAAATTTATGACACGTTGGGACCTTAAGGTTATTTAGGACGAAATCATGGATGAAAGATAAGGGAAGAAGCTATTTTGGGCAGATTCTTCAAGTGACAGGCCCAGTGACATGGGCGTGTTCGTGGCCATGTCCTTAAACTACTTTACAGAAGCTTTGACACGCCTAGAGACATGGGTGTGTCACTGAATGTGCCATTGCTCCTGACTTACAGAAGCTGTGACATGCCCAATGACATGGGCGTGTCCATGGCCATGTCCCTAACTTGACATTACAATAGCAACAACACACCCAAGGACATGGGAATGTCACTGCCCATAACATTAAAGTTCTAAACAGCACCGTTGACATGCTCACAGACACGGGCGTGTCCATGGCCATGTTAGGCAAAAATATCTAGGCTATAAAATCTGAGCTAAAGTATGAATTAGGGAGAGATTTTATTTTTCAGAGCCGACCTCCTAAGAAAAGAGAGTTTTTTTGGCAGCCAAGAGTGAAGGTGAAGACCCAATTCCTACGAGATTTAATCCAAGATTCGAGGATTGAAGTTAAGAAACACAAATCATTCATTATGGATTGTTTGAATTCTTTTACTTATTCCCTCTATTTTTGTTTTTCTAGTTATGAACATGAGCCAAACATTTTATCTATCTAGATATTGATGAACCCTAGCTTTATTGTATGGATTGAATAGTTCTTATTAAATTAAATCATTTGATTGAGTTGTTTTATCCTTTTGATTCTTAATTTCTTATTTCCAATTGATAATAACATGCTTATTGATTGGTTGCAATTTTCATATTATTGACTTGAGAAAGCTTGATATGAACATAATGCTTATTAAGATTGAGGGTTGATTGGAGTGCTAGAGATAGACTTACAAGACCCTTTGGTTTAAAGTTCCTTGTTCCTAATGCAAGAACTATTTAATCATGCTTGAGAAGAGATTCCTAGCATTCTACTTAGTGTTAGGGATTATATCACTTGAGAGAGGTTTTAATCTAATTTAGGGGAATGCCAATTCAGCTTTATTATTTGATTTAATTGAATTGATATTCATAAATACTTCTTATGGCTAGGGGATTCAATATCTGGATAGTATTTTCATCACCAAATTTTGTTGCATCATATTCAATTTTTCTTCACTTTAGTTTATTAAGTAATTTGTCTTTTATTTTAATCATCACACAAACTATTGATTCACTAAATAACAGTTAAAATTTGCACTAATATTTGATGTTGTCCCTAGTGGATTGATATCTTACTCACTGTTTTATTACTTGTGCGACCTGTGCACTTGTGGTAACATTGCGATAGCATAGATCCATCGTCACGAGCAGAACGTTGAGGGATGATCTTAAGCAATTCACATAGACATCAAGACACACAGAACCAAAACACACAACAACCAAAAGGAGGCAGTAGTTAAACATATAACAATTGTCTTTGGATTACTTCACTCAACCAAAATGAGTTGATTTAGGCAGTGAGTAAAATAAGGAGATTGGTTTAACATATTCAGTTTGGTGGAGCCAATAATGTAATTTTTGTTTTTCAAACTTAATTTAATTAAATAATCATTGGTTGTATTCATTCTTCAACTATATTAAATAATTTTTATTTGAAGTTAGTTATTTAATTGTTAAACATTCATATAGTAGGTTTAATCTTGAATTTAATTTGTGTCAAACCTAAACAAAATGATTTAATCTTGAAAAAAACCACTAATTTCTTTAATAGAATCCCTAAACCCTAATTTATACCTTAAAACCCTAATTTGCATGGTAACCCTAATTTTTACTAAAAACCTTAATTTACATTACTAAAGCCTAGTTTGATATGCAACTAATTTTGCATGTTTAACACCTAATTTAGATAAAAACCCTAGATTTGATTATTTAATTTAATATTTATAAGCGGGAATTTTTACCCCCACTCCCGGTGGAATGGTTCTTAAGACTTTGGCACTGTTTAGGCTCGGGGCCTTAGAGAACAAGGACCTAAGTCTGGAGAAAATGGAGTCGCCACCCGGACAGGCCGGGAAAAAAGAAAGGGGTGGATGACTCGATTCCTAAGGAATTCCCAACCCCCTAATGGGTTCGGATAGTTGGGTACTTATGGGGGAAGGTGAGAAATGGCCCAGCACCCCCACAATGCCTGGTTCATTGGAAACGGCCTCCTTTACAGGTTTTAATATTATAAAATTCTTAAATATAACAATATCATCCATATTACACACAATAATTAAAATAAAGCATCGATATATTGAAAATCAAAACAATGTCCAAACAAAACAAATAAATGGACACCCATCCGAGGATGGAAAGATGTCCTTACATCCCATGCCTAGATAGGACACCCACCGAAAGGGAGAAACATGTCCTTTACATTGGTTTTAAAATAGAAAAGCAATTTAAATTACATGATATTTAACTAATGAGGTACCCACCAAGTGGAAACATACCTCTTACAACATTTGGAAATCTAAATAAATCAATAAAGGTAAATAACCAATCATCATAAATAAATCATTTATCAAAGGTAAACTAAATAAACCAAGCATTGAACTTAAATAAATTAAAGCATATAAAATAAATCAAAGCATCATCAAATATAAAATTGAACAAAGCAAATAAAGATTCAAATTAGGGCTACTGTTTCTATTTAAATTTTTTTATTTAATGTGTTTAGGGTTTTGGAATTTATAGGTTTAGGATTTATAATTCTTAGCTACTGTGAATTTTAAGGAATTGACATGAATTAAAGTTTTATAATTTAAGAGGTTGATAAAGTTCTTTAATTAACCAAATTAGTGTTTGAGTGGTAAAACCATGAAACTAGGGTTTGGGCTCTTCAAAACATTAAGTTTATGACTATTAGCTACTGAATTATGTTTTTAAGCTTACTGTGTAAAATTATAACATTTATGTTTACAAGGTTTTTTAAAGTTTAAAAGATTAGGGTTTAGAAAAAATTAGGGTTTAGGTTAGCTAGTTTAAGTTTTATTTTTTTGTTTTAAAGTTGAATTAGGGTTTTAGAATTTTTGAATTAGGGTTACGGAGAATGCATTAGGTTTTATAATTTGGAAAAATAATTGATAATTTTATGAAGCTTTATGAGAATAAACTAAACGATTTAAAGTTTATAGAAACAAAAAGATGTTTTTTAGGGGTTTTTTTGGAAAGAAACAGATTTAATTTATGATTTTGAGAATTTGGAAAGCAAATTAGGGTTTTGAGATTTTGAAGAAACAAAAATAACAATTTTAAGCTTTTTGGAAAACAAAGCAACGAATTAAGGTTTTTAAACTTTAGAAAAGGGGAATTAAGTTTCTAGGGTTTTTGAATTAAAAGAAACAATTGGATGATTTAAGCTACTGTGAAGAAATTAGACAATTGATGCATACCTCCGTTTGTTGGTTCCACCAAAAATTTCTTCTTGGATGAACAAAAACAAAGACAAGCTTTGCTCCCTCTGATGGATTGAATTATTGTTTGCTCTCTCAAAAAAATCAGATTGATTCAAAGCATTTCCTACTCAGTTTCGGTCTCAATTTTTCTCCAAATTTCTGTCCCAATTTTTTATCAATTTCTCCCCCCCTTTTTGTGTTGTTTTTGGTCTTATTTATAGAAGTTTTTTTAATTAATCTTAGTTATTTACTGAATATAACATTCATTAAGAAAAGGAAACCAAAACATAATTGTATTAGGTTTCAGAAAAATTTGCATCGAAAAAATTTCGCTGGCAAAAAAAATTTGCTGCGGAAAAATTGCGTTGGCAAAAAAAAATTGCTGCAAAAAAAATGCGCTGGCGAAAAAGCTGCCGCAGCTGGCTACGGCAACGGGGGGGCAAAATGGCCTAAGGCCATTTCACCGCAAGCCAATTGTTTTTTATATTTTTATATTTTTGTTTATTATTATTATTTTTTATTTTTTATTAATCAGAATTAGATGCTAAAGCAAATATTATTTAATTAAGATAACAAAAATTATTTTGGACTAATTAAAATATATTGGACAACACAAAAATTATTTTCGATTAATTAAAATATATTGGACCGGACTGGGTCAAAAATTAAGGGTCTAAAGTTTGCCCCCTGCTTGAACGATCTAAGACTTTAGAGAGTGAAAAGCAACAAGACTTAATTTTTGATGAGATGGTTATTTGAATTTGTTTTGGGTACTTGGACCCGAGACTAGATTCAATTTGGGTACTTGGACTCGGGATTGGGTACTTGGATCCGAGATTGGATACTTGGACCCGAGATGAGATTCTAAACCCAAGAATGATTGGATTTGGGTACTTTGACCCGAGAATGGGTACTTGAACCTGTGAATGAATACTTGGACCGAGATTGATTTAATTTAGGTACTTGGACCCGAAATTGGATACTTGGACCCGAGATTGGGTACTTGGACCCGAGATTGGATTGAATTTGGGTACTTGAACCCTGGATTAGGTACTTGGATCTGAGATTGATTGGATTTGGGTTTTTGGGCCCGAGATTGGGTACTTGAACCAAGATTAGATTTGATTTGGGTACTTGGACCCGAGATTAGATTGAATCTGGGTACTTGGACTTGGGATTGGGTACTTGGACCCGAGATTGATTTGATTTGGGTACTTAGACCCGAGATTGGGTAATTGGACCCAATATTGGATTGAATTTGGGTACTTGGACCCAAGATTGATTTGATTTGGGTACTTGGACCCGAGATTGGGTACTTGGACCTAAGCTTGGATTGAATTTGGATTCTGGACCCGAGCTAAGTTCTGGACTTAGAAGAAATTCTAGGTTCTGGACCTAATCAAAATTTGGGTTCTGGACCCGAGCTAAGTTCTGGACTTAAAAGAGATTCTAGGTTCTGGAGCTATAGAAATTTTGGGTTCTGGACCCGAGCTAAGTTCTAGACTTAAAAGAGATTCTAGGTTCTGGACCTATAGAAATTTTGGGTTCTGGACCCGAGCTAAGTTCTGCACTTAAAAGTGATTCTAGGTTCTGGACCTATAAAAATTTTGGGTTCTGGACCCGAGCTAAGTTCTAGGTTATGGACTTAAGGGTAATTTGGGTTCTGGACCCGATATTGAATTTAATTTGGGTGCCTGGACCCAAGACTAAGTTTGGCTGACCTTTTTATCATTTGAGAAGTCTGACTGCTTCGGTTATTCTATGCATTATGATTTTTCACCCTCAAAATGGATCTTCATCCTTTGTGACTGGGTCTTCACCCTTGAAAATGGATCTTCATCCTTTGAGATCGGGTCTTTACCCTTGGAACATGGATCTTTATCCATTGGAGGTCGGGTCTTTACCCTTGAAAAAAGGATCTTCATTCTTTGAGATCGGGTCTTTACCCTTGCTTTAGCTTTTTTAGCTGGACTGATCTTTTATCTTTTGTATCTTCATTCTTTTGAGAGTTCTAATGTTCCATTCTTTTGTTCTTCCTTTTTGCAAAAATTCAGCTATTTTTAGTTGGCTCTCATATCTTCTCCTGCCCCCATGCGGGCTCTGATTTAGTTCTTCGCACAATCACGTATTTCTTCTTTTGCAAAATGACTAGAGCTTCCACAAGCAAATAGGCTTTCCATGCCCCCTGATTTGACATCTTCTTTTGATTCTTTACTTCACAGAGTGTTTGCTGTTCACTTTGATAAAGAATAGACAATACAAAACAAGAAAGTGTGACGTGATATGCTCATGCATGCATGATATGCATGATAATACTCACAGCGGTTTCATTGACTCAAAGACTGAGGTGATCAGCAGAAGTGTTCTCATTGATTCCTTTTTGACGCTTGTTCAAGTCTTGCATTGGAATGATAGAAAGCTTTGCATTTATGGCTTTTATCTTCAAGATGTTGAAAATATGAATAATGGAGACCCCAAGCAGCAGAGTCAGGGCTTCATTCATTTCAAACTATGCTTCAGCATGCCAATTGGTAGATTCTTCATGACCTTGGGAATAATTATTTCCTTTGTCCAATGTGTCCTTTAGAGGTTCAACATATTTCCCTTAACTTGAAGGCTTTGTATGACAAAACTTTTTATTTTTTTATTTTTTCAATTTTTATTTTTAAATCAAATGTCGGCTTTGCCAAATCAATGTCAATATGCCTCAGGACTTGATTTCTCCAAATTAACATATCTATAACATGACAACCCTAGTTACCGTACTAAACTCGGGAATTATTTCTATTTAAGCAAGAACTGTTGCACTTCAGATAGGCACATACACATTACTTGGCCAAAGGTCTCATTTGAGTTTAAATATTGTCTATCTCGTTTGCATGCTTATCCAAACTATCTTCACTAATAGACTCTACCTACCAAGAGAGATCAACATGTCTTTGATAGGCTTGAAATGGGGTCTATGAGGGACATGGATTTAAATGAAGGCCATTTTGAGATTAAAGCTGGTGTGACACAGTGGACAAACCTTCACACTACAAATTTCTTATTTGAACTTTAGGCAGCCAAATTCCTTCTATCTTCTTGGCATTAATCTGGATCTTGATTAGGATAGTCTTTGCCCTTGCAAAAAGTTTAAGACCCAAATTTGTTTCTTTTCTTCTTCTCCCTTTTCTTTTTATTTTTCTTACTCTTCCCTTTTCTTTCTCTTTCCTTACTCTTCCTTTTCTTTTATCATTTTGTCCTTCTTTCTTGTAGGACTATCAAGTACAGAACTTTCAAGAACTAGATGGTCTTCCTCCTTTTTCTCCAATTTTGATTGAATCTTTGGTTGGGTTGGACCAATTCAAGTAAAAAATGTCTTTATTAACCAAATGGAAGCCTTTTGCCGCTTTAGGTAAAAGAGAACTCAGTTGGCTTTCTGAACTGCCTTTTTAGGTTTTATTTTTTTTTCTCTTTAATTTTTTTTTCTCTTTTTCTCTTTTCCTTTTTTCTTCTTTTTTCTTCTTTTTTTTTTCTTCTTTTTGTTTGTTTGTTTTTTTTTGTTTTGTTCTAGCTCTAAACGAGTTGTCTTGTTTGTACTAACTTGGGCTTCCAATAATGGATGAGTGGAGTAACATAAATCTTCTTTAACAGGGATAAATCATTTGTTACTCTAATGTTGTCTTGACATATTGGAGATATTAGAGAAACTCCAACTACCCTTATGGTCTTGATAACTTCAACTCCCCTTATGGTCTTCAGAACTTCAACTATCTTCATGATCTTGAGAACTTTAACTATCTTTATGGTCTTGAGAACTTCAAATATCCTCATGATCTTGACTAATAATTGTTCTTTTTTTTATCTTCTTGCCTCTTCATCTTAGTGATCATAAGACTTGTCAAAAGTATCACAACATCTTAGGGCAGGTTGTTGGGGTTATATGCCAACGAAAAGAAAGCTAAAATTTTATGAAGGCTCAAAGGGACAACTAGAGATTGATATTTAATGGGTGGATACTAGTTGTTGGCTAACAAAACAATGCCTAGATCATTTCTCTCTTAAATAAGTAAAGTTCAATTTTGCCTCAAAAGTTTGTCAAAGCATGTTTTAAGACTAACTAGGACCTAGACAAAGGTAATTCTGCAGGAGCCCTCTCTAAATACGCATACACAACTCAATGCTATAGAGCAATTCCCTCACCTAGTAAAGTAATTCAAGTCATGATGCATAAATATATTAAATTATAAATATCAAGCTAGATTCCTCATTGGTTGAGCACCAAAATGAACAAAGACCAACAAAATTTTTGATAAAAGTAATTTATTCAAACAAATTTAAATTTGAAAAACACGATAGTTCCAATTAAATATTAAAGAAAGTAAAATTGAAAAGCAACATTCAAGCTAAGGAAAGTGTTAGACAAATGATCTCAATTTTGATCCTTGACAACTCAAATTGAATGACTTATTTAACATGTGTTTAAAGAACTTTGTTGCAAGATTAGATTTATTTGAATAGAGCATATTTAGCGGTCGCACAAGACATGAAGACAACCGCCCCCACTCAATTGCAGGATGAAACCATATCACAGTAGGTTTTGCGGTCAGAAAACTGACTTCAGTCGCGACTGCACTTACACAAGAGAGACCTTCCTACAATCATGGAAGATCGCAACACAAGAAACCCAAATCTTATAAATTATAGTAAGGTTCGTGGTGACAAGAACGGTGAAGGATACGGTCTCACTTATAACTGTAGCGACCGCCTTTTAGTATCCATGACCGCACTGATGATTCAGTAGAAATCTGCTTAAACTGACAGTAGAGTTAGCGTCCTAAGGTGCATCCAAAAGTTCGACGCGAGTTTCTCAACTCGACCGCGAGATGGTACCTAGAGCGACTGTGACATTCATATTTAAGTAAGGTTCATGGTGACAAGAATGGTGAAGGATACAGTCTCGCTTATCACTGTAGCGACTGCCCTTTAGTATCTGCAACCGCACTGATGATTCAGGAGAAATCTGCTTAAACCGACAGTAGTGTTCGTGTCCTAAGGTGTGTTCAGAAGTTCGACGCGAGTGTCTCAACTCGACCGAGAGATGGCACCTAGAGCGATCATGACATTCATATTTAGGCGGACTTTCATTTTACCCAGTCAAAGAATGTCACGTATGATGACCGTTATAAACCCACTTCAGCATTCAAAAAGGGCGACCGCATCTATCTTATGCGCGACCGTCCCGACAACCACAGCATGGGCAAGATTCCTACTGCAGAGCACTTAAATTTGACCGTTGAAGCAAATTGGAATGCAGCGACCGCACCTTGTCCAAGGGCGACCACGTGAGTCATGAACACGGCCATCCTTGTATCAAGGACGACGGCGAAATGCTTCGAACAATCTATTGAAAATGGTCTGAACTACCAAGACTTAATTCTATTTATCTATAACGGCTAGTCAGACCACATTGGCTATAAATACATCACTATTTTGTTAAGAAAAACTAACGTAAGAGAAGAAAAAAAAAGGGAGAATCAAAAATTTTATAGCCAAGCAACATATTTTCTTTTACTCCAACTTACATTTGAATTGTAATGAATGTTAGGTGTAAGCATTGAAAACACCATTGTAAAAGTTTGAGTGTGAGCTTGAAAAACACTTAGATTGTGAGAGTAAGCCTAGTAAAACTCTTGTAAAGGTTTTGAATGTAAGCCTTAGTAAAACACTTGTCAAGTTAGGTGTGAACTTGTGAAAACACCAAAGTTGGAAGTGAGCTTGTAAAACTTCAAAGATTAGTGATACCTTAATAAGTTGTTAAGGAAGTAGATGTAGGATTGAAGAAAATCCGAACCACTATAAATCTTGTGCGTTCTTTCTTCTTCTCACTACTTAACCAATTCTCTATTCCGCATTTCTTGTTTGTTGAGTTTTTAAAATTGCCATCATTTCTTGTGGAAACCAATTCACCCCCCCCCCCTCTTGGTTGCCATCTTGGGACAACAATTGGTATCAGAGCTTTGAAATTTCTTAAACTTAGTTGTGAAATTTGATCCACAAAGGAAACTTCTTCTTCATCAAAGTCAATCTCTCATTGAAATCTTAACACTATCCTCAGACCCTACTTTGATGGAACTGATTATTCCTATTGGAAACACAAAATGTATTTGTTTCTAGACAGTGAAGGGATTGAACTATGGGATTTTGTGGAAAGTGAGTGGAAACCTCCCACTTATGAAGTTGATGGTGTTCAAGTTCCTCTTCCCAAAGCACAATGGTCAACTATCAATGTCAAAGATTGATTCAAGAATAATAGAGCCGCTTCCATCTTGATGAATTCCATTTCAAGAGAAGAAGGTGGAAGAGTTCAACATTTAACTTGTGCATATTGCATTTGGAAGACACTCGAAAACTACCATGAAGGTACGACTCAAGTGAGATTCACCAAGAAACAAATGCATGTTCATGAGTATGAGCTGTTCAAGATGAAATCAAATGAAAATGTCACCGACATGACAAATCGCTTGCTTGCTATTGTCAATGAACTAAAGAAGTATGGCAAGGTATATGATCAAGGTGATGTAAATAGTAAAATCTTGAGAGCCCTAAGAGCTAGAAAGAACTTTGAATCAAAAGTATCATCCATCGAAGAAGCTCATGATCTTAGCACGTTGAGAACCGACGAGCTTGTGGGAAAACTACTCACATTTGAGCTGCATAGTGAAAAAGAAGAAGATTAAGGTGAGAAAGAAAAGAGAAAACCAATTGCTCTCAAAGCAATCAAAGAAGTTGAGAGCTCAAGCAAAGAAAGTACTGGTGATGAAGATGAAATGGCAATGTTCTCAAAAAGAATTAATGAATGGAAAAGGAAGAAAAGATTACAAGCAAATAAAGGTACACTTTCTAAATTCTCCTTCAAAGATAAATAAAAGAAAAATGAGGTAAAGTGCTATGAATGTGGAAAAACTTGTCACATCAAATTGGATTGCTTCAAAGTAAAGAACAAAAAGAAATGGGACAAAGAAAAGAAAAGGTCTCTCAAAGCCACATGGGATGACTCCTCTTCAAGTGAAGAAGAAGAAGAAGGAATTGTAAACCTATGCCTCATGGCTATTGAGGATGACTCCAATGAGGTAAGTACTCAATCCTTTGATCTAGTAGCACATGACGATATTGATGATTTAGATGATAGTGATTTGATTGAGCACATGAACTTTAAAATAGAAAAATATTTTTCTAAAATGGTGCTCTATAAAGAAAAAAGCTCTAAGTTAGAAAAGGATTTTATATGCTTAAAGAACTCTACCTTAGAATTGAAAACCTCAAATGAACATTTGATGAATTCAATAGAAGAGTTAAATAAAAACTCACATGATTTAGAAAAAATTATTAAAGAGAATGAAATTTTGAAGCATGAACTAAAAGAACTAAATGAATCAATCTCAAGATTTCATAAAGGAAAGGAAGCCTTAGACACATTAATTGGTAACCAAAGATCACCCTCCTTAAAATATGGATTAGGATTTAATGGCTCAACCAACATTGCACCAAGCACAATAACATTTCTAAAAGCATATACAACTAAAATTTCTAATGTTGATATTGTAAAGAACAAAGATGTTTGCACCAAGTCTAAAAGTTCCAAAAGAACCTCTTATGGCTCACTAGGAAATAAAGCTAAATTCTCAAAAAGTAATCATGCATTTATGTACACTAAACTTGCACAAAAGCAATCACATATTTGTAATTGTATGCATAATACTTGGAATACAAAAAGAAAAATGCAAAAATATAAAACACTATAGCAATGCACATATTGCATGAAATTTGGACATAAAAGTCTTTTTTGTCATATAAGAAAGGCTCATCTCAAGTTAGAAGACACCTTTATTACTAACCATCAAGGACCCAACTTCATTTGGGTACCTAAGAGAAGATGACCACTATTGCCTTGTAGGTATGCCTAAAATCTACTATCAACAAAAGCACATTGCTCGTGGATAGTGGGTGCTCAAGGCATATGACCGGGAATGCAAAGCTCTTTACAAGTATTACCTACAAACATGGAGGTAATGTTACTTTTGGAAATGATGCTAAAGGTAAAATTATTGGTGTTGGCTCCATTGGATCAATTGGTAAAGATTTAATAGAAGATGTATGGCTTGTTGATGGGTTGAAACATAATTTGCTAAGTGTTAGTCAATTATGCGATAGAGCATACATTGTTAATTTTGATTCCAAAGGATGCAAGATCACAAATTCAAATGGTGTTATCATATTTAAGGGTACTAGGACAAACAACACTTATAATATTAACATACATTCAATTCATGCATTTAAATGTCTAATGTCTACTAATAATGATGCATGGTTATGGCATAGAAGACTAGGACATGCTGGAATGGATCAATTAAAATATATTTGTAATGAAAACTTAGTTGATGGTCTCCCTAAGATAAAATATGACAAAGATAGAATTTGTGAACCTTGTCAACATGGTAAGCAATATAAGAGCTCATTTAAATCAAAGAATGTTATAAGTACCTCTAGACCTTTAGAGCTCATTCATTTGGATTTGTTTGGACCAAATAGAGTTACAAGCTTAGGAGGCAAATTATATGCATTTGTTCTTGTTGACGATTACTCTAGATTCATATGGGTTAATTTCTTAGCCCAAAAGAATGAAGCTTTTAATTACTTCAAAACGTTTGCAAAAAGAGTTCAAAATGAAAAAGGATATGTGATCACATCTATTAGAAGTGATCATGACAAAGAATTTGAGAATGAAAATTTTCAAAGTTTTTGTAATGAACTTGGCATTTCACATAATTTTTCTGCTCCTAGAACTCCACAACAAAATGGTGTGGTTGAGAGGAAAAATAGAACTTTGGTTGAAATGGCTAGAATAATGCTCAATGAATATGAATTACCATCTTATTTTTGGGCAAAAGCTATTAATACAGCTTGTTACATTACAAATCGTGTTTACAAAAGGCATTTAACTAATAAAACTTCTTATGAGCTATGGAATGGAAGAATTCCCAGAATTGGATATTTTAGAGTATTTGGATGCAAACGCTTTATATTGAACACCAAGGAAAATCTTGGAAAATTTTCATCGAAATCAGATGAAGGCATATTCCTAGGATACTCATCATATAATAAAGCATATAGAGCATTTAACATGAAAACTCTAGTTGTTGAAGAAACAATGCATGTTGTATTTGATGAATCATCTAAACTTGATCAAAAGAAAAGTAGTACTTTCAATGACCCTGCAGGTACGCTTGAACCTCATGAAACTATTGATGCTCCAAAGATCAATCAACATGAACTTGAAGAAATGACTCAAGATCTACCTAAGGATTGGCAATACAAGAAAGATCATCCTAAGGAACTCATCATTTGTGAAACATCTAAGGGAGTAATTACTAGATCTAAAATTAATCATATAGATGTTAATTTTGCTTTTGTTTCTCAAATTGAGCCAAAGACCATTGAGAAGGCTCTAAACGATGAAAATTGGATGACTGCAATGCAAGATGAACTTAATCAATTTGAAAGAAATAATGTTTGGCAACTCACTCCAAGACCTACAGATCATTCTATCATAGGATGCAAATGGGTCTATAGAAATAAGCTTGATGAAAATGGTCACATTGTTAGGAATAAAGCAAGGTTGGTAGCCAAAGGCTACAATCAAGAAGAAGGTATTGACTATGATGAAACATTTGCTCCGGTAGCTAGATTAGAAGCTATTAGAATATTACTTGCTTTTGCATGTCACATGAACTTTAAACTCTTTCAAATGGATGTTAAAAGTGCATTTCTATATGGACTTATAAGCAAAGAAGTTTATGTAGAACAACCTCCTGGTTTTGAAAACTACAAATTTCCTAATCATGTTTTCAAACTCACCAAAGCTTTATATGGATTGAAACAAGCACTAAGAGCTTGGTATGATAGATTTAGTGCATATTTGCTTGAAAATGGTTTTTCAAAAGGAAAAGTTGATACAACTCTCTTTGTTAAAAAGGACAAACATAACATTTTAATTGTACAAATTTATGTGGATGACATAATATTTGGAGCTACTAATGAAACCTTGTGCAAAGAATTTGCTTGTTGTATGACTAGGGAATTTGAAATGAGAATGATGGGTGAACTCAAGTTCTTCCTTGGACTGCAAATCAAGCATTGTAAAGATGGGATCTTCATTAACCAATCCAAATATACAAAAGAACTCATTAAGAAATTTGGAATGAATGGCTGCAAAACTAGCAAGACTCCTATGAGCACATCCTTGAAATTGGGTAAAGATGAAAATGGTAAAGTAGTAGATGAAAAGAAATATCGAGGTATTATTGGATCACTACTTTACTTAACCACTTCTAGACCTGATATAATGTATGGTGTATGTCTTTGTGCTAGATTTCAAACTTGTCCTAAAGAATCACACTTGAATGCTAATAAGAGAATTTTGAAATATTTAAGTGGTACAATGCATTTAGGCCTTTGGTATCCTAAAAACACATCATTTCATATCTTAGGTTTTTCAGATGCGGATTATGCTGGTAGCATCTTAGATAGAAAAAGCACAATAGGAGCATGTCACTTTCTTGGCAATTGTCTAGTTTCTTGGCATAGTAAGAAACAAGCATCGGTTGCTTTATCCACGGCGGAAGTCGAATATGTTGTAGCATGTTTTTGTTGCACACAAGTATTATGGATAAAACAACAATTGCTTGACTATGGCAAAGTGTTTAACAACATCTCCATTAAATGTGACAACACTAGTGCTATCAATTTGTCTAAAAATCCTATCCACCACTCTAGATCTAAACATATAGATATTAGGCATCATTTTTTGAGAGATAATGTACAAAACCAGAATATTGTCTTAGAGTTTATAGATACACATAATCAACTTGCTGATATCTTTACAAAACCTTTGAATGAAGATAGGCTTAACTTCATTAAACTAAATTTAGGTATGATTGATGGAACTTCCCTGAATGGATAAAAGATTGGCTATCAATAAAAATTTCTTAAACATCTCAACGCATATTTTTTTTAATTACAAAAATCCATCATCTTTCATGTCTCTTTCATTTTTAAGCTACTCGCGTTCGCTCTAATGCCTTGAGAGAAAGATTCATCTAAATTGATACCTCTGTGAGCGATCAGGAAACTCTGTGCACGGTCGCAATAATTTAAATAGTTTTGACTGTTGTAGACATTCTCTCCATTCGTGAGCGCACCAATTTTCCTACTGGTCGCTAGAGTGTCTTTTGAGATCGCACCTATACAAATAGGCGACCGCACTCTGTACACTCTGCTCGAAATTTTGTAACTGTTGGCTGTGTGACAGGTTGTGATTTTCAACTCTCAATAGTTATAAACGGCTATTTTCTTAATTTCTTCTATTTAAGACCATTATACATCAGTTACTTGGATCTTTTACTTCTTATAACATACAAACTTCACTTCAAATCTCCAAAACCCTCTCAAGAACATCTCCTTCTCAAACACTCTCTGTTTTCAAGTTTTCTTCCTGTTCTTCAACTCTAATGGCCCCCAAAAAGAAAATTACTTCCAAAGGGAAAGGGAAAGGAAAGAAACCTTCAGGAATCATTATAAGAGAACCAACAGATGTTCCTCCATCTCCTCCACAGTCTATAAGAGGAGAGAAAATTCATAAACCTCACCACCAAACCCCTGAGGAAGATGTGAGATATGCCATGCTAAAGAGAAAGAAATTTGAAGGAACTAAATCTCCTTTTGGTGGGATGCTCTCTACCCTCAACATTAAAGATGAGATTGAAAGTCTACTTGATGTTCTTGGCTGGAGGAAATTCATATTTCCTGAAGAGGTAGGTTATTCTAGTTTAAGTAAGGAATTTCTCATGTTCTTTCAGATTGAAAAGAGTGCAAATTCTGCACTAGGGTGGTATGGGGTTAGATTTAAGTTATTTGACCAATACCTAGCCTTAACATTAGAGGACTTTGGAAAAATCTGGGACTTTCTTGTTGATGGAGTAACCTCCTAAAATGATTTAGCCTTCTCCAATTAAACACTCTCTACCTTTTGGCAAGAAATTTCTATGCAAACCTCATTTGAAAAAGAGTCAAAAGCTAGACACATCAAATCCCTCACCCATTGGATGCTTCATATGATCATCACCTACACCATACATCAAAGGGCTGATGGGAATTAAAAGGTAACAAAAAGAGATCTCATCCTCTTATATGCTTTCACCCACAACATCCAAATGAACACAACAAAGTTCTTGATTGACACATTATATCACCATACTGTCATAAGAACTGGAACTTTCTTCTTGTCCTCACAAATAACTCAAATAGCTAGGCACATGAACTTACTAATGATCTCAACTTAGCTACCTTGAGAAACCCTTTCAATCTTGCCTCAAGTGCCATCACCATTGACTATCTAGAACATGCTGGCCGTGTAAGAAAGATTGAGGGTACATATGTGTATTGCTTTGGCAAATGAGGTGTTATGGATAGACAAAAGAAAAGACCAAGGTACACCATTGAGGAAGAAGGAGACTCCTTGGAAGTACTGTTGAACTACCTCCAAAAGCTTCCTCATCTAAACATACTCAAACTAGCTCTCCCACAAAACTCATTCTAAAAGCTATCAAATCACTCTCAAGAAAACTCTCTCGGTTCAAGAAAAGTGTCTCCAAGAGATTCAATCACTTGAACAAAAGGATTGACCTTATATCTCACATGCATCATGATCTATATGACATGCAAGGCAAACTGGACTTGCCTCAATGTAATCTTGAGGATTGGGATATAAGTGATCACATAGAAAGTCTCCCTTAAGAAGAAGAATCTTTCAGTACTAGCTCTACCAGCAATGTCCCTCTTGATAAGGGAAAAGCTCCTCTAGAAGAAGAAGAGCTAGATGAGGATGAAGATTCTTATTAATTTATTTTTCTTGTTTTTGGCTGTGTCTTGTTGTTTTGATTTTGTTTTCTTTTCTCTGCTTTCTTTTTTGCACTATCTTTGTACTGCCCTCTATCTAATAACATTGTGTTTTATATACATAAACTTCTCATTGTCTCTTATATCATGCATTTTGCCTATGACAAAGGGGGAGAGAAAGACAGATATAAAATAAGAGATAGACAAAGAGGGAGAGATATAAAATGAGAATGATATTTTACTAATGAACCAAGTTATACATTTGAATGGTATTATACAAATGCACCTAGTTGTATTCCAACATAAACATGATTCATGCATATGTTTAGGGGGAGCATTGTAAAAATTTATTAACATTCAACACATGAGCATTTTAAATTAAGAGAGATTGTTAGTCAATCTAATTTACATTTTTTTTTCAAATTATATCATCATTCCATTTGATTGTCAAAGTCAAAATGGGGGAGATTGTTAGACAAATGATCTCAATTTTGATCCTTGACAACTCAAATTGAATGACTTATTTAACATGTGTTTAAAGAACTTTGTTGCAGGATTAGATTTATTTGAACATAGCATATTTAGCGGTCGCACGAGACATGAAGACGACCGCCCCCACTCTATTGCAGGATGAAACCATATCATAGTAGGTTTCGAGGTTAGAAACCCAACTTCAATCGCGACCGCACTTACACAAGAGAGACCTTCCTACAATCATGGACGACTACAACATAAGAAACCCAAATCATCCAAATTACAGTAAGGTTCGCGGTAACAAGAATGATGAAGGATACGATCTTGCTTATCACTATAGCGACCGCCCTTTAGTATCCGCGACCACACTGATGATTTAGGAGAAATCTGCTTAAACTGACAGTAGTGTTCGCATCCTAAGGTGCATCCAGAAGTTCAATGTGAGTGTCTCAACTCGACCGCGATATGGCACCTAGAGCTACCGCGACATTCATATTTAAGTAAGGTTCACGGTGTCAAGAACGGTGAAGGATACGGTCTCGCTTATCAATGTAGCGACCGCCTTTTAGTATTCGCGACTGCACTAATGATTTAGGAGAAATCTGCTTAAACTAATAGTAGTGTTCACGTCCTAAGGTGCGTCTAGAAGTTCAACGTGAGTGTCTCAACTCGACCGCGAGATGGCACCTAGAGTGACCGCGACATTCATATTTAGGCAGACTTTCATTTTGCCCAGTCAAAGAATGTCACGTGTGATGACCGTTATAAACCTACTTCAGCATTCAAAAAGTGCGACCGCACCTATCCTATGCGCGACCGTCCTGACAACCATAACATGGGCAAGATTCCTGCTGCAGAGCACTTAAATTTGACCATTGAAGCAAATTTGAATGCAGCGACCGCACCTTGTCCAAGGGGGACCGCGTGAGTCATGAACGCGACCATCCTTGTATCAAGGACGATCGCGAAATGCTTCGAACAGTCTATTAAAAATGGTCTAAACTGCCAAGACTTAATTCTCATTATCTATAATAGCTAGTCAGACCACATTGGATATAAATACATTGCTATTCTATTAAGAAAAACTAATGTAAGAGAAGAAAAAAAAGGGAGAATCAAAAATTTTATAGCCAAGCAACATATTTTCTTTTACTGCAACTTACATTTGAATTGTAATGAATGTTAGGTGTAAGCATTGAAAACATCATTGTAAAAGTTTGAGTTTGAGCTTGAAAAACTCTTAGGTTGTGAGAGTAAGCCTAGTAAAACTCTTGTAAAGGTTGTGGGAGTAAGCCTAGTAAAACTCTTGTAAAGGTTTTGAGTGTAAGCCTTAGTAAAACACTTGTCAAGTTAGGTGTGAACTTGTGAAAACACCAAAGTAGGAAGTGAGCTTGTAAAACCTCAAAGATTAGTGATACCTTAACAAGTTGTTAAGGAAGTGGATGTAGGATTGAAGAAATTCCGAACCACTATAAATCTTGTGAATTCTTTCTTCTTCTCACTACTCAACCAATTCTCTATTCCGCATTTCTTATTTGTTGAGTTTTTAAATTTGCCATCATTTCTTGAGGAAACCAATTCACCCCGCCCCTCTTGGTTGCCATCTTGGGCAACAGAAAGTTTGTTGAGTTTAAGCTTCTTTTCCTTTCATATCTTCAATATCCCCATCTTGAAAGGATGATAAAACAAAATCCTCTTCTAATCCTTTTCCTACTATGAAGGTTGCTGGTGGTGGCACCTTGTTGAACCTTGGAAATGGATTACCTTTGGTATTGGGCTTATCCGACTCAGGCAACTTGCCATTATCAATTAAATTTTGGATCTCATGCCTCAACTTCATACAATTTTCCATTTCGTGTCCAGGCCTTTGATAGAATTAGCAAAATGCATTAGTATCAAAATTAGGTGGAAGAGGATTAGGCAAAGGATGAGGAGTCAAGGGTTGTAACAATCCCTTCTTTTGTAGCTTATTGAGAACCCAAAACAGTGGCTTCCCTAATTCTAAAAACTGCCTCATTCCTACTTGACTAGTGGCATTAACATCAACTTCTATTTTTATGCTTTGATTGCCCGACTGGTAGTTCCCTTTCTCATTCCTTTTTATTGAAAAGTGATTCTTCTCCCTTTCCCACTCTTCAATTTTAGACCAACTTGGAGAAGATATTTGAAATCTCTTATAAGGGTGTGAGACATCCTTTCACTGAGATTGGGCAGGATGCCTCTGACGATCATCCTTATGTGATCAGATTCATTGGGTCTTTCTTGAGCAAAGCGGCCTTGTTTCTCCATCTCTTCCCATAGTCCACAAAATTCTCATTTGGCCTTTGTCTAATGGACTCAACTTCCATTAAGGCAACTTCCATTTCAACATTATATCTATATTGTCAGATAAAGGCCTTGTATAGCAGATCCCAATTCTTTTGTGTTCCATCATCTAAGGTATTGAACCAATTTTGGACAACAGGGTCTAATGAGAGCATAAAGTACCTTAGAATTTGAGCCTTAGTAGCTTGGGCAGACTGCATAGCAGTGATATATTGCTTGACATGGAGATAGGGGTTGATAAGAGCATTTTTATATTTGTTTTTAGTATGATTTCTATGTGTTTTTAGTTAATGTTTTATTTGATTTTGGTTTAAAGTTTGTTTTAAGTGTTTATTTTAGGTCAAAGTGCAAAAACTCCCTTGGATGATCAAAACAATGAAGAAAAAGCAAGAAGCAAGAAAGACATGGCCAAGCCAAAGCAAGCTTTGCCGTGTCCCTCAAATGAAATCCAAGATAGTAGTTGACACACCCAGAGACACGACCAAGCCACTGGCCGTTTCTCACCCAAGGAACAAAACCAAGCAAAGAAGGAAAGAAGAGAAGCAGTAGCTGACACACCCAGGTGACACACCCAAGCCAGTGGTCGTGTCACATGACACGGCCACAAGCTTGGCAGTGTCACCCACTGGAAGCAAAGAAGAGAATTGGTAAAATGAAGAAATAGAAGGTGACACAGCCAGCAAGCTTGGCCGTGTCCCAAAGCAAAACAAGAGACACGGCTAAGCCACTCATGGCTTGGCTGTGTCGCCCTATAAAAACTTGAATTCTTCTGCACAAATTGAGGGACAAGTGGGAGACAAACCAATTACTTTTGCCAAAAGAAATACAAAACAAAGAGAGAGTGGGGAACAAGAGAGAGTGGTGAGAGCTAGTGTGAGTTGGGAAGCATGGCTTGAGTTTTGGAGGGAAATAAAAAGAGAAGAAGAGGGAGTTTTAAGGGGATGGAGAGTTTGGTCGTGGAGACTGGAATAAGGGAGAAGGAACCAACAGCTGGAGCAAAGAGGAGAGTCTTGAGCTGAGTTTGAAGAAGCAGATACATCCTATACAAGACCTAAACCAAGAATCAAGGATTGAAGTGAAGAAATACAAATTTTTCGCCATGGATTGTTTGGTTTCTTTTACTCATTTCTCTTATTCTGTTTTTCTGGTTTTGAACATGGACTAATTCCTTCTCTATCTAGATATTGATGAACCCTAGCTTATTTGTATGGATTGAATAATTATATTTATTTGAATCATTTGATTGTGTTGTTTTATTCTTATGATGCTTAATGATTTATTTCCAATTGATAATAGCATGCTTATTGATTGGTTACCATTTTCATATTATTAACTTGAGAAAGCTTGATATGAATTGAATACTCATAAGGGTTGAGGATTGATTGGAGTGCTAGAGATAGACTTACAAGATCCTTTGGTTTATAGTTCCTTGTTCTTAATGCAAGATCTATTTAATTGTGTTTGAGAAGAGATTCCGGCACTCTACTTAGTGATTAGGGATTAATCCACTCGAGAGAGGTTTTAGTCTAATTTAGATGAATGCCAACTCAAATCTATTGAATGATTTAACTAAATTGATTGTTCATAAATATCATTAAGGCTAGGGGGATTCAATATCTGGATAGTATTATTATTATAAATCCTTTTTGCACAACATTTAATTTCCCTTTTACTTTCAGTTATTAAATTAGTTGTTTTTAATTACAGAGCATCACACAACTATTAATTTGCTAAACAACGGTTAAGGTTTGCACTAGTACTTGGCCTTGTCACCAGTGGAATGATAACTCACTCACTACTATATTACTTGGGTGACCCGTGCAGTTGCAGTATTGCTATAGCACTAGGTTTGATGCACCAAGTTTTTGGCGCCGCTGCCGGGGACAACGGTTTCAATATTAGTAATATAATTAAGAGTGTTGATTTAGTTTTATTTTCATTTGTTTCTAATATTGGTTCTTGCTTATTTACTATCCTTTTAGGTGTTTCTTACCATTTATGACCAGAGCTAGCTCATCCCAACTGCTTGAGTTAGACCCAGAGCTAGAGAGAACGTTGAGGAGAAAGCGAAAGGAAGAAGGGGAGGCAGTTTTGGAAGACGCAAAAACAAAAATAAATCTGGAAATAGATGAAGAAGAAGAGCTTGAAGTGATGGAAGGAGCTGGGCCAAGGAAAATGCAGGAGTTTGCTAAGCCTAATCTCAATGGAGCTGAATCTAGTATCCAGAGGCTGATAGTTGCTGTAAACAATTTCGAAATAAAGGCAAATGTAATTCAAATGGTGTAGCAGACTTGTCAGTTCGATGGGTTTCCTGATGAAGATCCTAATGCACATATTGAGAATTTTCAGAAAATATGTGATACATTCAAGATAAATAATGTCTCAGATGATGCAATTAGGCTGAGGTTGTTCCCATTTTCCCTTAGAGATAGACCAAAGAAGTGGCTAAAATCTTTTTTCTCCAAGAACCTTCACCACATGGGGTCAGTTGGCAGAGAAATTCTTAGAAAAATACTTCCCAATGTCCAAAACTGCTAAGTTGAGGAATGATATCTCATCCTTTTTGCAGCAAGATGGTGAGACCCTTTATGATGCCTGGGAAAGATTTAAAGATTTGTTGAGAAGGTGTCCTCATCATGGACTTCCACTATGGCTACAAATTCAAACATTTTACAATGGGTTGAATTATGTAAGTAAGCAATCCATTAATGCAGCAGCCGATGGTACCATAAACAACAAGACACCTGAACAAGCAAGGGATTTAATTGAAGACATGGCTATCACCAATTATCAGTGGCAAGCCCCAAGGGAGCAAGGAAAGCTAAAGGTCATGGGTTCACACCAATTAGATCTTGTGGTGGCTTTGACAGCCCAATTGGAAGCATTGAATAAAAAATTTGAATCCTTGACCTCTTCTTTTTCTTTTTATTGTACTTCAGCCCTTTTCTCTTCCACATTAC
This sequence comes from Garcia nutans, assembly GCA_947685225.1. NCBI lineage: Eukaryota > Viridiplantae > Streptophyta > Magnoliopsida > Malpighiales > Euphorbiaceae > Garcia > Garcia nutans. The sequence goes on along the minus strand of CANTUV010000032.1, from coordinate 41,198,941 downwards.
CCTTGATCTCTTTTCCACTCCTTAGTGTAATTGCCTTAAGTTGCTTTTTAGGATTTGCCTCAGTGTTGCCGGATAAGGTACTCTAGGTCGGTATTCCTTCAATATGTGGCTGCTTTCTTGCGGCTGCTTCTCTCTCTCACTTTCTAGTGCAGCTTTCTCTCCCGAAGTGATAGGAGGATCGTTGTCTTTTTCTTTTTATTGTACTTCAGCCCTTTTCTCTTCCACATTACCCTTGATCTCTTTTCCACTCCTTAGTGTAATTGCCTTAAGTTGCTTTTTAGGATTTGCCTCAGTGTTGCTAGGCAAACTTCCTTGTGGTCTCTCATTGAGCAGCTTGGCAATTTGCCCCACCTGATTCTCCAAATTATGAATAGAGGCTTGCTGATTTCTTACGGTGGTTTCAGTTGATTGGAGCCTAGTTTCAGAAGCTGCTATAAATTTTTACATCATGTCCTCCAAACTACTCTTTCTTGGAGGGGCAGCTTGTTGATGTTGGGGCTGCTGGAATCCAGGGGGAGGTCTTGGATTATTTTGATTATTCCATGAGAAATTTGGATGATTTCTCCACCCCGGATTGTATGCGTTGCTGTAGGGGTTAGGAAGTTTGCCTAGCAACACTGAGGCAAATCCTAAAAAGCAACTTAAGGCAATTACACTAAGGAGTGGAAAAGAGATCAAGGGTAATGTGGAAGAGAAAAGGGCTGAAGTACAATAAAAAGAAAAAGACAACGATCCTCCTATCACTTCGGGAGAGAAAGCTGCACTAGAAAGTGAGAGAGAGAAGCAGCCGCAAGAAAGCAGCCACATATTAAAGGAATACCGACCTAGAGTACCTTATCCGGCAAGGTTGAACAAGGACAAGATTGATGCTCAGTTTGGTAAGTTTCTCAAACTTTTTAAACAATTGCACATTAATATTCCATTTGCTGAAGCTTTGTCACAGATGCCTAAATATGCTAAATTTTTGAAAGATATCCTTTCTAACAAAAGGAAACTTGAGGAAGTGTCTTTAGTGCAGTTATCTGAAAAGAGTTCAGGAATTTTGCAAAGGAGGTTACCTAAGAAGTTAAAAGATCTAGGTAGTTTTACCATTCCATGTTTAATAGGTAACCTTGAGGTCAAGAGTGCATTAGCTGATTTGAGGGCTAGCATAAGTGTTATGCCCTATAAAATTTTCAAAGAGTTAGGCATTGGTAAACCTAAACCAACACTTATGACCATCCAACTTGCTGATAAGTCAGTAGTCCACCCTCGTGGCATTATAGAAGATGTGTTGGTAAAAGTTGGGGATTTCATTTTCCCCAATGATTTTGTTGTCATTGATATTGATGAGGATGCGGATGTTTCACTTATTCTTGGTAGGCCATTTTTAAATACAGTCCGTGCCCTTATCGATGTTCATGATGGCACATTAACTTCGAGAGTGGGTGATGAGAAAGTTATTTTCAGGATACATGATGCCATGAAACATTCACTTTCACTTGATGAAGCGGAATCATGCAATGATGTTGTTGAGCATGAGACTGTAAATTGTGTTACTAACATTGTTTCCAAGGATCCCCTTGAGTTGTGTTTATTGTAAGAAAATGTTGAGGGTCAAGAAGCAATGGAGCAGCTTGCTTTTCTTGAAGCAAGCAATTCGTTCAAATGCAGGGCATATGAGACTATTAAGATGCCAAAGGAAGAGAAGCCAAAACCATCGGTGATTGATCCACCCAACTTGGAACTAAAATCTCTTCCAGCTCACCTTGAGTATGGATTTCTGGCAGAGAAAAAGAAATTACCAATAATTCTGAGTTCCCACCTATCTTCTGAGCAGAAAGAAAAACTTATCCAGTTGTTGCAAAAACATAAGAAAGTGATAGCTTGGAAGATAGCAGACATCAAAGGTATCAGTCCATCCTATTGCACTCACAAGATACTGATGGAGGACGAATTCAAGCCGGTAGTGCAACCACAAAGGAGACTAAACCCAAAGATGAAAGATGTAGTGAAGGCTGAAGTGATAAAACTACTTGATGCAGGGATTATATATCCAATCTCGGATAGTTCTTGGGTGAGCCCAGTCCAGGTAGTACCAAAGAAAGGAGGGGTGACTGTGGTCCCTAATGAAAATGATGAGCTGATTCCAACAAGAACAATTACCGGTTGGAGGGTTTGAATAGACTACAGGAAATTGAATGATGCAACTAGGAAAGACCATTTTCCTTTACCCTTCATTGATCAGATGTTGGAGAGGTTATCCGGGCATGAGTATTACTATTTTTTGGATGGTCTTTTAGGTTATTTCAAAATTCCTATCGCCCCAAATGTAATATCCCTAGAAGTTTTAATATAAATGTTGTTTGATTTGAATCAAATGTATATGTGTTTTGGAAAGGAAAAGATTGTTTAGAGGGAATGTATATGTTATATATATGGTAATATATATAACATATATGCAAGTCAAATGGGTGGTCAAGGGAAGAAGATATTTTATTTGTTGATTGTGAATTTACTAAAGAGAGCAAGTGATTAAGAAGGATATTAAAACAAATTAAAAGAGGGTGTTCAGGTAATTCCTTGTTTTGGAATACTTGGTGGAGATTTAAAGAGAAGTTTGACTTTGTTTCTTTATGTTCTTTTCTTCTTTTCCATTGTGTTGGCCGGCTAATCCCAAGACAAGAGAAAGCAAGAGAGCAAAAGAGGATTTGAATGTTCTAAGCTCAAATTGAAGGAAGATCTAAGTGATCAAGTTGGTGATTCAAGAAGTTTCATTACTTTGGTGAGTCCTCTTTTGATTTCTTTGCTTATTTGAAGTTGTATTTGAGTTTGATAGATTATTTAAGGGTCTGTTGTTTGATTGTGATATGTTTAAGAGTGATTGATTAGATTGATTGTGGATTTTAGGGATGGATTGAAGAAAAGAGTAAGTTAGTTGGAAGAGATGGTGTTGTATTTGTGTGTAATGTTTGTGATGATATTTGTGATTTGTGTTTGATGTAGGTGACGAGTTGTTTTGGTGTTTTTGTAAGTTTAAGATGGTTTTTGGGTATGTTTTGTTAAGTTTGTTTGAAGTGGATGTTGGTGAAAAGAAGTGTTTTGTTGTTTTGGCCGGAATCTGGGTTTTTGGCCTGACACGCCTATGAGCACGTTCAGATTCTTAGGCGTGTCAATGGTGTTGGTGGTAGTAGGATTGACACGACCAGTAACATGCCCGTGTTATTGAGCGTGTCATAGCTACTGTGAGATTGGAGAATTGACACGGCCATGAGCACGCTCACGTTGTTGGACGTGTCGATGTTTCTGAGAGACAGAATGTATTACACGCCCAGTGACACGCCCGTGGTTCCGAGCGTGTAAAAGCTTCTGTGTTGTGGAGTTAGGGCACGGTCAGGGACAGGCCCGTGTGGTTGAGCGTGTCATGTATAGAGTTTGCCCTAGTTAACTCTTAACTTGATTATCTCATGTGTATTCCTAAGCAAGTGTATGTTATTATGTTTGGATTAGGTCTTGAAGAAAGTGATTTGTCTTTGATCTAAGAAGTAAAGGAATCTTGGAAAAGGAAGTGTTTAGAGTTGTGTGAATTGTTATTGAGGTAAGTACAAATATTGCATTATTACATTGTTGAATTATATGAATAATGTACTTTGTTATGTTTATATCAATGGTGCTTTATGTGTCATGTGAATGATATGATGATGTAATTGATTGTGTATTTGAAAGATGAATTGCTATAATGTGGATTGAGATGTGATGGAATATAAAGCCATTGTGATTGACTATAATGACTTTAATGAGGCATGTTTGCCTAATTGATAATGAAGATTGAGAATGGAATTGATAATGAAATAATGAATGAATTGTGTGTCTTATGTGTTATTCCATTTTTAGAGTTTTGTTGATTGGTGGCATGCCTATTAGTAACAATCTCTTGAAGTTAGGTTGGAATTGATCCTTGAAGCCAAGTTGGGTTGAAGTTTAACATGTTTTACTCCCCTTGAAGCTTGGTTGGGTCTAGTCCTTGAAGCCTAATTGAGATGTTACAACCCTTGAAGCTATGTTGGGTTGGTTCTTGAAGCCAAGTTGGGTTGATACTTAGCATGCTTTGTTCCCCTTGAAGCTTGGTTGAACCTAATCCTTGAAGCCTAGTTGGGATTATGATAATGATGAATGTAATAATTGAACCAAAACATTAACTCTAAAAATTGAATGGCATATTAGTGTCTTTTGGGCCCATGCTTGTCTTTGTTTAAATGTGATTTATTAATGGTAAAATAATTGAATAATGAGATCTATGGAAGGACTTTGAAATGTGATATGTTTATATGTGTATGGTTTATGAAATATAAAGGTGTGATATTAGCTTTCCACCTATAATGTTGTCTTTATTATGAAAATGTGTGACATTACATTGCATTAAAGCATATTGTTAGTATACTATGTACTACTAAGCCGTTGGCTTAGCGCGATAGTGGTTGATCGCGCAGGTGACAGGGTTGAACCCGAGAGTTCCTCGAGACCGAGTGAGACTAGGCATTGAAGATTTTATTTTTGGGACTTAAAGATCAGAGAAGGGCTGCCAATCATGTATAACTTCTTTATATTTTGTAAATTATTTATTCTAATGTATTCATATATGTAAATATTTTATAAATTCCGATGCGTATTAAGTAAACTTATATATCTATTTTGTTTATATTACAAGTTAATTACTTTATTTTCTACAGTGTATAATGGGAAGGAATATCTTATCATTTACAATGATTTAAATGTTAAAGAAAACCGTAGCATCCCTATATTCAGTGTTCGTATATTACAGTGTGGTGTTTTGTAGTGTGCGTGTACAGGATATAGGGGTGTTACAATTGTTTTGGTATCAGAGCCTAGGTTTGAGATTCTCAACCTAGGTAAAATGTAAGAAAAAGAATATTTTGACTTTAAAAGTTAGTTTTTGAATAACATACATGTTTGGTATTGGCAGTCTCTGATCTTTAATGAGATGTATTCTGCTGTGTTTGCAGATATAGGTTGTGATGGATTCTCACTTACGTCGGTCAGTAGAAAGTAGTGCTGAGAGTGTAGCTCCGGATGAGGTTAGGGATGGAGTTAGAGTTGATAGTGCAGGAGAGGTACCTGCTTCTGTGTCGGGGAGACCAGCTGGTGAGGAGGTTCCGCCAGTTTGGCTTAGGCATGTGGTAGAGATATTGAGGCAAGCACCAGTGTAACCACCGCCACCACCCCCATAGCCTTTGGTATCAGTGAGACATTACGATAAATTAAGGAAGTATGGAGCTGAAGATTTTCTGGGTACTATTGATCCAGCTGTAGCTGAGCAGTGGCTAGATAAAGTACAGAGAATATTCATTCAGTTGCAAGCCACTCCAGAAGAAAAATTTTATTATGCAAGATCATTGTTGCAGAAGGATGTATATGATTGGTGGAAGACAGTGCCCCATGCTATGGATGATCCACCTACATTGTCCTATACTGATTTTCTAAGAGAGTTTGAATTGAAGTATACTCCGAGGGAGTACAAAGATGTGAAGAAGATGGAGTTTTTGAGTTTGAAGCAAGACAACCGGTCAGTAACAGAATATGAGGTTGAGTTTATCCGGTTGAGCCATTATGCTGAGGGTATTATATCTGATGAGATTGATAGATGCAGGAGATTTGAGGAGGGATTGAGGCCCTCTATTATGTGTCTTGTGGCTGGATCTAGATATCATGATTTTTCCCAGCTTATTGCAGCAGCTAGGAGTGTGGAGAGAGCTCAGGGCATTGCAGCAGCTGCTTCTGAGGAAGAGATTCGGGTTAGGAGACCCCAGTTTGAAGTAGGGTCTTTCATCTGTAAAGAGAGGTAAAGGAAGTTTTGTTCCTCGGGTTAGTAGGAGTCAGAGGCCAGCTGGTAGGTCAATACAGTTTCAGAGGCAGAGATCGAGACCTACAGTTTCAGTGGCGAGTGCTCTGACCCCAGTGATTCAGAGATCCACTCTACCCATATGTATTTATTGTGGTAGGCCACATGGTGGTACTTGTTGGAAGATTGGTGTAGCAGGAATATGTTTCAAATGTGGGTTGCCTGATCATTTTGTTAGAGAGTGTCCTGAGAGGCAGGAGCATATGTTGGTAGATTCTGCAGCTTCTCGACCTAGTGTGAGGGGAGGTCGAGGAGGCAGAAGTTTCAGCAGAGGAGGCAGATCTGGGTTCAGTCCTAGAGGAGGTTCTACATCCAGGGAGAGTAGACCAGAGGAGGCTGGATCTTCTCAGAGGATATATGTGATGCAGAGGCAGCCAGATGCTTCAGCAGTCATAGCGGGTACTTTCTCTTTATTTGGTATTTCAGTACTTGCTTTGATTGATCCAGGATCTACTCATTCATATATTAGTGCATCTGTTTTGCCTGTGTCTGAATTGTATGCTGAATCCCTAGGATTTGATGTATTGGTGACAAATCCTTTAGGGCATAGTGTGATTGTTAGCAAGGTGCACCGAGATAGTGAAGTAGTGGTGCAAGGTGAGGAGTTTCGTGGAGATCTGATTGAAATACCTTTTAAGGAATATGATTTGATCCTAGGCATGGACTGGTTATCTAGACATGGAGTTGTGGTAGATTGTCAAAAGAAACTTGTTACCTTGAGAACCGGTGATGGTAGAGATGTGATAGTATCTAGTGAGCAGGGACAGCTAGCATCCTTGTTTGTTTCAGCTGTTGCAGCTAGGAGGTTGATTAGAAAAGGGTGTGATGCTTATCTTGCTCATATTTTGGATACTAGAGTAGTGAGTTCTCAACTTGATAGTATACCTATAGTTGCAGAGTTTCCAGATGTGTTTCCAGAGGAGTTGCCAGGGTTGCCTCCTGAGAGAGAGGTGGAGTTTGGTATTGAATTATTGCCTGGTACTACTCCTATCTCTATTACACCTTATAGAATGGCACCTGCTGAATTGAAAGAATTGAAGGTGCAGTTGCAGGAGTTGTTGGATAAAGGGTTTGTTCGCCCTAGTGTTTCACCGTGGGGAGCTCCTGTTTTGTTTGTGAAGAAGAAGGATGGTACTATGAGATTGTGTATCGATTATAGGCAATTGAACAAGGTGACTGTTAAAAATAAAAATCATTTGCCTAGAATTGATGATCTCTTTGATCAATTGAAGGGTGCAGCAGTGTTTTCCAAGATTGATTTGAGATCAAGGTACCATCAGTTGAGGGTTAGAGCTGAAGATGTTCCTAAGACAGCCTTTCGTACAAGGTATGGGCATTATGAGCTTCTAGTTATGCCTTTTGGTTTGACGAATGCACCTGCAGCTTTTATGGATTTGATGAATAGGGTGTTTAGGCCCTATTTGGATCAGTTTGTGGTAGTTTTTATCGATGATATTTTGGTGTATTCGCGTAATGAGGAGGAGCATGACAAGCATCTGCGGACTGTGCTGCAAATTTTGAGAGAGAAGAAATTGTTTACTAAACTATCGAAGTGTGAGTTTTGGCTTGACCAAGTAACTTTTCTCGGTCATATAGTTTCAGCAGAGGGTATTAGAGTTGATCCGAGTAAAGTTGAAGCTATTTTGAATTGGAGTCCACCAAAGTCTGTGACTGAAGTTAGAAGTTTTATGGGTTTGGCAGGCTATTACCGACGGTTTGTGAAAGGATTTTCTTTGATATCTACTCCACTTACCATATTACTTTGAAAGGGAGTTAGATTTGTGTGGACAGGTCAGTGTCAGGCTAGCTTTGAACAGTTGAGAGAAATGTTGACCCAAGCGCCTGTTCTTACTTTACCTGTGGAAGATAAACCATATGTGATTTACAGTGATGCTTCACATAGTGGTTTGGGTTGTGTTTTGATGCAAGAAGGTAAAGTTATAGCTTATGCTTCTCGACAGTTGAAACCGCATGAGCTCAATTATCCAACCCATGATTTAGAGTTAGCAGCCATTGTGTTTGCATTGAAGATTTGGCGACACTATTTATATGGGGAGAAGTGTTTTATCTATACAGACCATAAAAGTTTGAAATATTTGGGGGTTCAGAGAGAGCTCAATCTTCGGCAGAGACAATGGTTGGAGTTGATCAAAGACTACGATTGTTTGATTGATTATCATCTTGGTAAGGCAAACGTTGTTGCTGATGCATTGAGTCGGAAGTCTTTAGCAGGTTTGACTGTTTATTCACTCTCGTTGCTTGTTGAGTTGAGAGCATTGCATGCTAGCTTTGTATCTTGTGATGATGGTGCATTGTTGGCACAGTTGCAATTGAAACCGGTATTGTTGGATCAGATTAAAGAGGCTCAATTAGCTGATGAGAAGATTCAAAAGATTGTTTCAGATTGCCAGAATGGAAAGAGTCGAGATTTTATTGTGAGAAGTGATGGGAGTCTTTGGTTTAAGAACAGATTGTGTGTACCTGATGATGCTAGTTTGAGAAGGATTATTTTAGAAGAAGCACATCAGTCAGTATTTGCTATGCATTCGGGCAATACAAAGATGTATCATCATTTGAAGCAGTATTACTGGTGGTCCGGTATGAAGCGAGACATAGCGGAGTTTGTATCCAAATGTCTCACGTGTCAGAGGGTGAAAGCTGAGCATCAAGTTCCAACAGGGTTGCTTCAACCTTCATCAGTGCCTGAATGGAAATGGGAAAGAGTGACAATGGATTTTGTGTCTGGTCTACCATTGACACAAAGGAAGCATGATGCTATTTGGGTGATTGTTGATAGGTTGACTAAGACAGCTCATTTTCTTCCGGTTCGGATGGATTATTCTCTAGAGAGGTTAGCTGAGCTGTATATCCATGAGATTGTGAAGTTGCATGGTGTCCCAATTTCTTTAGTGTCTGATCGAGATCCCTGGTTTACTTCAAGGTTTTGGAAGAGTTTACATGGTGCTTTGGGTTCTCGACTGCATTTTAGTACTGCTTTCCATCCGCAGACAGATGGGCAGTCAGAAAGGGTGATACAGATTATTGAGGACATGTTGAGAAGCTGCGTCATTGATTTCTCTGGGAGTTGGGATAGATTCTTGCCCCTTGTGGAATTTGCATACAATAACAGTCATCAATCTAGCATTGGGATGGCACCATTTGAGGCATTGTATGGTAGAAGATGTAGGACGCCTCTATGTTGGAATGAAACTGGAGAAGGGAAGTTAATTGGTCCTGATTTGGTTAAAGAAACTGAAGAGAAAGTGAAAATGATTCGAGAAAGGTTGAAAGAAGTGTCAGACCGACAGAAATCTTATTCAGATTTGAAGAGGAGAGACATTGAGTATAATGTTGGAGATAAAGTATTTTTGAAAGTGTCTCCTTGGAAGAAGATTTTGAGATTTGGTCGAAAAGGAAAGCTGAGTCCTCATTTCATTGGACCTTATGAAGTATTGGAAAGAATTGGACCAGTTGCTTATCGGCTTGCTTTGCCACCTGAGTTGGATAGGATCCATAATGTATTCCATGTTTCTATGTTGAGGAGGTACAGGTCGGATCCATCTCATGTTTTGCCAATTGAATCTATCGAAATGAGTTCAGATCTGACATTTGAAGAAGAACCAATTGCTGTTTTGGCACGTGAAGTGAAAGAATTGAGAAATAAGAAAGTGCCACTTGTGAAGATTTTGTGGAAGAATCATGCAAAGGAAGAGGCGACATGGGAAAGTGAACAATCAATGCGAGATCAGTATCCTCAATTGTTTCGGACTTGATGACAAGTAATTTCGAGGATGAAATTTCTTTTTAGAGAGGGAGAATTGTAATATCCCAGAGTGTGCCCTAGAAGTTTTAATATAAATGTTGTTTGATTTGAATCAAATGTATATGTGTTTTGGAAAGGAAAAGATTGTTTAAAGGGAATGTATATGTTGTATATATGGTAATATATATAACATATATGCAAGTCAAATGGGTGGTCAAGGGAAGAAGATATTTTATTTGTTGATTGTGAATTTACTAAAGAGGGCAAGTGATTAAGAAGGATGTTAAAACAAATTAAAAGAGGGTGTTTAGGTAATTCCTTGTTTTGGAATACTTGGTGGAGATTTAAAGAGAAGTTTGACTTTGTTTCTTTATGTTCTTTTCTTCTTTTCCATTGTGTTGGTCAGATCATCCAAAGACAAGAGAAAGCAAGAGAGCAAAAGAGGATTTGAATGTTCTAAGCTCAAATTGAAGGAAGATCTAAGTGATCAAGTTGGTGATTCAAGAAGTTTCATTACTTTGGTCTCTTTTGATTTCTTTGCTTCTTTGAAGTTGTATTTGAGTTTGATAGATTATTTAAGGGTGTGTTGTTTGATTGTGATATGTTTAAGAGTGTTTGATTAGATTGATTGTGGATTTTAAGGATGGATTGAAGAAAAGAGTAAGTTAGTTGGAAGAGATGGTGTTGTATTTGTGTGTAGTGTTTGTGATGATATTTGTGATTTGTGTTTGATGTAGGTGTGGAGTTGTTTTGGTGTTTTTGTAAGTTTAAGATGGTTTTTGGGTATGTTTTGTTAAGCTTGTTTGAAGTGGATGTTGGTGAAAAGAAGTGTTTTGTTGAGTGTTTTGTTATTTTGGCCGGAATCTGGGTTTTTGGCCTGACACGCCCATGAGCATGTTTAGATTCTTAGGCGTGTCAATGGTGTTGGTGGCAGTAGGATTGACACGACCAGTAACATGCCCGTGTTATTGAGCATGTCATAGCTACTGTGAGATTGGAGAATTGACACGGCCATGAGCACGCTCACGTTGTTGGACGTGTCGATGTTTCTGAGAGACAGAATGTATTACACGCCCAGTGACACGTCCGTGGTTCCGAGCGTGTAAAAGCTTCTGTATTGTGGAGTTAGGGCACGGCCAGGGACACGCCGGTGTGGTTGAGCGTGTCATGTATAGAGTTTGCCCTAGTTAACTCTTAACTTCATTATCTCATGTGTATTCCTAAGCAAGTGTATGTTATTATGTTTGGATTAGGTCTTGAAGAAAGTTATTTGTCTTTGATCTAAGAAGTAAAAGAATCTTTGAAAAGGAAGTGTTTAGAGTTGTGTGAATTGTTATTGAGGTAAGTACAAATATTGCATTATTACATTGTTGAATTATATGAATAATGTACTTTGTTATGTTTATATCAATGGTGCTTTATGTATAATGTGAAGGATATGATGATGTAATTGATTGTGTATTTGAAAGATGAATTGCTATAATGTGGATTGAGATGTGATGGAAAATAAAGCCATTGTGATTAACTATAATGACTTTAAGGAGGCATGTTTGCCTAATTGATAATGAAGATATAGAATGGAATTGATAATGAAATAATGAATGAATTGTGTGTCTAATGTGTTATTCCATTTTTAGAGTTTTGTTGATTGGTGGCATGCCTATTAGTAACAATCTCTTGAAGTTAGGTTGGAATTGATCCTTGAAGCCAAGTTGGGTTGAAGTTTAACATGTTTTACTCCCCTTGAAGCTTGGTTGGGTCTAGTCCTTGAAGCCTAATTGAGATGTTACAACCCTTGAAGCTAGGTTGGGTTGGTTCTTGAAGCCAAGTTAGGTTGATACTTAGCATGCTTTGTTCCCCTTGAAGCTTGGTTGAACCTAATCCTTGAAGCCTAGTTGGGATTATGATAATGATGAATGTAATAATTGAACCAAAACATTAACTCTGAAAATTGAATGGCATATTAGTGTCTTTTGGGCCCATGCTTGTCTTTGTTTAAATGTGATTTATTAATGGTAAAATAATTGAATAATGAGATCTATGGAAGGACTTTGAAATGTGATATGTTTATATGTGTATGGTTTATGAAATATAAAGGTGTGATATTAGCTTTCCACCTATAATGTTGTCTTTATTATGAAAATGTGTGACATTGCATTGCATTAAAGCATATTGTTAGTATACTATGTACTACTAAGCCGTTGGCTTAGCGCGATAGTGGTTGATCGCGCAGGTGACAGGGTTGAACCCGAGAGTTCCTCAAGACCGAGTGAGACTAGGCATTGAAGATTTTATTTTTGGGACTTAAAGATCAGAGAAGGGCTGCCAATCATGTATAACTTCTTTATATTTTGTAAAGTATTGATTCTAATGTATTCATATATATAAATATTTTATAAATTCCGCTGCGTATTAAGTAAACTTATATATCTATTTTGTTTATATTACAAGTTAATTACTTTATTTTCTACAGTGTATAATGGGAAGGAATATCTTATCATTTACAATGATTTAAATGTTAAAGAAAACCGTAGCATCCCTATATTCAGTGTTCGTATATTACAGTGTGGTGTTTTGTAGTGTGCGTGTACAGGATATAGGGGTGTTACAATTGTTTTGGTATCAGAGCCTAGGTTTGAGATTCTCAACCTAGGTAAAATGTAAGAAAAAGAATATATAAAGAACGTACCAAGAGATGGCATGATGCTCACATTAAGAAACGGAAAGAGTTTCAAGCGGGAGATCAGGTATTACTATACAATTCAAGGCTTCGACTCTTTTCAGGTAAGTTGAAATCTCGATGGTCTGGTCCTTTTACTGTCAAGGCAGTTTTCCCCTATGGAGTGGTTGAAATAACCCACCCGGAAAAAGTTGATTTTAAAGTCAATGGGCACATGCTCAAATTTTATTTTGGAGGGGAAATACAGGACCTAAAGGAGGTTTTACACCTCTAAGACTAGGAACATTTACCCTGAACGTCCAACTAATACGACGTTAAAGAAGTGCTGGGTGGGAGGCAACCCACCATTTTATTCGTTCTTTAAATTTTATGTCTTTAATTCTTGTATTTTTGGTTTGTGAAAAAAAAAGTTGGATTTCATCTAAAATCTCCTTTAGTTTATGCATACTCACATTGAGGACAATGTGAAATTTTAAGTGTGGGGTGCATTTTATGTTTTGTGTTTTCATTTTTAATTGCATTTTGTGTTTTGTGTTTTTAATTTTAATTTATTTTTGTGTTAGTTTAGTTAATATTTTTCATGTTTTCTTTGAATAAATAAATTTTAGAAAGTTCAATTGTTATAAATTGTTGACTGATGACCTTTGAATTTTTGAAGCATGAACTTGAGAATTGAGTAGAATTGGTGCTTATTGTCAATTTTGTTGGTTTTTCCTTGCACTACCTTTAACCTAGTGAGAAATTGAGCCTTCAACTTATTATTCTTTTTGTGTGTGGACATCTTTGATTGATAACTTGCTAGAACTTGCTTTGACATACATTTTAAGATTACATAAAAATTTCAATTAGGTGTCAAGATGATTAAGGTAATTAGGTAAACCCACTTTGGCTTAAAAAGACCAACCCTATTTTTAACCTTAGTTAGCCAATTTTGAGCCTATTTCATTTTTTCTTTTCTTTCTTTTTCACAACATCATTAGCTTGAACCTTACTGTTTTAACTCTTACCCTTTCATTAGGTCAAGAGCATTTTAAGAGCGTTTATGACCAAGTGTTTTGTTGAATTAAGTGTGGGGTTAAATTTAGTAGGGTTGAGATTACAAAACAAAATTAAATAAAATTAAATAAAAAGAAGAATAATAATAAGAATAAATGTTGTTCTTGTTAAAAGGGTTTGAATATGTTACAAGATATAATAAGTGAGTTCCCTTGAAAAGTTCTTTAAATGTCTAGGGGTAGATAAGAGAAAGATGTTTTGGGATCGCTGGGTTATATTTATATGATCGGTTTCCTCATTCTTGAAGTGCTCTTGAACTTAATGACTAAGCTCACATTTCCTAAATGCCATGCCTCTACCTTAGCCCCCTTACAAACCAATAAAAGACCTTTTGATTGATGCTTGATTGTAATTAAGTGGTGGAGATTTGATAGATAAGCAAGCCTATGGTGATAATCTTTCATTGATTGTTATGAGTGTAAACATCACCTTGATCAAACACATTTTAAGAGTTGGCAAGGGAGTTACAACATAGGTTATGTATGGAAAGCCACTTAATTGCATTGGTATCGATTTTGTTCGATTTGATATTGATAGCGGATTTAGGGATAGGGAAGTCTTGATGCAATTTTTATAACTCTTGAACTTGACAAATTTTTCGTATTTAGTTTGTTTTGATTTCAGCCTTGCTTGGGGACAAGCAAGGAATTAAGTGTGGGGTATTTGATAAGAGCATTTTTATACTTGTTTTTAGTATGATTTCTATGTGTTTTTAGTTAATGTTTTATTTGATTTTAGTTTAAAGTTTGTTTTAAGTGTTTGTTTTAGGTTAAAGTATAAAAACTCCCTTGGATAATCAAAATAATGAAGAAAAAGCATGAAGCAAGCAAGACATGGCCAAGCCAAAGCAAGCTTGGCCGTGTCCCTCAAATGAAATCTAAGACAGTAGCTAACACACCCAGAGACACGGCCAAGCCACTGGCCGTGTCTCACCCAAGGAACAAAACCAAGCAAAAAAGGAAAGAAGAGAAGCAGTAGCTGACACACCCAGGTGACACGCCCAAGCCAGTGGCCGTGTCACATTGCACGGCCACAAGCTTGGCCGTGTCACCCATTGGAAGCAAAGAAGAGAATTGGCAAAATGAAGAAACAGAAGGTGACACGGCCATCAAGCTTGGCCGTGTCCCAAAGCAAAACAAGAGACACGGCCAAGCCACTCATGGCTTGGCTGTGTTACCCTATAAAAACTTGAATTCTTATGCACTAATTGAGGGACAAGTGGGAGACAAACCAATTACTTTTGCCAAAAGAAATACAAAACAAAGAGAGAGTGGGGAACAAGAGAGAGTGGTGTGAGCTGCAAAGCATGGCTTGAGTTTTGGAGGGAAATAAAAAGTGAAGAAGAGGGAGTTTTAAGTGGATGGAGAGCTTGGACGTGGAGACTCACAAGGGAGAAGGAACCAACTGCTGGAGCAAAGAGGAGAGTCTTGAGCTGAGTTTGAAGAAGGAGATACATCCTATACAAGACCTAAACCAAGAATCAAGGATTGAAGTGAAGAAATACAAATTATTCGCCATGGATTGTTTGGTTTCTTTTACTCATTTCTCTTGTTCTGTTTTTCTGGTTTTGAACATGAACTAATTCCTTCTCTATCTAGATATTGATGAACCCTAGCTTATTTGTATGGATTGAATAATTATATTTAGTTGAATCATTTGATTTAGTTGTTTTATTCTTATAATGCTTAATGATTTATTTGCAATTGATAATAGCATGCTTATTGATTGGTTACCATTTTCATATTATTGACTTGAGAAAGCTTGATATGAATTGAATACTCATAAGGGTTGAGGATTGATTGGAGTGCTAGAGATAGACTTACAAGATCCTTTGGTTTATAGTTCCTTGTTCTTAATGCAAGATTTATTTAATTGTGTTTGAGAAGAGATTCCGGCACTCTACTTAGTGATTAGGGATTAATCCACTCGAGAGAGGTTTTAGTCCAATTTAGAGGAATGCCAACTCAAATCTATTGAATGATTTAACTGAATTGATTTTTCATAAATATCATTGAGGCTAGGGGGATTTAATATCTGGATAGTATTATTATTATAAATCCTTTTTGCACAACATTTAATTTCCCTTTTACTTTCAGTTATTAAATTAGTTGTTTTTAATTACAGAGCATCACACAACTATTAATTTGCTAAACAACGGTTAAGGTTTGCACTAGTACTTGGCCTTGTCCCCAGAGGAACGATAACTCACTCACTACTATATTACTTGGGCTACCTGTGCACTTGCGGTATTGCTATCGCACTAGGTTTGACGCATAAGGGGTTTCCGATTCCATCAAACTTCGCAAAAGATGGCATCTTGAACTTGTATAGAACTTTTTCATCTAGCTCAAATAATTTGTCAACTTCGAACATTTCTTCATTTTTCAATTTTTTCTCAAATTTCTTTTTTAAATCAGCAATCATCTTCTCAACATCAGATGTCTCGGTCTTTTCAATAGTCACCTTCTCAACAACCTTTGGTTCCTTTTTATCTTGAAGATCTTGGTAGTATTAAGCCCAATCATCATCATCAATGATCACCTTATCATCATCAAAAACTACTTCACCAACTTTAGTCTTCCCCTTGCCTTTCTTTGGCTTCTTAGTGCTAGTAGATGCCTTGGCATGATTTTCTAAGATTGCAGTCAATTGGTTCTTCATGTTCTTAGCTCGGGCCTCTTTTATTTCTTCCATCTTGGCGTTGAGGGCTTCATCCACCATTCTTTGAATTTTTTTGGGCTCCATTTCTTTTGGTGAGCAAGTGATTGAGTCGTTGCTAGATTCTTCGCTTCCAGCGTAGGTCGGATTGTCGTAAGCTTTTGAACTATCATAATCCAGGGCTGTGAGCCAGAAAGGATATGAGATGCAAATTTATGCATGTATGCATGAACAATTAATAAACAAAGATAATTAGGATGTTCCTTCCAACCTTATAACACCCACACATGGATGGTGAGTCTCTTTTCCTAGGTATATGGCTAACAAAATACCAACATAGGGCATCTTGTTTTCGAATATATCCCTCGGACGTTTTAACCAATAGTTATATTTTAAAAAATGGAAATCAGTTCATGATAATTCCCATTAATTAGGTTTTAATCCATTTATCCAACTAAAGTAGCTTTTATGCTATATTGGATTAAAACTAAATTAAGAGGTTTATTATAAATAGATTTCTCACTTGAAAAAGTAACTAATGATTCATGCCAAAAACAAGCCCATGGTTAATTTATTCTTAGTATAAACTGGGCTCACAATTGATTTTTGGTATTTTATAATTGACCTAAATAATTTGCAAGCTCTTTGTAAGAAAAGGTAAAAATAATTTTATTTCTAAGCCCATTGTAAAAAGATTTTAGAAAAAATGGATTTTGGGCTTGGTATTTGGGTATTTTTTATTTGGTTTTTTAGAAAAGTTTTTATGTCCAAAGACCATCTGAAAAGTTTTGAAAATAGCTTTGGACTTTTGGACTTTTGAAGAAACATTTATTTTGAGCTTACAATATACTTAGGTCATATTAGAAAAAGAACAAACCAAATAAGCCATGATTTAAGCCAAGATAAATTAACCATAGTCAAACAACATGCATTTGGGGTAAAAACCTAAGGAAAGTAACTAGGCCAATTACATGAGCTTTAGTCTTTGGGTTAAAAAGGCATAGGTTCCCATAGCAAGTATATACCAAATGGTACGAGGCTATGAGTTGTTATGCCATGCTCGATCTCCATACCTTGAGTGAAAGTATGGTATCCCTTACATAACACAACACAAGTAACACGGGCGTCCTAACTCACACACACGATGCAATTTAATATGATGCAATGGATAATATCATTATAAGAAAGAATAGAATAACATAAAGACCAACGGAATCAACTTCTCTTATCCCCAGTGGAGTTGCCACTGTGAGAGGGGATTTTTGCCCCCACTCCCTGTGGAATGGTTCTTGCGACATCAGCACTGTTTAGGCTTGGGGCCTTAGAGAACACGGACCTAAGTCAGAAGAAAATGGAGTCGCCACCCGGACGGGGCGGGAAAAAAGAAAGGGGTGGATGACTCAATTCCTAAGGAATCCCCAACCCCCTAATGGGTTCGGAAAGTTGGGTACATGTGAGGAAGGTGAGAAATAACCCAGCACCCCCACAACACCCGGTTCATTGGAACCGGCCTCCTTTACAGGTCTTAATATTATAAAATTCTTAAATATAACAATATTATCCATATTACACACAATAATTAAAATAAAGCATCGATATATTGAAAATCAAAACAATGTCCAAACAAAACAAATAAATGGACACCTATTCGAGGATGGAAACATGTCCTTACATCCCATGCCTAGATAGGACACCCACCGAAAGGTAGAAACATGTCCTTTACATTGGTTCTAAAATAGAAAAGCAATTTAAATTACATGATATTTTACTAATGAGGTACCCACCAAGTGGAAACATACCTCTTACAACATTTGAAAATCTAAATAAATCGATAAAGGTAAATAACCATTCATCATAAATAAATCATTCATCAAAGGTAAACTAAATAAACCAAGCATTGAACTTAAATAAATTAAAGCATATAAAATAAATCAAAGCATCATCAAATATAAAATTGAACAAAGCAAATAAAGATTCAAATTACGGATACTGTTTCTATTTAAATTTTTTTATTTAATATGTTTAGGGTTTTGGAATTTATAGGTTTAGGATTTATAATTCTTAGCTACTGTGAATTTTAAGGAATTGACATGAATTAAAGTTTTATAATTTATGAGGTTGATAAAGTTCTTTAATTAACCTAATTAGTGTTTGAGTGGTAAAATCATGAAACTAGGGTTTGGGCTCTTCAAAACATTAAGTTTATGACTATTAGCTACTGAATTAGGTTTTTAAGCTTACTGTGTAAAAATTATAACATTTATGCTTATAAGGTTTTTTAAAGTTTAAAGGATTAGGGTTTAGAAAAAATTAGGGTTTAGGTTAGCTAGTTTAAGGTTTACTTCTTTTTTTTTTGTTTTAAAGTTGAATTAGGGTTTTAGAACTTTTGAATTAAGGTTACGAAGAATGCATTAGGTTTTATAATTTGGAAAAACAATTGATAATTTTATGAAGCTTTATGGGAATAAACTAAATGATTTAAAGTTTATAGAAACAAAAAAGATGTTTTTTAGGGATTTTTGGAAAGAAACAGATTTAATTTATGATTTTGAGAATTTGGAAAGCAAATTAGGGTTTTGAGATTTTTTTAAAAATAAAAATAAAAGTTTTAAGCTTTTTGGAAAACAAAGCAATGAATTAAGGGTTTTAAACTTTAGGAAAGGGGAATTAAGGTTCTAGGGTTTTTGAATTAAAAGAAACAATTGGATGATTCAAGCTACTATGAAGAAATTAGACAATTGATGCATACCTCCGTTTGTTGGTTCCACCAAAAATTTCTTCTTGGATGAACAAAAAAAAAGACAAGCTTTGCTACCTTTGATGAATTGAATTATTGTTTGCTCTCTCAAAAAAATCAGATTGATTCAAAGCCTTTCCTACTCAGTTTTGGTCTCAATTTTTCTCCAAATTTTCATCCCAGTTTTTTATCAATTTCTCCCCCCTTTTTGTGTTATTTTTGGTCTTATTTATATAAGATTTTTTGATTAATCTTAGTTATTTATGGAATATAACATTCATTAAGAAAAGGAAACCGAAACCTAATTGTATTAGGTTTCGGAAAAATTTATGTCGAAAAAATTTCGTTGGCGAAAAAAAAACTGCTGCGGAAAAATTGAGCTGAAGAAAAAAAACTGCTGCGAAAAAAATGTGTTGGCGAAAAAGCTGTCGTAGCAGGCAGCGGCAGCCAGGGGCGAATTGGCCCGCGTGCCATTTCGCCGCAAGCCAATTTTTTTTTATATTTTTATATTTTTGTTTATTATTATTATTATTTATTTTTTATTAATAAAAATTAGATACTGAAGCAAATATTATTTAATTAAGATAACAAAATTTATTTTGGACTAATTAAAATATATTGGATCGGACTGGGTCAAAAATTAAGGCTCCACAATATTGTATGCTCTACTATCATTTAATGATAATTTTATATGTTTGAATTAATTGCTTGGTATGAATGGTTAAATTATATTTTCTTATCATTGCTCGCTATTTGGATCTTCAAAGTTGAAAAAGGCATGTTTCCACTTCGTGGGTTCCTTGTTTTATTTAATTTATTCTTTTTATCTTATTAAATCATTGGACTTTAATGTAAAAGATATGTTTCAACCAAATGGTAGGTATCGTACTTTATTTAGTTTTGGACATTGGACATTATTGTAAGGGCATATTTTCCATATTGTATGGATGCCCATTTTGTTGGTTTGTTTCAACTTTCTTTGATTTTAATATAATAAATATATGTTTCTTTCTATTGCATGAAGTATGGATAGTATAATAATATGGATTGTATAATAATAAGTTAAAGAATTTAATAATATATAGACCTAAAAAAGAGGTCAGTTCTAATGAACCGAGTGCTATAGGGGTGTTGGGTCATTCTCACCTTCCCCATGTTACCCAACTTTTTAATCCTAGTAAGGGTTAGGGATTCCTTATGAATCGAGTTATCCACCCCTTTCTTTCTCCTAGAGCAATCGAGTGGCGACTCCATTTGCTTTGGGTTTATGTCTATTTTCTCTAAGGCCCTGAGCCTAACAGTGCCAATGTCACAAGAACCATTCCATATGGGAGTTGGGGCAAAAATTCCCGCTCACACCAAGATAGTGGTTATCCCAAATCCAAAAAACTGCCTCCTACCTCCTTGGCCCATTAACATCGACAGCCTTTTGTGTTCTTTGATTGCCAGATTGATAGTTTTCTTTCTCATTTCTTATTGCAGAAAAATGGTTCTTCTCTCTTTCCCATTCTACTATTTGTAAGCCAACTTAAAGAAGGTCTTTAAAATCCCTGATAAGGGTGTGGGACATTCATTCATAAAGATTAGGCAGCACCCCTCTTACTATCATCCTAATATGATCAGATTCATCTGGCCTCTTCTTGAGCAATACAACCTTATTTCTCCACCTCTTCACATAGTCAAAAAAATTCTCCTTCTGCTTATGCCTAATTGACTCTACCTCATCAAAGTAAATCCCAACTCAGCATTATATCCTTACTGCTGGATGAAGGTATTGAACCAATTTTGCTTAACAGGATCCAACCAGAGCATGAAGTACCTTAGAGTTTGAGTCTTAGTAGAACGAGCAGACTGCATAGCAGTGATGTATTGCGTGACATGAATATGAGGATTCCTAGTTCCAACGAACTTAGCAAAGGAAGGCATCTTGAACTTGTAAGAGACTTCTTCATCTTATTCAAATAGTTTGTCCACTTCTGACATCTCTTAAACCTTTAACTCATTCTTAAACTTTTTGTCCAAATGAGTAATCATCTTCTCCACAACTAAAGTTTTAGTCTTCCCCATGGTTGATTTCTCCACAGCCTTCATTTCTTTCTTCTTATGTTGAGGATCTTAGAAAAATTGAGCCCATTCATCATCATCATCAATCATCACTTTGTCATCATCAAAGGCCACTTCACTAACCTTAGTCTTTCTTTAGTCCTTCCTCTTCTTAGTGTTAGCATATGCTTCAACAAAGTTTCTTAATAGTACAACTAGCTAGTTTTTCAATGTCTCAGCTATGGCTCCCCTTTAGTTCTTCCATCTTGGAGTTGAGAGCATCATCCACCATCTTCTGAATCTGTTCAGGTTCCATTGCTTTTGGTAAGAAGCTAACTGAGTCATTACTTAATTCTACGTTACCGGCTTAGGTTAGATTCTCATAAGCTCTTAAACTGTTGTACTCCAGTTTTGCGAGCCAAAAGGGTCAGTGAGTGGGGATTTTTACCAACACTTCCATGCGGAATAGTTCTTACAATTTCAGCACTGTTAGGCTTAGGACCTTAGAGAACACGAGCCTAAATTCGGAGAAAATAGAGTCACCACCTGGACGTGCTGAGAAGATAAAGAAGGGGTGGATGACTCGATTCCTAAAGAATTCCCAACCCCTTAACGGGATCCAAAAGTTGGATACACATGGGGAAGGTGAGAAATGACCCAGTATATAATGCCCTTATACCCTATATACGTACAATACATACTCTCAACATATGTACTATATGCATATACGGTACAAAAATATCACAGCCCATTTTCTAAAAAAAAACCCTTACTTTTCAAATCTGTATAATCTTAAATAATTTAATGGATATAATTAAATAACAGATAAAATATTACTTATAAAAAACACATACAATTCACCCATTATAAAATTTTATACAAAATATTCTTTATATTTTACAATATATTTATACATCAAAACATAATATAATATACATAATGTCAAAATATATGGAAATATAAAATATGTACATGCTTGTAGTGTCTCTAATCATGATGTCCAACAATCAGCTCTACACACAAGATCTCAAATCTAGACCCGACTTGGTCTAGACGAACTCTCCTGCTGTACCGGATCTCCCCTATCACCTGTGCGATGAATTACAATTGCACTAAGCCAAAAGACTAGAGGTAAAAACTTTGTTATCATTAAAGTTCAAATTCAATGCCAATGCACAATGCATATGCATATCATGTCACCAAGTGACATACCAATTCATTTTCAATATATTTTTCAATTATTTTACAATTCACAAAAAAGCAAGCACAAGCATGGACCCAAACGTTCTAATATGCTATTTAAATCCTAGAGTTACTGTTTTGGTCCATATTGACACCTAGTGTATATCCCGAAGGCAAGTAACACCCAACGTCTAGACAGAAGGCAAATCATAATGATGCCCAACATCTAGCCTGAAGGCAAGTGACTTGCAACGTCTAGCCCAAAGGAAAATCAATAATTTCTCAAAAGCCAGCCCCGAAGGAAAATAATGAGTATAACCTCATAGGCATGCCACCAAACACAAAACTCTGGAAATTGAATAATATTCTAGGCACACAATTATTTCACATTTCTCATTATCAATATCTTTCTCATTTTCTCATAATTCATTAGGCACATTGCCTCTTTTCTCATTTATTTCAATGTCATATAATTTTATCTCATCATTTCTCATATCCCAATATATCATTACATTGTATCACATTTTAAGCAATCTAGCCATTACCCATGGCTTTTCACGTCTTTAATGCATTAACATCAAAACACAATACCCAAGCACTTTGGGTCTGTAACACCCCTATACCCCGTATACGTACACAACATGCTAATACGATCGTAATATACGTATACTGAATATAGGTATGCCACGATTTATAAAACATACAAATAATCCCTTTTCAATAATATGAATAAATTTAAAACATTTAAAGGAATTTATAAAACACAATAGATAAAATGTTTATTCAAAACACAGCAGAAAATATAACAAATATTTACAAATACATATACATCAAAACTCAAGTTTTACAAAACATAAAATATATACATGTTTGGCAATATGTCTTTGATCTTTAAGCTCCACTATCAACACCTCAAGATCTAGACTCTACTCAGCCTAGAGGAACTCTCCGGTTCTTCCCTGTCACCTGCACGATAAACCATAATCGCACTAAGCCAACGACTTAGTGATACAAACTACAATAATACTATGCTTCAATGCAATGTCAATGTCATACAATCAATTTCATACACCATTCAAAAGAATATTATATTTCAAAACCTTACATTGTTCACTATCATACCATATCAAAACATTCATATTGTATCTTTATAGTTTCATTACTCAACATAGCTTCCCATGCTACATTTATTGACAATAAGATACTTATGTAGTATAATCATCTCATTATTCATTGGTTTCACCATTCAAGAATCACATTGAAAACAAAGACAAGCATGGGCCCAAAAGACACTAATATGCCATTCAACTTTTAGAGTTAATGTTTTGGTTTAATTATCACATTTATCATTATCATTATCCTAACTAGGCTTCAAGGATTTAGGTTCAACCAAGCTTCAAGGGGAACAAAGCATGCTAAGTATCAACCCAACTTGGATTCAAGAACCAAACCCAACCTAGCTTCAAGGGTTGTAACATCTCAATTAGGCTTCAAGGACTAGACCCAACCAAGCTTCAAGGGGAGTTAAGCATGCCAAACTTCAACCCAACTTGGCTTCAAGGATTTAGCCCAACCTAACTTCAAAAGATTGTTACTATAGGCATGCCACCAACAACAAAACTCTGAAAATGGAATAACACATTAGACACACAATTCATTAATTATTTAATTATCAATTTCATTCTCCTTTACTCATCATCACTTAGGCAACCATGCCTCAATCCTTTTATTGGCATCATTACTATTTTAGCCAACAATCATGCCTTCATATCTCATCAAGAGAGTATATATATCATCAATTGTATTGAACATCATCTAGGCAAACATGCCTCAATTATGTCATTTACATCATTATAACCAACAACCACATTGGTTTCACATCTCATTATATCTCAATTCATATTAATCAATTCATCATTCAAGTGTATATAACCAATGGCATTAACACACATTTTAGATGCTCATTAATCATTTCTATTATACCAATCATAACATTCATCTATTGTATTAACAATGTAATCAATTACTTAACTTAGGTACAATCAAATATGTTAAGTATCAAAATCATGTAAATGTATGCAACCATGTAGTTTGTACTTACCTTAAGCACAACTCACACAAATCAATACACTTCCTCTTCCAACACTTCTTCACCACTTGAATTAGGGCAAATTATCTTCTTCAAGACCTAATCCAAAAGGAATAATACACATGAGATGCAAACTCTACACATGACACGCTCAACAACACGGGCGTGTCCCTGACCGTGCCCTAAACTCACAACACAGAAGCTTTGACATGCTCGGAACCACGGGCATGTCACTGAACGTGTAATACATTCTGTCTCACAGAAACATTGACATGCCCAACAACACGGGCGTGTTCATGGCCGTGTCAATTCTCCAACAACACATTAGCTATGACACGCTCAGTGACATGGGTGTGTCACTGCTCGTGTCACCCATCTAAAAACACAAAACCATTGACACGCCTAAAGATCTGGTCGTGCTCATGGGTGTGTCAGGCCAAAAATACAGATTCCGGCCACCACACCACTACATCCAACAAACAAATTTCTTCCACAATTTTCCACTTCAACCAAACTTAATTAAACAAACCCAAAAACAATAACAAACTTGCAAAAACACCAAACAACTCAAAACATACATCAAACACAATCCATAATCATCACCACAAACCCTAAACACAACCACAACACTTTCTATTTCAACAAACTTACTCTTTCCTTCAATCCAACCCCAAAACCCATAATCAATTGAACCAAACACTCTTAAACACCACAATCAAACAACACATATCAACCACACTCTTACTATCAACCACAATCTATCAAACTCAAACACAACTTCAATTTAAAACAAAAGAAATCAAGAGAGAACTTACCAAAGTTGATGAAACTTCAAAATTCTCCAACTTAATCACTTGAATCTTTCTTCAATTTAGAGCTTGGAAATCACAACCCCTCTCTTGCTCTCTTGCTTTGAGATGTCCGGCCAAGAAAGGAAAAGAAAAGAAAAGGAAAAGAAAATGAGAAGGAAAAGTCAAATACTCAATCTCTTTAAAACCTCCACCAAGTGTTTTAATATTAAAATAATCAAATTTCCTCTCTTCCATCCATTTTATTTCTTATTTTCCTTTAATTAATTAATTCATTAATAATACAAATAAATATCTTCTTTGACCATAATTCACTTTGACTTGTGTATGTGTTGTATATATTTCCATATATACAACATATACACTCTCTTCACCTCTTTTCTCTTCCCAAAGAATCATATACATTTAATCCAAATAAAGCAACAATTATATCAAAACTTCTAGGGTACATTTTGGGATATTACAATTCTCCCCCTCTAAAAGAAATTTCGTCCTCGAAATTTACCTGATATCAAGTCTGAAACAGTTGAGGATATTGATCTCGCATTGCTTGCTCACTTTCCCAAGTTGCTTCTTCTCTACCATGATTCTTCCAAAGAACCTTCACCAGTGGCACTTTCTTATATCTCAACTCTTTCACTTCATGTGCCAAAATAGCAACTGGTTCTTCTTCAAATGTCAGATCCGAATTCACCTCAATGGATTCAACTGGCAAAATATGAGATGGATCTGATCTGTACCTCCGCAACATAGAAACATGGAATACATTATGCATTTTATCCAACTCAGGCGGCAAAGCAAGACGATAAGCAACTGGCCCAACTCTTTCTAGAACTTCATACGGTCCAATGAAACGAGGATTAAGCTTCCCTCTTCGACCAAATCTTAAAATCTTTTTCCAAGGAGATACTTTCAAAAATACTTTATCTCCAACCTCAAATTCTATGTCTCTTCTTTTCAAATCTGAATAAGACTTCTGCCGATCTGAAGCTGCTTTCAACCGATCCCGAATTATCTTCACTTTCTCTTCAGTTTCTTTAACCAAATCAGGACCAATTAACTTGCCCTCTCCAATTTCATTCCAACATAAAGGCGTTCTGCATCTTCTACCATACAATGCCTCAAATGGTGCCATACCAATACTGGATTGATGACTGTTGTTGTAAGCAAATTCCACAAGTGGCAAAAATCTGTCCCAACTTCCAGAGAAATCAATGACACAGCTTCTCAACATATCCTCAATAATCTGTATCACTCTCTCTGACTGCCCATCTGTATGTGGATGAAAAGCAGTACTAAAGTGCAATCGAGAACCTAAAGTACCATGTAAACTCTTCCAAAACCTTGAAGTAAACCGGGGATCTCGATCAGACACTAAAGAAATTGGGACTCCATGCAACTTCACTATTTCACTTATATACAGCTCAGCCAATCTTTCAAGAGAATAGTCCATTCTAACAGGAAGGAAATGAGCTGTCTTTGTCAACCGATCAATAATCACCCAAATAGCATCATGCTTCTTTTCAGTCAATGGCAAACCAGACACAAAATCCATTGTTACTCTCTCACATTTCCATTCAGGCACTGTTAAAGGTTGAAGCAACCCTGTTGGAACTTGATGCTCAGCTTTCACCCTCTGATAAGTGAGACATTTGGACACAAATTCCTCTATGTCTCTCTTCATACCAGACCACCAGTAGTGTTGTTTCAAATCATGGTACACTTTTGTACTACCCGGATGTATAGCAAAAACCAATTGGTGTGCTTCCTCTAAAATAATCTTTCTCAAACTATCATCATCAGGAACACACAACCTATCCTTGAACCAAAGGCTACTGTAACACCCCTTCCCAACCTACATATGTAAGCTGAGTAGAGGCACCACACTAACCTAAGGTTGCTACCAATTTTACTTAGTCAAATTTTAGTTCCGATTTTTACAAAATTTTTGCCATAGTTTCGCCTAAAAATTGAGTCCCAAGTGTCGACAAAACCGGTTTTTTTCTTATTTTTAAAAACATTTTACACAAACCAATGCAAACAAAATCATTCTCAGTACACTCCCAATAAATCCCCCTTGTAACCTCAACTACAACCTGCAAAAAGGATTTACACTTCTAGTACAACATAAAATAAAGGTTTTGTGACAACCCCCATATTTAAATATTACACAGCGGAAGTTATAAAATATTTACATATTTACAAATTCATATACATCAAAACTCAAGTTTTACAACACATAAAATTTATACATGATTGGCAAGTCTGCTCTGATCTTTAAGCTCCCAAAATGGATTCTTCAAGGTCTACTCTCACTAGGTCTTGATGAACTCTCGGGTTCAATTCTATCCACTCTACTACCTGCGCGATTAAACACTATCGCGCTAAGCCAACGGCTTAGTAAGATAAAACATGCTAACGGTATGCTTTAATGAAATGCAATGCCACATATGTTATTGATAAGATCAACATCATAAATATAAAGTTAACCACACAATTATGCATTTCACAAATCATAGTCATATGAGCATACCACATTTCAACATTAATCAATCATACTCCATAACCAACATCTCATTTCATTAAACTCATAACATTATTTAGGACATTCATATAACCTTGACACCTATGGGCCCAACAAGTATTTAATACGATATTCAGAGTTCAGAGTTACTGCTTTGGTTCATAGTCACAATAATCACGCCCGTAGGCAATGTATATACATGTATCTCTATCCATGGATAGTGTAACAGACCCAGTCTCTTGGATCATCAACTCAACACATATGAGGAGATCCTCAACCCGGCAAGACTGTTACAAATCATATATCTCATAGTGTAACAGACCCAGTCTCTTGGACCATCAACTCAACACCTATGAGGAGGTCCTCAACCCGGCAAGACTGTTACCTTTCATCATTTCTTAAGCATGCCACCCAAATCCAGAACTCTGAAACTGAATAACATATTAAACAAACAATTCATTTCCATTCTCAATTCTCATCACATTTAGGCAAACATGCCGCCTTCTTTCTTTCAATTACATCATCTTAGCCAATAACAATGGCTTCACATTTCATTTCACAATATAACATCTCATTATTCAAGTATATATATATATATATCTCATCCATGATCACATTATATCTCACATAGCATCATTCATAAATATCAACATTTCATTCCACATTACTCATGAAACACATTACCATTCACAATGCACAACATAACATTGTTCAATCTCAACAATGCAATTAGGGCAAAGAACAATTGATTATAACATTCATTGATTCAAGTGTGTTTAAAGTGTTTAGGGTTAGGTTTAAGGACCAACCTACCTTTGGAGAACCAAAGCAATGCAAGAAGAACAAAGAATTAAAACCCTAACCATAAATAGTACATTCTGGTTTAAAACTCCATTTTATCCTTATTTTGAAAATTTGTATAAAATAATCTACTTGACTAAAAATTCTAAAATTTTTAAAGAATTTAGTTTTGTATCTTAAAATCATCCCTTTAAAATTTCAGATCAAACTGAACACAAAATCTTGGTCAAATAGTTCACCTAACCAGACTGCCCCAAATGCCCTGCATCCTGGCAGCAGTTCTGAACTTTGTGAATTCCATAAATCAAATTCAATCAACGTGGTTCTAAATTATTTTTCTCAAATACTAGACTCACTAAGAAACAACATATCCAAAATTCAATTGGATATGATTTTTCTACATTTTATTAAAAATCCCGAAATGTAACTGTCTCAGTTAAGGTACCTGCTGGAACAGTTCTACCAAAAATAATTTTTCTAAACTCATAACCATTTCAAAATCGAATCAACATATTTTTCAGTCATTCTAGACTCATAGAGGCACAACATATCAAAAATTCACTTCAAGAACATTTTTGTAAAATTAATTAAAAATCATACAAGTCACAGCCTTTACTAATCCTAAAACAGAAACAATTTCACTAAACACCAATCTTACTCTTCCATCACCAACACCAACCCAACTTCTCATCTATCAAGCAAAATCAATACTTACAATCATACCATAAGCAACTTAATCATACCACTTCAAAAGAATTGAAGAAATTAGAGAAAAGATCTTACCTTAGTTAAAAACTTCTTAAATCAACACTTGAACACTTAATCTTTCTTCAATTTAAGATTGAAATCATCAAAACCATCACATGTCTCTTTCTTTCTCTTTGGCTATGGAGGGTCGGCCATCAACAAGAAGAATAAGAAGAAATGATAAAGAAAACACAAGTCAAACCTTCTTTAAATATCCACCATGTGATTTTATCCAAGCAATTACCAAAGTGCCCTTATTCACATAATTATCTTTTTGTCTTATATGTGCCCAATTAAGTAATTTACCAATCTCAAATAAATATCTTCTCTTGCATTGACCAAGCCTTTTGACCACTTTATATGTCATATATATTAACATATACACAACATATAAATTTGTCTCTAAACCCTATTTCTTCCCAAAATACATATACATATACTTTCTCTTCTCAATTTCTTTTCTCTTACAATTTAACACATATATTCAATCCAATATATAACAATAACAACAACAACAATATGCAAAACTTCTAGGGCATAAATGAGGATATTACAATTCTCCCCCTCTAAAAAGAAATTTCATCCTCGAAATTACCTGATATCAACTCTGAAATAGTTGAGGATATTGCTCTCACATAGTTTGCTCACTTTCCCAAGTTGCTTCTTCTTTTGCATGATTCTTCCAAAGAATCTTCACCAATGGCACTTTCTTGTTCCTCAATTCTTTCACATCACGTGCCAAGATAGCAACTGTTTCTTCTTCAAATGTCAAATCTGGGCTCACTTCGATAGACTCAAATGGCAACACATGAGATGGATCTGACCTGTACCTCCTCAACATAGAAACATGGAATACATTATGAATACGATCCAACTCAGGTGGCAAAGCAAGTCGATATGCAACTGGCCCAACTCTTTCAAACACTTCATACGGCCCAATGAAGCGAGGACTCAATTTTCCTTTCTGACCGAACCTCAAAATCTTCTTCCAAGGAGATACTTTCAAAAACACCTTATCTCCAACATCAAACTGAATGTCTCTCCTCTTCAGATCTGCATAAGACTTCTGTCGGTCTGAAGCTGCTTTTAACCTACCTCGGATCAACTTCACTTTTTCCTCAGTTTCTTGAATCAAATCAGGTCCAACCAACTTATTATCTCCAAGCTCATTCCAACAAAGAGGTGTCCTACACCGTCTGCCATACAATGCTTCAAACGGTGCCATACCAATGCTGGATTGGTGACTGTTGTTGTATGCAAACTCCACCAGAGGTAAAAATCTATCCCAACTTCCAGTGAAATCAATGACATAGCTTCTCAACATGTCCTCAATAATCTGTATCACCCTCTCTGACTGTCCATCCGTCTGTGGATGAAAAGCAGTGCTAAAGTGCAGTCGAGAACCCAAAGCACTATGCAAACTCTTCCAAAATCTGGAAGTAAACCTGGGATCTCGATCAGACACTAAAGAAGTTGGAACACCATGCAGTTTCACAATCTCATGGATATACAGCTCAGCCAATCTCTCCAAAGAGTAATCCATCCGCACTGGAAGGAAATGAGCTGTCTTAGTCAATCTATCCACAATCACCCATATGGCATCATGTTTCCTTTGTGTCAATGGCAACCCAGACACAAAGTCCATTGTCACTCTTTCCCACTTCCATTCTGGCACTGACAACGGTTGAAGCAACCCGGTTGGAACTTGATGCTCTGCTTTAACCTTCTGACAAGTGAGACATTTCGACACAAAATCTGCAATGTCTCTCTTCAAACCAATCCACCAATAATGCTGTCTCAAATCATGATACATCTTCGTATTACCCGGATGCATAGCAAACATAGACTGATGAGCTTCTTCCAAAATGACCCTTTTCAAATCAGCATCATCGGGTACACACAATCGGTTCTTAAACCAGAGACTCCCATCACTCTTCACAATAAAATCTCTACCCTTTTCACTCTGACAATCTGAAACAATCTTCTGTATCTTCTTATCAGCCAACTGAGCTTCTTTGATCTGATCTAACAAAATCGGCTTTAATTGCAACTGTGCCAATAATGCACCATCAACACAAGGTACAAAACTGGCATGCAATGCTCTCAACTCAACAAGCAACGAGAGCGAGTAAACTGTTAAACTAGCTAAAGACTTCCGACTTAAGGCATCAGCAACAACATTTGCTTTACCTGGATGATAGTCAATCAAACAGTCGTAGTCTTTAATCAATTCTAACCATCTCCTCTGACGAAGATTGAGTTCTTTCTGGACACCCAAATACTTCAAACTCTTGTGATCAGTGTAGATGAAACATTTCTCCCCAAACAGATAGTGGCGCCAAATCTTTAATGCAAACACAATGGCAGCCAATTCCAAATCATGGGTTGGATAGTTAAGCTCATGCGGTTTCAACTGTTGAGATGCATAAGCTATAACTTTACCTTCTTGCATCAATACACACCCCAAACCTCTATGTGAAGCATCACTGTAGATCACATAAGGTTTACCTTCAACAGGTAAAGTAAGAACAGGCGCTTGAGTTAACAATTCTCTCAACTGCTCAAGACTCGCCTGACACTGATCCGTCCACACAAATCTCACTCCCTTACGAAGCAATCTGGTGAGTGGAGTAGCTATCAAAGAAAAACCCTTTCACAAACTGCCTGTAATAGCCTGCCAAACCCAGAAAACTACTAATCTCAGTCACAGACTTGGGTGGACTCCAATTCAATATAGCTTCAACTTTGCTCGGATCAACTCTAATACCCTCTGCTGAAACTATATGTCCGAGAAAAGCTACTTGATCCAACCAGAACTCACATTTCGACAATTTGGCAAATAACTGCTTTTCTCTCAAAATCTGCAACACAATCCGCAGATGCATATCATGTTCCTCTTCATTCCGCGAATACACCAGTATATCATCAATGAAGACCACTACAAACTGATCCAAATAGGGCCTAAACACCCTATTCATCAAATCCATAAAAGTTGCAGGTGCATTCGTTAGACCAAAAGGCATAACTAGAAATTCATAATGCCCATAGCTGGTTCGAAAGGCGGTCTTCGGAACATCCTCAGCTCTGACTCTCAGCTAATGGTACCCAGATCTCAAATCAATTTTAGAAAATACAGCTGCACCCTCACTGCACAATCCCGGTGCACTTTACTAACCATCACACTATGCCCTAACGGATTTGTCACCAACACATCAAATCCTAGGGACTCAGCATGCACATCAAACACAGGCAAAACAGATGCACTAATATATGAATGTGTGGAACCCGGATCAATCAAAGCAAGTACTGAAATATCAAATAAAGAAAAAGTACCAGCTATGACTGCCGATGCATCTGGCTGCCTCTGCATAACATATATCCTCTGGGAAGATCCAACCTCCTCTGGTCTACCCTCCCTGGATGAAGCACCTCCTCTAGAACTGAACCCTGGTTTACCTCCTCGGCTGGCACCTCTGCCTCCTCGGCCTCCCCTCGCACTAGGTCGAGAAGCTGCTGTATCAACTGACATCTGTTCCTGTCTCTCAGGACAGTCTCTCACAAAGTGATCAGGTGATCCACACCTGAAGCATACCCCTGATCTACTATACCTCCAACAAACGCCCCCATGTCTTCCACCACACTGGTTACACACAGGTAAGGTGGATCTCTGAACTCCAGGAGTAGGAGCACTCGCTACTGAAGCTGCAGGTCTAAATCTCTGCCTCTGGAACTGTACTGACCTACCCGCTGGTCTCTGGCTCCTACTACTCCGAGGAACAAAACTTCCTCTACCCCTCTTTGCAGAAGAAGACCCTGCCTCAAACTGGGGCCTCCTAACCCTAACCTCTTCCTCTGAAGCAGCTGCAATAACTTGAGCTCGCTCTACACTTCGAGCTGCTGCCACAAGCTGTGAGAAATCCTGATATCTGGATCCAGCCACTAAGCACATGATCGAGGGTCTCAATCCCTCCTCAAATCGCCGACATCTATCAATCTCATCAGCAATGATACCCCCAGCATACTGACTTAGTCGAATAAACTCAACTTCATATTCAGTTACGGTCCGATGATCTTGCTTCAAATCTAGAAACTCTCTTTTCTTCCCATCTTTATACTCCCTAGGAGTATACTTCAACTCAAATTCCCTCTGAAAATCAGTGTAAGACAGTGTTGGAGGATCATCCATAGAATGGGGCACTGTCTTCCACCAGTCGTAGGCATCCTTCTGTAGCAAAGATCTTGCATAGTCAAACTTCTCCTCTGAAGTGGCTTGCAACTGCACAAATACCCTCTGAACTCTATCAAGCCACTGTTCTGCTACAGCCGGATCAACTGTACCAAAGAAATCCTCTGCTCCAAATTTCCTTAGCTTATCATAGTGCCTTACTGGTACTGAAGGCTGAGGGGGTGGTGGCAGTGGCTGTGGTTGCACAGGTGCTTGTCTCATAGCTTCCATCATAGGCCTAAACCAGGCTGGCGGAACCTCCTTCCCAGCTGGTCTACCCGACACCGAAGCAGGTGCCTCCTCAACACTATCAACCCTAGCTCCCTCAGCAGGAGCAATACTCTCGGCACTACTCTCAATCGACTGACGAGAGTGAGAATCCATCACAACCTAAGTCTGCAAACACAACAGAATACCTCTTATTAAAGATCAGAGACTGCCAATCCCAAACATGTATTTTTGTTCAAAAACTCACTTTTTAAGTAAAAATAGTCTTTTTCTTACATTTTACCTAGGTTGAGAATCTCAAACCTAGGCTCTGATACCAAAGGCTACTGTAACACCCCTTCCCAACCTACATATGTAAGCTGAGTAGAGGCGCCACACTAACCTAAGGTTGCTACCAATTTTACTTAGTCAAATTTTAGTTCCGATTTTTACAAAATTTTTGCCAGAGTTTCGCCTAAAAATTGAGTCCCAAGTGTCCACAAAACCGGTTTTTTTCTTATTTTTAAAAACATTTTACACAAACCAATGCAAACAAAATCATTCTCAGTACACTCCCAATAAATCCCCCTTGTAACCTCAACTACAACCTGCAAAAAGGATTTACACTTCTAGTACAACATAAAATAAAGGTTTTGTGACAACCCCCATATTTAAATATTACACAGCGGAAGTTATAAAATATTTACATATTTACAAATTCATATACATCAAAACTCAAGTTTTACAACACATAAAATTTATACATGATTGGCAAGTCTGCTCTGATCTTTAAGCTCCCAAAATGGATTCTTCAAGGTCTACTCTCACTAGGTCTTGATGAACTCTCGGGTTCAATTCTATCCACTCTACTACCTGCGCGATTAAACACTATCGCGCTAAGCCAACGGCTTAGTAAGATAAAACATGCTAACGGTATGCTTTAATGAAATGCAATGCCACATATGTTATTGATAAGATCAACATCATAAATATAAAGTTAACCACACAATTATGCATTTCACAAATCATAGTCATATGAGCATACCACATTTCAACATTAATCAATCATACTCCATAACCAACATCTCATTTCATTAAACTCATAACATTATTTAGGACATTCATATAACCTTGACACCTATGGG
Source organism: Garcia nutans (assembly GCA_947685225.1). Classification (NCBI taxonomy): domain Eukaryota; kingdom Viridiplantae; phylum Streptophyta; class Magnoliopsida; order Malpighiales; family Euphorbiaceae; genus Garcia; species Garcia nutans. The sequence continues at coordinate 41,164,376 of CANTUV010000032.1, read as the reverse complement.
CCCAACAAGTATTTAATACGATATTCAGAGTTCAGAGTTACTGCTTTGGTTCATAGTCACAATAATCACGCCCGTAGGCAATGTATATACATGTATCTCTATCCATGGATAGTGTAACAGACCCAGTCTCTTGGATCATCAACTCAACACATATGAGGAGATCCTCAACCCGGCAAGACTGTTACAAATCATATATCTCATAGTGTAACAGACCCAGTCTCTTGGACCATCAACTCAACACCTATGAGGAGGTCCTCAACCCGGCAAGACTGTTACCTTTCATCATTTCTTAAGCATGCCACCCAAATCCAGAACTCTGAAACTGAATAACATATTAAACAAACAATTCATTTCCATTCTCAATTCTCATCACATTTAGGCAAACATGCCGCCTTCTTTCTTTCAATTACATCATCTTAGCCAATAACAATGGCTTCACATTTCATTTCACAATATAACATCTCATTATTCAAGTATATATATATATATATATATCTCATCCATGATCACATTATATCTCACATAGCATCATTCATAAATATCAACATTTCATTCCACATTACTCATGAAACACATTACCATTCACAATGCACAACATAACATTGTTCAATCTCAACAATGCAATTAGGGCAAAGAACAATTGATTATAACATTAATTGATTCAAGTGTGTTTAAAGTGTTTAGGGTTAGGTTTAAGGACCAACCTACCTTTGGAGAACCAAAGCAATGCAAGAAGAACAAAGAATTAAAACCCTAACCATAAATAGTACATTCTGGTTTAAAACTCCATTTTATCCTTATTTTGAAAATTTGTATAAAATAATCTACTTGACTAAAAATTCTAAAATTTTTAAAGAATTTAGTTTTGTATCTTAAAATCATCCCTTTAAAATTTCAGATCAAACTGAACACAAAATCTTGGTCAAATAGTTCACCTAACCAGACTGCCCCAAATGCCCTGCATCCTGGCAGCAGTTCTGAACTTTGTGAATTCCATAAATCAAATTCAATCAACGTGGTTCTAAATTATTTTTCTCAAATACTAGACTCACTAAGCAACAACATATCCAAAATTCAATTGGATATGATTTTTCAACATTTTATTACAAATCCCGAAATGTAACTGTCTCAGTTAAGGTACCTGCTGGAACAGTTCTACCAAAAATAATTTTTCTAAACTCATAACCATTTCAAAATCGAATCAACATATTTTTCAGTCATTCTAGACTCATAGAGGCACAACATATCAAAAATTCACTTCAAGAACATTTTTGTAAAATTAATTAAAAATCATACAAGTCACAGCCTTTACTAATCCTAAAACAGAAACAATTTCACTAAACACCAATCTTACTCTTCCATCACCAACACCAACCCAACTTCTCATCTATCAAGCAAAATCAATACTTACAATCATACCATAAGCAACTTAATCATACCACTTCAAAAGAATTGAAGAAATTAGAGAAAAGATCTTACCTTAGTTAAAAACTTCTTAAATCAACACTTGAACACTTAATCTTTCTTCAATTTAAGCTTGAAATCATCAAAACCATCACTTGTCTCTTTCTTTCTCTTTGGCTATGGAGGGCCGGCCATCAACAAGAAGAAGAAGAAGAAATGATAAAGAAAACACAAGTCAAACCTTCTTTAAATATCCACCATGTGATTTTATCCAAGCAATTACCAAAGTGCCCTTATTCACATAATTATCTTTTTGTCTTATATGTGCCCAATTAAGTAATTTACCAATCTCAAATAAATATCTTCTCTTGCATTGACCAAGCCTTTTGACCACTTTATATGTCATATATATTAACATATACACAACATATAAATTTGTCTCTAAACCCTATTTCTTCCCAAAATACATATACATATACTTTCTCTTCTCAATTTCTTTTCTCTTACAATTTAACACATATATTCAATCCAATATATAACAATAACAACAACAACAATATGCAAAACTTCTAGGGCATAAATGAGGATATTACAATTCTCCCCCTCTAAAAAGAAATTTCGTCCTCGAAATTACCTGATATCAACTCTGAAATAGTTGAGGATATTGCTCTCGCATAGTTTGCTCACTTTCCCAAGTTGCTTCTTCTTTTGCATGATTCTTCCAAAGAATCTTCACCAATGGCACTTTCTTGTTCCTCAATTCTTTCACATCACGTGCCAAGATAGCAACTGTTTCTTCTTCAAATGTCAAATCTGGGCTCACTTCGATAGACTCAAATGGCAACACATGAGATGGATCTGACCTGTACCTCCTCAACATAGAAACATGGAATACATTATGAATACGATCCAACTCAGGTGGCAAAGCAAGTCGATATGCAACTGGCCCAACTCTTTCTAACACTTCATACGGCCCAATGAAGCGAGGACTCAATTTTCCTTTCCGACCGAACCTCAAAATCTTCTTCCAAGGAGATACTTTCAAAAACACCTTATCTCCAACATCAAACTGAATGTCTCTCCTCTTCAGATCTGCATAAGACTTCTGTCGGTCTGAAGCTGCTTTTAACCTACCTCGGATCAACTTCACTTTTTCCTCAGTTTCTTGAATCAAATCAGGTCCAACCAACTTATTATCTCCAAGCTCATTCCAACAAAGAGGTGTCCTACACCGTCTGCCATACAATGCTTCAAACGGTGCCATACCAATGCTGGATTGGTGACTGTTGTTGTATGCAAACTCCACCAGAGGTAAAAATCTATCCCAACTTCCAGTGAAATCAATGACACAGCTTCTCAACATGTCCTCAATAATCTGTATCACCCTCTCTGACTGTCCATCCGTCTGTGGATGAAAAGCAGTGCTAAAGTGCAGTCGAGAACCCAAAGCACTATGCAAACTCTTCCAAAATCTGGAAGTAAACCTGGGATCTCGATCAGACACTAAAGAAGTTGGAACACCATGCAGTTTCACAATCTCATGGATATACAGCTCAGCCAATCTCTCCAAAGAGTAATCCATCCGCACCGGAAGGAAATGAGCTGTCTTAGTCAATCTATCCACAATCACCCATATGGCATCATGTTTCCTTTGTGTCAATGGCAACCCAGACACAAAGTCCATTGTCACTCTTTCCCACTTCCATTCTGGCACTGACAACGGTTGAAGCAACCCGGTTGGAACTTGATGCTCTGCTTTAACCTTCTGACAAGTGAGACATTTCGACACAAAATCTGCAATGTCTCTCTTCAAACCAATCCACCAATAATGCTGTCTCAAATCATGATACATCTTCGTATTACCCGGATGCATAGCAAACATAGACTGATGAGCTTCTTCCAAAATGACCCTTTTCAAATCAGCATCATCGGGTACACACAATCGGTTCTTAAACCAGAGACTCCCATCGCTCTTCACAATAAAATCTCTACCCTTTTCACTCTGACAATCTGAAACAATCTTCTGTATCTTCTTATCAGCCAACTGAGCTTCTTTGATCTGATCTAACAAAATCGGCTTTAATTGCAACTGTGCCAATAATGCACCATCAACACAAGGTACAAAACTGGCATGCAATGCTCTCAACTCAACAAGCAACGAGAGCGAGTAAACTGTTAAACTAGCTAAAGACTTCCGACTTAAGGCATCAGCAACAACATTTGCTTTACCTGGATGATAGTCAATCAAACAGTCGTAGTCTTTAATCAATTCTAACCATCTCCTCTGACGAAGATTGAGTTCTTTCTGGACACCCAAATACTTCAAACTCTTGTGATCAGTGTAGATGAAACATTTCTCCCCAAACAGATAGTGGCGCCAAATCTTTAATGCAAACACAATGGCAGCCAATTCCAAATCATGGGTTGGATAGTTAAGCTCATGCGGTTTCAACTGTTGAGATGCATAAGCTATAACTTTACCTTCTTGCATCAATACACACCCCAAACCTCTATGTGAAGCATCACTGTAGATCACATAAGGTTTACCTTCAACAGGTAAAGTAAGAACAGGCGCTTGAGTTAACAATTCTCTCAACTGCTCAAGACTCGCCTGACACTGATCCGTCCACACAAATCTCACTCCCTTACGAAGCAATCTGGTGAGTGGAGTAGCTATCAAAGAAAAACCCTTTCACAAACCGCCTGTAATAGCCTGCCAAACCCAGAAAACTTCTAATCTCAGTCACAGACTTGGGTGGACTCCAATTCAATATAGCTTCAACTTTGCTCGGATCAACTCTAATACCCTCTGCTGAAACTATATGTCCGAGAAAAGCTACTTGATCCAACCAGAACTCATATTTCGACAATTTGGCAAATAACTGCTTTTCTCTCAAAATCTGCAACACAATCCGCAGATGCATATCATGTTCCTCTTCATTCCGCGAATACACCAGTATATCATCAATGAAGACCACTACAAACTGATCCAAATAGGGCCTAAACACCCTATTCATCAAATCCATAAAAGTTGCAGGTGCATTCGTTAGACCAAAAGGCATAACTAGAAATTCATAATGCCCATACCTGGTTCGAAAGGCGGTCTTCGGAACATCCTCAGCTCTGACTCTCAGCTAATGGTACCCAGATCTCAAATCAATTTTAGAAAATACAGCTGCACCCTCACTGCACAATCCCGGTGCACTTTACTAACCATCACACTATGCCCTAACGGATTTGTCACCAACACATCAAATCCTAGGGACTCAGCATGCACATCAAACACAGGCAAAACAGATGCACTAATATATGAATGTGTGGAACCCGGATCAATCAAAGCAAGTACTGAAATATCAAATAAAGAAAAAGTACCAGCTATGACTGCCGATGCATCTGGCTGCCTCTGCATAACATATATCCTCTGGGAAGATCCAACCTCCTCTGGTCTACCCTCCCTGGATGAAGCACCTCCTCTAGAACTGAACCCTGGTTTACCTCCTCGGCTGGCACCTCTGCCTCCTCGGCCTCCCCTCGCACTAGGTCGAGAAGCTGCTGTATCAACTGACATCTATTCCTGTCTCTCAGGACAGTCTCTCACAAAGTGATCAGGTGATCCACACCTGAAGCATACCCCTGATCTAATATACCTCCAACAAACGCCCCCATGTCTTCCACCACACTGGTTACACACAGGTAAGGTGGATCTCTGAACTCCAGGAGTAGGAGCACTCGCTACTGAAGCTGCAGGTCTAAATCTCTGCCTCTGGAACTGTACTGACCTACCCGCTGGTCTCTGGCTCCTACTACTCCGAGGAACAAAACTTCCTCTACCCCTCTTTGCAGAAGAAGACCCTGCCTCAAACTGGGGCCTCCTAACCCTAACCTCTTCCTCTGAAGCAGCTGCAATAACTTGAGCTCGCTCTACACTTCGAGCTGCTGCCACAAGCTGTGAGAAATCCTGATATCTGGATCCAGCCACTAAGCACATGATCGAGAGTCTCAATCCCTCCTCAAATCGCCGACATCTATCAATCTCATCAGCAATGATACCCCCAGCATACTGACTTAGTCGAATAAACTCAACTTCATATTCAGTTACGGTCCGATGATCTTGCTTCAAATCTAGAAACTCTCTTTTCTTCCCATCTTTATACTCCCTAGGAGTATACTTCAACTCAAATTCCCTCTGAAAATCAGTGTAAGACAGTGTTGGAGGATCATCCATAGAATGGGGCACTGTCTTCCACCAGTCGTAGGCATCCTTCTGTAGCAAAGATCTTGCATAGTCAAACTTCTCCTCTGAAGTGGCTTGCAACTGCACAAATACCCTCTGAACTCTATCAAGCCACTGTTCTACTACAGCCAGATCAACTGTACCAAAGAAATCCTCTGCTCCAAATTTCCTTAGCTTATCATAGTGCCTTACTGGTACTGAAGGCTGAGGGGGTGGCGGCAGTGGCTGTGGTTGCACAGGTGCTTGTCTCATAGCTTCCATCATAGGCCTAAACCAGGCTGGCGGAACCTCCTTCCCAGCTGGTCTACCCGACACCGAAGCAGGTGCCTCCTCAACACTATCAACCCTAGCTCCCTCAGCAGGAGCAATACTCTCGGCACTACTCTCAATTGACTGACGAGAGTGAGAATCCATCATAACCTAAGTCTGCAAACACAACAGAATACCTCTTATTAAAGATCAGAGACTGCCAATCCCAAACATGTATTTTTGTTCAAAAACTCACTTTTTAAGTAAAAATAGTCTTTTTCTTACATTTTACCTAGGTTGAGAATCTCAAACCTAGGCTCTGATACCAAAGGCTACTGTAACACCCCTTCCCAACCTACATATGTAAGCTGAGTAGAGGCGCCACACTAACCTAAGGTTGCTACCAATTTTACTTAGTCAAATTTTAGTTCCGATTTTTACAAAATTTTTGCCAGAGTTTCGCCTAAAAATTGAGTCCCAAGTGTCCACAAAACCGGTTTTTTTCTTATTTTTAAAAACATTTTACACAAACCAATGCAAACAAAATCATTCTCAGTACACTCCCAATAAATCCCCCTTGTAACCTCAACTACAACCTGCAAAAAGGATTTACACTTCTAGTACAACATAAAATAAAGGTTTTGTGACAACCCCCATATTTAAATATTACACAGCGGAAGTTATAAAATATTTACATATTTACAAATTCATATACATCAAAACTCAAGTTTTACAACACATAAAATTTATACATGATTGGCAAGTCTGCTCTGATCTTTAAGCTCCCAAAATGGATTCTTCAAGGTCTACTCTCACTAGGTCTTGATGAACTCTCGGGTTCAATTCTATCCACTCTACTACCTGCGCGATTAAACACTATCGCGCTAAGCCAACGGCTTAGTAAGATAAAACATGCTAACGGTATGCTTTAATGAAATGCAATGCCACATATGTTATTGATAAGATCAACATCATAAATATAAAGTTAACCACACAATTATGCATTTCACAAATCATAGTCATATGAGCATACCACATTTCAACATTAATCAATCATACTCCATAACCAACATCTCATTTCATTAAACTCATAACATTATTTAGGACATTCATATAACCTTGACACCTATGGGCCCAACAAGTATTTAATACGATATTCAGAGTTCAGAGTTACTGCTTTGGTTCATAGTCACAATAATCACGCCCGTAGGCAATGTATATACATGTATCTCTATCCATGGATAGTGTAACAGACCCAGTCTCTTGGATCATCAACTCAACACATATGAGGAGATCCTCAACCCGGCAAGACTGTTACAAATCATATATCTCATAGTGTAACAGACCCAGTCTCTTGGACCATCAACTCAACACCTATGAGGAGGTCCTCAACCCGGCAAGACTGTTACCTTTCATCATTTCTTAAGCATGCCACCCAAATCCAGAACTCTGAAACTGAATAACATATTAAACAAACAATTCATTTCCATTCTCAATTCTCATCACATTTAGGCAAACATGCCTTCTTTCTTTCAATTACATCATCTTAGCCAATAACAATGGCTTCACATTTCATTTCACAATATAACATCTCATTATTCAAGTATATATATATATATATATATCTCATCCATGATCACATTATATCTCACATAGCATCATTCATAAATATCAACATTTCATTCCACATTACTCATGAAACACATTACCATTCACAATGCACAACATAACATTGTTCAATCTCAACAATGCAATTAGGGCAAAGAACAATTGATTATAACATTCATTGATTCAAGTGTGTTTAAAGTGTTTAGGGTTAGGTTTAAGGACCAACCTACCTTTGGAGAACCAAAGCAATGCAAGAAGAACAAAGAATTAAAACCCTAACCATAAATAGTACATTCTGGTTTAAAACTCCATTTTATCCTTATTTTGAAAATTTGTATAAAATAATCTACTTGACTAAAAATTCTAAAATTTTTAAAGAATTTAGTTTTGTATCTTAAAATCATCCCTTTAAAATTTCAGATCAAACTGAACACAAAATCTTGGTCAAATAGTTCACCTAACCAGACTGCCCCAAATGCCCTGCATCCTGGCAGCAGTTCTGAACTTTGTGAATTCCATAAATCAAATTCAATCAACGTGGTTCTAAATTATTTTTCTCAAATACTAGACTCACTAAGCAACAACATATCCAAAATTCAATTGGATATGATTTTTCTACATGTTATTAAAAATCCCGAAATGTAACTGTCTCAGTTAAGGTACCTGCTGGAACAGTTCTACCAAAAATAATTTTTCTAAACTCATAACCATTTCAAAATCGAATCAACATATTTTTCAGTCATTCTAGACTCATAGAGGCACAACATATCAAAAATTCACTTCAAGAAAATTTTTGTAAAATTAATTAAAAATCATACAAGTCACAGCCTTTACTAATCCTAAAACAGAAACAATTTCACTAAACACCAATCTTACTCTTCCATCACCAACACCAACCCAACTTCTCATCTATCAAGCAAAATCAATACTTACAATCATACCATAAGCAACTTAATCATACCACTTCAAAAGAATTGAAGAAATTAGAGAAAAGATCTTACCTTAGTTAAAAACTTCTTAAATCAACACTTGAACACTTAATCTTTCTTCAATTTAAGCTTGAAATCATCAAAACCATCACTTGTCTCTTTCTTTCTCTTTGGCTATGGAGGGCCGGCCATCAACAAGAAGAAGAAGAAGAAATGATAAAGAAAACACAAGTCAAACCTTCTTTAAATATCCACCATGTGATTTTATCCAAGCAATTACCAAAGTGCCCTTATTCACATAATTATCTTTTTGTCTTATATGTGCCCAATTAAGTAATTTACCAATCTCAAATAAATATCTTCTCTTGCATTGACCAAGCCTTTTGACCACTTTATATGTCATATATATTAACATATACACAACATATAAATTTGTCTCTAAACCCTATTTCTTCCCAAAATACATATACATATACTTTCTCTTCTCAATTTCTTTTCTCTTACAATTTAACACATATATTCAATCCAATATATAACAATAACAACAACAACAATATGCAAAACTTCTAGGGCATAAATGAGGATATTACAGCTACCATCACTTTTCACATAGAAATCTCGGCTCTCCCCATTTTGGCAATCTGATACAATCTTCTGAATTTTCTCATCCGCCAATTGAGCCTCCTTTATCTGATCCAACAATACTGGTCTCAACTGCAACTGAGCCAATAATGCACCATCATCACATACTTCAAAACTAGCATGCAACGCTCTCAACTCAACAAGCAACGAGAGCGAATAAACAGCTAAACCTGCCAAAGACTTCCGACTCAAGGCATCAGCAACTACAATCGCCTTACCATGATGATAATCAATCAAACAGTTGTAGTCTTTAATCAGTTTTAACCATCGCCTTTGCCGAAGATTCAGCTCCTTCTGAACACCCAAATATTTTAAAGTTTTGTGATCCGTAAAGATAAAACATTTCTCCCCATATAAGTAGTGGCACCAAATCTTTAAAGCAAACACTATAGCTGCCAACTCCAAATCATGAGTCGGATAATTAAGCTCGTGCGGCTTCAACTGCCGAGAAGCATAAGCTATGACTTTACCCTCTTGCATCAAAACACATCCTAAACCATTATGTGAAGCATCACTGTAAATCACATATGGTTTATTTTCCACGGGTAAAGTAAGAATAGGCGCTTGAGTCAACATTTCTTTCAACTGCTTAAAACTTGCTTGACACTGATCCGTCCACACAAATCTAACTCCCTTCCAAAGCAATTTGGTGAGTGGAGTAGCTATCAAAGAAAAACCTTTCACAAATCGTCGATAATAGCCTGCCAAACCCAGAAAACTTCTAACTTTAGTCACTGATTTTGGTGGACTCCAATTTAAAATAGCTTCAACTTTACTTGGATCAACTCTTATACCATCTGCTGAAACTATATGACCCAGGAAAGTTACTTGGTCAAGCCAAAACTCACACTTTGATAGCTTAGCATATAACTGCTTCTCTTTCAAGATCTGTAAGACAATCCGCAGATGCTTGTCATGCTCCTTCTTATTACGTGAATACACCAAAATATCATCCATAAAAACTACTATAAACTAATCCAGATAGGGCCTAAACACCCGATTCATCAAATCCATGAAAACTGCAGGTGCATTCGTCAATCCAAAAGGCATTATTAAAAACTCATAATGCCCATACCTTGTGCGGAAAGCTGTCTTAGGAACATCTTCAGCTTTAACTCTCAACTGATGGTACCCGGATTTCAAATCAATCTTGGAAAATACTGCTGCTCCCTTTAATTGATCAAAGAGGTCATTAATTCTTGGTAAACGATACTTATTCTTGATAGTTACTTTGTTCAATTGCCTATAATCAATGCATAACCTCAAAGTACCATCCTTCTTCTTCGCAAACAACACAGGAGCTCCCCACGGTGAAACACTAGGGCGAATAAACCCTTTATCCAACAACTCCTGTAACTGCACCTTCAACTCTCTCAATTCAGCAGGTGCCATTCGATAAGGAGTGATAGAGATGGGGGTGGTACCAGGCAACAAATCAATACCAAACTCAACCTCTCTCTCAGGGGTAACCCTGGCAACTCCTCAGGAAACACATCCGGAAAATCTGCAACTGTGGTTATATTATTAAGTTGAGAACCCACTACTCTAGTATCCACAACATGATCAAGATAAGCATCACACCCTTTTCTAATCAACTTTCTAGCTGTTACAGCTGATATAAACTAGGATGCAAGTTGTCTCTGCTCACTAGATACCATCACACTCTTACCACCACTGGTTCTTAAAGTCACACACTTCTTTTGACAATCTACCACAGCACCATGCTTAGACAACCAATCCATGCCTAAGATCAAATCATATTCTTTAAAAGATATTTCAATTAAATCACCAAGAAACTCCTCACCTTGCACCACAACAGCACTATCACGATGCACCTTACTCACCACAACACTATGTCCTAAAGGATTTGTCACTAAGACATCAAATCCTAAGGACTCTGAATGCAATTTAGACACAGGCAAGATAGATGCACCTATGTATGAATGAGTAGATCCTGGATCAATCAAAGCAAGAACTGAAATGACAAATAAAGAAAATGTACCCGCTATAACTGCTGAAGCATCCGGCTGCCTCTGCATCACATATACTCTCTGAGAAGATCCGGCCTCATCTGGCCTACTGCCTTTGGATGAAGATCCTCCTTTCTGACTAAACCAGGGTCTACCACCTCTACTAAAACCTCTGCCCCCTCGACCACCTCTGCTGACACTGGTTTTAGAATCTGCAGTATCAGTTTGTCTATCATCCTACATCTCGGGCAATCTTTAATAAAATGATCTGGTGACCCACATCTAAAGCATACTTCGGATACACCAGTCTTCCAACAAACACCCCCATGGGGCCTGCCACAGTGAACACATACAGGTGGAGTAGTCCTTTGCATCACAGTAGTCGGGGTCGCTACAGAGACTGTCGGCCTCGTCCTCTACCTCTGATACTGCACTGATCTACCCGACTGCCTCTGACTCCTACTGATCCTCGGAACAAAACTTCCTCTACCCCTCTTCACAGATGAAGACCCTACCTCAAACTGGGGTCTCCTTACTCTAGTCTCCTCCTCAGTAGCTGCTGCTGCAATGCTCTGCGCTCTCTCAACACTTCTAGCTGCTGCAACAAGTTGAGAGAAATCCTGGTACTGAGAACCAGCCACAATGCACATAATAGAGGGCCTCAATCCCTCCTCAAATCTTCTGCATCGGTCTATTTCATCAGAGATAATTCCCCCCGCATAGCAACTCAACCGGATGTACTCAATCTCATACTCTGTTACCGTCCGGTTGTCTTGCCTCAAATTTAAGAATTCCATCTTCTTAATATCTTTATACTCCCTCGGAGTGTATTTCTGCTCGAATTCCCTTAGAAAATCACTATAGGATAGTGTAGGTGGATCATCCATGGCGTGAGGAACCGTCTTCCACCATTCATAGGCATCTTTTTGTAGGAGGGATCTGGCATAGTCAAATTTTTCTTTAGAAGTGGCTTGCAACTGAACAAATATCCTCTGTACTTTGTCCAACCACTACTCAGCCACTGCAGGATCGATAGTGCCCAAGAAATCTTCAGCCCCATATTTCCTCAACTTATCATAATGTCTTACCGGCACCTGAGGCTGTGGTGGTGGTGGTGGCTACATTGGAGCTTGTATAAATAGTTCTGTCATATGCCTTAACCAACCCGGCGGAACCTCCTCTGCAGCTGATCTCTCTGGTACAGAAACAGGTGCCTCACTAACTCTCTCAACTCTAGCTCCCTCTCTACTCTCTTCGGGAGCCCCACTCTCAGCACTTCCTTCTACAGACAGTCGTGAATGAGATGCCATCTCTACCTATATCTGCACACACAGCAGAATATATCTCATTAAAGATCAAAGACTGCCATACCAAAATGTGTATTTTACTCAGAACCAAGTCTTAAAATCAAAATATTCTTTTTCTTACAATTCACCTAGGTTGAGAATCTCAAACCTAGGCTCTGATACCAAAACAATTGTAACACCCCTATACCCTGTATACGTACACAGCATGCTAATACAATCGTAATATACGTATACTGAATATAGGTATGCCACGGTTTATAAAACATACAAATAATCCCTTTTCAATAATATGAATAAATTTAAAACATTTAAAGGAATTTATAAAACACAATAGATAAAATGTTTATTCAAAACACAGCGGAAAATATAACAAATATTTACAAATACATATACATAAAAACTAAAGTTTTACAAAACATAAAATATATACATGTTTGGCAATATGTCTTTGATCTTTAAACTCCACTATCAACACCTCAAGATCTAGACTCTACTCAGCCTAGAGGAACTCTCCGGTTCTTCCCTGTCACCTGCGCGATAAACCATAATCGCACAAAGCGAACGGCTTAGTGATACAAACTACAATAATACTATGCTTCAATGCAATGTCAATGTCACACAATCAATTTCATACACCATTCAAAAGAATATTATATTTCAAAACCTTAAATTGTTCACTATCATACCATATCAAAACATTCATATTGTATCTTCATAGTTTCATTACTCAACATAGCTTCCCATGCTACATTTATTGACAATAAGATACTTATGTAGTATAATCATCTCATTATTCATTGGTTTCACCATTCAAGAATCACATTGAAAATAAAGACAGGCATGGGCCCAAAAGACACTAATATGCCATTCAACTTTCAGAGTTAATGTTTTGGTTTAATTATCACATTTATCATTATCATTATCCCAACTAGGCTTCAAGGATTTAGGTTCAACCAAGCTTCAAGGGGAACAAAGCATGCTAAGTATCAACCAAACTTGGCTTCAAGAACCAAACCCAACCTAGCTTCAAGGGTTGTAACATCTCAATTAGGCTTCAAGGACTAGACCCAACCAAGCTTCAAGGGGAGTTAAGCATGCTAAACTTCAACCCAATTTGGCTTCAAGGATTTAGCCCAACCTAACTTCAAAAGATTGTTACTATAGGCATGCCACCAACAACAAAACTCTGAAAATGGAATAACACATTAGACACACAATTCATTAATTATTTAATTATCAATTTCATTCTCCTTTACTCATCATCACTTAGGCAACCATGCCTCAATCCTTTTATTGGCATCATTACTATTTTAGCCAACAATCATGGCTCTATATCTCATCAAGAGAGTATATATATATATATATATATCATCAATTGCATTGAACATCATCTAGGCAAACATGCCTCAATTATGTCATTTACATCATTATAACCAACCACATTGGTTTCACATCTCATTATATCTTAATTCATATTAATCAATTCATCATTCAAGTGTATATAACCAATGGCATTAACACACATTTTAGATTCTCATTAATCATTTCTATTATACCAATCATAACATTCATCTATTGTATTAACAATGTAATCAATTACTTAACATAGGTACAATCAAATATGTTAAGTATCAAAATCATGTAAATGTATGCAACCATGTAGTTTGTACTTACCTTAAGCACAACTCACACAAATCTATACACTTCCTCTTCCAACACTTCTTCACCACTTGAATTAGGGCAAATTATCTTCTTCAAGACCTAATCCAAAAGGAATAATACACATGAGATGCAAACTCTACACATGACATGCTCAACAACATGGGTGTGTCCCTGACCATGCCCTAAACTGAAAACACAGAAGCTTTGACATGCTCGGAACCACGGGCGTGTAATATCCTCATATATGCCCTAGAAGTTTTGATTATGTTGTTGTTATTGTTGTTGTTGTTATATTGGATTGAATATATGTGTTAATTGCAAGAGAAAAGAAATTGGGAAAGAAAATAGGGTTTAGAGAGAATGGTATATATTGTGTATATGATGATATATATAACATATAAATTGGTCAAATGAAGAGTCAAGGGGGTAGAGATATTTATTTTGTTGATTGTGAAATTACATAAAAGGACTTATAAGTTAAAAGAGAGTTAGAACAAATGGTTAAGGGCATTGAGGTAATTTACCTTTAGAAATCTCTTGGTGGAGATTAAAAGATGGAAAAGTGTTTGACTTGTGGCTATTTTGTTTTCTTTTCATTTTGGGTACCGGTGATTGAAGGAGAGAAAGAGGAAGAGAAGTGTTCTTGATGCTAGAGTTCAATTGAAGAGGCAATCAAAGAGTTTGGTTAGAGATTTGTGAAATTTCTTCATCTAAGGTAAGAAATCTCTTGTTTTCCTTTGTTAATTTTGAAGTTATGTTTAAAGTGAAGTGTGATTTGTTGATGTAATGATTTGGTGTATTTGACATGTGTTTGCAAGTGTTAGAATTGATTTAAAGTTAAAAATTGGAATTGGTGTTGGTTTGGTTGTGATTATGGAAAAATAAGTGAAGATTGATAGTGGAAAATCAAGAGTAAAGTTTGAGTTAGGGTTTTGAGATGGTTTGTGTTCAAATGTGTTGTTTAAGTGGTTATGGTGATGAATATGTGTTATGACATGAGTTATATCCATTTGAGTGAGTTTGTGTTGGGAATTATATGTTAAAATGCATTTGGAAGAGGGTTGGTTACATTTAGGGTTTTGGTGATGAGTGACACGGCCAAAGGAAAGGAGAGACACGGCCAAGCCAAGGAAATTTGGGCGTGTTGGTTGAGTTTTTGAGAGACACGGCCGTGTCCCTTAGCCGTGTTCACTACTGGATTTTGGTTTTGGGAGACACGGTCACAAGCTTGGCCGTGTCCCTTGCCCGTGTTGCTTACTGTCCAATTGGTTTGAGTGACACGGCCACAAGCTTGGCCGTGTCCCTCAAGGGTGCTGCCCGTGTCCCTCAAATGTGTTGGTTAGGGTTTTATTTCTTTGTTCTAATTGTATTGTTTTGGTTCTTCAAAGGTGGGTTGGTCCCTAAACCTAAACATAAACACTTTAAATATACCTAAAGCATGGAAAGCCCTAATCAAATGGATATGGAAGATCATAAAGCTATAAATGATATAAATTGTTCTTTGCCCTAATTGCATTGTTGAGATTGAACAATATTATGTTATGCAATGTAAATGGTAATGTGTTTCATGAGTAAGGTATATTGAAATGTTATATCAAAGATGTTATGATGATTCAAATAAGAAATGATATGATACAAAGCCATTGTGATTGGCTATGATGATGCAATTGAAAGAAAGAAGGCATGTTTGCCTAAATGTTGATGAGAATTGGAAATGGAAATGATAATTGAATAATAAATGAATTGTGTGGCTAATGTGTTATTCCATTTTCAGAGTTTGTTGTTGGTGGCATGCCTAATAAGTGTAACAATCTCTTGAAGTTAGGTTGGATTGAATCCTTGAAGCCTAATTGAGATGTTACCACCCTTGAAGCTAGGTTGGATTGGTTCTTGAAGCCAAGTTGGGTTGATGCTTAGCATGCTTTGCTCCCCTTGAAGCTTGGTTGAACCTAATCCTTGAAGCCTAGTTGGGTTTATGATATTGATAAATGTGATGATAGAACCAAAACATTAACTCTGAAAATTGAATGGCATATTAGTGTGTCTTGGGCCCATGCTTGTCTTTGTTTAGTGTTGATTATGAATGATTAAATGAATACTAATGAGGTATATGATAAGATGTTGAAATATGATATGTCTATTTATGTTGAGTTATGAAATGTAAAGGTATGTTGTTAGCTTTGAATATATGATGTTACATGTGCAATATGGATTGAGAATTGGCATTGCATTGCATTAAAGATTAACATTTGCATGAATTATCTTACTAAGCCCTTGGCTTAGCGCGATAGTGTTTAATCGCGCAGGTAATAGAGTTGAACCCGAGAGTTCTTCGAGACCGAGTGAGAATAGACCTTGAAGAGTTGATTTTGGGAACTTAAAGATCATAGGAGACTTGCCAATCATGTATAACTCTTTTATATTTTGTAAAGTAATGATTTTAATGTACATATGTGTATATTTGTAAATATGAAATTAAATGTTTTCATATATGTAAATATTTGATAAATTCCGCTGCGTAACAACTAAATGTATCTTTATATATATCTATTTAGTTTTGTATTACAAGTTAACTACTTATCTTTCTATAATGTATACAATTGAAAGATTATGGTATGGTTTAAAATGTTTAAAATGTTAAGAAAATCCGTAGCATCCCTATGTTTAGTGCATGTATACTACATTGTGGTTTTTGTAGTTTGCATGTATTGAATGTAGGGGTGTTACAGGGCATGTCACTGAACGTGTAATACATTCTGTCTCACAGAAACATTGACATGCCCAACAACACGGGCGTGTTCATGGCCGTGTCAATTCTCCAACAACACAGTAGCTATGACACGCTTAGTGACATGGGTGTGTCACTGCTCGTGTCACCCATCCAAAAACACAGAACCATTGACACGCCTAAAGATCTGGTCGTGCTCATGGGTGTGTCAGGCCAAAAATACAGATTCCGGCCACAACACCACTACATCCAACAAACCACTTTCTTCCACAATTTTCCACTTCAACCAAACTTAATTAAACAAACCCAAAAACAATAACAAACTTGCAAAAACACCAAACAACTCAAAACATACATCAAACACAATTCATAATCATCACCACAAACCCAAAACACAACCACAACACTTTCTCTTTCAACAAACTTACTCTTTCCTTCAATCCAACCCCAAAACCCATAATCAATTGAACTAAACACTCTTAAACACCACAATCAAACAACACATATAAACCACACTCTTACTATCAACCACAATCTATCAAACTCAAACACAACTTCAATTTAAAACAAAAGAAATCAACAGAGAACTTACCAAAGTTGATGAAACTTCAAAATTCTCCAACTTAATCGCTTGAATCTTTCTTCAATTTAGAGCTTGGAAATCACAACCCCTCTCTTGCTCTCTTGCTTTGAGATGTCCAGCCAAGAAAGGAAAAGAAAAGAAAAGGAAAAGAAAATGAGAAGGAAATGTCAAATACTCAATCTCTTTAAAACCTCCACCAAGTGTTTTATTATTAAAATAATCAAATTTCCTCTCTTCCTTCCATTTTATTTTCTTATTTTCCTTTAATTAATTAATTCATTAATAATACAAATAAATATCTTCTTTGACCATAATTCACTTTGACTTGTGGATATGTTGTATATATTTCCATATATACAACATATACACTCTCTTCACCTCTTTTCTCTTCCCAAAGAATTATATACATTTAATCCAAATAAAGCAACAATTATATCAAAACTTCTAGGGTACATTTTGGGATATTACAATTCTCCCCCTCTAAAAGAAATTTCATCCTCGAAATTACCTGATATCAAGTCTGAAACAGTTGAGGATATTGATCTCGCATTGCTTGTTCACTTTCCCAAGTTGCTTCTTCTCTACCATGATTCTTCCAAAGAACCTTCACCAGTGGCACTTTCTTATATCTCAACTCTTTCACTTCATGTGCCAAAATAGCAACTGGTTCTTCTTCAAAAGTCAGATACGAATTCACCTCAATGGATTCAACTGGCAAAATATGAGATGGATCTGATCTGTACCTCCGCAACATAGAAACATGGAATACATTATGGATTTTATCCAACTCAGGCGGCAAAGCAAGACGATAAGCAACTGGCCCAACTCTTTCTAGAACTTCATACGGTCCAATGAAATGAGGTGTTGTCCCAAGATGGCAACCAAGAGGGGGGGGTGGTGAATTGGTTTCCTCAAGAAGTAATGACAATTTAAAAAACTCAACAAACAAGAAGTGCGGAATATGAAGATTGTTGAGTGATGAAGGAAGAAAGAACACACAAGATTTATAGTGGTTCGGATTTGCTTCAATCCTACATCCACTTCCTTAACAACTTGTTAAGGTTCCACTAGACTTTGATGTTTTTACAAGCTCACTTCCAACTTTGGTGTTTTTACAAGTTCACACCTAACTTTACAAGTGTTTTTCTAAGGCTCACACTTATAACCCAAACAAGAGTTTTACAAGGCTTACTCTCACAACCCAAGTGTTTCCCAAGCTTACACTCAAACTTATACAATGGTGTTTTCAAATGCTAACACCTAACATACATTACAATTTAATTGTAAGTTTAAGTAAATGAAAATTTGTTGCTTGGCTATTACAATCTGATTTCTTGCTTATTCCTTTTTTGTTTTCTCAGAGAGACATTGTATTTATAGCCAATGTGGTCTTACTAGCCGTTATAGACATTAAGAATAATGTATTGGTAGATTAGACCTTCTTTACTTAAACTGCCCGAAGCACTTCGCGGTCGCCCTTCATGCAAGGATGGTCGCGCTCATGCTTCTCGCGGTCGTCTTTTAACATGGGACGGTCGCTACTTTTGAAAAGACTTCAACGGTCGAATTTTAGTGCTCTGCAGCTGGAATCTTGCCCATGCTGTGTTTGTCAGACCGGTTTCTTGCCCAGCTGTGTTTGTCGGGACGGTCGCGCCTAGCAATGGTGCGGTCGCCCTTTTTGAATAATCAAGTGGGTTTATAACGGTCATATTACGTGTCATTCTCTGACAGGGCAAAATTGAATGTTCGCCATAATTTGAATGTCGCGGTTGCCCTATGTAGATTATCGCGGTTGAATTGAGAAACTCGCGTCGAACTTCTGGACGCTCCTGAGGACGCGAAACCTACTGTCTCTTCAAACAATTTCTTCTTGAATGGTAGAGCGGTCGCGATTCTGAATGGGGCGGTCGCTAAAGTGATAAGCGAGGTCGAGTCATTCACCGTTCTTGTCACCGCGAACCTTACTGTGATTGTAATGATTTAAGTTCCTTGAGTAGCGGTCGTGCAAATATTCGGACGGTCGCTATTCTGTAGGAGCGGTCGCGACATAGGTCGAACTTCTGACCGCGAAACCTACTATGATAAGGTTTCTTCTTTTAATTACATGGAGCGGTCGTATTCAGGTGAGGTGCGACCGCTATAAGTGTTCTGTTCACCTTATTTGAAGTAACCTAATCCTGCAACAAGATTTCTCAAACACAAGTTAAATAGATCATCCATTTGAGTTGTCAAGGATCAAAATTAAGGTCATTTGTCTAACAATCTCCCCCATTTTGACTTTGACAATTCAAATGGAATGATAAGAAAAATAATGAGTCTAAAAATGCTCCCCCTTAACATATGCAACAATCATGGTTAAGAGCATTTGTGATTTAGTAGTTTATCTTGGTGCAAACATTTTTCTCCCATAAACATTTTTTCTTATTTGCAAATGTTCAATAAATTTCAACAAGAAATTAACTCCCCCATAAACATTTTTCCCAAATTTGCAAATGTTCAAACAGATTGTTCTTATTTCTCCCCCATAATTTTATTGACATTCCATTTATACCACATTCCATTTTGGTATTTTCTCTCCCCCATTGGCATAGGCAAAATGAAATAAATGTTAAGCAAAAATATTAACAAAGCAAATGAAAGGAAATATAAACATTATATAGATTGAAGTGGAGGAAAATACAAAACAGAAAGCAAATTAGCAAACATATGAAAGTGCAAGCAAAAACAGACTAAAGCTAAGCTATTCTGAGTCATCATCTAACTCTAACTCTTCTTCAACTAAAGGAGCTTTCCCCTTATCTTGAGGTGCAACAGAGGCAGAGCTAGTGCTAATGGACTCTTCTTCTTCAGCAACGCTTTGGGTGTGATCACTTATATCCCAATCTTCAAGATTGCATTGAGGCAAGTCCAATTTGCCTTGCATGTCATAAAGATCATGATGCATGTGGGATATAAGGTTTATCCTCTTGTTTAAGTGCTGGAATCTCTTGGAAACACTTTTCTTGAACTTAGTGAGTTTCCTTGAGAGAGTCTTGATAGCTTGGAGGATGAGTTGTGTGGAGGATGAAGCAGTTTCTTTAGCAGCTTTTGATGAAGTTGCTTTTGGAGGTAATTCTACTGCAACTTCTACAGAATCTCCCTCTTCCTCAATTGTATACCTTGGCCTTTTCTTTTGTTTATCCATAACTCCTTTCTTGCCATAGCAGTATACATATGACCCTTCTATCTTCCTTACACAACCAGCATGCTCTAAGTAATCCATTGTGATAGCATTGGAGGCTAGAGTGAAAGGGTTCCTCAAAGTAGCTAAGTTCAAATCATTCAGAAGGTTTAGGTGCCTAGCTATTTGAGTAACTTGAGAGGATAGGAAGAAGGTACCAGTTCTTGTAATAGCATGATGATAAAAGGTATCAATCAAGAACTTGGTGGTGTTCATTTTGATGTTATGGGTGAAAGCATACAGAAATATAAGATCTCTTTTGGTGACTTTCTCATTCCCATCAGCTCTTTGGTGAATGGTATAGGTGATAATCCTATGGAGCATCCAGTGGGTGAGAGATTTGATATGTCTGGCTTTAGATTCCTTTTCAAAAGAGGTTTCAATGGAAATTTCTCTCCAGAAATCAGAAAGTGTTGGGTTTGAGAAGATTTGGTCATTGTAGGAGGTTATACCTTCAGAGGGGAAGTCCCAAATGCTGCCAAAATCTTCTAGAGATAGGGCTTGGTATTGATCAAAGAGCTTAAATCTAACCCCATACCACCCTAGTGCAGAATTTGCACTCTTCTCTATTTGAAGAGACATTAAAAACTCCTTACTCAGACTAGAGTAGCCTACCTCTTCTGGAAAGACAAATTTTCTCCATCCAAGGACATCCAGCAATCTCTCAATTTCGTCCTTGATGTTCAAGGCAGAAAGCATCCCACCAAAAGGAGATTTGGTGCCTTCAACCTTCTTTCTCTTTAGCATGGCATACCTAACATCTTCTTCAGTGGTTTGATGGTGAGGTTTGTGAATTTTCTCACCTCTTTTAGATTGAGGAGGAGATGGGGGAACAACTTCGGGTTCTCTAATGGTGATTCCTGGAACTCTCTTGGCTTGTCCCTTTATTTTGGAAGTGGTTTTTCTTTTGGGAGCCATTAGAATAGAAGAAACAGATGAGTGCAGGAAAACAGAGGTTGATTTGAGAAGTAGATGAGTTGAGAAGATTTTAGGGTTTTAGATTGTTTTCAGAAGCAAAATATCCAAGAAATTTGATGTAACTTACTCTTAAATAGATGAAGTTAAGAAAATAGCCGTTTTTGACTGTTGAATATTAAGAGTTGCGACTTGTCACACAGCCAACGGTTATAAATTTTCGAGCAGAGTGTACAGGGTGCGGTCGCGGATTGAAGATAGTGCGATCGCTACTTATGGTCTAGCGACCATTGTCAAGATAAGTATGCTCGCGAGTGAGGAAAGTAACTGTAACGGTCGAAACTATTCAAATTGGTGCGGCCGCGCACAAATTTTCTCGACCGCGCACAGAGTCATTAGTTTGAATGAAACTGACAGACAGGATAGCGACCGCTAAAGAATACTGGAGCGACCGCTACATACTTAAAAATGAAAGATTCAAGGAAAGTTGGAGAATATTTCTATTGTGTTAAGAACCATTAAATTCATGCACATAGAAACCTTATTGATAGGCAATTAATTCAGAGTGTTTCCATCAATCATTCCTAAATTAAGTTTAATAAAATTAAGTCTATCTTCATTCAAGGGTTTTGTAAAGACATCCGCAAGTTGATTTTGTGTTTCAATAAATTCTAGAATTATGTTCTGATTTTGCACATTTTCCCTTAAAAAATGATGTCTAATATCTATATGCTTGGATCTAGAATGTTGTATAGGATTTTTAGACAAATTGATAGCACTAGTGTTGTCACATTTAATGGAAATATTGTTAAAAACCTTACCATAGTCAAGCAATTGTTGTTTCATCCATAATACTTGTGTGCAACAAAAACAAGCTGCAACATACTCAGCTTCCGTTGTGGATAAAGCAACCGATGCTTGTTTCTTACTATGCCAAGAAACTAGACAATTACCAAGAAAGTGACATGCTCCTGTAGTGCTTTTCCTATCTAATATACTACCAGCATAATCTGCATCTGAAAATCCTATAATATGAAATGATGTGTTCTTTGGATACCAAAGTCCTAAATGTATTGTACCACTCAAATATTTCAAGATTCTCTTTGTGGCATTCAAGTGTGATTCTTTAGGACAAGTTTGAAATCTAGCACAAAGACATACACTGTACATTATATCAGGCCTAGATGCGGTTAAGTAAAGTAGTGATCCGATGATACCTCGATATTTCTTCTCATCTACTGCTTTACCATTATCATCTTTACCTAATTTCAATGATGTGCTCATAGGAGTTTTGCTAGTTTTGCAGCCATCCATTCCAAATTTCTTGATGAGTTCTTTTGTATATTTGGATTGGTTGATGAAGATCCCATCTTTACATTGCTTGACTTGCAGTCCAAGGAAAAACTTGAGTTCACCCATCATGCTCATTTCAAATTCCCTAGTCATACAAGAAGCAAATTCTTTGCACAAGGTTTCATTAGTAGCTCCAAATATTATGTCATCCACATAAATTTGTACAATCAAGATGTTATGCTTATCCTTTTTAACAAAAAGAGTTGTGTCTACTTTTCCTTTTGCAAAACCATTTTCAAGTAAATATGCACTAAGTTTGTCATACCAAGCTCTAGGTGCTTGCTTTAATCCATATAAAGCTTTGGTAAGTTTGAAAACATGATCAGGAAATTTGTAGTTTTCAAAACCAGGAGGTTGTTCAACATAAACTTCTTCATTTATGAGTCCGTTTAGAAATGCACTTTTAACATCCATTTGATAAAGCTTAAAATTCATATGACATGCAAAGGCAAGTAATATTCTAATAGCTTCTAATCTAGCTACGGGGGCAAAGGTTTCATCATAGTCAATACCTTCTTCTTGATTATAACCTTTGGCTACCAATCTTGCTTTATTTCTAATGATGTGACCATTTTCATCAAGCTTATTCCTATAAACCCATTTGCATCCTATTATAGAATGATCTATAGGTCTAGGAGTAAGTTGCCAAACATTATTTCTTTCAAATTGATTAAGTTCATCTTGCATTGCAGTTATCCAATTTTCATCATTTAAAGCTTCCTCAATAGTTTTTGGTTCAATTTGAGAAACAAAAGCAACATTAACATCAATATGATTAATTCTAGATCTAGTAGTTACTCCCTTTGATGTTTCTCCAATGATGAGTTCCTTTGGATGATCTTTCTTGTATTGCCAATCCTTAGGTAGATCTTGAGCCTTTTCTTCAAGTTGATTGATCTTTGGAGCATCAATAGATTCAAGAGGTTCAAGAGTGCCTGCAGGGTCATTGAAAGTAATACCTTTCTTTTGATCAAGTTTAGATAATTCATCAAATACAACATGCATTGATTCTTCTATAACTAGAGTTTTCATATTAAATACTCTATATGCTTTGCTATATGATGAATATCCTAAGAATATGCCTTCATCTGATTTGGATGAGAATTTTCCAAGATTATCCTTGGTATTCAATATGAAGCATTTGCATCCAAATACTCTAAAATATCCAATTCTGGGTATTCTTCCATTCCATAGCTCATAAGAAGTTTTATTAGTTAAATGCCTTTTATAAACACGATTTGCAATGTAACAAGCTGTATTAACGGCTTCCGCCCAAAAATAAGATGGTAAATCATATTCATTGAGCATTGTCCTAGCCATTTCGATTAAAGTTCTATTTTTCCTTTCAACTACACCATTTTGCTGTGGAGTTCTAGGAGCAGAAAAATTGTGTGAAATGCCAAGTTCATTGCAAAAGTTTTCAAAGTTTTCATTTTCAAATTCTTTGCCATGATCACTTCTAATAGATGTGATCACATATCCTTTTTCATTTTGAACTCTTTTTGCAAAGGTTTTGAAGTAATTAAAGGCTTCATTCTTTTGAGCTAAGAAATTAACCCATGTGAATCTAGAGTAGTCATCAACAAGAACAAATGCATATGATTTGCCTCCTAAGCTTGTAACTCTATTTGGTCCAAACAAGTCTAAATGAATGAGCTCTAAAGGTCTAGAGGTGCTTATAACACACTTTGATTTAAATGAGCTTTTATGTTGCTTACCATGTTGACAAGGTTCACAAATTCTGTCTTTATCATATTTTATCTTAGGTAAGCCATCAACTAAATTCTCATTACAAATATATTTCAATTGATCCATACCAGCATGTCCTAGTCTTCTATGCCATAACCATGCATCATTATTAGTGGACATTAAACATGTATGATTAGAATGTATGCTTACATTGTAAGTGTTGTTTGTTCTAGTACCCTTAAATATGATAACATCATTTGAATTTGTGATTTTGCATTCCTTGGAATCAAACTTAACGAAGTATGCTTTATCACAAAGTTGACTAACACTTAGCAAGTTATGTTTCAAACCATCAACAAGCCATACATCTTCAATTAAATCCTTACCAATAGAACCAATGGAGCCAACACCAAGAATTTTACCTTTAGCATTGTTTCCAAAAGTTACGTTACCTCCATGTTTATAGGTAATACTTGTAAAGAGTTTTGCATTTCCAGTCATATGCCTTGAGCATCCACTATCCACAAGCCATGTGCTTTCATTGGTAGTAGATTTTAGGCATACCTGCAAGCCAATTGCGATCATCCTTTTTTAGGTACCCACATATAGTTGGGTCCTTGATGGTTAGTAGAAAGAGTGTCTTCTAACTTGAGATGAGCCTTTCTTATATAACAGGAAAAATTTTTGTGTCCAAATTTCATGCAATATGTGCATTGCCATGGTATTCTATGCTTCTGCATTTTTCTTTTTGCATTATACATACAACTACAAGTATGTGATTTCTTTTGTACAAGTTTAGTGAACAACAATGCATAATTATCTTTAGCTTTATTTCCTAGTGAACCATAAGAAGTTCTTTTAGACTTGGTGCAAGCATCTTTGATATGAGCATTAGAAATTCCAATTGTAGATGCTTTCACAAATGTTGGTTTGCTAGGTGCAATGTTGGTTGAGCCATTGAATCCTAATCCATATTTCAAGGAAGGTGATCTTTGATTATTAATTAATGTGTTCAATGCTTCCTTTCCTTTATGAAATCTGGAAATTGATTCTTTTAGTTCTTTTAGTTCATGCTTCAATGCCTCATTCTCTTTAATCACTTTTTCTAAGTCATGTGAGCTTTTATTTAATTCTCCTATTGTATTCATCAAATGTTCATTTGAGGTTTTCAATTCTAAGGTAGAGTTCTTTAAGCATATAAAATCCTTTTCTAACTTAGAGTTTTTCTCTTTATAGAGCATCATTTTGGAGAAATATTTTTCTATTTTAGAATTCATGTGCTCAATCAAATCACTATCATCTATATCACTTATATCATCATGTGCTACAAGATCAAAGGATTGAGTACTTACCTCATTGGAGTCATCTTCAATAGCCATGAGACAAAGATTTGCAATTCCTTCCTCTTCTTCTTCTTCACTTGAGGAAGAGTCATCCCATGTGGCTTTGAGAGACTTTTTCTTTTCTTTATCCCATTTCCTTTTGTTCTTTAATTTGTAGCAATCCGACTTGATGTGACCGGTTTTTCCACATTCATAGCATTTTACCTCATTTTTCTTTTCTTTATCTTTGAAGGAGAATTTAGGAGGTGTACCTTTGTTTGCTTGTAATCTTTTCTTCCTTTTCCATTCATTGATTCTTTTAGAGAACATTGCCATTTCATCTTCATCATCAGTACCTTCATTGCTTGAGCTCTCAGCTTCTTTGATTGCTTTGAGTGCAATTGGTTTTCTCTTTTCTTTCTCACCTTGATCTTCTTCTTTCTCACTGTGTAGCTCAAATGTGAGTAATTTTCCAACTAGCTCGTCGGTTCTTAATGTGCTGAGATCATGAGCTTCTTCTATGGATGATACTTTGGATTCAAAGTTCTTTCTAGCTCTTAGGGCTCTCAAGATTTTGCTGTTTACATCACCTTGATCATATACCTTGCCATACTTCTTTAGTTCATTGACAATTGCAAGTAAGCGATTGGTCATGTCGGTGAAATTTTCATTTGGTTTCATCTTGAATAGCTCATATTCATGAACATGCATTTGTTTTTTGGTAAATCTCACTTGAGTCGTACCTTCATGGTAGTTTTCAAGTGTTTTCCAAATGCAATGTGCACAAGTTAAATGTTGAACTCTTCCGCCTTCTTCCCTTGAAATGGAATTCATCAAGATGGAAGCAGCTCTATTGTTCTTGAATCGATCTCTGACATTGCTAGTTGACCATTGAGCTTTGGGAAGTGGAACTTGAATACCGTCAACTTCGTGGGTAGGAGATTTCCATTCATTTTCCACGAAATCCCATAGTTCAATCCCTTCACTATCTAGAAACAAATACATTTTGTGTTTCCAGTATGAATAATCAGTTCCATCAAAGTAGGGTCTAAGAATAGAATTAAGATTTCCATGAGAGCTTGATGAAGAAGAAGTTGCCATAGTGGATCAGATTTCACAATTAAGTTTAAGAAATCTAAGGGCTCTGATACCAATTGTTGTCCCAAGATGGCAACCAAGAGGGGGGGGGGGTGAATTGGTTTCCTCAAGAAGTAATGACAATTTAAAAAACTCAACAAACAAGAAGTGCGGAATATGAAGATTGTTAAGTGATGAAGGAAGAAAGAACACACAAGATTTATAGTGGTTCGGATTTGCTTCAATCCTACATCCACTTCCTTAACAACTTGTTAAGGTTCCACTAGACTTTGAAGTTTTTACAAGCTCACTTCCAACTTTGGTGTTTTTACAAGTTCACACCTAACTTTACAAGTGTTTTTCTAAGGCTCACACTTATAACCCAAACAAGAGTTTTACAAGGCTTACTCTCACAACCCAAGTGTTTCCCAAGCTTACACTCAAACTTATACAATGGTGTTTTCAAATGCTAACACCTAACATACATTACAATTTAATTGTAAGTTTAAGTAAATGAAAATTTGTTGCTTGGCTATTACAATCTGATTTCTTGCTTATTCCTTTTTTGTTTTCTCAGAGAGACATTGTATTTATAGCCAATGTGGTCTTACTAGCCGTTATAGACATTAAGAATAATGTATTGGTAGATTAGACCTTCTTTACTTAAACTGCCCGAAGCACTTCGCGGTCGCCCTTCATGCAAGGATGGTCGCGCTCATGCTTCTCGCGGTCGTCTTTTAACATGGGACGGTCGCTACTTTTGAAAAGACTTCAACGGTCGAATTTTAGTGCTCTGCAGCTGGAATCTTGCCCATGCTGTGTTTGTCAGACCGGTTTCTTGCCCAGCTGTGTTTGTCGGGACGGTCGCGCCTAGCAATGGTGCGGTCGCCCTTTTTGAATAATCAAGTGGGTTTATAACGGTCATATTACGTGTCATTCTCTGACAGGGCAAAATTGAATGTCCGCCATAATTTGAATGTCGCGGTCGCCCTATGTAGATTATCGCGGTCGAATTGAGAAACTCGCGTCGAACTTCTGGACGCTCCTGAGGACGCGAAACCTACTGTCTCTTCAAACAATTTCTTCTTGAATGGTAGAGCGGTCGCGATTCTGAATGGGGCGGTCGCTAAAGTGATAAGCGAGGTCGAGTCATTCACCGTTCTTGTCACCGCGAACCTTACTGTGATTGTAATGATTTAAGTTCCTTGAGTAGCGGTCGTGCAAATATTCGGACGGTCGCTATTCTGTAGGAGCGGTCGCGACATAGGTCGAACTTCTGACCGCGAAACCTACTGTGATAAGGTTTCTTCTTTTAATTACATGGAGCGGTCGTATTCAGGTGAGGTGCGACCGCTATAAGTGTTCTGTTCACCTTATTTGAAGTAACCTAATCCTGCAACAAGATTTCTCAAACACAAGTTAAATAGATCATCCATTTGAGTTGTCAAGGATCAAAATTAAGGTCATTTGTCTAACATGAGGATTAAGCTTCCCTCTTCGACCAAATTTTTTTCCAAGGAGATACTTTCAAAAATACTTTATCTCCAACCTCAAATTCTATGTCTCTTCTTTTCAAATCTGAATAAGACTTCTGCCGATCTGAAGCTGCTTTCAACCGATCCCGAATTATCTTCACTTTCTCTTCAGTTTCTTTAACCAAATCGGGACCAATTAACTTGCCCTCTCCAATTTCATTCCAACATAAAGGCGTTCTGCATCTTCTACCATACAATGCCTCAAATGGTGCCATACCAATACTGGATTGATGACTGTTGTTGTAAGCAAATTCCACAAGTGGCAAAAATCTGTCCCAACTTCCAGAGAAATCAATGACACAGCTTCTCAACATATACTCAATAATCTATATCACTCACTCTGACTGCCTATCTGTCTGTGGATGAAAAGCAGTACTAAAGTGCAATCGAGAACCCAAAGCACCATGTAAACTCTTCCAAAACTTTGAAGTAAACCGGGGATATCGATCAGACATTAAAAAAATTGGGACTCCATGCAACTTCACTATTTCACTTATATACAGCTCAGCCAATCTTTCAAGAGAATAGTCCATTCTAACAGGAAGGAAATGAGCTGTCTTTGTCAACCGATCAATAATCACCCAAATAGCATCATGCTTCTTTTGAGTCAATGGCAAACCAGACACAAAATCCATTGTTACTCTCTCCCATTTCCATTCAGGCACTGTTAAAGGTTGAAGCAACCCTGTTGGAACTTGATGCTCAGCATTCACCCTCTGACAAGTGAGACATTTGGACACAAATTCCGCTATGTCTCTCTTCATACCAGACCACCAGTAGTGCTGTTTCAAATCATGGTACACTTTTGTACTACCCGGATGTATAGCAAAAACCAATTGGTGTGCTTCCTCTAAAATAATCTTTCTCAAACTATCATCATCAGGAACACACAACCTATCCTTGAACCAAAGGCTACCATCACTTTTCACATAGAAATCTCGGCTCTCCCCATTTTGGCAATCTGATACAATCTTCTGAATTTTCTCATCCGCCAATTGAGCCTCCTTTATCTGATCCAACAATACTGGTCTCAACTGCAACTGAGCCAATAATGCACCATCATCACATACTTCAAAACTAGCATGCAATGCTCTCAACTCAACAAGCAACGAGAGCGAATAAACAGCTAAACCTGCCAAAGACTTCCGACTCAAGGCATCAGCAACTACATTCGCCTTACCAGGATGATAATCAATCAAACAGTTGTAGTCTTTAATCAGTTCTAACCATCGCCTTTGCCGAAGATTCAGCTCCTTCTGAACACCCAAATATTTTAAACTTTTGTGATCCGTAAAGATAAAACATTTCTCCCCATATAAGTAGTGTCGCCAAATCTTCAAAGCAAACACTATAGCTGCCAACTCCAAATCATGAGTCAGATAATTAAGCTCGTGCGGCTTCAACTGCCGAGAAGCATAAGCTATGACTTTACCCTCTTGCATCAAAACACATCCTAAACCATTATGTGAAGCATCACTGTAAATCACATATGGTTTATTTTCCACGGGTAAAGTAAGAACAGGCGCTTGAGTCAACATTTCTTTCAAATGCATAAAACTAGCTTGACACTGATCCGTCCACACAAATCTAACTCCCTTCCGAAGCAATTTGGTGAGTGGAGTAGCTATCAAAGAAAAACCTTTCACAAATCGTCGATAATAGCCTGCCAAACCCAGAAAACTTCTAACTTTAGTCACTAATTTTGGTGGACTCCAATTTAAAATAGCTTCAACTTTACTTGGATCAACTCTTATACCATCTGCTGAAACTATATGACCCAGGAAAGTTACTTGGTCAAGCCAAAACTCACACTTTGATAGCTTAGCATATAACTGCTTCTCTTTCAAGATCTGTAAGACAATCCGCAGATGCTTGTCATGCTCCTTCTTATTATGTGAATACACCAAAATATCATCGATAAAAACTACTACAAACTGATCTAGATAGGGCCTAAACACCCTATTCATCAAATCCATGAAAACTGCAGGTGCATTCGTCAATCCAAAAGGCATTACTAAAAACTCATAATGCCCATACCTTGCGCGGAAAGCTGTCTTAGGAACATCTTCAGCTTTAACTCTCAACTGATGGTACCCGGATCTCAAATCAATCTTGGAAAATACTGCTACTCCCTTTAATTGATCAAAGAGGTCATCAATTCTAGGTAAAGGATACTTATTTTTTATAGTTACTTTGTTCAATTACCTATAATCAATGCATAACCTCAAAGTACCATCCTTCTTCTTCACAAACAACACAGGAGATCCCCACGGTGAAACACTAGGGCGAATAAACCCTTTATCCAACAACTCCTGTAACTGCACCTTCAACTCTCTCAATTCAGCAGGTGCCATTAGATAAGGAGTGATAGAGATGGGGGTGGTACCAGGCAACAAATCGATACCAAACTCAACCTCTCTCTCAAAGGTAACCCTGGCAACTCCTCAGGAAACACATCCGGAAAATCTGCAACTGTGGTTATATTATTAAGTTGAGAACCCACTACTTTAGTATCCACAACATGATCAAGATAAGCATCACACCCTTTTCTAATCAACTTTCTAGCTGTTACAGCTGATACAAACAAGGATGCAAGTTGTCTCTGCTCACTAGATACCATCACACTCTTACCACCACTGGTTCTCAAAGTCACACACTTCTTTTGACAATCTACCACAGCACCATGCTTAGACAACCAATCCATGCCTAAGATCAAATCATATTCTTTAAAAGATATTTCAATTAAATCACCAAGAAACTCCTCACCTTGCACCACAACAGCACTATCACGATGCACCTTACTCACCACAACACTATGTCCTAAAGGATTTGTCACTAAGACATCAAATCCTAAGGACTCTGAATGCATTTCAGACACAGGCAAGATAGATGCACCTATGTATGAATGAGTAGATACTGGATCAATCAAAGCAAGAACTGAAATGCCAAATAAAGAAAATGTACCCGCTATAACTGCTGAAGCATCTGGCTGCCTCTGCATCACATATACTCTCTGAGAAGATCCGGCCTCATCTGGCCTACTGCCTTTGGATGAAGATCCTCCTCTCTGACTAAACCAGGGTCTACCACCTCTACTAAAACCTCTGCCCCCTCGACCACCTCTGCTGACACTGGTTTTAGAAACTGCAGTATCAGTCTGTCTATCATCCTGCATCTCGGGGCAATCTTTAATAAAATGATCTGGTGACCCACATCTAAAGCATACTCCAGATACACCAGTCTTCCAACAAACACCCCCATGGGGCCTGCCACAGTGAACACATATAAGTGGAGTAGACCTTTGCATCATGGTAGTCGGGGCACTCGCTACAAAGACTGTTGGTCTCGGCCTCTGCCTCTGATACTGCACTGATCTACCCGACTGCCTCTGACTCCTACTGATCCTCGGAACAAAACTTCCTCTACCCCTCTTCACAGATGAAGACCCTACCTCAAACTGGGGTCTCCTTACTCTAGTCTCCTCCTCAGTAGCAGCTGTTGCAATGCTCTGTGCTCTCTCAACACTTCTAGCTGCTGCAACAAGCTAAGAGAAATCCTGGTACCGAGAACCAGCCACAATGCACATAATAGAGGGCCTCAATCCCTCCTCAAATCTTTTGCACCGGTCTATTTCATCAGTGATAATTCCCCCGGCATAGCGACTCAATCGGATGTACTCAATCTCATACTCTGTTACCGTCCGATTGTCTTGCCTCAAATTTAAGAATTCCATCTTCTTAATATCTTTATACTCCATCGGAGTGTATTTCTGCTCGAATTCCCTTAGAAAATCACTATAAGATAGTTTAGGTGGATCATCCATGGCATGAGGAACCGTCTTCCACCAGTCATAGGCATCTTTCTGTAGGAGGGATCTGGCATAGTCAAATTTTTCTTCAGAAGTGGCTTGCAACTGAACAAATATCCTCTGTACTTTGTCCAACCACTGCTCAGCCACTGCAGGATCGGTAGTGCCCAAGAAATTTTCAGCCCCATATTTCCTCAACTTATCATAATGTCTTACCGGCACCTGAGGTTGTGGTGGTGGTGGTGGCTACACTGGAGCTTGTCTAAATAGTTCTATCATATGCCTTAACCAACCCGGCGGCACCTCCTCTGCAGCTGATCTCTCTGGTACAGAAACAGGTGCCTCACTAACTCTCTCAACCCTAGCTCCCTCTCTACTCTCTTCGGGAGCCACACTCTCAGCACTTCCTTCTACAGACAGTCATGAATGAGATGCCATCTCTACCTATATCTGCACACACAGCAGAATATACCTCATTAAAGATCAAAGACTGCCATACCAAAACATGTATTTTACTTAGAACCAACTTTTAAAATCAAAATATTCTTTTTCTTACAATTCACCAAGGTTGAGAATCTCAAACCTAGGCTCTGATACCAAAACAATTGTAACACCCCTATACCCCGTATACGTACACATCATGCTAATACGATCGTAATATACGTATACTGAATATAGGTATGCCACGGTATATAAAACATACAAATAATCCCTTTTCAATAATATGAATAAATTTAAAACATTTAAAGGAATTTATAAAACACAATAGATAAAATGTTTATTAAAAACACAATATAACAAATATTTACAAATACATATACATCAAAACTCAAGTTTTACAAAACATAAAATATATACATGTTTGGCAATATGTCTTTGATCTTTAAGCTCCACTATCAACACCTCAAGATCTAGACTCTACTCGGCCTAGAGGAACTCTCCGGTTCTTCCATGTCACCTGCACGATAAACCATAATCGCACTAAGCCAACGACTTAGTGATACAAACTACAATAATACTATGCTTCAATGCAATGTCAATGTCACACAATCAATTTCATACACCATTCAAAAGAATATTATATTTCAAAACCTTACATTGTTCACTATCATACCATATCAAAACATTCATATTGTATCTTCATAGTTTCATTACTCAACATAGCTTCCCATGATACATTTATTGACAATAAGATACTTATGTAGTATAATCATCTCATTATTCATTGGTTTCACCATTCAAGAATCACATTGAAAATAAAGGCAGGCATGGGCCCAAAAGACAATAATATACCATTCAACTTTCAGAGTTAATGTTTTGGTTTAATTATCACATTTATCATTATCATTATCCCAACTAGGCTTCAAGGATTTAGGTTCAACCAAGCTTCAAGGGGAACAAAGCATGCTAAGTATCAACCCAACTTGGCTTCAAGAACCAAACCCAACCTAGCTTCAAGGGTTGTAACATCTCAATTAGGCTTCAAGGACTAGACCCAACCAAGCTTCAAGGGGAGTTAAGCATGCTAAACTTCAACCCAACTTGGCTTCAAGGATTTAGCCCAACCTAACTTCAAAAGATTGTTACTATAGGCATGCCACCAACAACAAAACTCTGAAAATGGAATAACACATTAGACACACAATTCATTAATTATTTAATTATCAATTTCATTCTCCTTTACTCATCATCACTTAGGCAACCATGCCTCAATCCTCTTATTGGCATCATTACTATTTTAGCCAACAATCATGGCTCCATATCTCATCAAGAGAGTATATATATATATATCATCAATTGCATTGAACATCATCTAGGCAAACATGCCTCAATTATGTCATTTACATCATTATAACCAACCACATTGGTTTCACATCTCATTATATCTCAATTCATATTAATAAATTCATCATTCAAGTGTATATAACCAATGGCATTAACACACATTTTAGATGCTCATTAATCATTTCTATTATACCAATCATAACATTCATCTATTGTATTAACAATGTAATCAATTACTTAACATAGGTACAATCAAATATGTTAAGTATCAAAATCATGTAAATGTATGCAACCATGTAGTTTGTACTTACCTTAAGCACCACTCACACAAATCTATACACTTCCTCTTCCAACACTTCTTCACCACTTGAATTAGGGCAAATTATCTTCTTCAAGACCTAATCCAAAGGGAATAATACACAAGAGATGCAAACTCTACATATGACACGCTCAACAATACGGACGTGTCCCTGGCCGTGCCCTAAACTCACAACACAGAAGCTTTGACATGCTTGGAACCACGGGCGTGTCACTGAATGTGTAATACATTCTATCTCACAGAAACATTGACATGCCCAACAACACGGGCGTGTTCATGGCCGTGTCAATTCTCCAACAACACAGTAGCTATGACACGCTCAGTGACATGGGCGTGTCACTGCTTGTGTCACCCATCCAAAAACACAGAACCTTTGACACGTCTAAAGATCTGGTCATGCTCATGGGTGTGTCGGGCCAAAAATACAGATTCCGGCCACCACACCACTACATCTAACAAACCACTTTCTTCCACCATTTTTCACTTCAACCAAACTTAATTAAACAAACCCAAAAACAATAACAAACTTGCAAAAACACCAAACAACTCAAAACATACATCAAACACAATTCATGATCATCACCACAAACCCAAAACACAACCACAACACTTTCTCTTTCAATAAACTTACTCTTTCCTTCAATCCAACCCCAAAACCCATAATCAATTGAACCAAACACTCTTAAACACCACAATCAAACAACACATATCAACCACACTCTTACTATCAATGACAATCTATCAAACTCAAACACAACTTCAATTTAAAACAAAAGAAATCAAGAGAGAACTTACCAAAGTTGATGAAACTTCAAAATTCTCCATCTTAATCCCTTGAATCTTTCTTCAATTTAGAGCTTGGAAATCACAACCCCTCTCTTGCTCTCTTGCTTTGAGATGTCCGGCCAAGAAAGGAAAAGAAAAGAAAAGGAAAAGAAAATTAGAAGGAAAAGTCAAATACTCAATCTCTTTAAAACCTCCACCAAGTGTTTTAATATTAAAATAATCAAATTTCCTCTCTTCCATCCATTTTATTTTCTTATTTTCCTTTAATTAATTAATTCATTAATAATACAAATAAATATCTTCTTTGACCATAATTCACTTTGACTTGTGTATATGTTGTATATATTTCCATATATACAACATATACACTCTCTTCACCTCTTTTCTCTTCCCAAAGAATCATATACATTTAATCCAAATAAAGCAACAATTATATCAAAACTTCTAGGGCACATTTTGGGATATTACAGGGTCATTTTCACATATTATACATAATTCACTTTTTACTCAATTTAGCCATTATCAATGGCTTCTCACAATGCATATAATGTATTCTTAATAAATCAAATAACATAGTATAACGTTCATGTATATTGAATGCATCAAGTAGCTTAACACATTTTCAACCAAAATGTGTTAAGTCCAAATGGAATCCAAACTCAATCAATTTATTCAAAGTTTGTACTTACCTCTAATGACAACCAAAAGCAAGCTTAACACCACCTTCAATCTTCTCTTCCAAGATACCCCTCAACACTTAGATTGGGCAAATCAAATCTCCTCAACACCTAAACCAAATGTGATTATAAGTAATCACTTAGTATCACATTTTAATACATATACATTATCTCTTAACACAGAGATAAGAACCACAAAGGAAAATTAAGGAAAACAGCTATCTTGGGAAAAATCTACAAATGACACGCTCAACCACATGGGCTTGTCAATGACCGTGCCCTATGCCCACTACACAGAATCTTTGACACGCCTATGGGTGTGTCACTGCCTGTGCCAATACTCTTAAATTACAGTAGCTATGACACGCTCAGTGATATGAGCGTGTCACTGCACGTGTCACCAACACTAAAAATAGAATTGTCGAACACCTAATGATATGGCATTGTTATTGGGCGTGTTAGACCAAGTCCTGATATCAACACATAATTGCCACATATCCAAAGTTATCACTCTTTTCCCTTACTTTGAACAATCTTTCTTTCCATTTCCAACTTTATTCATACTCAGCCAAATCAATCATTTAACTTTAAAATACTTGCTTATGCATCAAACAACTCAATTGAAATCAAATTACACGATTCAAAACCGTGAATTCACAACTCAAAAGTTACATAACCCCAAAATCTCTCTCTTCACCAAACTTAACTTAAACTTAACCCTTTATTCAATCCAACCTTAAAATCATGTTTAACTACTTAAAACAACTTCATACATACCAATTCCAACCATTAAAACATACAACCATAACAAGTCAAACTTCATATCTTTAAAAAAATCCAAGAAAAACAAGTTAGAACTTACCAACTCAAGAAGAAATCACCAAATCTTCCTTTGAAACCCTAAAAATCATTCACACTGAGTTGTATGGAAGAAGCAAATCCTTCCTTTCCTTTAATGTAGAAAACCAACCCTCAAAGGAGAAATAAGAAGAAGATGAAGACTAAGTAAAAAAAATCTCTCTCCACCGACTTTCACTTTAAACTTATATTTTCCACTTTTAATCTTAATCAAGTATATATATTATTATTTAATTATGACATCAAAATATCATCTTCCATTACTATATAATTCACTTTTGAATTATTAAAATAAACTTTGACTTTTAAAATATTGTCTTGTATATCTTATGTATATTTGAATATATATCCCATATATATTTTATTTTTTCACTTAAAATATTTTCATTTTCTTTTAAAATCATTTATTTAGTTTATCCAATTAACTTATAATTTATTTTATTAAATTTCAAAAATTAAGAATTTTCAAATATTATTAAATTCTCGGTGCATGTGAACTGGCTCCTTTTTAAGTCTAAATATTATTAAATTCTTAGTTATTACGACATTATCCATATTACATTCATTTATAAAAATAAAGAATACTATATTGTAAATTAAGAAAATTAAATAAAATAAACACCCATCCAAAGATGGAAACATGCCCTTATAAATGTCTAAATATCCACAAAGAAAATAAATAAAATAAGACACACACCAAAAGGTGGAAACATGCCCCTTACAATGTCCCAAAGTCTTTAATTAAATTAATCTATATAAAATAAATAAATTAAACAAATAAGGCACCCATGAGTGAAAACATGCCTTTTACATCCTTAAAATACAAATAATAAAATTCACACCATTCACCATTAATAGCAAAATAAAATAATACAAACATGTAGTTTAATCATCACAATAATAATAATAAATTATAGTTTAATAAACTAAAATTAAGGATAATCACAAATTGCAATCTATAAATAAATATTGACCCCATTGATGATGGGTTGTGAACGGGGGTCCTACTAGCCATTTAGCAGGTGGGGATCAAGGGGGTAGCGCCCTTGAAAGGTGAATGATTTATAGAATAAGTTTTATTGGGGAATTAGGATTTCTATCTAAGCTAGGGATTTATATTTATACAAACTAGGGTTTTTCCTAAAGTAGGGTTTTATATGTGAGTTTGGTTTTAATCAGGTGATAAATAATTTTACGGTCTTAGATAAAAAAAACTAGGGTTTTTATGCTTAATGTTTAGTTACTGTAATTAGGTTCATAAATTTAGTGCTACTGGACATTGATTTATATGAATATGGAATGAGGTGTGTTGATTTATAAAGTGCTACTGGATGATACAAACATATTGTATGATAATAGAAATTGCTACATGAGATTTAAATAACTACATGTCATTGAATGCATTAATAATGAAATCGATTACTGTAACTTTAAACGAGTGATATATAGAAAACAAAACCAGCATTGAAGACTCCACCAATAATAATCTGTCGATCCAAGCTTACTAATCCAGTGCTTGAGCTAACATTGATATTGGCTGGGAGAAACAATTGCTAGAACAATTAACGTGTTTTTTTCCATCTTCTGTGTTGATTATGCCTTTTTTATAATTGTTGTTGCCTTTCTTTTGTTAATTGATGCTAGGGTTTAATAATAACAACTGCTCACTATTAAGAGCTCCTCTATTTAAATTTTAAACTTGTATTTGTAAGAACATATTAGGTTAAAACCAGTGAATACCTAACTAAATTCGAGCTCAATCCGGATTTCCAATTTATGTACGGTTTGGATTAAGAACAAAATAGGAACCATATTAAATAAAATCAATTTATTTTGACATCAAACATGTCCATATTGAATTGAAATGGATCCAATTTGATATGGACATCCAATTCGATATGGAACTCCATATCGAATTGGGTAGGCTTAATTTGTCACCGCATGGCCCATGTCCAATTATGCTGAACCAAATCCATTCAAACTCTGAATTAGACCAGTTTAGGGCTTTAAAGGTTGAACCAACTTATTTTAGGCCTTTTAAAATTGGACTGATCTAAATCAAAGCTATAAACTAGGTTTAACCTTTTAAAATCAGACCGAATTTGGCTTGGCTTTCATTAATTGGGATCGGACTAGTTTAGGGCACAAATTAAGGGTCTATAATTTGCCCCATGTTTGACCTATCTGAGTCTTCAATAGAAGTGAGTAAAAAAGCAATGATATAGCTTTTAAATGTTCGCACTAAGCATTTGCAAGACAAAAGACAGAGATAAGCTAACATAAATCCAAAGGATGGATACCCTAGGGTGAGGAACCTTTGAGCATTGACTTCTGACTATTGAAATTCTAATATCACAATAGGCAATTAGGAAAATCTAATATCCCAATGAAAACCACCAAGTGACACTAATATTTTGGTTTTGATGAACTTGAACTAGTTTGGGTTCTTGACCCAAAGTTAGATTTTGGTTTCTAGACCCTAGACTAAATTAGGTTTCTGGACCCACTATTAGATTTGGGTTTTTGACTTGAGACTAGATTTGAGCTTAGGACCCGACATTATATCTGGGGTCAAGACCCAAGATCAGATTTGGTTTCTCGAACTGACATTGGATTTGGGTTCTTTACCCGAGACTGGATTTGGATTCTCTACCCGAGATTGAATTTAGGTTCTCCGCCTTAGATTGGATTTGGGTTCTCAACCCGAGACTGGATTTAAGTTCTCCACCCGAGATTGGATTTGGGTTCTCGACCCTAGATTGGATTTTGGTTCTTGACCCTAGACTGGATATG
The DNA here is from genome assembly GCA_947685225.1 of Garcia nutans. Classification (NCBI taxonomy): domain Eukaryota; kingdom Viridiplantae; phylum Streptophyta; class Magnoliopsida; order Malpighiales; family Euphorbiaceae; genus Garcia; species Garcia nutans. The sequence continues at coordinate 41,124,923 of CANTUV010000032.1, read as the reverse complement.
GGTTCTTGACCAAAACTGGATTTGGGTTCTAGACCGAAACTAGATTTGGATTATCGACTCTAGACTGCATTTGGGTTCTCGACCCTAGACTAAATTTAGCTTCTCGACCCTAGGCTAGATTTGGGTTCTCAACCCAAGAGTGAATTCAGGTTCTCGACCAGAGACTGGATTTGGGCGCTTTAACAAATCCACTAAGCTGTGTCATTAGGATGCTTCAACAAATCCAATATAGGCTAGAGGTTTGAATACTTCCACAAAAATGTGCTGTCAAGATACTTCAATAAATTTGATTGAAAATGTCTGCCCTTAGAAATGGATCTTTATGTTGATTCTCTACTAGGGATGGATCTTTGCCTTACCTCGACTTCAACTCTTTTAGCTGAATTGATTTGATATTCATATTGATTCCTCACACTTAAGGATGGACCTTTGTCTTGTTTTGACTTTAGCTCTTCTAACTAGATTGATTTGATCTTCATCTTGATTCTTCACCCTTGAGGATGGACCTTTGTCTTGATCATTTATCTTTTGTATCTTCATTCATTTGAGATTCTTTCTTTCTTCTTGTTCCATTCTTTTTATTCTTACTTTTTCAAAAAATTAAGCTATTTTTTAGATAGCCCTTATATCCTCTCTTTGCCCCCCTGCATGGAAAAATATTGAAAGTGAGTCTAAAAATATTTTGTACATACATAAACTCAAAAATTGAAAAGAGAAGCTTTGCACCCTATGTAGGCTCAAACCAATAATTTTATTCCCATGCAGGCTATGAATGATGTTTGCATTTTGTCTCATTCTTTGCACAAGCATGCATCTCGTCTTTCTTTTGCAATAGTCCTTTCATGCCTCTTGATTCCATATTAGTTTTTTGTTGTTTACTTAATTGGGATTCTATTTTTCAAAGAATAGGCAACAAAAGATAACAAAATGCAATGTGATATGCTCATGTATGTATGTATGCATGATATGCATGAGTGATACTTACAGTGGTTCATTGGCTCACAAACTGAGGTGATAAGCTAAAGCACTATAATTGGTTCCTTCTAGATGTCTATTAAGGTCTTGTATTAGGACAAAAGAAGATATTGCATCTACGTCTTTATCTTCAAGGTATGGGAAACATAGGTGGTGGTGGCCGAAGTAGTATAGTAAGAGATACGTCTACTTCAAATCATGAGTCAGGATGTCAGTTGGTATCTTCTTTATAATCTTGCAAATGATCATTTCTTTTGCCCAATATGTCCTTTAAGGATCAACAGTGCAACATACTTTCCTTAACTTTAAGGTTTATGCAATAAGAAAAATACCCTTTTTTTATTTTAAAATGTTAGCTTTGTCAAATCGGTGTCAATTTACCTCAGGACTCAACTTTCAAAAATCAATATGTCTATAACATGATGACCATAGTTACCATATTAAACTCATGAATCATTTCCATTTAAGCAAGAACTATTACACTTCAGATAGGCACATACACATTACTTGGCCAAAGGCCTCATTAAGCATAAATATTGTCTACCTCATATGCATGCTTATTCAACAATCTCCACTAATATACTCCACCTACTAAGAGAGATCAACAGGTTTTTAATAGGCTTTGTAACACCCCTTCCCGACCTATGAATAAGCCGAGAAGGAATGCTACATCGGGACACGAGCTCTGGCTATGTCAGCTTACTTAATGTTCCTTATAAAAATTTTCCAAAAATTTTGATGGAGTTTCCCTTAAAATTCTAGGTCCCAAGTGTCGACAAAACTGATTTTTCTTATTTTTGAAAAACATTTTGTTTCACAATTCAACTCAAGCACACTCTCAATAATCCACCCTTATAACCTCAACTACAATCCTGCAAGAAGAATTCACACTTCTATATTCACAACCCAACTCAATTTAAAACCATACAATTATTATACATTACTAGATTTACACGCTACATCAAGTTATCTCTTTGTATTGTTCAAATAAGTACATGCCAGTTTCTAATACCAAAATACAAAATGAAGAGCACCACCTAAGTTTGTTGATGACCGACAGATCGCAGGACTTCTCTGCTCTCTACTGGCTCCTTGCTAATAGCCTACGAGTTTAGAAGAAACTAAACTCGCTAAGCATTACTTAGTGGGTACTTTAACTAATTATGGAAAATAAAAAAATAAAAGCATAATGCACTTTTAAAAGCAATGAGTCGTATTGAAAAATAATATCACAGTAAAAACAATCCATACATGTCATATATTCAGTTATTATCATTTTATCAGTTTGCTCCATAAGGTAATTTGGTAGACTAACGTATGGTAAGGAACTAACTGAAACAACTGTATATATATTCTGTGGCTGTGGCCTAAAAAATTGAGGACCAAGCCCTGTGAAATCTGTGGCCGAAGCCCTCGGACCGGAGTCCTATATGACTCGGGCGATTGCCCTATATAACTCGGACCGAAGTCCTATATAGCTCGGGTCGTCACCCTATATAACTTGGACCAAAGTCCTATATTAAAGCAGCATTGCATATAGTATGATATATCATACCCTTACCCTACTCAGTACTATCCCAGATACCTAGTGGAGCCAAAAATTTTCATGTCATTTCTTAATCGAATATGCATTATACAATTATCGACTTATGTTTCTTATATTATTTCAATGTGAAATATCATATTTTTTCATTTTAATAACATATTATGCTCATTTATATGCATAAGGAATCAATTGGATTACTTTTGAAAAATGACCAAATGAATATTAGCAAAATGACCATATGAATAGTAAATTCTGGTTTTGGACTCAACTTGATCCTTATTTTGAAAACTAGTATAAAATAATCTACTTGACTAAAAACTCTAAAATTTTTACAGAATTTAGTTTTACATCTTAAAATCATTCCTTTAAAATTTCAGATTAAACGGGACACAAAATCTTAGTCAAGTAGTTCACCCAACCAGACTGCTCCAGTTGTCCTGCATCCTGGCAGCAGTTCTGAATTTTGTGAATTCCGTAAATTAAATTCAATCAATGTGGTTCCAAATTATTTTTCTAAAATACTATAATGACTAAAAAACAACATATCCAAAATTCAATTGAAGATTATTTTTCTAACCTTTATTAAAAATCCGGAAACATGGCTGTCTCAGTCAAGGTACCTCCTAGAGCAGGTCTAATAGAAATAATTTTTTCATAATCATAACCATTCCGAATTCAACTTAAACTATTTTTCAGTCCTTCTAGACGCATTGAGGCACAACATATAAAAAATTCACTTCAAGAAAATGTTTCTATATTTAATTAAAAATCATACAAGTCACAGCATTTCACTAATTCTAAAACAGAAATATTTCAAGAAAATGAACAAACAATTAGTTAAAGTACCAAACCTTGCTTTTCCTTGCTCTTCTTGTCTATTTCACTTCCTTTCCTCTCTAATATCCTTGATTTCCTATGAATTTAACATGTCACATATGTAAGAACAAACCCTAGATATGAACATGATGCTACCTTATGATTTTCTAACAATCCTTTACTTATTCTTACTAATAATCACCATTTTCATCATTTCCTTTAAGTAGTTTATCATTTTTCACCATAATCATCAACTTACTAATACTTTCTCAACATGAACATAATATCAAATCTTCCTAAACATAGCATAATACCTAATTCTAATGAAAGAATAAGACTTAGGATGATATCTTACCTTATTTCCTATTGAATTTCACTTGAAGAATGGCTTAGACTTGAAAATTTTCTCCTTGAAAATGGAAGGGAGGGGGGAGCACGACCTAAGGAAGAAGAAAAGTGGTGATGGTGGTGTTTTTTGATCCTTTACTTGTGTTTGGAAGACCAAAATTAGTTGTTTATAATTTAATTTCCATTTAATTATTTTGTTTATTTTCAATGGCCATGATTTGTCCAACCCATTTGGACTTAATGGCTAGGATTTGGCCACTTGAAAGTGGCTTTTTGTTCTTTTAAATTTTGCCCCCAAAGTTATATTTAATTAAAAAATCGCCCCTCCGGTGGAAATGTACAAAATTCCCTTGTCGGAAAATCGCCCGTAACTTACAAACCGTGCGTTTTTGGAAAAAATCGTGCGCCACCATTACGACCCGATTAATCCCTAGAACACATTTATGGCATCCGTTAGGGTCACTATTAAGAACCGACACAACTTTTTGGAAAATTACTCTTAGGTCCTCGGCCTTTCGAAAAATTGCCTTTAGGTCTCGTCGACTTCACGGGCCTCCTTTGCACACCAATTTTGTTTTTGACTATCTCGAGCCTCTATTTGACCACTTATTTATGTCCTTCTTGCCTAATGCTCGACTACCTAAACTTTGGGATGTGACAGTTCTACCTCCCTTAATTTAAGTTTCGCCCCGAAACTTACTTATTCATGCATGATTCTTACGTGTAATTACACATCATCAATATAACTAATAATCGTCACATATACACACATATGTACTCAAGACACTGATTTTAAACTTATGTACCTTCATTTCCTTCTTCTGCTTTATTCTCTTCTGCTCTCATGTAATATATCCTGGCTGGCGCTCTTGATTCAGGGCGATCTACTATCTCCGATCTTGTTCCTATTTGATTACTACCATTTTCTCTGCCTCTTCCTCTTTCTCGACCTTTACCGCTGCTACTTGCTACTTGTGTTCTTTCAGGAACTTTTGAAATCTCTACCACATTTCTAGGACAATCCTTCTTAAGTTGATCAGTGGCACCACAAAGTATACAAGCTCCAGTAACTAACCAACATTCTCCCCTATGCTTTCGTCCACAATGCTCACATGAGGGGTATGGTATATATTCAGTCCTTCCAGAGCCTTTACTTGATCCTCTGCTTATTCCTCCCGTGCTGGCTACTGAGGTAGCTTGAAAATTAGGTCCTTTAGATGGTCTTAAATTCTGCTTTACACTCATAAAGGATCCTTCACCCTTAGCTCTGTTGCTAGCAGACTGATGATTACTTGACATGAAGATGAGGTTTTCTAGTTTCATCAAACTTAGTAAAAGAAGGCATTTTGAACTTATAAGGGACCTCCTCATCTAGTTCAAACAGCTTGTCTACTTTCAACATCTCATCAACCTTCAGCTTTTGTTCAAACTTCTTCTTTGAATCAACAATCACCTTCTCCACATCAGAAGTTTCAGTCTTTTCAATAGTCAATTTTTCCACAACTTTGGCTCTTTCCAAATCATCATCATCAAGCATTACTTTATCATCATCAAAGGCTCCTTCACTAACCTTAGTCATTTCTTTGTCCTTTTGTTTCTTAGTACTAGCATATGCTTCAACAGTATTCCCCAATAATGCAGCCAGTTGGCTTTTTATTATCTCAACTAGGGTCCCTATAGTTATCCCATCTTGGAGTTAAGTGCATCATCTACCATCTTTTGAATATGTTCAGGTTCCATTGGTTTTGGTGAAAGGCTGACTGAGTCATTGCTAGATTCTACATCATTGGCATAGGTCGGATTGTCGTATGCTCTTGAAATGTTATACTGTAGGTCTGTAAGCCATAAAAGATCAATGCCATGCAATTTATATATGCATGGATGCATAAGTAACAAACAAAGAAAGATAATTAGGACATTCTTTCCAACCTTATATCTTCCACACATGAATGATAAGTCTCTTCTCCTAGGTATATGGTCAATAGAATATCAACATGAGATATCTTATTTTTGAAAAATTAACTCAGACCGTTGAATCAATGGTGATATTCTCAAACTTAGAAATCGGTCCATGATAATTCGAATTAATTAAACCTTAATCCATTGGATCAACTAAAAATAGTGTACCGAATTCAAGATTAAAATTTCAAGTAAAAATATCTAAGGTTGCAAATCCAGTTGGTGCAACCAAAGAAAGGAAAATAAGAAAGCTATGGGTTAACATGTTAATAAGAAAGGACATTCTCAGAAACACAACAACATATGTTAATTCAATTAACCTAGGTTTGCTATAGCATTCATGTCAAAGGCTCCCTTCTCTAACCATTATGTCAACCCTAAGCTCAACTCTCTATCTTATCTTAAGGACATTCTCGCTCGAGATGTCTAGTGCAAAGATGCAAAATTGGGAATAGAATGGAGAAAGAAATTTGTTTCCTTGTTTATTGACTATCTTCTATTGGATATTTGCCCCAAGGATTTACATTCCATTTTTAATAAGTATGGAAAGGTATATGATGCATTCGTGCCTAAGAAACTCAGAAGTAATGCAACCACTAGATATGGCTTCATCATATATAAGTCATATATAGAACCAGAAAGATCCATCATTAGGCCAATGGTTATTTCTTCAAAAATGGTAGAATCTGGTTAAGCTCACAGATAAACTCTAGGCGTGCTTTGATAAAAATCTTATAGTGCCATCTACCAAGATAGGTCCTACCATCTCTTATACTTATATTGTCAAGAGCAGAATAATAAATCAGGAGGTGCATTTGGCCACCCATCTAGACAACTCAATTTTATCTTTCTCCTTTGATGCTTGTGACAACATCTGGCACAATGTTGCTACTGTAGGCAAAGTTGTATTAATTGAGCATATGCATCATTTACAGAACTTGTTCAAAGAGAATTGTGCCACAAAATGTAAAATAGTCACTCTTGATGGGAAGATGGTCTTATCTTCAATAACTATAATGATATGTAAGAATTCCTAAGCAAAGACCACTATTAGTTCCTTTATCGGTTTAGTACAATGAAGAGATGGGACAAAAAATTCATATCTTGTGAAAGGTTTGTTTGGATGTGATTGGAACATGTGCCTTTTCATGATTGGGACGTAAAATTTTTCTCTTGTCTTGCTAGCATATGGGGCTCCCTTCTTATGGTGCATAATGATACACTTAATAAGGAGTTGTTGGATTATGCTAGAATGTTAATCATTATAGATAAGGAAAAATTTGATGGATTTCTACCAGTCAAGATCAATGAGGTTGTTTTCAACATTAAGATTATTGAAGAATTTTTCCTAGAAGCCAATATGTTGTTTTACATTACTAAATCAGAAAAAATTCATCCTCTGCTTCTTCGGCAGTTGCTCAGATCATAAAGTCTCATAGGCCATAAAACAATTCAGCTGGGGAACACGTGGAAGCTGACAATACTCCATTGTTGTCTCCCACTGATGCTAGTGAGCTCAACCCCCCATTCCTGTCTCCTACTCACATGTCTCCACCTATTTGTGTCAATGTCACTTTGGAATATCAGAGGAATTATTTGAATAATGAGCCTAATTTGGTATTTGAATTTGAGTAGAATTTAAATACCTAAGATAATGGAACCTTGCCTTACCACACTCCATGCCTGCCTCATCCTATATCCCCTATGTAATATCCCAATGTATGCCCTAGAAGTTTGGATATAAATGTTGTTGTTTGAATTAATTGTATATGTTATGTTGATAAGAAAAGAAATTGAAAGAGAATGTATATGTGTTGTTTGAATGGGAAGTATTGTGTATAGGGAAATGTATATGTTGTTTATATGGTGATATATATAATATATATATGTTGGTCAAAATGGAGAGTCAATGGATGAAGATATTTATTTGGTTATTGGTGAAATGACTAAAAAGGGCAAGTGTTTTAAAAAAGAAACAAAACAATTTGTAGAAGGGTGTTTTGGTAATTGCTTTTAATTGAAACACTTGGTGGAGATTAAAAGAAGAGTTGACTTTGTTTCTTGTGGTTCATTTCTTCTTTCTTCTTTGTGTGGCCGGCTTCTCCATAGACAAAGGAAAGCAAGAGACAAAGAGAAGATCTTGATGTGTTAAGTTCAAAGTGAAGAAAGATTCAAATGATCAAGTTGTTGATTCAAGAAGTTTTGTTACTTTGGTAAGTCCTCTTTTGATTTCTTTGTTTATTTGAAGTTTTGATTGAGTTGGATAGATGATTAAGAGTGTGTTGTTTGGTTTTGAGATGTTTAAGAGTTTTGATTGTTTTGATCATGGATTTTTAAGGGTGGATTGAAGAAAAGAGTAAGTTGGTTAGAAGAGATAATGTTGTGTTTGTGATTTATAGTTGATTTGTGTTTTGGCTTGTTTTGGTGTTTTTGTGAATTTAAGATGGTTTTTGGGTATGTTTTGTTAAGATGGTGTGAAGTGGATGTTGATGGATAAAAGTATTTTGTTGAGTGTTTGGTTGTTTTAGCCGAAATCTTGATTTGTGGCCGGACACTCCCATGAGCACGTCCAGGGTCTTTAGGCGTGTCAATTGTGTTGGAGGCAGTAGGTGTAACACGACTAGTAGCACGCCCGTGTTATTGAGCGTGTTATAGCTACTATAAGATTTGAGATTTACACGCCCATGTTGTTGAGCGTGTAAATGCTTCTGTGTTGTGGAGTTAGGGCACGGTCATGGACACGCCCGTGTGGGTGAACGTGTCAAGTTTAGCGTTTGCCCTAGTTCACTCTTAAATTGTTTATCTCTTGTGTATCCCTAAGTAAGTATATGTTATTATTTTTGGATTAGGGTTTGAAGAGAGGGATTGATCATTAATCTAAGTGAAAGGATCTTGGACAAGGAAGTGTTAAGAGTTGTATAAATTGTTATTGAGGTAAGTACAAACATGTCATTGTTGAATATATTCATTGGATGATATGATTGGCTTATATGAATAATGTCCTTTGTTATGTTTATATCCATGATGCCATATGTATAATGTAAATTGAGATAATTGAGGCATGTATGCCTATGTGATAATGTTTAATGTATTTGGCTATGTATACTTAATAAAAAATAAATAAAATGTGATAATGTGAAGTGAAACATGATGAGATATGAGGCCATTGTGATTGGCTAATATGATTTTAATGAGATATGAATCCATTGTATTTGGCTATGATGATGAGAATTGAGAATGGAAATGATAATGAAATAATAAATGAGTTGTGTGGCTAATGTGTTATTCCATTTTCAGAGTTTGTTGTTGGTGGCATGCCTAATATGAGTAACAATCTCTTGAAGTTAGGTTGGACTTGGTCCTTGAAGCCTAATTGAGATGTTACCACCCTTGAAGCTAGGTTGGATTGGTTCTTGAAGCCGAGTTGGGTTGAAGCTTACCATGCTTTGCTCCCCTTGAAGCTTGGTTGAGCCTAATCCTTGAAGCCTAGTTGGGTTTATGATAATGATGAATGTGAAAACAAAACCAAAGCATTAACTCTGAAAATTGAATAGCATATTAGTGTGTTTTGGGCCCATGTGTGTCTTTGTTTAAATGTGATTTATTAAGATGAATTTATTGAATAATGAGATATAGAAGAACTTGTAAAATGTGATATACTTATATGATCATGAATGGTGTAATGCAAAGGTATGATGTTGTCTCTATTATTAAGATGTGTGACATTGCATTGCATGTAAAGCATGATAATAGCATGTTTTGTATTACTAAGCCGTTGGCTTAGCGCGATAGTGTTAATCGCTCAGGTGATAAGGTTGAACCTGAGAACTCTTCGAGACCGAGTGAGAGTAGACATTGAAGAGATTACTTTGGAACTTAAAGATCAGAGAAGAACTGCCAATCATGTATAACTTATTTATATTTTATAAATTATTGTTTATAATGTAAATATGAATTTAAATGTTTTTATATATGTAACAAATCTTTAAATTCCGCTGCGTATTAAGTAAATATGTTTATATCTATTTTGTTTTTATATTACAAGTTAATTACTTATTTTCTATAAATATGTAATGATAAAGATTATGTTGTCTTTATAAATGATTTGAATGTTAAAGAAAATCATAGCGTCCCTATGTTCAGTGCATGGATATTACATTGTGGTAATTGTAATGTGCATGTACCGGATGTGGGGGTGTTACAGTTGTTTTGGTATCAGAGCCTAGGTTTGAGATTCTCAACCTAGGTAAAGTGTAAGAAAAAGAGTGTTTTGATTTTAAAACGTGGATTTTTGAATAACATACATGTTTGGCATTTGCAGTGTCTGATCTTTAATGAGAGGTATTCTGCTGTGTTTGCAGATATAGGTTGTGATGGATTCTCACTCACATCAGTCAGTTGAGGGTAGTGCTGAGAGTATAGATCCTGATGAGATTAGAGAGGGAGCTAGAGTGGATAGTGCTGGAGAGATACCTGCTTCTGTATCGGGGAAACCAGCTGGTGAGGAGGTTCCACCAGTTTGGCTTAGGTATGTGGTAGAGGCTTTGAGACAAGCACCAGTGCAACCACCTCCACCACAGCCTTTGATAGCAGTGAGACACTATGACAAACTAAGGAAGTATGGAGCAGAGGATTTCTTAGGTACTACTAATCCAGCTGTGGCTGAGCAATGGCTAGATAAGGTACAAAGAATCTTCATTCAGTTGCAAGCCACTCCAGAGGAAAAGTTTGATTATGTAAGATCATTGTTGCAGAAGGACGCATACAATTGGTGGAAGACAGTGCCCCATTCTATGGATGATCCACCAACATTGTCCTATGCTGATTTTCTGAGAGAGTTTAAATTGAAGTATACTCCGAGGGAGTATAAAGACATGAAGAAGATGGAGTTTTTGAGTTTAAAGCAAGACAACTGGTCAGTAACTGAATATGAGGTTGAATTTATTCGGTTGAGTCAGTATGCTGGGGGTATCATATCTGATGAGATAGATAGATGCAGGAGATTTGAGGAGGGATTGAAGCCCTCTATTATGTGTCATGTGGCTGGATCTAGATATCATGATTTTTCCCAGCTTGTGGCAGCAGCTAGGAGTGTGGAGAGAGCCCAAGCTATTGCAGCTGCATCAGAGGAAGAGATCAGGGTTAGAAGGCCCCAGTTTGAGGCAGGGTCTTCGTCTGTGAAAAGAGGTAAAGGAAGTTTTGTTCCTTGGGTTAGTAGGAGTCAGAGGCCAGCTGGTAGGTCAGTACAGTTTCAGAGACGGAGATCTGGAGCTACAGTTTCAGTGGCGAGTGCTCCGACCCCAGTGAATCAGAGATCCACTCCACCCGTATGCATTCATTGTGGCAGGCCACATGGTGGTACTTGTTGGAGGACTGGTGTGACAGGGGTATGTTTCAGATGTGGATCACCTGATCACTTTGTTAGAGATTGTCCTGAGAGACAGGAGCAGATGTCAGTGGATACTGCAGCTTCTCGACCTAGTGTGAGGGGAGGTCGAGGAGGCAGAGGGTTCGGCAGAGGAGGCAGATCTGGGTTCAGTTCTAGAGGAGGTTCTACATCTAGGGAGAGTAGACCAGAGGAGGCTGGATCTTCTCAGAGGATTTATGTGATGCAGAGGCAACCAGATGCTTCGGCAGTCATAGCTGGTACTTTTTCTTTATTTGATACTTCAGTACTTGCTTTGATTGATCCGGGTTCCACACATTCATATATTAGTGCATCTGTTTTGCCTGTGTTTGATGTGCATACTAAATCCCTAGGATTTGATGTATTGGTGACAAATCCGTTAGGGTATAGTGTGATTGTTAGTAAGGTGCACCGAGATAGTGCAGTAGTGGTTCAAGGTGAGGAGTTCCTTGGAGATTTGATTGAGATGCCGTTTAAGGAATATGATGTGATTCTAGGCATGGACTGGTTATCTAGACATGGAGCTGTGGTTGATTGCAAAAAGAAAGTTGTTACCTTGAGAACCAGTGATGGTAGAGAGGTGTTAATATCTAATGAGCAGGAACAGCTAGCATCCTTGTTTGTTTCAGCGGTTGCAGCTAGGAGATTGATTAGAAAGGGGTGTGACGCCTATCTTGCTCATGTGGTGGATACTAGAGTAAGGTGTCCTCAAATTGATAGCATTGCCACAGTTGCAGAGTTCCCAGACGTGTTTCCAGAGGAGTTGCCAGGGTTGCCTCCTGAGAGGGAGGTGGAGTTTTGTATTGAATTATTGCCTGGTACCACTCCTATTTCTATTACTCCTTATAGAATGGCACCTGCTGAGCTGAGAGAACTGAAGGTGCAGTTGCAGGAGTTGCTAGATAAAGGGTTTGTTCGCCCTAGTGTTTCACCTTGGGGAGCTCCTGTTTTGTTTGTAAAGAAGAAGGATGGTACTATGAGATTGTGTATCGATTATAGGCAATTGAACAAGGTGACTATTAAAAATAAATATCCATTGCCTAGAATTGATGATCTCTTTGATCAGTTGAAGGGTGCAGCAGTGTTTTCCAAAATTGATTTGAGATCAGGGTACCATCAGTTGAGGGTCAGAGCTGAAGATGTTCCTAAGACCGCTTTTCGGACCAGGTATGGGCATTACGAGTTTCTAGTTATGCCTTTTGGTTTGACGAATGCACCTGCAGTTTTTATGGACTTGATGAATAGGGTGTTTAGGCCCTATTTGGATCAGTTTGTGGTAGTGTTTATTGATGACATTCTGGTGTATTCGCGTAATGAGGAAGAACATGACAAGCATCTGCGGATTGTGTTACAAACTTTGAGAGAAAAGCAATTGTTTGCTAAACTGTCAAAGTGTGAGTTTTGGCTTGATCAAGTTACTTTTCTCGGTCATATAGTTTCAGCAGAAGGTATTAGAGTTGATCCGAGTAAAGTTGAAGCTATTTTGAATTGGAGTCCACCCAAGTCTGTGACTGAAGTTAGAAGTTTTCTGGGTTTGGCAGGCTATTACCGACGGTTTGTGAAAGGATTTTCTTTGATAGCTACTCCACTTACCAGATTACTTCGAAAGGGGGTTAGATTTGTGTGGACAGATCAGTGTCAGGCTAGCTTTGATCATTTGAAAGAAATGTTGACTCAAGCGCCTGTTCTTACTTTACCTGTGGAAGATAAACCATATGTGATTTATAGTGACGCTTCACATAGTGGTTTGGGTTGTGTTCTAATGCAAGAAGGTAAGGTGATAGCTTATGCTTCTCGACAGTTGAAACCGCATGAGCTCAATTATCTGACTCATGATTTGGAATTAGCAGCCATTGTGTTTGCATTGAAGATTTGGCGACATTATCTATATGGGGAGAAGTGTTTTATCTATACTGATCATAAAAGTTTAAAATATTTGGGTGTCCAAAAAGAGCTTAATCTTCGACAGAGAAGATGGTTGGAATTGATTAAAGACTACGACTGTTTGATTGATTATCATCCTGGCAAAGCAAATGTTGTTGCTGATGCCTTGAGTCGGAAGTCTTTAGCAGGGTTGACTGTTTATTCGCTCTCGTTGCTTGTTGAGTTGAAAGCATTGTATGCCAGTTTTGTATCTTGTGATGATGGTGCATTATTGGCACAGTTGCAATTGAAACCAGTTTTATTGGATCAGATTAAAGAGGCTCAGTTGGCTAATGAGAAGGTTCAAAAGATTATTTCAGATTGCCAGAGTGGAAAGAGTCAAGATTTTTTTGTGAGAGATGATGGGAGTCTCTGGTTTAAGAACAGATTGTGTGTACCTGATGATGCTAATTTGAAAAGGATCATTTTAGAAGAAGCACATCAGTCAGTATTTGCTAAGCATCTGGGCAATACCAAGGTGTATCATGATTTGAAGCAACATTATTGGTGGTCCGGTATGAAGAGAGACATTGCAGAATTTGTATCCAGATGTCTCACATGTTAGAAGGTAAAAGCAGAGCATCAAGTTCCAACCGGGTTGCTTCAACCTTTGTCAGTGCCTGAATGGAAATGGGAGAGAGTAACAATGGATTTTGTGTCTTGTCTTCCATTGACACAAAGTAAACATGATGCTATTTGGGTGATTGTTGATAGATTAACCAAGACAGCTCATTTTCTTCCTGTTAGGATGGATTATTCTTTGGAGAGGTTAGCTGAGCTGTATATTCATGAGATTGTGAAGTTGCATGGTGTTCCAACTTCTATAGTGTCTGATCGAGATCCCCGGTTTACTTCCAGGTTTTGGAAAAGTTTACATAGTGCTTTGGGTTCTCGATTACACTTCAGTACTGCTTTCCATCCGCAGACAGATGGACAGTCAGAGAGAGTGATACAGATTATCGAGGACATGTTGAGAAGTTGTGTCATTGATTTCTCTGGAGGTTGGGATAGATTCTTACCACTTGTGGAATTTGCATACAATAACAGTCATCAATCCATCATTGGTATGGCACCATTTGAGGCATTGTATGGTAGACGGTGTAGGACACCTCTATGTTGGAATGAGCTTGGTGAAGGTAAGTTATTTGGTCCTGATTTGATTAAGGAGACTGAAGAGAAAGTGAAGCTGATTCGGAATAGATTGAAAGCAGCTTCAGACCGACAGAAGTCTTATTTAGATTTGAAGAGGAGAGACATAGAGTTTAATGTGGGAGATAAAGTATTTTTGAAAGTGTCTCCTTGGAAAAAGATTTTGAGGTTTGGTCGAAAAGGAAAGCTGAGTCCTCGTTTCATTGGACCATATGAAATTTTAGAAAGAGTTGGGCCAGTTGCTTATAGGCTTGCTTTGCCACCTGAGTTGGATAGGATCCATAATGTATTCCATGTTTCTATGTTGAGGAGGTACAGATCAGATCCATCTCATGTGTTGCCAATTGAATCTATCAAAGTGAGTCCAGATCTGACAATTGAAGAGGAACTAGTTGCTATTTTGGCTCGAAATGTGAAAGAGTTGAGGAATAAGAAGGTGCCTTTGGTGAAGGTTCTATGGAAGAATCATGGAAGAGAAGAAGCAACTTGGGAGAGTGAGCAAACAATGCAAGAGCAATATCCTCAATTGTTTCGGACTTGATATCAGGTAATTTCGAGGACGAAATTTCTTTTTAGAGGGGGAGAATTGTAATATCCCAATGTATGCCCTAGAAGTTTGGATATAATTGTTGTTGTTTGAATTAATTGTATATGTTATGTTGATAAGAAAAGAAATTGAAAGAGAATGTATATGTGTTGTTTGAATGGGAAGTATTGTGTATAGGGAAATGTATATGTTGTTTATATGGTGATATATATAATATATATATGTTGGTCAAAATGGAGAGTCAATGGATGAAGATATTTATTTGGTTATTGGTGAAATGACTAAAAAGGGCAAGTGTTTTAAAAAAGAAACAAAACAATTTGTAGAAGGGTGTTTTGGTAATTGCTTTTAATTGAAACACTTGGTGGAGATTAAAAGAAGAGTTGACTTTGTTTCTTGTGGTTCATTTCTTCTTTCTTCTTTATGTGGCCGGCTTCTCCATAGACAAAGGAAAGCAAGAGACAAAGAGAAGATCTTGATGTGTTAAGTTCAAAGTGAAGGAAGATTCAAATGATCAAGTTGTTGATTCAAGAAGTTTTGTTACTTTGGTAAGTCCTCTTTTGATTTCTTTGTTTATTTGAAGTTTTGATTGAGTTGGATAGATGATTAAGAGTGTGTTGTTTGGTTTTGAGATGTTTAAGAGTTTTGATTGTTTTGATCATGGATTTTTAAGGGTGGATTGAAGAAAAGAGTAAGTTGGTTAGAAGAGATAATGTTGTGTTTGTGATTTATAGTTGATTTGTGTTTTGGCTTGTTTTGGTGTTTTTGTGAATTTAAGATGGTTTTTGGGTATGTTTTGTTAAGATGGTGTGAAGTGGATGTTGATGGATAAAAGTATTTTGTTTAGTGTTTGGTTGTTTTGGCCGGAATCTTGATTTGTGGCCGGACACGCCCATGAGCACGTCCAGGGTCTTTAGGCGTGTCAATTGTGTTGGAGGCAGTAGGTGTAACACGACCAGTAGCACGCCCGAGTTATTGAGCGTGTTATAGCTACTGTAAGATTTGAGAATTTACACGCCCAGGAACACGCCCATGTTGTTGAGCATGTAAATGCTTCTGTGTTGTGGAGTTAGGGCACGGTCATGGACACGCCCGTGTGGGTGAACGTGTCAAGTTTAGGGTTTGCCCTAGTTCACTCTTAAATTGTTTATCTCTTGTGTATCCCTAAGTAAGTATATGTTATTATTTTTGGATTAGGGTTTGAAGAGAGGGATTGATCATTGATCTAAGTGAAAGGATCTTGGACAAGGAAGTGTTAAGAGTTGTATAAATTGTTATTGAGGTAAGTACAAACATGTCATTGTTGCATATATTCATTGGATGATATGATTGACTTATATGAATAATGTCCTTTGTTATGTTTATATCCATGATGCCATATGTATAATGTAAATTGAGATAATTGAGGCATGTATGCCTATGTGATAATGTTTAATGTATTTGGCTATGTATACTTAATAATAAATAAATAAAATGTGATAATGTGAAGTGAAACATGATGAGATATGAGGCCATTGTGATTGGCTAATATGATTTTAATGAGATATGAATCCATTATTTTTGGCTATGATGATGAGAATTGAGAATGGAAATGATAATGAAATAATAAATGAGTTGTGTGGCTAATGTGTTATTCCATTTTCAGAGTTTGTTGTTGGTGGCATGCCTAATATGAGTAACAATCTCTTGAAGTTAGGTTGGACTTGGTCCTTGAAGCCTAATTGAGATGTTACCACCCTTGAAGCTAGGTTGGATTGGTTCTTGAAGCCAAGTTGAGTTGAAGCTTAGCATGCTTTGCTCCCCTTGAAGCTTGGTTGAGCCTAATCCTTGAAGCCTAGTTGGGTTTATGATAATGATGAATGTGAAAACAAAACCAAAGCATTAACTCTGAAAATTGAATAGCATATTAGTGTGTTTTGGGCCCATGTATGTCTTTGTTTAAATGTGATTTATTAAGATGAATTGATTGAATAATGAGATATAGAAGAACTTGTAAAATGTGATATACTTATATGATCATGAATGGTGTAATGCAAAGGTATGATGTTGTCTCTATTATTAAGATGTGTGACATTGCATTGCATGTAAAGCATGATAATAGCATGTTTTGTATTACTAAGCTGTTGGCTTAGCGCGATAGTGTTAATCGCGCAGGTGATAAGGTTGAACCTGAGAACTCTTCGAGACCGAGTGAGAGTAGACATTGAAGAGATTACTTTGGAACTTAAAGATCATAGAAGAACTGCCAATCATGTATAACTTATTTATATTTTGTAAATTATTGTTTATAATGTAAATATGAATTTAAATGCTTTTATATATGTAACAAATCTTTAAATTCCGCTGCGTATTAAGTAAATATGTTTATATCTATTTTGTTTTTATATTACAAGTTAATTACTTTTTTTCTATAAATATGTAATGATAAAGATTATGTTGTCTTTATAAATGATTTGAATGTTAAAGAAAATCGTAGCGTCCCCATGTTCAGTGCATGGATATTACATTGTGGTAATTGTAATGTGCATGTACCGGATGTGGGGGTGTTACACCCTATCCTTACACATAATAATTTATGCTCTACAACTCCACCAGATATCCAAAACAATAATTTATGCACAAATGCACAAGGACTCAATGAAGAATTTATGCACATTGTCCCTTCCAACGCTAACAGTCCCAGGCATGTCGACAAAAGTTTGGTGTCTGTTTTGGATCTTGAATTCAACCTTGCTCGTACTAATAATGAACCTACCTCTCATCATTCTTTTACACAATCTCCTGCCCAACCGTCCTATTCTATTTTTTTTGTGATTTCTAGAATTTTCAATAAACTCATCAGTTCAGCATATTTAGAGCATCATATAGAAGATGTATCAGCAATTGAACATGACCTTGAGCTTAATTCCTTGCGAAAGATTTCTAAACCAAAGTACAAATCTCTAGTGAAAGGTAGCCTTATTGTAACACCCCGATACCCCATATAAATATTGTACATATACCAGGTACACATACAATATGTATATAGAGTATAAGAATGTCACTTTTCATCACCATTATAACTCTTTACTTTAATTTTTAAAACCATAATACATTTAAATCATATGAAAGTATTTACAAAATGGTTATTCTTATCATGGTAATACATAAATATAAGTTACATTGTTTCTTCCAAAGATTCATTTATACAAATGAATACATTCTTATGAAAATACAGTATAATTACATGCATGCACCACCATCTAGTTGGTCTCGAACTATACTTGTCCTCGTTGTGACATAGTAGCTTATCTCCAGCTTCATCACCTATATACCTGCGCGATTAAGATAACCGCGCTAAGCTCGAAAGCTTAGTAGTACAAGTAACCATTAAAATATACAATATAAAGGAAACATACCTCATATGTTTAGTCTCATGTTTTAACATTTTCTTACTCTGTTTTCCCCTTTTTCAATGCATTCTTCATATAATCCTATTAACCTTATAGAGGATATACATATACACATATAACATAACCATCAAACATAATTCAATAAATTGATAGAACCTTCATATTATGATACTTACCAATTTCACCTCATACATATCATATATATCATTTTATACTTTATAATCGCATATTGCATATAACTTCACAAACCATATCTCCTTTCAATAATTCATGTATGTTATATAATCATATCACTAACCACAATTCATCATTCACAACTCACATTTCCAACAAAGGCAACATAGATCCCATTACTCATTTATTTCAACTTGTATATACATCACATTAACAACAAAGACAGACTCGGGCCCAAAAGACACTAATATGTCATTCAAAGTTCAGAGTTAATGCTTTGGTTTTGTTATCACATTTATCAATATCATATACCCAACTAGGCTTCAAGGATTAAGTTCAACCAAGCTTCAAGGGGAGCAAAGCATGCTAAGCTTCTACCCAACTTGGCTTCAAGAACTAACCCAACCTAGCTTCAAGGGTGGTAACATCTCAATTAGGCTTCAAGGATTCAATCCAACCTAACTTCAAGAGATTGTTACACTTATTAGGCATGCCACCAACAACAAAACTCTGAAAATGAATAACACATTAGCCACACAATTCATTTATTATTTCATTATCAATTTCATTCTCATTCTCATCATCATTTACATCATCATAGCCAACCACAATGGCATCATTTAGGCAAAACATGCCTCATTTATCTCATTCTCAATATCATAGCCAACCACAATGGCTTTATACATCATCACCTCTCAATTTACATTTCATATTCCATCACAATATCACATTTCATAGTTCACCACAATATCACATTATCACATTTCATAGTTCATCACAATATCACATTATCACATTTCATAGTTCACCACAATATCACATTATCACATTTCATAGTTCATCACAATATCACATTATCACATTTCATAGTTCATCACAATATCACATTATCACATTTCATAGTTCATCACAATATCACATTATCACATTTCATAGTTCATCTTTGATATTTATATACATAATCATTCATTACTCAAGTATGCACAATCACTTGCATTACCATATAAATTGGAATACACATCATACAAATCATATCCTCACATCTTTCACATTTCATAACATATATATATTGAATGCCTTCACATCTTATATGTATTAATGTATTATCATATCTCTTATCTTTTCATTGCATATACAATATTAATATTTATTTTAACAATATACTTATATGCAATCCAATAGGGTTTTGTACTTACCTCTAAAGAACTCACTCCCATATAACTTCTCTTCCATAGATCTTTCAATACTTGGATTAGGGGCAATTCCATCTCTTAAAACCTAATCCAAAAGTAATCATACACACTCACTTAGAAATACACATGAGATAATACAAATAAGAATCAATTAGGGCAAACTCAACACATGACACGCTCATCAACATGGGCGTGTTCCTGATCGTGCCCTAACTCCACAACACAGAAACATTGACACGCTCATAACCACGGGCGTGTCACTGGGCGTGTAATACATTCTGTATCTCAAAAACATCAACACGTCCAATCAACAAGAGCGTGCTCATGGCCGTGTCAATTCTCCAAACTCACAGTAGCTATGACACGCTCAATAACACGGGCGTGTTACTGGTCGTGTCAATTCTACTGCCACACAGAACTTATGACACGCTCAATAACATGGGCGTGTCACTGCTCGTGCTACCAACTCTAGAAAACAGAACCAACGACACGCCTAACAAACTGGCCGTGTCTCTGGGGGTGTCCGACTAAAAACCCAGATTCCGGTCAACACACAACAACATCCAACAATACCCATCTTTTTATCATTACTCACTTCAAACAATCTTCATCAAACACACCCAAAAACCATAACAAACTTACCAAAACATCAACAACACTCAAAACACACACCAATCATCATTATAAACATCATTCATATACCAATTTATCAAATCCCCAAATTTCATTAAACTCAACCCTTATTCAACAATTCATCATCATCTTCACAAATAATCATATTATCATCATCCAATTACCAAATCAACACATATATATACTTAAATCTTTCAATATCATCATCATCACACATCAACCATACCAAACCCAACTCAAACAATGAAAATCAATTTAAAGAAATAAATACTTACTTGAATCCTTTATCAAATCTTCATCTCTATCATCAAATCTCTTGAATTCCTTAAGAAATTTGGTAAGAAAATCACATCTTTCTCTCTTTCTCTCTCTCTCTCTCTCTCTCTCTCGGCCAAGAAGAACGAAGAAGACGAAGAAGGAGTAGAAGGAAGAAGAAGTTTCTACTTCTTTCCTTTGTCCTTATCCATATATATATATATATAATAATAATAATAATAATAATAATAATAATAATAACAATAACAATAACAATAGTAATAATAATAATAATACTTTAAATCTCCACCACATATTCTTTCTTTGATTTTCTTCTTCTCTTTTCTTTTTGTCTTTATTATTATTATTATTATTTAGTTATACAAATATATATACAACTCACTTATCCTTCACCATTATATATATCCCATGTATATGTGATGTATATGTATATGTCTTACATATATTATCCTTATATTTCACATATACACATATACATTAAATCCAAATACAACAACAATAACTCCAAAACTCTTAGGGTCTATTCCGGGATATTACACTTATTGTCCCTTGCAAAAGACATCCTAAAAGAGGTAAGAGGAATAGGAATTCATCTCCATCTTCTATTCTTGATAACTTCATTTCTGATTCCAATATTAAAATTTTGAATCGGATCAATGGAAATAAACTATTGGGCTCTCCTGTCAACGTAGAACTTGAGAATTCATTGCCATCCATAGATTCTAAGGAAGCTAATATCGCTCAACTAGACGTAATGGTTATGGAGGTAGAAAAGTCTTAGGAAACTGGATCTATGTTAGGTTTATTTGCGACAAATGACAAAGACAAAATCTGCCGGGAGTTGAGTGACATATTAGGCAAGAAGGAACTGATGGTTGTAGCTTCTTTTAGTAGCACTTTTCTCTAGTAGAGCTCTCTTAATAATTGGGTAATTAGCTTGTTGTTTTCCTCTGGTGGCAAATTTTTATGCAGATTGTCTTCTGATTCCTTTTGATTTTGAGTGCCTCTTACGGATGCTTGGGCTTCTCTGCAACTAGGAAATGTTCTTGGTGACTACCTCAATAAATTTGCTCTATATTTTTGTCTTAGTTGTA
This sequence comes from Garcia nutans, assembly GCA_947685225.1. Taxonomy (NCBI): domain Eukaryota; kingdom Viridiplantae; phylum Streptophyta; class Magnoliopsida; order Malpighiales; family Euphorbiaceae; genus Garcia; species Garcia nutans. Next base: position 41,103,491 of record CANTUV010000032.1, on the reverse strand, counting down.
TCTTGTTATCATTGTTCGATTGTACTTTGGTCATAACTTCAGATGGGGTTTTTTTAACATGAGCTGATGATGCCTAGTTGATGTAATCGGGGTAGCATTTTAGCTTGAGTCGTTTGCATCCCAAAACATGTTTTCCGCCAACTTAATTTATCTTCATAATAACAATCCTTTTCCATAAAAAAAACTAAAAATATTGTAACAACCTTACACCCTATATATGTACAGTACATATGCCCCATATATGTAAAGTACATAGATAGAATATAAGGGTGGTACTATAATTTGCTGTAAAATCACCTTTTCCATAATATTTTAGGTTAAAACATAAGTAAATAAATTTATAAGAAAAAATCTTTAGAAAAATTTTACCAGAGTTTTATCTATAATTTCAATAAATCCAAAACTAAAATCACACAACCTGCAAAGAAAATTTACACTCCCAAAATAATAATTTTCACCCATTCTTCAATTCACAACTGCATTATTACACATTTAAATCTCACAACTTAAAACATTATTTATTAGAATAATAACATATTTAGATATAATACAACCATCCAAAATCTTTAATTCAAACACAAATATTATGAATTGATATACATAAACCATACTACATAACACCATAGTTATACATATATACAATTGACACTGTTGGTCTTATGGCACCCACATCTTCAAGTCTCAATCTCACTCCAGATCCCCTGGTTGCACTTCTAATACATGCGCGATACACACTACCATGCTAAGCTTAAAAGCTTAGTGGTACATACTATAATAATGTATATTAATTATAAACCAATACACATTTATCAAGGCACATAAATGCTTCTGCTATTGCTCCACGATACGCTCCATATAATATATTTTTTCATTTAATCATTAATTTGTATTTCTTTTTCGTAATCATGTAAAATTCTCATACTTTCAATACATACATATCATTATCTCATAGACTTGCACACATACACATGCACACTTTAGGCCCAACAAATCCTTGCATAATACCCAATTCCAGAAATATCAATTTAGTCCATCTCGACACCCTGGCAAGTGTCACATAATTCACCAGAAGGCTGCCCCTATGGACACCGAGGCTAGTGTCATATAATCACACATAGGCTACCTTTAACGACACCTAGGGCAAGTGTCATATAAATTGCCTGTAGGCTGCCCTCACTTGATACCAAAGGCAAGTGTTATATAATTCACTCAAAGGTTGCCTCCTCAGTACAATATCATTCTCAATATTCTAGAACATATCATTGTGCAAGGTGTACTCATAAGACACATTGTGCATTATTCCCCATCACACTATACAATCACAAGTTATATTCACAATGTGACCCATTTGCACATATTATCACATTCATAACTACACATCATATTACTCAAATTTTCATTCACATCGCACTATCATTTTTAATATTTAATTTTCTTAATTACCATATTTATCCTCGTGATCATCTCATTTCATGATCACTTCCTATAGACCCTTAATTTTTGACCCAGTCCGGTCCAATATATTTTAATTAGTCCAAAATAATTTTTATGTTGTCCAATATATTTTAATAAGTCCAAAAAAATTTTTGTGTTATCCAATATATTTTAATTAGTCCAAAATAATCCTTGTGTTATCTTAAATAAATAATATTTTCTTTAGTATTTAGTTTTTATAATTAATAATAAATAAATAATAATAATAAATAAATAAACAAAAATAAAAATAAAAATCGACGACGGAAAAATCGGCGACGAAAAAATTCATCGCCGAAAAGTTGGACAAAATGGCTCGCAGGCAATTTCGCTCGCCTAGCTCGCAGGTTCCCGCAACAACTTGTTCGCTAGCAAAATTTTTCCGCAGTAGTTTTTTTCACCAGCGAAATTTTTCCGATGCAATTCTTTTTAGTTTCAGTTTCCTTTTCTTAATTAATGTTAGATTCCATAAGCAATTAAGATTAATCACTAGAATCATCTATAAATATGACTAAAAACAACACAGAAAAGAGGGAGGAAAATCGAGTGAAGGAAAAACTTAGAAAAGTGATCGGACTTTAAAACTTTTTGGCAATGATTAACAATCAAACTTTTGAGAGATGCAAACAAGCAATTCAATCCATCAAAGGCAACCATCTTGCCTTTGTTCTTGTTCATCCAAGAAGTAATTTTTGGTGGAACCAACAAACGAAGGTATGAATATCTAATTTTTTCACAGTAGCTTGAATCATCCAATTATTACTTTTGATTCTAAAAACCTTAAATTGTTTCAAAATTTACAAAAATTCTAATCTGCTTTCCAATTTTCCAAAACCTAAATTGAATCTTTTTCTTTCCAAAAACCCTAAAAAATATCTTTTCTGTTTCTATAAACCTTAAATCGTTTTGTTTATTTTCATAATGCTTCATAAAACTATAATTTGTTTTTCCAAATTCTAAAATCTAATACATTCTCCTAAACATTAAAACCCTAATTCAATTTTAAAACTAAGACAGTAACCTCAAACCAATTATTCTAAACCCTAGTTTTCTTAAACCCTAATTCCCTTAAAACCTTAAACCCTAATCTTTCTAAATTCTAATCTTTAAAACTCTAAAACCTTATAAACCTAAATATTAAAATTCAACATAGTAAGTAGCTAATAATCATAAATATAATGTTTTAAAGTGTCCAAACCCTAATTTCATGATTTCACTCCTCAAACACTAATTTGGTTAATAAAAGAACTTTATCAATCTCTTAAATTATAAAACTTTAATCCATTTCAATTCCTTTAAAACTTACAGTAGCTTAAACCCATAGATTCCAAAACCCTAAACAAATTAAATAAAGAATCTTAAATAGAAACAGTAGCCCTAATTTGAATCTTTATTTGCTTTATTTAATTTTATATTTGATTATGTAGTCTATTATATGCTTTAATTTATTTTCAATGCCTTGTTGGTTTATTTAATTTCAATGATTAGTTTATTTAAATTATCATGGATGAATGTTTATTTTATATTTTGATTAATATCTTTGATGAATGATTGATTTATGATGAATAGTTATTTACTTTATCGATTTATTTTGATTTTCAAATGTTGTAAGAGGTATGTTTCCACTTGGTGAGTACCTCATTAGTTAAATATCATGTAATTTAAATTGCTTTTATATTTTAGACCAATGTAAAGGACATGTTTCTACCTTTCAGTGGGTGTCCTATTTACGTATGGATTATGTAAGGGCATGTTTCCATCTTTAGATTGGTGTCCATTTACTTTTTTTGCTTGGACATTGTTTTGATTTTTAATATATCGATGCTTTATTTTAATTATTGTGTGTAATATGGATATTATTGTTATATTTAAGAATTTTATAATATTATGACCTGTAAAGGAGGCCAGTTTTAATGAACCGGGCGTTGTGGGGGTGCTGGGTCATTTCTCACCTTCCCCACACGTACCCAACTTTCCGAACCCATTAGGGGGTTGGGAATTCCTTAGGAATCGAGTCATCCACCCTTTCTTTTTTCCCGGCTCGTCCGGGTGGTGACTCCATTTTCTCCGAACTTAGGTCCGTGTTCTCTAAGGCCCTGAGCCTAAACAGTGCCGAAGTCGCAAGAACCATTCCACCAGGAGTGGGGGCAAAAATCCCTGCTCACAGTGGCGACTCCACTGGGGATAAGAGAAGTTGATTCCGTTGGTCTTTATATTATTCTATTCTTTCTTATAATGATATTATCCATTGCATCATATTAGATTGCATCATGTCTGTGAGTTAGGACGCTCGTGTTACCCGTGTTATGTTATGTAAGGGATACCATACTTTCACTCAAGGTATGGAGATCGTGCATGGCATAACCACTCATAGCCTCATACCATTTGGTATATACTTGCTATGGGAACCTAAGCCTTTTAACCTAAAGACTAAAGCTCATGTAATTGGTCTAGTTACTTTCCTTAGGTTTTACCCCAAATGCATATTGTTTGACTATGGTTAATTTATCTTGGCTTAAATTATGAATTATTTGGTTTAATCTTTTTCTAATATGACCCAAGTACATTTGTGAGCTCAAATAAATTTTTCTTTAAAATCCAAAAGACCAAAGCTATTTTCAAAATTTTTCTTTGGACATAAGACTTTTCTAAAAATGAATAAAAAATTATTTTGATCATAACCCAAATGTAAAGCCTAAAATCCATTTTTTCTAAAAATCTTTTTACAATGGGCTTATAAACAAAATTATCTTGTAAAGAGCTTACAAATTATTTGGGTCAATTACAAAATACCAAAAATCAATTGTGAGCCTAGTTTATACTAAAAATAATTAATCATGGGCTTGTTTTTGGCATGAAACATTAGTTACTCTTTTCAAGTGAGAAATCTATCTATAATAAACCTCTTAATTTAGTTTTAATCCAATATAGCATAAAAGCTAGTATAGTTGGTTGAATGGATTAAAACCTAATTAATGGGAATTATTATGAATGGATTTCCATTTTCAAAAATACAACTATTGGTTGAAACGTTCGAGGGAAATATTCGAAAACAAGATACCCCATGTTGGTATTTTGTTAATCTTCTACCTAGGAAAAGAGACTCGTCATTCGTCTGTTGATGTTATAAGGTTGGAAGGAGCGTCCTAATTATCTTTCTTTGTTTATTGTTTGTGCATACATGCATACATTTGCATCTCATATCATTAATCCTTTCTGGCTCACAGCCCTGGATTACGATAGTTCAAAAGCTTATGACAATCTGACCTACGCCGGAGATGAAGTATCTACCAACGACTCAATCACTTGCTCACCAAAAACAATGGATCCTGAACAAATTCAAAGAATGGTGGATGATGCCCTCAACGCCAAGATGAAAGAAATAAAAGAGGCCCTAGTTGAGACCATGAAGAACCAATTGACTATAATTTTAGAAAATCATGCTGAAGCATCTGCTGGCACTAAGAAGCCAACGGATACAGGGAAGACTAAAGTTGGTGAAGTGGTTTTTGATGATGAAAAGGTGATCATTGATGATGATGATGATTGGGCTCAATACTACCAAGATGCACAAGAAAAGAAAAAGAACCAAAGATTGTTGAAAGATTAACTATGGAGAAGACCAAAACTTCTTATGTTGAAAAGATGATTAGAAATTTGGGAAGAAACTAAAAACCAAAGAAATGTCCGAAGTTGACAAATTATTTGAGCCATCTTTCTCGAAGTTTGATGGAACCGAAAATCTTCATCTCCATGTGAAGTAGTATATCACTGCTATGCAGTCTGCCCGAGCTACTAAGGCTCAAACCCTAAGGTACTTCATTCTCTCATTGGACCCTGTTGTCCAAAATTGCTTCAATACCTTAGATGATGAAACACAAAAGAGTTGGGATCTGCTTTACAAAGCCTTCATCCAATAATATGGATATAATGTCGAGATGGAAGTTACCTTAATGGAAGTGGAGTCCATTAGGCAAAGGTTGAATGATAATTTTGTGGATTATGTGAAGAGATGGAGAAACAAGGCCGCTTTGCTCAAGAAGAGGCCCGATGAATCCGATCAAATAAGGTTGATTGTGAGAGGAGTGTTGCCTAGTCTACATGAAAGGATGTTTCATACACTCATTCATGATTTCAAAGACCATCTCCAAGCTGGTTTGCAAATTGAAGAATGGGAAAGAGAGAGAAAAACCATTTTTCAATAAGAAGGAATGAGAAAGGGAACTATCAGTATGGTAGCCAAAGCATGCAAAAGGCAGTCGGTGTCAATGCTACTAACCAAGGAACAAGGAGACAATTTTCAAAATTGGGGGAACCAATGTCTTGGATTCTCAATAAACTTCAAAGAAAGGGATTGCTACAACCCTTAAATCCTTGCCCTTTGCCTAACCCTCTCCCACCTAATTTTGACACTAAAGCATTTTGTTAGTTTCATCAAATTCAAGGGCATGACAAGGATAATGTGTGAGGTTGAGACATGAGATCTAAAATCTAATTGATAATGGGAAGCTACCCGAGCCCAATAAGCTAAACACCAAAGACAACCCATTGCCAAAGTTCAAAGGGTACCGCCGCCGGCAACCTTCATGATTGGAGGAGGTTTGCATGAAGATTTTGTCATGTCTTCTTTTCAAGATGTAGGTGGAGAAGAAACCAAAGAAGAAGAGGTATTTGGTGGAATTAAACAAGTTATGGTGGGTAAAGAAGTAACAATTAATGGGTTTTGGGATTCAAGCGATAGTGATAATGATCTTGTATCCAAGAAGGAGGAGTGGACTTGGTCCAAGCCCGAAGAAGATGAGGTAATGAACACTAGATCCGGTAATCCTTATGCAAGGCCACCACCTAAGGAGGTAGAAACTAATAAGGGTAAGGAAGTTGAAGTAGGAAATAAAGAAGAGGAAGATGATACTGTGCTCAAGCAATTGAAAAAAACCCAAGCAAGTGTTAGCATTTGGGACTTATTAGCTACTTCTAAAAAGCACCGAGAAACTATGGCCAAAGCCTTAGCTAGCATGCCAATTTCTACCTCCCCGACACCGGAGGAGCTAATCAACTTCATAAAAATTGGAGGAGTAATGAAATGTGAAGATGTTTAAGAAAAGAGTGAAGTTAATATTGGAGCAGTTTCTTTTTTAGATGCGGGCTTACCGGAGGAGGGGAGATATCACATCCGCCCTCTCTTTATCAAAATAGAAGTCAAGGGGAAGAGGACTCCATGTGTAATGGTCGATGATGGGTCCACCATAAATGTTTGCCCACTTAAGATATTGTCAAAGCTAGCCATGTCAACAAGGGACCTAAACCCGACCGAGGTAACAATTCGGGCTTATGAAAAAACTAAGAGACACGCCGAAGGGACTTTCAAAGCTTCTGTCAAGGTTGGTCCAATTGAATCTATTATTGAATTTGTTGATTTAGACATACTGGTTACCTTTGCTTTACTCTTGGGGCGACCATGGTTTCATCCTTTTGGTGGAGTTCCTTCCACCCTTCATCAAAAGATCAAGTTCCCCAACGAAGATGAGACAGTGGTCATTGAAGCTAAAGATAATGAGATTGTTAATGCTCTAATGATAGGGAGGCCTCTCAAGGGTTTTCAAGTAGTTGCAATTTCTGATGATGAAGTAGTGGACTCCAAAGTCTTGAATATGATGAAGAACATGAACTACCTTCCCAGAGCTGGTCTTGGAAACGGTAAGGCCGATTTGACAAAGCTGCCATACTTTAGAACTCAAACTTCTAAGAAAGGGTTGGGATATGATGAAAACAATGAGGTCCAGCCAAAGAAGAGTGAGAAGATGAGCTTCCCACCACTTGAAGAGATCTTTCTCAAAACTCCAGATATGGGACCACTCCAAGGAAAGCCCGAGCCAATCATGTTCATGGGAAAGTTGATCCCGGGTTTTAAAATTTTTACAGATGTGGCCAAGCTAGTGTACCAAGTGAAGAAAGAGCTCACCCTATCAGCCAACAAAGAATCCAATCCAAAAGAGAAAAATGAAGCTGTCTTGAAAGCCGAGAATTCTCCGGAGGAGATTGCTGCCCTGGTTGAAAAAAAGTTTGAAGACATATTGCCTTATTATTTTGAGAACAATGATCTTAATTTTGATTTTAATTTTTCTGCTTTGTATGAGGATGATGATGTTTTCTTTTCCAAAATGAATGCAATAAAGTCTGATTTTGCTTACTTGTGTGATGTTTCTCCTGATGGTTGCATACATTCAAATAGCAGTTACATGAGCATCTTTAATATTAATTCTATTAACACACAATTATTATATTTGGGAACAACCAAAAATCGTAAAAACATTGGCATAGCATCCGACCTTACTCCTGATGAGAGAGAGAGATTTGAAAAAATATTCAAAAAATATGAAGAAGTGTTTTCTTGGTCTTATGAGGATATGCCTGGAATAGATCGAGACATAGCCGAGCATCATATTCCTACTTACACTCACATAAAACCTGTCAAACAAAAGCTTAGGCGATTAGGACCTGAGTGGGCTGAATTGGTTAAAGAAGAGGTCACTAAGCAAATACAAGTGAAGTTCCTTAAAGTAATAGAATATCCAGATTGGCTAGCCAACATAGTACTTGTGCCAAAGAAAGATGGAAGGATAAGGGTCTGTGTGAATTATAGATATTTAAATAAGGCTTCCCCTAAAGATGATTTTTCTTTACCTCATATAGATGTTCTCATTGATAGTGCAGGCTCTAACATGCTACACTTGTTTGTAGATGGATTTTTCGGATACAATCAAGTGTTAATGGCACAAGAGTATAAAGCCAAAACTGCTTTCATTACTACATGGGGTATATTTTGTTATAGGGTGATGCCATTCTGCTTAAAGAATGTTGGGGCAACCTACCAAAGGATGGCCACCACACTATTTCATGACATGATGAACAAAGAAGTTGAAGTATATGTTGATGATATGATGGTTAGATCAGATACAAGAGAACAACATTTCCAAAACTTGGAATTATTCTTCGATAGAGCTTTGAAATATAAGCTAAGATTGAACCCGAAGAAGTGTGTTTTCGGGGTTACCTCAGGTAAATTATTGGGACATGTGATTGGTCTGAATGGCATTGAGATTGATCCTGACAAAGTTAAAGCAATCAGGGATATGCCAACCCCTAAGACGGAGAGAGAAGTTCGGGGATTTATTGGTAAATTACAATACATTAGAATATTCATAGCAAAACTCATAACAATTTATGAGCCTATCTTCAAATTGCTTAAAAAGAATCAGCCGGTCATATGGAATGAAGAATGTCAAAAGGCCTTTGAGCGAATAAAAGAGCATTTGTTGAATCCACCTATTTTAAAACCACCTAAACCCGGCAAACCTCTATTACTATACTTAGCAGTAGAAGAAGAGTCGATAAGAGCCATGCTAGCCCAAGCAGATGAGTCAGAGATTGAGCATGCAGTTTACTATTTGAGTAGAAAGCTCCTACCTTATGAAATTAAGTATAATATCATTGAAAAGACTAGTATAGCCATGGTTTTGTCTTCTAAGAAGTTGCGGCATTACTTTCAATCGTATAGTGTGCAAACAATTTCCAAGTTGGATCCAATGAAGTACTTAAGGGAGACACCCTCTTTGATTGGGAAATATGGTCAATGGTTGATAATATTAGAAGAATTTGAGATTGAGTATGTAACCAGGAAAACAATCAAAGGTAGAGCGGTGGTAGAATTCCTAGCCCAACAACCATTACCAGAAAGCGAAGAGGTAATCTTGAAATTTTCGGATGAACATTTAGAAGCAATTGAAGTACAAGGATGGAAAATGTATTTTGATGGAGCAGTAAACAGGAAAGGAGCAGGTTTGGGAGTTATAATAGAATCGCTCGAAGGGGAACTTATCCCAAAAAGTTGAATTTTAGGACAACCAATAATATGGTGGAGTACGAAGCCTTTTTATTAGTTTTTGTCCTCAAATTGGTATTTATTTATTATGATAATTATTGTTTTCTTCATGCATTTTGGTAGTTTTAATCTGTTTATTTAGTGATTGCAGCATTTCAGCATCTATTTACTTATATACTCCTCTGCCTTAATTTATCCCAGTGTTTAGATCATTTTTATACTAGTTTTTAGTATGATCTTTATGTGTTTTTAGTTAATGCTTCATTTGATTTTTGTTTAAAGTTTGTTTTAAGTGTTTGTTTTAGGTTAAAGTGCAAAAACTCCTTTGGAAGATCAAAACAAAGAAAGAAGAGCATGACCAATACCAAAGAAACCAAAGAAAGAAAAGAAAAGAAGGAAAGAAATGGCAGCAAGTGACACGGCCAAAAGGCTTGGCAGTAAGTGACACGGCCAAAAGGCTTGGCCGTGTCACTCTCATCTCCAAAGAATAAAGAAGAGCAAGGAGCAAAACAGAAGAGGACACACTCAAGTGACACGGCCAGCAAGCTTGGCCGTGTCCCATCTCATGCCAAAGAACAAAAGACAAGCAAACCAGAGAAGCAGAAGGTGACACACTCAAGTGACATGGCCAAGCCACTGGCCGTGTCACACCTAGCACCTAAGTACGAGCTTGCGCAAATTTTTAGCCAAGGGATTTGTATAAATAGATAAGATTAGGGCATGGGGGGATACCTTCTTTATCAGTCGTTCTTTATTTTTTTTTCTCTGACATTGATTTCACTTTCATTCAAATACTCTAGATCAAATTATTTCTAGCCATTACATTATTCTTTTAGCAAAAATCTGAGCAAGAGATTCTTTAGAAGCCAAAGGAAAATTGTAATTGGGTTTTGTTCTTTAACTCTATTTCTTAAGTTTTATTGAAATTTTATTTATGAATTCTCTAATGTCTAAATTAATATCTTTGAATTTTAATGAGATGAATTTGTTTGATAGAATTATTATGAACTAATTTTGATCTAGTCTAGGGTTTGTATGAATCTACTATGATTGTATAAACTGGTTATTTCTCTTAATTGATTTATTTCTTTTATCCTTAATTGAATGGATTAATGGTAATATATAATTGATTGGCCACCAATTATGTGTTTTAGGTATTTAGATGAAGGATTGAGAAATGAAATCTAATACTGAAATAATTTAATTAGGGACTTAGGTGAATTAGAAATATAAACATAAGGAAAAGATCATTTTGATTGTAGTAAGATTAATTGAAAAAGGATTGAATGTGAGAGCTTATTTCCTTAATTTGATTTATTAAGTTGCTTGAAATATGATATTTGAAATTAAATCAGTTGAGAGGAATAGCCGTTCATACATATAAATTAGTAGAGAATTCCAAACCCTAGGCTTTTCTATTAAGTGAATCAATATATTTGCTCAGTTTTCTTTCATTGTTATTAATTCAATTCCTTTCTGTTTTCGTTAGTTGTTCAGCAATTTAATTTTAAAAATCAAAGACTATTAATTGATAATTTGTTTATTACGATTTGATAAATAATTAGCTTATCTAGCTTTCTTGTGAGACGACCTTGAAGTGTTCACCGAAATACTACAGCAGCCTCGTATACTTGCGAGTGTAGCTTTAGTAGTGTTTATTTGAGCTCAATAAGTTTTTGGCGCCACTGCCGGGGAAGCTAATTGGCGTAATTGTTTATTAGTCACATATATTTTAAGTTATTTTACATTGTTTATATTTTATTTTATTTTTTCTTTTGCTTTAAATAATTCCTTCTTTTAGAAATTTTTTTAAGCAAGGTAGGAGATCACTCGAAGGAGAGCTTTGCCCATTTATTTCAGAAATTCAAAGAGTGAAAAGGAGTAGAGAAGAGTTTGAATTGTATACCAGGTTAGATACAAAGGAGGAAATTTCTGATTTTGAGTCCGATACTGTGCAATCTACCAATATGGGAGACGAAAGGCAAAGAACTATGAGGGATTTTGCCAGACCTATCATTGGGACTACCACTTCATGTTCCGAATGAGGATCCTCTGAATTTTATCCGGGATTTCTACTCCACCCTCAATACATTTTCATTGGGAGGACTAACAGAAGACCAGTTGAGGATGAGATGTTTTTCGTACACATTAAAGGATAGGGAAAAAAGTTGGCTTAAGATGTTGCCTGAAAATTCTTTGACAACTTGGGAGCAAGTATATAACAAGTTTATGGGCAAATTTTACTCACATCAGAAGACAACTGAATTAAGAGGAAAAATAGCTACATTTGCTCAATTGGATGGAGAGCCATTTCATGAGGCTTGGGACAGGTTTAAGATGTTATTAATCCAATGTCCACACCATCACAACCCACTTCAACTGCTGAATCATTTTTTCTATGATGGTCTAACCTAGCAATTTCAGAATACTGTTGATAATGCAGTTGGGGGAGCTATGGGAGAAAAGATAGCAGAAGAGACTTATGATATATTTGAAATGTTGGGAGCTAATTCCCAACAAAAAAGTGTAAGAGGAAGAAGTAAAGGGCTAAATCAAGTGTAAGCCAACAGTGAGATGGTCAATCAGATAGTTGAATTGACAAGACAAGTCTAGATGCTGAACATAAAGAACAATGCTTCTTCACCCACTCAAGAAGTGTGTGGAATTTGTGGAAATTTTGGGCATGGAGCAAATATATGCCCCTTTGCATATGAGTCTTATGGAAATTAGGCTGAACAAGTTAACGCTATGGAGGTTTTTCAACAAAAGGTCCGGAATGATCCTTTCTCAAACACTTACAATCCTGGTTGGCAGAATCATCCAAACTTTTCATGGGCAACAAATAATTCTCAACAACCTTTCCATTTGATCCAAAGACAAAATCAACCGCCAGGGCAATCTTCAAATCAAGGGCAGCCTAAGAGATACAATTTAGAGGATAGTTTACATGCTTTTATCCAAGCCAGTACCAAGAATCAAGAGATGAATAACAAAAGGTTGGATTCATTGGAAGTGTCTTTCAAGAAAGTGGAGACCCAAGTGGGACAACTTGCACAACATATGCAGATTCAACAGAAAGGGAAATTTTCGAGTCAACCTGAGCAAGCACAAGCAGTGACTGCTCTTAGAAGTGGCAAGGTAATAGATAATGGTGTTGGAAATAATTCTATGAATGCAGGTGATCAAGAAAATGAAAAAGAAGGAGAACCAAAGGACAAGGGTGATGGAGTAAATCAATGGAGCAATCTCCTTTGGCAGATTTACACAAGGTAAGTAATCCTTACCGGCCACCTATACCATTCCCTAGCACATTGAAGAATGATAAACAAGATAAGCAATTTTCAGATATCTTCAACATGCTGTCTAAGGTAAGTATTAACTTTCCTCTACTTGAAGCAATAAAAAATATGCCGGCTTATGCCAAATTCTTCAACGAATTGAACACCAAGAAAAACAGGTATGAACCAAATGAAAAGGTGATAGTATCAGAGGTAGCCAGTGCTATTTCACAACATAAACTACCTCCGAAGCTAAAGGATCCTGGCAACTTCATAATTAAAATTACTATGGGTAATGGAAAGGGGACTGATGTCATGTGTGATTTAGGAGCCAGTGTTAATTTGATGCCTTACTCTGTGTATCTCGAATTAGAACTTGGGGAACTAAAACCTACTAAAATGGTCTTGCAATTAGCTGACAGATCTCTTAGATTCTCGAAAGGAATTATAGAAGATGTTTTAGTTAAAGTTGGTGGGTTGATAGTGCCCGTGGATTTTATAGTCCTTGACATGGGAGGAGATAACCCTACACCATCCGCAGTAGGCCTTTTATGGCTACGACCAACACTTTGATGTTAAAAGTGGTAAATTGTCAATGACTGTCTTGGGACAAATGGTTGTATTTTCTATTTTTAACACTTTTCCTATTCCTACAGCTGCATTATATGAGGATTGCTCTTTAATTGATTGTATTGATGCAGTTGTTTCAGATGTTTTCTTACAAACAGGTTCTTCAGATAAATTGGAGCTGGCATTGACCTTAGATTGTAACTTGGATATTTTTGACTCAGAAGTAGCCAATTGCCTTGATATATTAGAAAGTGCTGAAATAGAGGAATTTAAAGAGGAACCATCATTTGAGCTTCCCTCCACTTAAGTTAGAGCTAAAAGAGTTGCCTAAAAACCTGAAATATGTGTTTTTAGGAGATCACGATACCTTACCTGTGATAATTTCTAGCGAACTTAGTGAAAGGGAAGAGTTGAGGTTGGTGAGTGAATTAAAATGATTGAAAAGAGCTATAGGATGGGGGCTGAGTGATATTAAAGGTATCAACCCTTCAATGTGCATGCATAGAATTATCTTAGAAGAGGGAGCTAAACTTGTAAGAGAGACCCAAAGGCGCCTTAACCCAAACATGAGTGAAGTGTTAAGAAGGAAGTGCTTAAATTGCTTGATGAAGGTGTGATATATCCGATAGACAATAGTGAGTGGGTTAGCCCAGTACATGTAGTGCCTGAGAAAATCATGAATCACTATGGTAAAAAATGAAAAGAATGAATTGATTCCTACTAGGACTACCACTGGGTGGAGAATGTGTATAGACTATAGGAAGTTAAATAATGCCACAAAGAAAGATCATTTCCCTCTTCCTTTTATTGATCAAATGCTGGATAAACTTTCTGGACACTCACACTATTGTTTTTTGGATGGACTTTCAAGTTATTATCAGGTGCCGATAGCACCAAAGGATCAATCCAAGACCACTTTTACTTGCCCTTTTGGGACTTTTGCATTTCGGCGTATGCCCTTTGGCTTGTGCAATGCGCCTGCAACTTTTTAGAGATGCATGATGTCTATTTTCACGGACATGATAGATGACTGTATTGAGGTATTTGTGGACAATTTTTCTGTCTTTGGTGACTCTTTTGATAATTGCCTCAGTAAACTTGTTCTTGTGCTTGAAAGATGTATTGAATGTAATCTCACTTTGAGTTGGGAAAAAAGTCATTTCATGGTCACTCACGGTATTGTATTAGGCCATATTGTGTGTAGTAAATGGATTGAGGTGGATAAAGCTAAGGTAGAGTTGATTGCTAAGTTACCCCCACCTACCTTTGTTAAGGGAATAAGAAGCTTTCTAGGGCATGCAAGTTTTTACCGGTGGTTTATTAAAGATTTTTCTAAAATAAGCGAACCATTTTGTCATTTGCTTGGAAAAGATGTTCCATTTGTATTTACTGCACAATGCATGCAAGCTTTCAATTTCCTTAAGGAAAAATTGACCAGCGCACCGGTAATTATAGCTCCTGTTTGGTCCTTACCTTTTGAAATTATGTGTGATACATCCAACCATGCAGTAGGAGCTGTCCTTGGGCAAAGGGTTGAGAAATTTTTAAGAGTGATTTATTATGCTAGCTTGACCCTAAGTAGCACACAAGTTAATTACACAACAACTGAAAAAGAAATGCTGGCTATTATTTTTGCCTTAGATAAGTTTAGAGCATATTTGATTGGGTCTAAAATTATTGTGCATTCAGATCACGTAGCTTTAAAATATCTTTCGACCAAACAACATGCTAAACCTCGTTTAATTAGATGGGTGCTATTATTGCAAGAATTTGATTTTCAAATCAAAGATACTAAGGGAAGTGAAAATGTTGTAGCTGATCATTTATCTAGGTTACCTTCCTTTGATGATGAGCAGTTGTTTGGGGTAATGAATTCACCATGGTGTGCAGATATTGCTAACTATCTTGCTTGTGGTCTTTTGCGTTCTAACATGTCATTACAGGAAAAGAAAAGGTTTTTACACATGAGTAAATTCTTGGGATGAACCTTACCTATTCCGGATATGCAAATATGAGATAGTTCGCAGGTGTGTACCTGAGGAAGAACAACTTAGTGTTCTTCAATTTTGTCATGACCTTCACTGCGGTGGTCATTTTGGAGGGAGAAAGACTGCCGAAAAAGTGCTTCAAAGTGGATTTTATTGGCCTACTCTATTCAAAGATGCTCAAGAATATTGTAAGCATTGTGATCGCTATCAAAGAGTAGGTAATATTGGAAGGAGGAATGAAATGCCCCTTCAATCTTATATTGTAGTTGAACTGTTTGATGTTTGGGGAATAGACTTCATGGGTCCTTTTCCCAAATCTTTTGGTTATGAATACATATTGGCTACTGTTGATTATGTTTCAAAATAGGTGGAGGCAATCCCTACCCGAACTAATTATGCTAATGTGGTTGTTAAATTTGTGAAGGAATCCATTCTTAGCAGATTTTGCACGCCAAGAGTGATAGTCAGTGATGGGGGAAGTCATTTCTGCAACAAACGTTTTGAGAAGTTGATGCACAAGTCGGGTGTGAAACACAAAGTGGCGACCCCATACCATCCACAGACTTTAGGACAAGTTGAGACATCCAACAAGCAAATAAAAGGAATTTTGGAAAAAAGCAGTGAACTTATCAAGGAAGGATTAGGCAAGTAGATTGAATGACGTATTGTGGGCATATCGAACTGCTTTCAACACTCCCTTGGGTATGAGTCTATATCGAATGGTTTTCAGTAAGGCTTGTCATTTACCAGTGGATTTAGAGCACAAGGCGTATTGGGCAATTAAGACTCTGAATTTAGACTTGGACAAGGCAAAGAGAGAACATTTTTTGCAAATTTCGGAGTTAGATGAACTAAGGAACGAGGCATATGAGAGTTCAAGGATTTATAAGGACCGTACTAAAGCACTTCATGACCAAATTTTAGTATGATAGACATTGAGCCCAGGAATGAAGGTCTTGCTTTTCAATTCTTGGCTCTGACTATTTCCAGGAAAACTCAAGTCTCGATGGAGCGGTCCTTTCAAGATAACTCAGGTATATCCTTCCGGTGCTATAGAATTACTTAACTCTTGAACGAATGAAACTTTTAAAGTAAATGGACAGAGAGTTAAACCATATAATGAGGGGTTCCAAGAAGTAAAGATTGTCGATAGTACTTTGATCTATGATCCTTAACTCTTGCAGTAACGTCCAAATAAGACGACGTTAAAGAAGCGCTCGATGGGAGGCACCCCATTGTTATAGTTTTTATCATTTTAGTCTAGTATCTTCAATTTATTTATTTATTTTCCCTTCTATTTTTCTTTAAGGCTTAATGGTTTGGAGATTGGAAGTGTTTTTATTCTTGTAGAGAACATGCCAGGAGCATTGAGTTTAATTGAGAAAAGGAGGGGCATCCAGTTCCAACTTTCCTTGATCGCATGTTTATCCTAAAGTCGCTGTTGTTTTCTTTCATGTTGATTATCTGTTCATAATGAAAAGCTTAATGGAATTTTTGTACAAAAGCTCCGCTATGTGTGACACAAAAGAGGTTCTTTCTATATTTTCTT
This sequence comes from Garcia nutans, assembly GCA_947685225.1. Lineage (NCBI taxonomy): Eukaryota > Viridiplantae > Streptophyta > Magnoliopsida > Malpighiales > Euphorbiaceae > Garcia > Garcia nutans. The sequence goes on along the minus strand of CANTUV010000032.1, from coordinate 41,086,751 downwards.
TTGTTTACATTAAGGACAATGTAACTCATAAGTGTGGGGCAATTTTTAAGCTTTTCTTTAATTTTTGTTCTGTTTTCTTTGTGAGTTAGATTGTGCATTTTTCATGGCATAATTGTTGGAAACTTATTGACTTTTCTATAATTCTAGCATTACATTTGAGCCTTTAGTATCAGCATAGAGATTAACATTTGAATTCATTCAGGATCAATTTTCACGTTCTGCAATTCATGTCATATAAATCTCTGAGAACCCACCCCTTATGAGTTTTGAGCCTCATAGATTGAATATTATTGTGAATTGATTTTCTTTTCTTAAGTGTGCACCTTCATGATTTTGTACCTCTAGAGCTTGCTTTTGCATAATAATTGAACTCACATTATGATTTCATCTCAAGTTTTAAAATGATGAAGGCAAATTAGGATTACCCCCTTTAGCTTAAAAAGACCTCCCTTAATTATGAATTCCTTAGTGAGCCAAGTTGAGCCTTTGACCTTTTCTTGATTGATCAACACAATTCACAACTCAACATTTTTCTATTTTTATCATAGCTTCATTAAGGAATGGAGTATCTTATGATATGATAATAGGAGTGGTTTAATTGATAAGTATGGGTAAACATAAAAAAAATAAAATAGTATTGTTTTAGTAAGATTTGGGGCTGAAATGCATACTTTGCATATTTTATTTGACTAAGAGTCGATTATTCTTTTCTTCTACATTTGAGCTAGATGTTCAATGCATTTTTATATTTTGTATATATATATATATAAATAAATAAAAATAAAAAGAGAAGATATATATATACAAAATTCATATATTTTCTAGCATTAGTCATCAAAGAGGAATTTCAACTCATTTACTTTTCTTTTAGTATGCAAATATTTGATATTATTAAGGATTGGTGAATATGCCATTTGAGGGAGTTACGAGTTTCTACGCAAGATTATTGTCTAATTTAGATGCTCCATTTCTTAATGTTCCAACTTAAATGTCTTTTCTCACACCTTCGCCTTAGCCCCATTACATCCAAACGAAAAGACTTTCGGATTATTTCTTAAGAAAAATTAGTGAGAGAGATTGGATAATTAAGCAAGTTTATGGTAGTATGCAATCATGATTTGTTTGAGTGAATTAACCTTTGAAATTGAGAGAAACACTTAGATGAGAGATGAGATTTGTTATGTATGAATTAATGAATGAGTTAAGAAAATCTTGATTGAGGTAAAATGCATTTATTTATTGCTGAGTATTAAAGGATTTCATCTTATATGCTTGAATTATAGTTAAGGTTAATTGAGTTTTTAATTTATGCCATGTAAATTTGCTTGAGGACAAGCAAAGTGTGGGGTAGTTGTTTTATTAGTTTTTGTCCTCAAATTGCTATTTATTTATTATGATAATTATTGTTTTCTTCATGCATTTCAGTAGTTTTAATATGTTTATTTAGTGATTGCAGCATTTCATCATCTATTTACTTGTGTACTCCTCTGCCTTAATTTATCCCAGTGTTTAGATCATTTTTATGCTAGTTTTTAGTATGATGTTTATGTGTTTTTAGTTAATGCTTCATTTGATTTTTATTTAAAGTTTGCTTTAGGTTAAAGTGCAAAAACTCCCTTGGAAGACCAAAACAAAGAAAGAAGAGCATGAATCAATCAAGACAAGGCCAAGCCAAATCAAGCATGGCCATGTCACCTCAAAGGAAATGAAGGCAGAGCTTGACAAGGCCAGGAGACACGGCCAAGTCACTAGCCGTGTCTCACCTAAAGACCAAAACCAAAGAAACCAAATAAAGAAAAGAAAAGAAGGAAAGAAATGGCAGTAAGTGACACGGCCAAAAGGCTTGGCCGTGTCACTCTCATCTCTAAAGAATAAAGAAGAGCAAGGAGCGAAACAGAAGAGGACACTCAAGTGACACGGCCAAGCCACTAGCCGTGTCACATGACACAACCAGCAAGCTTTGTCATGTCCCATCTCATGCCAAAGATTAAAAGACAAGCAAACCAGAGAAGCATAAGCTAACACACTCAAGTGACACAGCCAAGCCACTGGTCGTGTCACATGACACGGCCAAGCTTGTGGCCGTGTCACACCCATCACCTAAATATGAGCTTGCGCAAATTTTTAGCAAAGGGATTTGTATAAATAGATAAGATTAGGGCAAGGGGGGATACCTTCTTTATCAGCCGTTCTTTATTTTTTTTTTCTCAGAGATTGATTTCGCTTTCATTCAAACACTTTAGATCAAATTAGTTCTAGCCATTACGTTATTCTTTTAGAAAAAAACTGAGCAAGAGATTCTTCAGAAGCCAAAGGAAAATTGTAATTGGGTTTTGTTCTTTAACTCTATTTCTTAAGTTTTATTGAAATTTTATTTATGAATTCTCTAATGTCTAAATAAATTTCTTTGAATTTTAATGAGATGAATTTGTTTGATAGCATTACTATGAACTAATTTTGATCTAGTCTAGGGTTTGTATGAATCTACTATGATTGTATGAATTGGTTATTTCTCTTAATTGATTTATTTCTTTAATCCTTAATTGAATGGATTAATGGTAATATATAATTGATTGGCCACCAATTATGTGTTTTAGGTATTTAGATGAAGGATTGAGAAATGAAATCTAATACTGAAATAATTTAATTAGGGACTTAGGTGAATTAGAAATATAAACATAAGGAAAAGATCATTTTGATTGTAGTAAGATTAATTGAAAAAGGATTGAATGTGAGAGCTTATTTCCTTAATTTGATTTATTAAGTTGCTTGAAATATGATATTTGAAATTAAATCAGTTGAGAGGAATAGCCGTTCATACATATAAATTAGTAGAGAATTCCAAACCCTAGGCTTTTCTATTAAGTGAATCAATATATTTGCTCAGTTTTCTTTCATTGTCATTAATTCAATTCCTTTCTGTTTTCGTTAGTTGTTCAGCAATTTAATTTTAAAAATCAAAGACTATTAATTGATAATTTGTTTATTACGATTTGATAAATAATTAGCTTATCTAGCTTTCTTGTGAGACGACCTTGAAGTGTTCACCGAAATACTACAGCAGCCTCGTATAGTTGCGAGTGTAGCTTTAGTAGTGTTTATTTGAGCGCAATAGAAGCTTGTATATTTTGTTTGGAAACCCTAATAATTATGAAGGTGGATAAGGTGGAATTTTTTGGAGATTCATTGCTAGTAGTATCCCAAGTAAATGGAGAGTGGGAGTTGAAAGAGGAAAAATTAAAGCCATACCACCATTACCTGACCATGATGAAGAAGAACTTTAAGGAGTGTAGGTTTATACACCTATCAAGAAAAGAAAATCAAATGGCTAATGCCCTAGCCACATTGGCTTCGGTATGGGAAAATCCTGTCAGTTTATTTCTTAAGCCTCTGATTTTGACCAGTTCATCAACTCCTTGCTATGAATATGAGACAATCATGGAAATTGACACAGACCATGATGCGTGGTATGATACTACAAGGCAATTTATGGAAGAAAGAGAATACCCGCCGAGGGAAACAAAGAAAGAAAAAAGTGCCATAAGGCAGTGGTCATTGCAATATATCACATTCCATGGAGAGTTATATCGAAGATGGCCTGATGGGTTACATTTGAGATGTTTAAGGAAGCCTGAAGTGGAGCGTATCATGTCAGAAATACATGCAGGAAGTTGCGGACCGCATATGAGTGGTTTGGTCCTAGTTAAGAAGATTATTCGGCAAGGTTACTACTGGTTGACCATGGAGAGAGATTGTATTGAGTTTTTAAAGAAGTGCTAACAATGTCAGATGTATGGTAACTTGAATCACATGCCTCCTGAAGAATTACATTCGATGTCTTCATCCTGGCCATTTGCCACTTTGGGTATCGATATTATAGGAGAGATACATCCGACAGCCTCAAATGGTCACCGTTTCATTGTGGTAGCAGTATATTATTTTTCAAAATGGGTCAAAGCAAAATCCTTTAATAAACTGGGGTGCAAGTCAAATGGCTAGATTTATTGAAAAGAACCTCATCTATAGATACGAGGTCCCACACAGTGTGATATCAGACAACGGGGTACAGTTTCAAGGAGCAGTTAAGGATTTATTCTCAAAGTACTGAATCCATCATCATAGATCCTCTCCTTATAGACCAAAGGCTAATGGTGTAGTAGAAGCAACAAACAAAATAATTAAGCAAATTCTGTCCAAGAAGACCAAGACTTACAGGGATTGGTCAGAGATGCTTCCCTTTGCTTTATGGGGATCTAGGACAAGTGTGTGAACACCTACTGGAATGACACTGTTCTCTTTGGTTTACGGGATGGAAGCAGTGTTGCCAATTGAAAAAGAAATCAAGTTATTGAGAGTAGTCTTGGAAGTAGAATTGCCTGAAACGGAATGGGTAGCAAGCTGATACGCACAGTTAGCTTTACTAGAAGAAAGAAGGTTAAAGGCACTGCATCATCACCAACTATATCAAAAGAAAATAGCTCGGGCCTACAATAGAAGGGTTAAAATCAGAAAACTCAGAGTCGGGGATTTGGTGTTGAAGCAATGTAAGCCTAATGTATCTTATCCAAGAGGGAAGTTTAGGCCTAGCTGGGCAAGGCCATATGTTGTGAAACAAGTCATGAACAAAGGTGTTGTGAAGTTATCAGACATGGACGGGAACGAATTTAGTGAGCCAGTAAACATTGACAGGTTGAAGAGGTTTTATGTATGATATAAATAAAAAGAGAGAGAGCGAGCTCACTAGGTTGAAAACCCAAAAAGGGAGGCCTACGCAAAAGTTAGAGCAGTCCACTAGTTCCGAAAACCCGAAAGGGCGGGCTAGGCAACAATTAGGGCTAAAAGAGAGAAAATCATCAATTAGAAAACCCGAAAGGGCTAGTTGGCAACATGAGTGATCTTGTGTATGCTGGCTTTATGCTTGGTTGTTCCCCAATTTAATAAAACGGAATTAATGTTAAAATTATTCTATGTGCAATGTTATAAGTATTTGACCAGAAATGGATGAAATAAATAAACACAATAGCAAAAGGTGATTACAAATTTTAAATGGAAAAGAAGCATCTTTTATTACTTTAATTATTTTTCATCCTAAAAATACACTTTCTAAATTGACAAATGTAAAATCTATGGCAGTCGATCAATGTAACGTGCAGGCTAGCTTTGCTTTAGCCAATCCAAGTTGGTTTCAGTCAAGCAAGGCATGTCTGAATCGAGAGTAAAGTCAGAATCGCGAGGCTCAGCTCCGTATTGACGGCCAAGTCGGTGAGGATCATAGCATGTACCTTGACGAAGAGCAGCAAGGGGAACATACGTCAAGTATGTCCGCATGGTGATACAAGAAATCTTCCACAAGGTACCAACCAACGGATATTGACTTTAGTGCATGAGTGGATCCAGTCAACCCAGTCAGCATATGAAGAAGCAGGATGGCATAGTTTCCTAGCAGAATGATGACGTGGCAGATATCTGGCAAAATCCATGGATGGAGTATCAATCAAACAAAGACGCTCCTGAAGCCAAATCTGTGAAGAAAAAATTAAATTTAAAAAAGAGGCCGCTAGGTTGAAAACCAGTAAGGGCAGCTTAGGCAAAAATTAGGACAGCTCGCTAGTTTTGAAAACCCACATGGGCGGACTAGGAAAAAATAGGAGCAATAAAGAAAAGAAGAAAAAGAAAACCTAAATTGAAAACCCAAAAGGGAAGTTTAGGTAATTACCTAAAGCAGCAATGGACTCCCGGTCAGTCTCTTTGACAATCCTGATTTAAGTCGGTCTAATCCAACTAAAGTCTCGGCTAAGATCACAGGTACCGGCGACAAGCCTCCTTCCATTTGGTTCATAATATCCAATACCCGTGGATCAATATCACCGTCAGAAGAAACAAGCAAGAATTCGCCAAGCAAGCAAAGACAGAGCATGCATCCCTATGCCTTAGTAGGAGCCAAATGAGAAAGAAAAAAATCAATCAAGGGAGCAAGTAGAATTTTTTCACCTCTCATCAACTGAAGAACTTCGGGTTTTGGAATTTGAAATAACATTTGCATCATCTATTGAGTTTTGGAAATCAATGTGGGTAACACCATTTGTTGATTATTTGGATATCCAAGGATGGCCTCAAATTCTTCAATCAAGGGACATATTTCAAAGCCATTAATTTTAAATGCCCTAGAATCCATATCCAAAAGGAAGACATGGCATGTAAGAAGGAGTGGTCCAATTTAACATTTTGAAGACACTTTAAAACATCAAGTTTTGACCAAGAAATTTGTTTCCAGTGAATGGCATCCATATTCTTAAATAGAATTTTTATCTTCTTTAAATGATGTTCGGTCATGGTTAATGAATGAAAGAAAATCAAATTTGTTAAAGAGAGTTTTTTATGTTGAAATGGAAAGTCTTTTAGCTTCTGTATGAAATTAGGAGGAAAAGGTGATTTATATAAGGAAAATAAGCTTTTCCAAAATTGATATGGAAAAGGTGATGAGAAAAGGGCGGAACCATGTTGTATAAGGAAAAGAATTAGCGACAAAAGTCCTTTACCGTATTGCATTTGGCTTTTGTGGTTATGCTGTGTAAATATTGAAACATAAAAAAAAGTATAATAATTGTGATGCAGTAACGATGAAAAGTGAAAAAAGAAAAAAAAAGAAAATAAAGTTAGTTACAGTAAAGGTAGAAATTATGTATTATTATTTTTATGTTTATTGTACAATGTTTATACAATTGATACAATATTTATAGATCACTAAGAGGGTGGTGGTAGGTCATCAAATAAAGCCCTGAAAAAGTTGTTGCCTGTTGGAGGAGGAGGCAAATTGCTCGTCCCGAGTCCGCCCAAAGCGGGAGCACCAAAATCCCTATTACCTTGGAGTTTCGATCTGTCACGGTCCTCATCAGAAGTAGATGACAGGATCTCATGGTCATTAGCCTGGGGGCCTCTTGATGAAGAAGTTCTAGGATCCCTCATCCCCTGAAATCGGAAGTCTCAAAAATTTTGTTCGAATTGATGATATAAATTTTCAAAATGAGAAGCCTATTGATGACTTGCAGCCAACTCTTCTTAAAGTTTCTTATTTTGATCTTCAAGCATCCGCTGTGAGCCAGAAAGGAAAAAGGTAAGAGCATACATAATCATGCAAACATATAACATAAATTACCATGAAATAAGAAAACCCACCAAGTAGTTCATATCAATGCCCTGTGGATGAGATGGCATATATGGCTTTCTAGAATGAACAAACGAAGGGACAGTAAAAGAAGGTCCAGCCTCATGATCAAATGAGCCAATAGCCTGCAACAATCATTAAAGAATCAAAAAAAGAAAGAAGCATTTGCAAGGGAAAAATGGAAAAGGTTTACCTGAGAAGTGCTAGCCCCAAGATGTGGAACGAATGCTCCTGCATCTCCATGATGTTCCTTTTCATCTCTATCATCATTATCTTCGGAAATTTCTCATACACCAACAGGAGACACATAAAAGTTCAAGAGCCTTCTTTGAATAAAATGGGCATAAAATGCACCTAGTAGATGGAGAAATGTCTCAACACCATAACCGTACTGAGTCGACTACCATTCATCCTCCGGCATTGACATAATATTTAAAGTATATTCCGGGCAATGCACTGGAACCCTCCGCTGCTCTGGACTAAGAAACCACTCATAAACTCTCTCTCTGAGAAACCAACCCCTAGACACTGGGGCAGCAATGGCTCGGTGAGTATGTTGGAAAGATAGCACACCTTCATGAAGGGAGACCAATTTGTTCGCTTTTTCTGGGCTCCACTAGGCCAAATTCACCTGCAAAATAACATAAGGTAAGTAAACTTTCACATAAAATTTAAAGCATACTAATGCTATTTTACCTAGTCCCAGGTTAACTGGCTCAACAAAAAGCGGTGAGTATGCACATGGTGAGAGCCGGGAACGTCTACACGAACTCACAGCCAGAGATTCAAACTCGGATACCCGACCCTCTCTCGGGAAATACTAGGCACCCTCACAAGGTTATGCTTGTATGCCCATGCCTACAACAATAATAAAGATCACATTCATGCAAGAAAAGAGTGGAAATGACATTGGTGGAAGAAGAGTACCTCGACAACCGCATCAAGCAGATGAAAGACTTCTTATTCCGGCAAATTTTATCAAGACCATGGTAAAGACAGGCAAGATCAGCTTCACCCCAGCCAGAAGATGGTACCATCCTAAAATAAGAAAGGGCCCTCAATACTGACAAGTGGATGGAGGATTCAGTGCTGCCTAAGATGGTCAACCCAAGCAAATATAACAAAAATCCTCGAGCATACTATAGACCCTTAATTTTTACCAGTGTTGTCCAATATATTTTAATTAGTCCAAAACAATCTTTGATACCTTAATTAAATAATATTTGATTTAGTATCTAATTTTTATTAATAAAAAAATAAAAAATAAAAATAGGCGACGAAAAAATCCGCGACAAAAAAATTATTGCCGAAAATCAGCATGCGGCGTTATTTCTGCGGGTGAAATGGCTTGGCCATTTCATTCGTAGGAAAATCCTGTGAGCAAAATGGCCTGCAGGCCAATTTTTGCCGCAGCTTTTTTTGCTAGCGCAATTTTTCTGCAGTAGTTTTTTTTCTCTAGAGCAATTTTTCCGTAGAAGTTTTTTTAGCCAGCAAAATTTTTTCGACGCAAATTTTTCTGAAACCAAATACAATTAGGTTTTTGTTTCCTTTTCTTAACCAATGTTATATTCAGTGAGTAACTAGAATTAATAAAAAAAATCTTCTATAAATAAGACCAAAAACAACATAAAAAGGATCAGAAACTGGGAGGAGAAATTGAGACTGAAATTGAGGTGGAAAACCTTGAATCAATCGGACTTTTTTGAGAGAGCAAACAAGCAATTCAATCCATCAAAGGCAGCAAAGCTTTTCTTTGTTCTTGTTCATCCAAGAAGTGATTTTTGGTGGAACCAAAAAATGAAGGTATGAATTTCTTTATTTGTATCATTAATTCATAGTAGCTTCATCATTCTAAAATCTAAGAATTATTGTTTCTGTTTCTTCAAAATCAAACCAAATAGTTTTGGTCTTTTGGATTTTAGAGAAAAGTTTATTTTGAGCTTACAATATACTTAGGTCATATTAGAAAAAAGAACAAACCAAATAAGCCATGATTTAGACTAAGATAAGCTAACCATAGTCAAACAACATGCATTTGGGGTAAAACCTAAGGAAAGTAACTAGGCCAATTACATGAGTTTTAGTCTTTGGGTTAAAAGGCTTAGGTTCCCATAGCAAGTATATACCAAATGGTATGATGCTATGAGCAGTTATGCCATGCTCGATCTCCATACCTTTAGTGAAAGTATGGTATCACTTACATAACATAACACGAGTAACACGGGCATTCTAACTCACGCACACGATGCAATATAAGATGATGCAATGGATAATATCATTATAAGAAAGAATAGAATAATATAAAGACCAACGGAATCAACTTCTCTTATCCCCAGTGGAGTCGCCACTGTGAGCGGGGATTTTTGCCCCCACTCCCGGTGGAATGGTTCTTGCAACTTCGGCACTGTTTAGGCTCGGGGCCTTAAAGAACACGGACCTAAGTTTGGAGAAAATGGAGTCGCCTCCCGGACGGGCTGGGAAAAAGAAAGGGGTGGATGACTCGATTCCTAAGGAATCCCCAACCCCCTAATGGGTTCGAAAAGTTGGGTACGTGTGGGGAAGGTGAGAAATGGCCCAGCACCCCCACAACGCCCGGTTCATTGGAACCGGCCTCCTTTACAGGTCTTAATATTATAAAATTCTTAAATATAATAACATTATCCATATTACACACAATAATTAAAAGAAAGCATCATTATATTAAAATCAAAGCAATGTCCAAACAAAACAAATAAATGGACACCCATCCAAGGATGGAAGCATGTCCTTACATCACATGCCTAAATAGGACACCCACCAAAAGGTAGAAACATGCCCTTTACATAGGTTCTAAAATAGAAAAGCAAATTAAATTACATGATTTTAACTAATGAGGTACCCACCAAGTGGAAACATACCTCTTACAACTTTTGGAAATCTAAATTAATTGATAAAAGTAAATAATCATTCATCATAAATAAATCATTCATCAAAGCTATTAATCAAAATATAAAATAAACATCCATCCATGATAAAATAAATAAATCAAGTATGGAAATTAAATAAATTAAAGCACAAGAAATAAATCAAAGCATAATCAAGTATGGAATTGAATAAAGCAAATAAAAGTCCAATTATGGCTACTGTGACTTTTTATGGAATTAAAATAAATTAGGGTTTTATGTTTTAAAGGTTTGGCAAGATTCTTTGATTAACAAAATTAAGGCTTGAATGATGATATCATGAAACTAGGGTTTTAAACACTTTAAAATACTTTAATTTGTGATTTTTGGTTATTGGGTTCCTAAGCTACTGTGTAAATTTTATGTTTTTATGTTTTTTAATGTTTTAACAGGATTAGGGTTCATAAAAATTAGGGTTTAAGGTTAGTGTTCATTATTTTGGGTTTAAAAGTTGAATTTTGGATTTTAAGATTTAGAAGTAGGTCACGGGTGGTGAATAATTTTTAGGGTTTTAGAAATCAATTTGATAATTTCATGAAGTTTTATGAATTCAAACAAATAAATTAAAGTTTTTATAAGTAGAAAAGATGTTTTAGAAGACTTTTTGAATGAAATAGAGCCTAAGATTTTAAAAGAAGTAGAATTTACATCTTAGTTTTGTTGAAAAATATGTTCAACTAGAGTTTTAAGGTTTTTAAGAAGAAAAAATAACAATTTTAAGCCTTTTGGAAGATAAACCAATGAAATAAGGTTTTTTTTTGGCTTTAGAAAAACTAAATTAAAGTTCAAAGGTTTTTAATTTTGATTTCTTAGATTTGCTACTGTGTAAAAAAAACAATTAAAGAAAATTAATTAACACATACCTTCTTTTGGTGATTTCTCCAAAAACAATTCTTCTTGGATGAACTAGCTCCAAAGACAAGCTTTTTTTGCCTTTGAATCCTCTAAATCATGCTACTGTTGTTCCAGAAAAAAGTTGAATTGAATTTCTTCTTTTTCTTCCTTGATTTAGTTTCAAATTTTCCAAACTCCTCTTGGATTTTTGCCTCCCCTTTTTTAATTGTCTTTGGTCCTTATTTATAGTGGTTTGAGGTTGTTTATTCCTAATTAGTTAAGGTAAGTAATATTAATAAAAAAAAAGAAACCAAAACCTAATTGGATTAGGTTTCGAAAAATTTGCGTAGAAAATTTGCGTTGCCGAAAAAATTCTGCAGCAGAAATCTGCGGCAGCGAGCGCGGAGCGGGCCCGTAAGCTATTTCACAGGCAAAAAATTTCTGTGTGCGAAATAGCACAGTGATTTCACCCGCAGGAATTTCCTGCGAGCAAAATGCCCATGTGCCAGTGCCCACGGGCCCGCGCGATGATTTTTTCGTCGCCGATTTTTCGGACTCTGATTTTTGTTTTTATTTTTTGATTTTAATTTGTTTATTTCTATTTTTTAAAAAAATTAGATACTAAAGCAAAAATTATTTTTGACCAATTAGACAACAAAAAATCTTTTTAGACTAAATATATCATATTGGATCATATTGGGTCAAAAATTAAGGGTCTACAGTTTGCCCCCTGCTTGAATGATCTGAAACCTTAGTGAAAGAGAGTGAAAAGTAATAAGATTTAATTTTTGATGAAACGGTTGAGGTTTTGGGTTCTGGACCCGGTTCGAGTTTTGGACTCAAGGATAATTCTAGGTTTTGGACCTAAGAAAAATTTGGGTTTTGGACCCGATCCGAGTTCTGGACTCAAGGATAATTCTAGGTTCTAGACATAAGAAAAATTTGGATTCTGGACCCGGTTCGAGTTCTAGTCTCAAGGATAATTCTAGTTTCTGGACCTAAGAAAAATTTAGGTTCTGAACCCGGTTCGAGTTCTGGACTCAAGGATAATTCTAGGTTCTCTACCTAAAGAAAATTTGGGATCTGGACCCGGTTCGAGTTCTGGACTCAAGGGAGATTCTAGGTTCTGGACCTAAGAAAAATTTGGGTTCTGGACCCGGTTCGAGTTCTTGACTCAAGGGAGATTCTAGGTTCTGGACCTAAGGAAAATTTTGGGTTCTAGACCCAAGAGATTTGGATACTCAATCCTAAACTTGATTGGGATACTCGATCCTAACTGTATTGGGATACTCGACCCTAAATTGATTTGATTTGTGTACTTGGACCCAAGATTGGGCACTTGGATCCGGGATTGGGCACTTGGACCCAAGATTGGGTACTTGGACCCGAGCTTGAATTGATTTGGGTACTTGGACCCGAGATTGGGTACTTGGACCCGAGAATGAATTTTACTAACCTTTTATCAGTTGAGAAGTCTGACTACTCCGGATGTTCTATGCATTGTGATTCTTCACCATCAAAATGGATCTTCACCCTTTGAGATCGGGTCTTCACCCTTAAAAATGGATCTTCATCCTTTGAGATCGGGTCTTCACCCTTGAAAATGGATCTTCATCCTTTGAGATCGGGTCTTCACCCTTGAAAATGGATCTTCATCCTTTGAGATCGGGTCTTCACCCTTGAAAATGGATCTTCATCTTTTGAGATTGGGTCTTCACCCTTGAAAATGGATCTTTATCCTTTGAGATCGAGTCTTCACCCTTGAAAATGGATCTTCATCCTTTGAGATCAGGTCTTTACCTTTGAAAATGGATCTTCATCCTTTGAGATCGGGTCTTCACTCTTGAAAATGGATCTTCATCCTTCGAGACCGGGTCTTCAGCCTTGAAAATGGATCTTCACCCTTTGAGATCCGGCCCTCACCCTTGAAAATGGATCTTCATCCTTTAAGATCGGGTCTTCACCCTTGAAAATGGATCTTCATCTTTTGAGATTGGGTCTTCACCCTTGAAAATGGATCTTTATCCTTTGAGATCGGGTCTTCACCCTTGAAAATGGATCTTCATCCTTTGAGATCGGGTCTTTACCTTTGAAAATGGATCTTCATCCTTTGAGATCGGGTCTTCACTCTTGAAAATGGATCTTCATCCTTCGAGACCGGGTCTTCACCCTTGAAAATGGATCTTCACCCTTTGAGATCCGGCCCTCACCCTTGAAAATGGATCTTCATCCTTTAAGATCGGGTCTTCACCCTTGAAAATGGATCTTCATCCTTTGAGATCGGGTCTTCTTTGTTCTTTGAAGATGGGCGTGACATGGCCAGTGGCTTGGTCGTGTCCCCTGGGTGTGTCAGCTTCTGTGTTTTTTCTTTGGTTCTTCTTTATTCTTGCTTAGGATGGGACACGACTAAGCTTGTGGCCGTGTCATGTGACACGGCCAGTGGCTTGGCCATGTCGCCTGCCAGTGTCACCTACTACTTCCCTTCTCTCTTTGCTTGGTCTTTCTTAGCTTTGCCCTTTAGGTGAGACACGGCCAGTGGCTTGGCCGTGTCTCCTGCCAGTGTCACCTTCTGTTTCTTTTCTTCATTTGCTTGGTCCTTCTTAACTTTGTCCTTTAGGTAAGACACGGCCAGTGGCTTGGCCATGTCGCCTGCCCGTGTCATATTCTGCCAAAATTTCTTTTGAGGTGACACGGCTAAGCTCGATTTGGCTTGGCCATGTCTTGCTTGATTCATGCTCTTCTTTCCTTGTTTGATCTTCCAAGGGAGTTTTTGCACTTTAACCACTTTTCCCTTGCAACTGCTTTTCCTTTTTTCTCCAATTTTGCTTGGATCTTATATCCTCTCCTTGCCCCCAAGGATTTTTTTCTTTCATGTAAGCTTTAATTGATGTTTTTCTTGTCTAGTTCTTTGCATAAGCACGCATTTCTTCTCTTTGCAAAGTGACTGGGGCTTCCACAAGCGAATAGGCTTTCCATGCCCCCTTGATTCAATATCTTCTTTTGAATCTTTAATTCGCAGGGTGTTTGTTGTTCATTAAGACAAGAAAGTGCGATGTAATATGCTCATGTATGCATGATATGCATGAATAATACTTACAGTCGTTCCATCGACTCACAGACCGAGGTGATTAGCAGAAGTGTTCTCATTGGTTCCTTTTTGACGCTCGTTCAAGTCTTGCATTGAAATGATCAAAAGCTTTGCAATTGGCTTTTATCTTCAAGATGTTTAAAACATGAGTGCTGGAGACCCTAAGCAGCAGAGTCAGGGATGTATCCATTTCAAACTATGTTTCAGCTTGTCAGTTGGTAGTTTCTTCATGACCTTGCCAATAATCAATTCAACATACTTCCCTTAACTTGAAGGCTTTGTATGACAAAACACTCTTTTTTTTTTAATTTTGATTTTGAAATCAAATGTTGGCTTTGCCAAATCGATGTCAATGTACCTCAGGACTTGATTTTTCCAAATTAATATATCTATAGCATGACAACCCTAGTTACCATACTAAACTCGAGAATCATTTCTATTTAAGCAAGAACTGTTGCACTTCAGATAGGCACATACACATTGCTTGGCCAAATGTCTAATTTGAGTTAAATATTATCTATCTCATATGCATGCTTATCCAAACTATCTCCACTAATAGACTCTACCTACCAAGAGAGATGAACAGGTCTTTGATAGGCTTGAAACGAGGTCTATAAGGGACATGGGTTAAAGTGGAGGCCATTTTGAGATTGGAGCTGGTGTGACATAATGGACAAACCCTCACACTACAAATTTCTTGTTGGAACTTTAGATAGTTGGGAGCAATCTTTCTAGACTCCAAATTCCTTCTATCTTCTTGGCATTAATCTGGATCTTGATTAGGACAGTTTTTGCCCTTGCAAAAAGTTTAAGACCCAAATCTGTTTCTTTTCTTCTTTTCCCTTTTTTCCTCTTTATTTTTCTTACTCTTCCCTTTTCTTTCTCTTTCCTTACTCTTCCCTTTCTTTTATCATTTTGTCCTTCTTTCTTGTAGGACTATCAAGTACAGAACTTTCAAGAACTGGATGGTCTTCCTCCTTTTTCTTTGATTTTGATTGAATCTTTGGTTGTGTTGGGACCAATTCAAGTCAATACATAAAATGGATGCCTTTTGTTGTCTTAGGTAAAAGAGAACTCAGTTGGCTTTTTGAACCACCTTTTTAGATTTTATCTTTCTTCCTTTTCTTTTTTTTTTTCTTTTGTTTTTCTTTTGTTTTTCTTTTGTTTTCTTCTTTTTCTCTTTTTTTTTGTTTTTTTAGCTCTAAAAAGAGTTGTCTTGGTTTGTACTAACTTGGGCTTCCAATAATGGATAAGTGGAGTAACATAAATCTTCTTTAATAGGGATAAATCATTTGTTACTCTGATGTTGATGTTGATATATTAGAGATATTAGGAAAACTTCAACTACCCTTATGGTTTTGAGAACATCAGCTATCCTTATGATCTTGAGAACTTCAACTATCTTCATGGTCTTGATAACTTCAACTATCTTCATGGTCTTGAAACTTCAACTATCCTCATGATCTTGACTAATCATTGCTTTCTTTGATCTTCTTGCCTATTCATCTTAGTAATCATAAGACTTGTCAAACGTATCACAATAGCTCAGGGTAGGTTATTGGGGTTTGTAAGCCAATAAAAAGAAAGCTAAAATTTTATTAAGGCTCAAAGGGACAACTAGGGATTGATATTTAATTGAGTGGATACTAGTTGTTGGCTAACCAAACAATGCCTAGATCATTTCCCTCTTAAATAAGCAGAGTTCAATTTCGCCTCAAAAGTTTGTCAAAGCATGTTCTAAGACTAACTAGGACCTAGACAAAGGTAATTATGCAGGAGCCCTCTCTAAGTAAGCATACACAACTCAATGCTATAGAGCCATTCCCTCACCTAGTAAAGTCATTCAAGTCATGATGCATAAATATATTAATTCATGAATTATCAAGTTAGATTCCTCATTGGTCGAGCACCAAAATGATTTATTCAAACAACATTAAATTTGAAAAACACAATAGATCCAAAATATTAAATAAAGTAAGATTGAAAAGCAACATTCAAGCTAAGGAAAATTCACTAAGTTAGGCTTCTTTTCCTTTCACATCTTCAACATTCTCATCTTGAAAAGAGGATAAAACAAAATCTTCTTCCAATCCTTTTCCAACCATAAAGGTTGCTGGTGGTGGCACTCTTCCAAATTTAGGCAAAGGGTTGTCCTTGGTATTGGGCTTATCCGTCTCGGGTAGCTTGCCACTATAAATCAAATCTTGGATCTCATGCCTTAATCGGGTACACTTATCAGTCTCATGTTCTTGAGCCTGATGCGACAAAAACCCTTAGTATCAAATTTTGGGGGTAATGGACTAGGTAAAGGTCGAGGAGCCAATGGTTGTAACAACCCTTTCTTTTGTAGCTTATCAAAGACCCAAAATAAAGGATTCCCCAAATCTAAAACTGCCTTCTATTTTCTTGACCGGTTACATTAACATCAACTTCTTTTTATGTGCTTTGATTGTTAGGCTGGTTGTTCCCTTTCTCATTCCTTCTTATTGAAAATCGATTCTTCTCCCTTTCCCACTCTTCAATTTGTAGACCAGCTTGGAGAAGATCTTTGAAATCACGGATGAGTGTATGAGACATCCTCTCATGAAGATTAGGTAACACCCCTCTCACAATCATCCTTATTTGATCGGATTCATTGGGCCTCTTCTTGAGTAAAGCGGCCTTGTTTCTCCATCGCTTCACATAGTCCATAAAATTCTCATTTGGCCTTTGTCTAATGGACTCCACTTCCATTAAAGTAACTTCTAACTCAACATTATATCCGTATTGTTGGATGAAGGCTCTGTAAAGTAGATCCCAACTCTTTTGTGTTCCATCATCTAAGGTATTGAACAAATTTTGGACAACAGGGTCCAATGAGAGCATGAAGTACCTTAGGGTTTGAGCCTTAGTAGCTCGAGCAGACTGCATGGCAGTGATATACTGCTTCACATGGAGATGGGGATTTCCGGTGCCATTGTACTTAGCAAAGGAAGGCATCTTGAATTTATAAGGGACCTCTTCATCTTGTTCAAATAGTTTGTCGATCTCAGACTTCTCTTCAGTTTTTAGCTTCTTCTCAAATTTCTTTTCTAAATCAGTAATCATCTTTTCAACATCGGATGTCTCGGTCTTTTCAATAGTTGCCTTCTCAACAGCCTTCGGTTCTTTCTTCTTTTCTTGAACCTCTTGGTAGTATTGAGCTCAATCATCATCATCATCATCAATGATCACCTTTTCATCATTAAAAGCTGCTTCATCAATTTTAGCCTTCCCCTCGACTTTCTTGGTGCTAGCAGATGCTTCGCATTGTTTCCTAAAATTGCGGCTAGTTGATTCTTTATAGTCTCAGCCATGGCGTCTTTTATTTCTTCCATCTTGGCATTGAGGGCCTCATCCACCATTCTTTGGATTTGTTCGGGTTCCATTGTTTTTGGTGAGCAAGTGATTGAGTCATTGCTAAACACTTCGTCTCCGGCATAAGATAAACTAACCATAATCAAACACCATGCATTTGGGGTAAAACCTAAGGAAAGTAACTAGGCCAATTACATGAGCTTTAGCCTTTAGGTTAAAAGGCTTAGGTTCCCATAGCAAGTATATACCAAATGGTACGAGGCTATGAGTGGTTATGCCATGCTCGATCTCCATACCTTGAGTCAAAGTATGGTATCCCTTACATAACATAACACGGGTGTCCTAACTCACACACACGATGCAATATAATATGATGGAGTCAACGGAATCAACTTCTCTTATCCCCAGTGGAGTCGCCACTGTGAGCGGGGATTTTTGCCCCCACTCTCGGTGGAATGGTTCTTGCGACTTCGGTACTGTTTAGGCTCAGGGCCTCAGAGAACACGGACCTAAGTCTGGAGAAAATGGAGTCGCCACCCGGACGGGCCAGGAAAAAGAAAGGGGTGGATGACTCGATTCCTAAGGAATCCCCAACCCCCTAATGGGTTCGAAAAGTTGGGTACGTGTGGGGAAGGTGAGAAATGGCCCAGCACCCCCACAACGCCCGGTTCATTGGAACCGGCCTCCTTTACAGGTCTTAATATTATAAAATTCTTAAATATAATAACATTATCCATATTACACACAATAATTAAAAGAAAGCATCATTATATTAAAATCAAAGCAATGTCCAAACAAAACAAATAAATGGACACCCATCCAAGGATGGAAACATGTCCTTACATCACATGCCTAAATAGGACACCCACCAAAAGGTAGAAACATTCCCTTTACATAGGTTCTAAAATAGAAAAGCAAATTAAATTACATGATTTTAACTAATGAGGTACCCACCAAGTGGAAACATACCTCTTACAACTTTTGGAAATCTAAATTAATTGATAAAAGTAAATAATCATTCATCATAAATAAATCATTCATCAAAGCTATTAATCAAAATATAAAATAAACATCCATCCATGATAAATTAAATAAATCAAGTATTGAAATTAAAAAAATTAAAGCATAAGAAATAAATCAAAGCATAATCAAGTATGGAATTGAATAAAGCAAATAAAAGTCCAATTATGGCTACTATGACTTTTTATGGAATTAAAATAAATTAGGGTTTTATGCTTTAAAGGGTTGGTAAGACTCTTTGATTAACAAAATTAAGGCTTGAATGATGATATCATGAAACTAGGGTTTTAAACACTTTAAGATACTTTAATTTGTGATTTTTGGTTATTGGGTTCCTAAGCTACTGTATAAAATTTAGGTTTTTATGTTTTTATGTTTTTTAATGTTTTAAAAGGATTAGGGTTCATAAAAATTAGGGTTTAAGGTTTTAAAAGGGTTAGTGTTCATTATTTTGGGTTTAAAAGTTGAATTTTGGATTTTAGGATTTAGAAGTAGGGTCACGGGTGGTGAATAATTATTAGGGTTTTAGAAATCAATTTGATAATTTCATGAAGTTTTATGAATTTAAACAAATAAATTAAAGTTTTTATAAGTAGAAAAGATGTTTTAGAAGACTTTTTGAATGAAATAGAACCTACTTTAAGATTTTAAAAGAAGCGGAATTTACATCTTAGTTTTGTTGAAAAATATGTTCAATTAGAGTTTTAAGGTTTTTAAGAAGAAAACATAACATTTTTAAGCCTTTTGGAAGATAAACCAACAAAATAAGGTTTTTATTTTGGAATTTGAAAAACTAAATTAAAGTTCAAAGGTTTTTAATTTTGATTTCATAGATTTGCTACTATGTAAAAAAAACAATTAAAGAAAATTAATTAACACATACCTTCTTTTGATGATTTCTCCAAAAACAATTCTTCTTGGATGAACTAGCCCCAAAGACAAGCTTTTTTTGCCTTTGAATCCTCTAAATCGGGCTACTGTTGTTCCAGAAAAAAGTTGAATTGAATTTCTTCTTTTCCTTCCTTGATTTGGTTTCAAATTTTCCAAACTCCTCTTGGATTTTTGCCTCCCCTTTTTTAATTGTCTTTGGTCCTTATTTATAGTGGTTTGAGATTGTTTATTACTAATTAGTTAAGGTAAGTAATATTAATAAAAAAAAAGAAACCAAAACCTAATTGGATTAGGTTTCAAAAAATTTGCGTTGCAGAAAAAAATTCTGCCCCAGAAATCTGCGGCAGCGTGCGCAGAGCGGGCCCGTAAGCTATTTCACAGGCAGAAAATTTCTGCCTGCAGGAATTTCTTGCGGGCGAAATGCCCACGGGCCCGCACGACGATTTTTTCGACTCCGATTTTTATTTTTTGATTTTCATTTGTTTATTTCTATTTTTTTTAAAAAATTAGATACTAAAGCAAAAATTATTTAAAAAAAATTATTTTGGACCAATTAGACAACAAAAATCATTTTAGACTAAATAAAACATATTGGACCGGATTGGGTCAAAAATTAAGGGTCTACAGATGGATTAAAACCTAATTAATGGGAATTATCATGGATGGATTTCCATCTTCGAAAATATAACTATTGGTTGAAACGTCTGAGGGAATTATTCGAAAGCAAGATACCCCATGTTGGTATTTTGTTAACCATATACCTAAGAAAAGGGACTTGCCATTCGTGTGTTGATGTTATAAGGTTGGAAGGAACGTCCTATTTTTATTTGTTGATTATTTGTGCATACATGCATACGTGCATACATTTGCATCTCATATCATTGATCCTCTCTGGCTCACAGCCCTGGATTACGATAGTTCTAAAGCTTACAACAATCTGACCTATGCCGGAGATGAAGTATCTAGCAACGACTCAATCACTTGCTCACCTAAAACAATGGAGCCTGAACAAATTCAAAGGATGGTGGATGAGGCCCTCAATGCCAAGATGGAAGAAATTAAAGAGGCCCTAGCTGAGACCATGAAGAACCAGTTGACTACAATCTTAGAGAACCATGCCGAGGCGTCTGCTAGCACTAAGAAACCAAAGGACAAAGGGAAGACCAAAGTTAGTGAAGTGGTTTTTGATGATGAAAAGGTGATCATTGATGATGATGATTGGGTCCAATACTACCAAGATGCTCAAGAGAAGGAAAAAGAATCGAAGATTGTTGAAAGATCAACTATGGAGAAGACTGAAATTTCTGATGTTGAAAAGATGATTGCTAATTTAGAAAAGAAATTTTAGAAGAAACTGAAAACCGAAGAGATGTCCGAGATTGATAAACTATTTGAACAAGATGAAGAAGTTTCGTACAAGTTCAAGATTCCATCTTTTGCTAGATACAATGGTACTGGCAATCCTCATCTCCACATGAAGCAATACATCACTGCCATGCAGTCTGCCCGAGCTACTAAAGCTCAAACCCTAAGGTACTTTATGCTCTCATTGGACCCTGTTATCCAAAATTGGTTCAATACCTTAGATGAAGGAACACAAAAGAGTTGGGATCTACTTTACAAGGCCTTTATCCAGCAATATGGCTATAATATTGAGTTGGAGGTTACCTTAATGGAAGTGGAGTCCATAAGGCAAAGGCCAAATGAGAATTTTGTGGACTATGTCAAGAGATGGAGAAACAAGGCAGCTTTACTCAAGAAAAGGCCCGATGAATCTAATTAAATAAGGATGATCGTGAGAGGTGTCCTGCCCAATCTCCGTGAAAGGATGTCTCACACCCTTATAAGGGATTTCAAAGATCTTCTCCAAGCTGGACTGCAAATTTAAGAGTGGGAAAGAGAGAAGAACCTTTTTTTAATAAAAAGGAATGAGAAAAGAAATTTTCAGCCTAGCAATCAAAGCACACAAAAAGAAGTTGATGTTAATGCCACTAGTCAAGGAGGAATGAGGCAGTTTTCAGAATTAAGGAAGCCACTGTCTTAGGTTCTCAATAAGCTACAAAAGAAGGGATTGTTACAACCCTTGACTCCTCATCCTTTGCCTAATCCTCTTCCACCTAACTTTGATACTAATGCATTTTTCCAATTCCATCAAAGGCCTAGACACAAAACGGACAATTGTATGAAGTTGAGGCATGAGATTCAGAATTTAATTGATGATGGCAAGTTGCCTGAGCCGGATAAGCCCAATACCAAAGGTAATCCATTTCCAAGGTTCAACAGGGTACCTCCACCAGCAACCTTCATGGTGGGAAAAGGATTGGAAGAAGATTTTGTTTTATCATCCTTTCAAGATGGGGATATTAAAGATATGAAAGGAAAGGAAGTCCAACTTAATGAACTTTCCTTAGCTTGAATGTTGCTTTTCAATTTTGCTTTCTTTAATATTTAATTGGAATAATTTTATTTTTCAAATTATGTTCATTTAAATAAATTACTTTTATCAAAAATTTTGTTGGTCTTTGTTCATTTTGGTGCTCAACCAATGAGGAATCTAGCTTGATAATTCATGAATTAATGTGTCTAGGCATCATGACTTGAATGACATTACTAGATAAGGGAATTGCTCTATAGCATTGAGTTGTGTATGCTTACTTAGAGAGGGATCCTACATAATTATCTTTGTCTAGGTCCTAGTCAGTCTTAGAACATGCCTTGACAAACTTTTGAGGCAAAATTGAACTCTGCTTATTTAAGAGAGAAATGATCTAGGCATTGTTTGGTTAGCCAACAACTAGTATCCACCCAATTAATTATCAATCCCTAGTTATCCCTTTGAGCCTTCATAAAATTTTAGCTTTCTTTCATTAGCATATAACCCCAACAACCTGCCCTGAGCTATTGTGATACTTTTGACAAGTCTTATGATCACTAAGATGAAGAGGCATAAAATAAAAAAAAATTGGACAGTAGCTTGAAAAAGTGGAACTAAATCAATGAAGAAAAAGGAGCAATTCAATTTGATATTTTTCTGGAATAGCAGGGACACGATTTAAGGATTCAAAAGGCAGCAATTGTCTTTGTTTTAATTCATCCAAGAAAATTTTTTTTTGGAGGAATCATCAAAAGGAGGTATGTATTAAATTCTTTAGTTTTTTTTTCTCAGTAGCTAAAACTAGGAATTTGTGTTTTTCAAAATTTAAAATCTTAGAACTTTAATTTAGTTTTTCTAAAGTCAAAAACCTTATTTCGTTGGTTTATTTTCCAAAAGGCTTAAAATTGTTATTTTTACTTCTTTAAAATCTTAAAACATATTTTTCAACAAAACCAAAATTTTTTCAACAAAACCAAAATTTGATTCTGTTTCTTTCAAAATTTTAAACTAGGTTCTGTTTCTTTCAAAAAGCTTTAAAAAAATCTTTTCTATTTATAAAAACTTTAATCCGTTTTTTTAAATTCATAAAACTTCATAAAATTATCAAATTGATTTCAAAACTCTAAAAGCCAATTCATCACCCGAGACCCTAATTTTAAATCCTAAAACCCTAATTCAACTTCCAAACTTAAAATAGTAAAACTTTAACCCTTTTAAAACCTTAAACCCTAACTTTTTCTAAACCTTAATCCTTTAAAACATTAAAAACCATAAAACATAAATACTTTAATTTTACACAGTAAGCTTGAAATCACCATTTAAGACTATGAATCAAAAGTATTTTAAAGTGTCTAAAACCCTAGTTTCATGATTTCACCATTCAAATATTAATTTAGTTAATCAAAGAGTCTTACCAACCTTTTAAAACATAAAACCACAATCTATTTTAATTCCATAAAAAAGTCACAGTAGCCTAATTTTATGAATTCCAAAACCTTAACACATGAGATAAAGGACCCTAAATGGATAAAGTAGCTGTAATTTGGATTTTTATTTACCTTATTCAATTCCATATTTGATCATGCTTTGTTTTATTTCTTATGCTTTAATTTATTTAAATTCAATTCTTGGTTTATTTTATTTATCATGTATGGATGTTCACTTTTTATTGATATTTAATACCTTTTATGAATGATTTATTTATTATGAATGGTTATTTACTTTTATCAATTTATTTAGACTTCCAAATGTTGTAAGAGGTATGTTTCCACTTGGTGGGTACCTCATTAGTTAAATATCATGTAATTTAATTTGCTTTTCTATCTTAGAACTTATGTAAAGGGTATTTTTCTACCTTTCGGTGGGTGTCCTATTTAGGCATGTGATGTAAGGACATGTTTCTATCTTCGGATGGGTGTCCAATTATTTGTTTTGTTTTGTTTGGACATTGCTTTGATTTTAATATAATTATGCTTTCTTTTTATTGTGTGTAGTATGGATAATATTGTTATATTTAAGAATTTTATAATATTAAGACCTGTAAAGGAGGGCCGTTCCAATGAACCGGGCATTGTGGGGGTGCTGGGCCATTTCTCACCTTCCCTACATGTACCCAACTTTCTCAATCCATTAGGGGGGTTGGGGATTACTTAGGAATTGAGTCATCCACTCCGTTCGTATTCTATAAGGCCCCGAGCCTAAACAGTGCCGAAGTCGCAAGAACCATTCCACCGGTAGTGGGGGCTAAAATCCCCGCTCACACCTTCATGATTGGAGGAGGTTTGCATGAAGATTTTGTCAAGTCTTCTTTCCAAGATGTAGGTAAAGAAGCAACCAAAGAAGAAGAGGTATTTGATGAAGTTAAACAAGTTATGGTGGGTAAAGAAGTAACAATTTGTGTTGTCAATGGGTTTTGGGATTCAAGCGATAGTGATGGTGATCTTGTATCCAAGAAGGAGGAGTGGACTTGGTCCGAGCCCGAAGAAGATGAAGTAAGGAACACTAGATCGGGTAAGCCTTATGCAAGGCCACCACCTAAGGACGTAGAAACTAATAAGGGAAAGGAAGTTAAAGTAGGAAATAAAGAAGAAGAAGATGATGCTATGCTCAAGCAATTGAAAAGAACCCAAGCAAGTGTTAGCATTTGGGACTTATTAGCTACTTTAAAAAAGCACCGAGAAACTATGGCCAAAGCCTTGGCTAGCATGCCAATTTCTACGTCCGGAGGAGCTGATCAACTTCATAAAAATTGGAGGGGGTAATGAAATGTGAAGAGGTTCAAGAGAAGAGCGAAGTTAATATGGAAGCAGTTTCTTTTTTAGATGTGGATTTACCGGAGGAGGGGAGAGATCATATCTGCCCTCTCTTTATCAAAATAGAAGTCAAAGGGAAGAGGACTCCATGTGTAATGGTCGATGATGGGTCCACCATAAATGTTTGTCCACTTAAGATATTGCCAAAGCTAGCCATGTCAACAAGAGATCTAAACCCGACTGAGGTAACAATTCGGGCTTATGACAACACTAAGAGACATGCCAAAGGGACTTTCAAAGTTGCTGTCAAGGTTGGTCCAATTGAATCTATTGTTGAATTTGTTGTTTTAGACATACAGGTTACCTTTGCCTTACTCTTGGGGCGTCCATGGTTTCATCCTCTTGGTGGAGTTCCTTCCACCCTTCATCAAAAGATCAAGTTCCCCAACGGAGATGAGACAGTGGTCATTGAAGCTGAAGATAATGATATTGTTAACACTTTAATGATTAAGAGGCCTCTTAATGGTTTTCAAGTAGCTGCAATTTCTGACGATGAAGTAGTAGACTCCAAAGTCTTGAATATGATAAAGAACATGAATTACCTTCCCGGAGCTAGTCTTGGAAAGGGTAAGGCTGGTTTGACAAAGCTACCATATTTTAGAACTCAAACATCCAAGAAGGGGCTAGGATATTGTAACACCCCTTCCCGATCTACGAATAAGCCGGGGAGGAATGTCACATCGGGATACGAGCTCTGATTATGTCAGTTTACTTAATGTTCCTTAAAAAAATTTTCCAAAAATTTTGACGGAGTCTCCCTTAAAATTCTATGTCCCAAGTGTTGACAAAACTGATTTTTCTTATTTTTGAAAAATATTTTGTTTCACAATTCAACTCAAGCACACTCCCAATAATCCACCCTTATAACCTCAACTACAATCCTGCAAGAAGAATTCACACTTCTATATTCACAACCCAACTCAATTTAAAACCATACAGTTATTATACATTACTAGATTTACATGCTACATCAAGTTATCTCTTTGTATTGTTCAAATAAGTACATGCCAGTTTCTAATACCAAAATAAAAAATGAAGAGCACTACCTAAGTTTATCGATGATCGACAGATCGCAGGACTCCTCTGCTCGCTACTGGCTCCTTGCTAATAACCTACGAGTTTAGAAGAAACTAAACTCGCTAAGCATTGCTTAGTGGGTACTTTAACTAATTATGGAAAATAAATAATAAAAGCATAATGCACTTTTAAAAGCAATGAGTCGTATTAAAAAATAATATCATAGTAAAAACAATCCATACATGTCATATATTCAGTTATTATCATTTTATCAGTTCGCTCCACAAGGTAATTTGGTAGACTAACGTATGGTAAGGAACTAACTGAAACAAATGTATATATATTCTGTGCCTGTGACCCTAAAAAATTGCGGACCAAGCTCTGTGAAATCTGTGGCCGAAGCCCTCGGACCGGAGTCCTATATAACTCGGGCGATTGCCCTATATAACTCGGAACAAAGTCCTATATAGCTCGGGTCATCACCCTATATAACTCGGACCGAAGTCCTATATTAAAGTAGCACTGCATATAGTATGATATATCATACCCTTACCCTACTCAGTACTATCCCAGATACCTAGTCGAGCCAAAATTTTCATGCCATTTCTTAATCGAATATGCATTATACAATTATCGACTTATGTTTCTTATATTATTTCAACATGAAATATCATATTTGGTCATTTTAATAACATATTATACTCATTTATATGCATAAGGAATCAATTGGATTACTTTTGAAAAATGACCAAATGAATATTAGCAAAATGACCATATGAATAGTAAATTCTGGTTTTGGACTTAACTTGATCCTTATTTTGAAAAATTGTATAAAATAATCTGCTTGACTAAAAACTCTACAATTTTTACATAATTTAGTTTTGCATCTTAAAATCATTCCTTTAAAATTTCAAATCAAACTGGACATAAAATCTTGGTCAAGTAGTTCACCCAACCAGACTGCTCCAGTTGCCCTGCATCCTGGCAGCAGTTCTGAATTTTGTGAATTCCGTAAATTAAATTCAATCAATATGGCTCTAAATTATTTTTCTAAAATACTAAACTCACTAAAAAACAACATATCCAAAATTCAATTGAAGATTATTTTTCTAAATGTTATTAAAAATCCAGAAACATGGCTGTCTCAGTCAAGGTACCTCCTAGAGCAGGTCTAACAGAAATAATTTTTCCATAATCATAACCATTCCGAATTCAACTCAAAGTATTTTTCAGTCATTCTAGACGCATTGAGGCACAACATATCAAAAATTAACTTCAAGAAAATTTTTCTATATTTAATTGAAAATCATACAAGTCACAGCATTTCACTAATTCTAAAACAGAAAATTTTCAAGAAAATGAACAAACAATTAGTTAAAGTACCAAACCTTGCTTTTCCTTGCTCTTCTTGTCTATTTCACTTCATTTCCTCTCTAATCTCCTTGATTTCCTATGAATTTAACATGTCACATATACAAAGGTAAGAACCCTAGGTATAGACATAGTCTTATCTTATGATTTTTCTAATGGTTGCTAGCTTATTTTCACCATTAAACACCATTATTTCTTTTATCAAATCCTTCAAATAATTATTTCTTGAATTTTCTCCAAATATAGCTACATGAACCCTAATTTCAATCTCTTAAAATAACCATTAATCCATGAAACTAAAACTAGAGATAGGTTTCTCTTACCTTATAATCTTGTTTGTCACCAAAATCTTCAACCAAAAGCCTTAAACTTTGGCAAAATCACCTCCTTCTTCCTTCTCTTATGGTTTGGACGAGTTCACCATGTAAGAGAGGGCTTTTATTTTCTTTCCTTAGCTTATTTTGATCCAAATGGCAGCCATAAGTGGTGAAAATATGTTGGTATAGATGTTGACTTCCAATTGGTACACCTTATAGCAAAAATGGGCACTTTTAATTGGTCCACTTGCCTTCTTCTTTTATCTATTTATTTGGCAAGCCATTAGGCTTCCTTTTATTCATATTTTGACCCCCTCAACTTTCTTGTGCTGTAATTTTATAGTCTAGGGTGTGAAAATACCAAAATACCCTCCAATGATTAATCGATTGTAACTTTTAAACCGTGCGTTTTCGGGAAAAATTGAAAACCACGGTTATGACCCGATTAATCCCGAGAACACATTTATGGCATCCGTTAGGGTCACTATTAAGAACCGACATAACTTTTTGGAAAATTACTCTTAGGTCCTTGGCCTTTCGAAAAATTACCTTTAGGTCCCGTCGATTTCACGGGCCTCCTTTGCACACCGATTTTGTTTTTGACTATCTTGAGCCTCTATTTGACCACTTATTTATGTCCTTCTTGCCTAATACTCAACTACCTAAACTTTGGGATGTGACAAATATGATGAAGCCAACAATGTCCAGCCAAAGAAGAGTGAGAAGATGAGCTACCCACCACTTGAAGAGATCTTTGTCAAAGCTCCAGATATGGGACCGCTCCAAGGAAAGCCCGAGCCAATCATGTTCATGGGAAAGTTGATCCCGGGTTTTGAAATTTTTGCAGATGTGGCCGAGCTAGTCGACCAAGTGAAGAAAGAG
Source organism: Garcia nutans (assembly GCA_947685225.1). NCBI lineage: Eukaryota > Viridiplantae > Streptophyta > Magnoliopsida > Malpighiales > Euphorbiaceae > Garcia > Garcia nutans. Next base: position 41,058,701 of record CANTUV010000032.1, on the reverse strand, counting down.
CTCACCTTGCCAGCCAACAAAGAATCTGATCCAAAAGAGAATAATGAAGCTGTCCTGAAAGCTGAGAAGACTCCGGAGGAGATTGCTGCCCTGGTTGAAGAAAAGTTTGAAGATATCCTGTCTTATGATTTTGAGAACAATGATTTTGATTTTGATTTTAATTTGTCCGCTTTGTATGAGGATGATGATGTTTACTTTTCCAAAATGAATGCAATAAAGTTTGATTTTGCTTACTTGTGTGATGTTTCTCTTGATAGTTACATACATTCAAATAGCAGTTACTTGAGCATCTTTAATATTAATTCTGTTAACAAACAATCATTAAATTTGGGAACAACCAAAAATCCTAAAAACATTAGCATAGCATCCGACCTAACTCCTGATGAGAGAGAGAGATTTGAAAAAATATTCAAAAAATATGAAGAAGTGTTTGCTTGGTCTTATGATGATATGCCCGGAATAGATCGAGACATAGTCGAGCATCATATTCCTACTTACACTCACATGAAATCTATCAAACAAAAACTTAGGCGATTAAAACCCGAGTGGGTTGAATTAGTTAAAGAAGAGGTCACTGAGCAAATACAAGTGAAGTTCCTTGAAGTCATAGAATATCCAAATTGGCTAGCCAACATAGTACCTGTGCCAAAGAAAGATGGAAGGATAAGGGTCTGTGTGGATTATAGAGATTTAAACAATGCTTCCCCTAAGGATGATTTTCCTTTACCTCATATAGATGTTCTCATTGATAGTGCAGCCTCTAGTGTGCTACACTCATTTGTAGATGGATTTTCCCGATACAATCAAGTGTTAATGGCCTAAGGGGATAAAGCCAAAACTGCTTTCATTACTACATGGGTTATATTTTGTTATAGGCTGATGCCGTTCAGCTTAAAGAATGCTGGAGCAACCTATCAAAGGATGGCCACCACATTATTTCATGACATGATGCACAAAGAAGTTGAAGTATATGTTGATGATATGATGGTTAAATCGGATACAAGGGAACAACACTTCCAAAACATAGAATTATTCTTCGATAGAGCTTTGAAATATAAGCTAAGATTAAACCCAAAGAAGTGTGTGTTCAGTGTTACCTCAGGTAAATTATTGGGACATGTGATTGGTCTGAATGGCATTGAGATTGATCCAGACAAAGTTAAAGCAATCAGGGATATGCCGACCCCTAAGACGGAAAGAGAAGTTCGGGGATTTATTGGTAAATTACAATACATTAGCAGATTCATAGCAAAACTCACAATAATTTGTGAACATATCTTCAAATTACTTAAAAAGAATTAGCCGGTAATATGGAATGAAGAATGTCAAAAGGCCTTAGAGTGAATAAAAGAGTATTTGTTGAATCCACCTGTTTTAAAACCACCTAAGCCCGGCAAACTTCTATTACTATACTTAGCAGTAGAAGAAGAGTCAATAGGAGCCATGCTAGCCCAAGCAGATGAGTCAGGGATTGAGCATGCAGTTTACTATCTACCTTATGAAATTATGTATAGTATCATTGAAAAGACCTGTATAGCCGTGGTTTGTTCTTCTAAGAAGTTGCGGCATTACTTTTAATCGTATAGTGTGCAAGCAATTTCCAGGTTGGATCCAATGAAGTACTTAAGGGAGACACCCTCTTTGATTGGGAAATATGGTCAATGGTTGATAATATTAGAAGAATTTTAGATTGAATATGTAACCAGAAAAACAATCAAATAGCGAAGAGATAATCTTGGAATTTTCGGATGAACATTTAGAAGCAATTGAAGTACAAGGGTGGAAAATGTATTTTGATGGAGCAGTAAACAGGAAAGAGCAGGTTTGGGAGTTATACTAGAATTGCTCGAAGGGGAACTTATCCCTTTAGCTAAAAAGCTGAAATTTAGGGCAACCAATAATTTGGTGGAATACGAAGCTTGTACTTTTGGTTTGGAAACCCTAATGATTATGAAGGTGGATAAGGTGGAAGTTTTTGGTGATTCATTGCTAGTAGTATCCCAAGTAAATGGAGAGTGGGAGCTGAAAGAAGAAAAATTAAAACCATACCACCATTACCTGACCATGATGAAGAAGAACTTTAAGGAGTGTAGGTTTATACACCTATCAAGAGAAGAAAATCAGATGGCGAATGCCCTGGCCACATTGGCTTTGGTATGGAAAAACCTTGTCAGCTTATTTCTTAAGCCTCTAATTTTGACCAGTTCATCAACTCCTTGCTATGAATATGAGACAATCATGGAAATTGACACAGACCATGATGCGTGGTATGATACTATAAGGCAATTTTTGGAGGAAAGAGAATACTCGCTGGGGGCAACAAAGAAAGAAAGAAGAGCCATAAGGCGGTGGTCATTGCAATACATCACATTCCATGGGGAGTTATATCGAAGATGGCCTGATGAGGTGCATTTGAGATGTTTAAGAAAGCCTGAGGTGGAGCGTATCATGTCAGAAATACATGCGGGAAGTTGTGGACCGTATATGAGTGGTTTGGCCCTAGTTAAGAAGATTATTCGATAAGGTTATTACTGGTTAACCAAGGAGAAGGATTACATTGAATTTTTAAAGAAGTGCCAACAATGTCAGATGTATGGTAACTTGAATCACATGCCTCCTAAAGAATTGAATTCTATGTCTTCACCCTGGCCATTTGCCACCTGGGGTATCGACATTATAGGAGAGATACATCAGACAGCTTCAAACGGTCACCGTTTCATTGTGGTATAGTAGATTATTTTTCAAAATGGTCGAAGCCAAATCCTTCAACAAATTGGGTGCAAGCCAAATGTCTAGATTTATTGAAAAGAACCTCATCTGCCGATACGGAGTCCCACACAGTGTGATATCAAACAATGGGGTACAGTTTCAAGGAGTAGTTAAGGATTTATTCTCAAAGTACTGCATCCATCACCATAGATCCTCTCCTTATAGACCAAAGGCTAATGGTGCAGTAGAAGCAACAAACAAGACAATTAAGCAAATTCTATCCAAAATGACCAAGACTTACAGGGTTTGGTCAAAAATGCTTCCCTTTGCTTTATGGGGATATAGGACAAGTGTGCGAACGCCCACTGGAATGACACCGTTCTCTTTGGTTTACGGGATGGAAGCAGTGTTGCCAATTGAAATTTAGATCAAGTCATTGAGAGTAGTCTTGGAAGCTAAACTGCCTGAAATGGAATGGGTAGCAAGCAGATATACACAATTAGCTTTACTAGAAGAGAGAAGGTTAAAGGCACTGTATCATCACCAACTGTATCAAAAGAAGATAGCTCAGGCTTACAATAGAAGGGTTAAAATCAGATAACTCAGAGTCGGGGATTTGGTGTTGAAGCAGTGTAAGCCTAATGTATCTGATCCAAGAGGGAAGTTCAGGCCTAGTTGGGAAGGGCCATATGTTGTGAAACAAGTCATGAACAAAGGTGCGGTGAAGTTATCAGTCATGGATGGGAACGAGTTTAGTGAGCCGGTAAACATTGACAGGTTGAAGAGGTTTTATGTATTACATAAAAAAAAGCTTGCTAGGTTGAAAATCCAAAAAGGGCGGCCTAGGCAAAAGTTAGAGTAGTCTGCTAGTTTCGAAAACCCGAAAGGGTGGGCTAGGCAAAAATTAGGGCTAAATGAGAGAAAATCGTCAATTAGAATACCCGAAAGGGCTAGTTGACAACAGGAGTGATCTTGTGTATGCTGGCTTTATGTTTGGTTGTTCCCCAATTTAATAAAATAGAATTAATGTTAAAATTGTTCTATGTTCACTGTTATAAATATTTGACCAGATATGGATGAAATAAATAAACACAATAGCAAAAGGTGATGACAAATTTTAAATGGAGAAGAAGCATATTTTATCACTTTAATTATTTTTCATCCTAACAATACAGTTTCTGAAATGACAAATGTAAAATCTATGGCAGACGATAAGTATAACGTGCAAGCAAACTTTGCCTCAGCCGATCTGTAACACCCTGATACTCCATATAAGTACCATACATATACCTAGTATACATACAATACATATATGTAGTATCAGAATGTCACGTAAATTTTCAGTTTATTTACCTTTAACCGAATTCATAAAATTTTACATTACTTTGAAACACATTTATAAAATCATTGCTCTTATTAAAAATGCAACATAATTAAAATCATATATGTATGCATCACCTTCTAGTTGGTCTCGAGACACCCTTACTCTTCTCGTGGCACCACAGCTAAACTTCCAAATTAACCTCATAAATACCTGCGCGATTAAACATCCGCGCTAAGCCCGAGAGCTTAGTAGTACTAAATAAAACAATAATAAAATAAACTTTGCCAAAAGAATCATACCTTAAATTTTTAGCATTTAGTTTTATTGTTTTCTTACCACGTATTCCTTTCTCAATGCATTCTTCAGAAGTTCTCACTATCTTTGCAAATTTGATATATAATTACATGGAACATTCATAACACAATTCTTGCCCTTTCTATTTCATATATATATATATAACATACATCATTTTAACAAAACACCATTCAATGATCTATCCAAATTTTCATAATAGCAATTCTCACAAATTCCACCTTCATATACATTTTACACATCATACAACATGTTCATAAGCCCATATCTCAACAAAGTCCCTCAAAACACATTCCTCTTCAATACATCAATGCACATATTACAAAATCATACTTCATAACATCATTTTATTCACAATTCATCAAGCATGAATCACATTGACAACAAAGACAGACTTGGGCCCAAACAACATACTAATATGCCATTCAATTTTCAGAGTAATGCTTTGGTTTAATTATCACATTTATCATTATCATAGACCCAACTAGGCTTCAAGGATTAGGTTCAACCAAGCTTCAAGGGGAGCAAAGCATGCTAAGCTTCAACCCAACTTGGCTTCAAGAACCAATCCAACCTAGCTTCAAGGGTGGTAACATCTCAATTAGGCTTCAAGGATTTAATCCAACCTAACTTCAAGAGATTGTTACACTTCTTAGGCATGCCACCAACAACAAACTCTGAAAATGGAATAACACATTAGTCACACAACTCATTTATCAATTTTATTCTCAATTGAATTATCATAACCAATAACAATGGTTCACATTTTATTTGAATCATCATAGCCAATCACAATGGCTTCATCACATCACATTAAAATCACCATAGCCAATAACAATGGCTCACATCTCATTTGAATCATCATAGCCAATAACAATGGCTTCATATTTCATTTGATTTCAACTCACATTTCATCTGTCATCACAATATCACATATTTTATATTTCATGCTTCATCACAACATCACATCATTCATATAACACATTACAATTTACAAAGCATAGAACATAACATTATTCATATAGTATCATCAAATCATATTGATCATTTCATCACTCAAGTATACATCATCATTATATCTTCCACATTTCCTATACCATCATTGTTAGATACATCACACTTTACATTATTCATGGATTTATAATCTTCTATATACTTTTGGTTGGATCATTATTGTTTTAAGTGTGTTTAGGTACCAAAAGACCCTTTTAAAGATCCAACAATATAAGAAGAATATATAACAATGTAAGAAGGACAAAGAATAAAACATTACTTAACACATTTGAGGGACACGGGCAGCACACTTGAGGGACACGGCCAAGCTTGTGGCCGTGTCTCTCAACACAATTTTGGCAGTAGCGAACACGGGCATGGGACACGGCCAAGCTTGTGGCCGTGTCTCTCATCACAATTTCAAACAGACTCAGACACGGGCAGAGGACACGGCCGTGTCTCTCAACAAAAGTCAGGCAGTAGCAAACACATTCAAGGGACACGGCCAAGCTTGTGGCCGTGTCTCTCCAAAATCCATCCAACACGGCCAAGTTGCCCTAACTTGGCCGTGTCTCTCATAATTTGGCCGTGTCCTTCAAGAACTCAAAGACCAAACCATTTCCAAAATTCATACCACAACCCTTTTAATCATCATCTTTGTTCATATTTATCAATTCCATATCACTTTAACATTTATATAACTTCATTATATCACCATAACAATCAATATATATACATCACTATAATCAATTACTCAAAATACCATTTCATTCATATCAAATCCTAACTCAACAATTCATCATCATCATCACAAATACCCCAAATTATCAACACTTAAATACCAATTCAACACAATTACATACTTCAATCTTTCATTTCCATCATCTTAAACACCAACCATACCTCAATCCAAAGAAACCCAAAACAAGAAGATAAAAACATATATATACATAATCAATAAAATCAACTCAAGAGAGAAGTACTTACTTGAATAGCTTGCCAAATCTTCAATATCCATTTGCAAGCCTCTTGATAACCTTAGTCTTTGGTGTAATTAGAAGTAAAATCCCCTTTCTCTCTCTAGCTTCTCTCTCTCTCTCTCTCTCTCTCGTTTACTAAGAAGAAGGAGACGAAGGAGAAGAAGAAAGAACGTTCTCGTTCTTTCCTTCATCCTTATCATATATATATATATATATAATAATAATAATAATAATAATAATAATAATAATAATGCAATTAAATCTCCTCCACACAAACTTCTTTTTGCTTTCCTCTTTATTTTCCTTTTTGTCCTTATTATCATTATTATTATTATTAACTAATCATACAAATATATATATATACAACTCACTTTTCCTACACCATTTTATACCTCATATATATGTTACATTTTATAATTCCCATATCTTCTCTTCACTTCTTTTCTCTTACCCTTCAATACACACATTGAATCCAAATACAACAATAATCCCAACACTTTTAGGGTATATTTTAGGATATTACACAATCGAAGTAGGCTTCATTCAAATGTGTTAAGTAATGTTTTATTCTTTGTCCTTCTTACATTGTTATATATTCTTCTTATATTGTTGGATCTTTAAAAGGGTCTTTTGGTACCTAAACACACTTAAAACAATAATGATCCAACCAAAAGTATATAGAAGATTATAAATCCATGAATAATGTAAAGTGTGATGTATCTAACAATGATGGTATAGGAAATGTGGAAGATATAATGATCATGTATACTTGAGTGATGAAATGATCAATATGATTTGATGATACTATATGAATAATGTTATGTTCTATGCTTTGTAAATTGTAATGTGTTATATGAATGATGTGATGTTGTGATGAAGCATGAAATATAAAATATGTGATATTGTGATGACAGATGAAATGTGAGTTGAAATCAAATGAAATATGAAGCCATTGTTATTGGCTATGATGATTCAAATGAGATGTGAGCCATTGTTATTGGCTATGGTGATTTTAATGTGATGTGATGAAGCCATTGTGATTGGCTATGATGATTCAAATAAAATGTGAACCATTGTTATTGGTTATGATAATTCAATTGAGAATAAAATTGATAAATGAGTTGTGTGACTAATGTGTTATTCCATTCAAAGCAGTGCCGAAAACCCACATGGGCGGACTAGGCAAAAATTAGAGCAATAAAAAGAAGAAAAAGGAAAATGTAAATTGAAAACCCGAAAGGGCAGTTTAGGTAATTACCTAAAGCAGCAATGGACTCCCAGTCAGTCTATTTGTCAATCCTAATTTATGTCGATCTAATCCAACTAAGTTCTCGGCTAAGATCACAGGTACCGGCAACAAGCCTCTTCCATTTGATCCATAATATCCAATACTCGTGGATCAATATCGCCGTCAGAAGAAACAAGCAAGAATTGGCCAAGCAAGCAAAGACAGAGCATGTGTCCCATGCCTTAGTAGGGGCCAAATGAGAGAGACAAAAATTAATCAAGGGAGCAAGTAGAATTTTTTTGCCTTTCATCAACTGAAGAATTTCGGGTTTTGGAATTTGAAATAACATCTGCATCTTCTGTTGAGTCTTGGAAATCAATGTGGGTAACGCCATTTATTGATTATTTGGATATCCAAGGATGCCCTAAAATTCTTCAATCAAGGAACATATTTCAAAGCCATTAATTTTAAATGCCCTAGAATCCATATTCCAAAAGGAAGACATGGCATGTATGAAGGAGTGGTCCAATTTAACATTTTGAAAACATTTTAAAACATCCATTTTTGACCACGAAATTTGCTTCCAGTGAATAGCATCCATATTCTTAAACAAAATTTTTATCTTCTTTAAATGATGTTCGGTCATGGTGGATGAATAAAGAAAAATTAAAATTGTTAAAGGGAGTTCTTTACGTTGGAATGGAAAGAATTTTGGCTTCTGTATGAAGTATGGCATGAAAGGTGATTTATATAGAGGAAATAAACTTTTCCAAAATTGATAAGGAAAAGGTAATGGGAAAGGGTGAAACCATATTGTGTATGGAAAAGAATTGGTGACAAAATCCTTTACCGTGTTGTATTTGACAAAGTGATGTGGCTGTGAATTATGAAATTGTGGTGTACTATGATAAAAAAATATGAAAAAGAAGATTTAGTACTTATGATGCAGTAACGATGAAAAAAAGAGTGAAAAAAGAAAAAAAAGAAAGTTACAGTAAAGATGGAAATTGTATTTTTTTCATTATTATACAATATTTAAACAATTGATACAATATTTATACATCACTAAGAGGGCAATGGTAGGTCATCAAATAAAGCCCTAAAAAAGTCATCGCCTGTTGGAAGAGGAGGCAAATTACTCGTCCCGGAAACACCAGAAGCAGAAGCCTGCTGATGACTTGCAGCCAACTCTTCTTGAAGTTTCCTATTTTTTTCTTTGAGCATCCGCTGTGAGCCAAAAAGGAAAAAGGTAAGAGCATACATAATCATGCATACATATAACATAAATTACCATAAAATAAGGAACTTACCAGGTAATTCATATCAATACCCTGCAGTTGAGATGACATATCTGGCTGGCTAGAATGAGCAAATGAAGGGGCAATAAAAGAAGGTCCAGCCTCATGATCAAATGAGCCAATAGCCTGTAATAATCATTAAAGAATAAGATAAGAAAGAAGCAGTTGCAAGGGGAAAATGGTAAAAGTTTTACCTGAGAAGTACTAGCCCCGAGATGTGGAACAAACTCTCCTGCATCTCCGTGATGTTCCTCTTCATCTCTACCCTCATTTTCTTCGGGAATCTCCCACACACCAACAGGAGATACATCAAAGTTCAAGAGCCTTCTTTGAATAAAGTGGGCATAAGATGCACTCGGTGGATAGAGAAATTCTTCAATACCATAACCATACCGAGCCAGCCAACATGCATCCTCCGGCATCAACATAATATTTAAAGTATATTTAGGGCAAGGCATCGAAATCCTCCGCTGCTCTAGACTGAGAAACCACTCATAAACCCTCTCTTTGAGAAACCAACCACTAGACACTGGGCCAGCGATGACTCGGCAAGAATGTTGGAATGATAGCACAGCCCTCATGAAAGGAGATCAGTTTGTTCCCTCTTTTGGGTTCCACCAGGCCAAATTCACCTGCAAAATAACATAAGGTAAGTAAATTTTCAATTAAAATTTAAAGCATACTAATGTTATTTTACCTGGTCCCAGGTTAAGCGGCTCAACACAAAGTGGTGAGTATGTACATGGTGAGAGCCGGGAACGTTCACACGATCAAACAACTAGAAATTTAATCTCGGATACCCGACCCTATCTCGGGAAATACCAGGTACCCTTACGAGGTTGTGTTCATATGCCCATGCCTACAATAACAATAAAGATCAAATTTATACAAGAAAAGAGTGGAAATGGCATTGGTAGAAGAAGAATACCTCTACAACTACCATCAAGCTGACAAAAGACTTCTTATTTTGGCAAAGTTTATCAAGACCATGGTAAGGACAGGCGAGACCAGCTTCACCCTAGCCAGAAGATGGTACCATTCTGAAATAAGAAAGGGCCTTCAACACTGACAAGTGGATGGAGGATTCAGTGCTACCTAAGATGGTCGACCCAAGCAAATATAAGAAAAAAATCCTCGAGCATATTGTTGGGCCGTGTCTCTGTGAACTCGTCCTTCGTAGTTCATCCAATAGCTAAGAATCGATTCAATTTTTATCTTAAAAGGCCCTTTATATGATGGTTCCATACCAATTAATTCCTGAATTTCTTCAAATGTTAAAATATCATTGGTCAGAGGAACCGAAACACCATCATACAGAAGGCCAGTTATAGCAGTAAAATCGACCAGACCGATTGTCATCTCTACAATGGGCAAGTGAAAAGTATGAGTTGTGTCCAACCATCGTTCTGCTAGTGCCTGGGCTATGCTTCGGTCTATCTTGTACTCCTCGAATGGCAATTATAAGATAAAGTGTTCAAAGCAGCAATCTCGGATAATCTGCCTTACCTGAGATGGCACTACATCGTACCATTATCGGGCTTTGAAAATACACCCTCCGGCCCGAACAACGCAATGATCACGCTAACACGGAGCTAGGTAAGTTAATACCAGGTAAGTACATATTATCCTATCTACTTAAATTAATATATTTTTCATAAATTTTCTAAATAAGATAATAATATTAAAATACAAAATAAAAAAATAACAAAGGCAAACACAATAATAATAAAAGAGAATAATATAAAAACATAAATCAAAAATCAAAAATAATAAATAATAAAAATAATAATATATATATAAACAAAAAACAAAAACAACAACAAAACAGAAAGACGAAAAAAATCAAAAAGAAAAAAATAATTACCGCACTCTTTTGGTTGGAACTACGATGAAGCTGCATCCCGGCTAGTAGATCTATGTTTCCATCTTTATGATGCCGAATAAACTCTAATAACTCAGTATTAGAATGAGTCCCTAACCTTGAAGAATGCATTTTTTCGGGAACTGTGTTAAATTTGAAAGAATTTGAGAGATTTATTGAAATTGAGAAGTTTTGCTGTGAATCAAATGAAGGAACTCGTGGGTTTATATAGAGAAACGGCAAGAAAAAAAAATTCAAAAGTAAGTTTTACTGTTCATAAATAGTAAACTTAACTATTGATAAATAGTACAATACTATTTACTACTATTTATAGAGAAATTGCAATTACTAATAGTAAAATACTATTTACTACTATTTATAAATAGTAAGTTACTATTTATAAATAGTAAATAGTGCATGAACAATGACTACACAGTAAATAAACAGTAAATTCAATTATACAATTTAATCATTCAAATACTTGCGTGTGCATAAATATTTTTACTCCCAATGGGCAAAAAATGAAGACATGTGTATAAAAATTAGCCAAACTTTTTTAAATTAAAAAATTATTGGCTCGGGTCCAGAACCCAAATTATCCTTAGGTCCAAAACCTAGAATCTCTTCTAAGTCCAGAACTTAGCTCGGGTCCAGAACCCAAATTTTCATTAGGTCCAGAACCTAGAATCTCTTTTAAGTCCAGAACATAACTCAGGTCTAGAACCCAAATTTTTCTTAGGATCAGAACCTAGAATCTCTTTTAAGTCCAGAACTTAGATTGGGTCCAGAACCCAAATTTTCCTTAGGTCCAGAACCTAGAATCTTTCCTAAGTCTAGAACTTAGCTCCGGGTCCAGAACCCAAATTACCCTTACGTCCAAAACCTAGAATCTCTTCTAAGTCTAGAACTTAGCTCGGGTCCAGAACCCAAATTTTCCTTAGGTCCAGAACCTAGAATCTCTTCTAAGTCCAGAACTTAGCTCGGGTCCAGAACCCAAATTATCCTTAGGTCCAGAAACCAAAATAAAACTTAGGTCCAAAACCTAAAATTATCCTTGAGTCCAGAACTCAAACCGGGTCTAGAACCTAAAACCTCAACCATCTCAAAAATTAAGTCTTATTGCTTTGCACTCTCTTTCACTAAAGTTTCAGATCATTCAAGCAGGCGGCAAACTGTAGACCCTTAATTTTTGACCTAGTGTTGTCCAATATATTTTAATTAGTCCAAAATAATCTTTGTTATCTTAATTAAATAATATTTGATTCAGTATCCAATTTTTATGAATACAAACTAAAAAATAATAATAAACAAAAAATAATAAAAAAATAAAAATCGGCGACGGAAAAATCAACGATGAAAAAATCATCACCGAAAATCAGCATGCGGCGAAATGGTTTATTTCTGCGAGCAAAAATGGCTTGGCCATTTCGCCTATAGGAATTTCCTGCAGGAGAAATGGCCCACAGGCCAATTTTCGCCCTTTTTTCGCCAGCACAATTTTTCCAAAGCATTTTTTTCGCCATCGCAATTTTTCAACAGCATTTTTTTTCGCCAGCAAAATTTTTTTGACTTAAATTTTTTCGAAACCAAATACAATTAGGTTTCGGTTTCCTTTTCTTAATCAATGTTATATTCCATGAATAACTAGAATTAATAAAAAAAAAACTTCTATTAAAAAGACCAAAAACAACACAAAAGGATCAGAGATTGGGAAGAGAAATTGAGACCGAAATTGAGGAGGAAAACCTTGAATCAATCAGACTTTTTTGAGTGAGCAAACAAGCAATTCAATCCATCAAAGACATCAAATCTTGTCTTTGTTCTTGTTCATCCAAGAAGTGATTTTTGGTGGAACCAACAAACGAAGGTATGAATTTCTTTATTTGTTTTATTAATTCACAGCGGCTTCATCATTCAAAAATCTAAAAATTATTATTTCTGTTTCTTCAAAATCAAGAAAACCCTAGAACATCAATTCAACTTTTATAAAGTTTAAAAACCTTAATTCGTTTCTTTGTTTTCCAAAAATCTTAAAATTATTATTTTTGTTTCTTCAAAATCTGAAAACCCTAATTTGCTTTCCAACTTTTCAAAGCCCTAAATTGAATCTGTATCTTTCCAAAAACCCAAAAAAATATATTTTTTTTATTTCTATAAACCTTAAATCATTTTGTTTATTTTTATAAAGTTTCATAAAATTATCAATTATTTCTTCAAATTCAAAAACCTAATGCATCCTCCAAAACCTGTGAGCGGGGATTTTCGGCCCCACTATCGGTGAAATGGTTCTTACGACTTTGGTACTATTTGGGCTAGGGGCCTTAGAGAACACGGACCTAGGTCCGGAGAAAATAGAGTCGCCACCCGGACGGGTCGGAAAGAGAAAGGGGTGGATGACTTGATTCAACATTTTAAAATCTAAATGAATCGATAAAAGTAAATAACCATTCATCATAAATAAATCATTAATCAAAGGTATTAATCAAAATATAAAATAAACATTCATCCACGATAAACTAAAATAATCAAGCATTGAACTTAAATAAATTAAAGCATATAAAATAAATCAAAGCATAATCAAATATAAAGTTGAATAAAGTAAGTAAAGATACAAATTAAGGCTACTGATTCTATTTAAAATTCTTTATTTAATGTGTTTAGGGTTTTGGAATTTTTGTGTTTAAGCTACTGTGAGCTTTAAGAGAATTAAAATGGTTTAAAGTTTTATGATTTAAAAAGTTTGTAAAGTTCTTTGATTAACCAAATTAGGGTTTGATATGTAAATTCATGAAATTAGGGTTTTGACATTTTAAAACATTTAGATTAATGATTTATGGCTACTGGATCATGGTTTTTAGGCTTACTATGTTTGAATTTTAAAATTTATGTTTATAAGGTTTTAAGGTTTAAAGGATTAGGGTTTAGAAAAATTAGGGTTTAAGGTTTTAAGGGAGTTAAGGTTTAAAATAATTTGGGTTTAAAAGTTGAATTAGGGTTTTAGAATTTTAGAATTAGGGTTTTAGAGAATGCATTAGATTTTAGAATTTGAAAATCAATTGAAAATTTTATGAAACTTTATGAAAATAAACAAAATGATTGAAGGTTTATAGAAACAGAAAAGATATAATTTTTTAGGGTTTTTGGAAAGAAAAGGATTTAATTTATGGTTTTGAAGAATTGGAAGGAAAATTAGGGTTTTAAGATCTTTGAAGGAAAAAAACAACTATTTTAAGATTTTTGAAAAACAAAGACACGAATTAAAGTTTCTAAGCTTTAGAAAAGGTAAATTAAGGACAGAAACAATTTTTATCCTTGAGTGATGAACCTACTGTGATTTAATGAAACAAATAAAGAAATTCATACCTTCGTTTGTTGGTTCCACCAAAAATTTCTTCTTGGATGAACAAGAACAAAGACAAGCTTTGCTGCCTTTGATGGATTGAATTGCTTGTTTACTCTCTCAAAAAGTCCGATTGATTCAAAGTTTTCCTCCTCAATTTCGGTCTTAAATTTCACCTCAAAATTTATGTCCCTTTTTGTGTTGTTTTTGGTCTTATTTGTAGAAGATTTTTTTTATTAATTCTAGTTATTCACGAAATCTAACATTGATTAAAAAAAGGAAACCGAAACCTAATTGTATTTGGTTTCGAAAAAATTTGCGTCGGAAAAATTTTGTTGGCGAAAAAAAACTGCTGAAAAAAAATTGCACTGGCGAAAAAAACTGCTGCGAAAAAAATACGCTAGCAAAAAAACTACCGCAGCTGGCTGCGGGTGCGAATTGGCCTGCGGGCCATTTCGTTGCAGCTCTTTTCGGCGATGAAATTTTTCGTCGTCGATTTTTTTTTGTTTATTTTTATTTTTTATTAATAAAAATTAGATACTAAAGCAAAAATTATTTAATTAAGATAACAAAAATTGTTTTGGACTAATTAAAATATATTGTACAACATAAAAATTATTTTGGACTAATTAAAATATATTGGACCGGACTTGGTAAAAAATTAAGGGTCTACAGTTTGTCCCCTGCTTGAATTATTTGAGACTTTAGTGAAAGAGAGTGAAACGCAATAAGACTTAATTTTTGAGATGGTTGAGGTTTTGGGTTATATACCCGGATCGAGTTCTGAACTCAAGGATAATTTTAGGTTCTGGACCTTAGTGTAATTTTAGGTTCTGGACCTAAGGATAATTTTAGGTTCTGGACCTAAAGAAAATTTGGGTTTGGAACCCGAGCTAAGTTCTGGACTTAGAAAAGATTCTAGGTTCTGGACCTAAGGATAATTTGGGTTTTGTACCCGGTATAAGTTCTGGACTTAGAATGGATTCTAGGTTCTAGACCTAAAGGAAATTTGGGTTCGGGACCCGAGCTAAGTTCTGGACTTAGAATGGATTCTAGGTTCTAGGCTTAAAGATAATTTGGGTTCTGGACTTATAAAAGATTCTAGGTTCTATACCTAAGGATAATTTGGGTTCTGGACCCGAGCTAAGTTCTGGACTTAGAATGGATTCTAGGTTCTAGACCTAGAGATAATTTGGGTTCTGGACCCGAACTAAGTTCTGGACTTAGAAAAGATTTTAGGTTCTGGACCTAAGGAAAATTTGGATTCTGGACCCATCTATGTTCTGGACTTAGAAAAGATTCTAGGTTCTAGACCTAAGGGTAATTTGGGTTCTGGACCTGGGCTAAGTTCTGGACTTAGGAAAGATTCTAGGTTCTGGACCTAAGGAAAATTTGGGTTTTGGACCCTAGCTAATAAAGATTTAATTATCTGCAAAAAATAATTTTTTGGTTTCAAAAAGTTTGACTAATTTTTATGCACATGTCTTCTCCTTGCCCCCTGCGTGTAAAAATATTTTTATACACGGAAGTAGTTGAATGATTAAATTGAACAATTGAATTTACTGTTTATTTAATGTGTAGTCACTGTTCATGCACTATTTACTATTTATAAATAGTAACTTACTATTCGTAAATAGTATTTACTATTTATCAATAGTAATTTAATATTTATGAATAGTAAAAATTACTATTTATAAATAGTAAAGTTTACTATTTATAAATAGTAAAACTTACTTTTGAGTTTTGTTTTTTTTTTCTTTTCTCTATATAAACCAACGAATTTCTTCATTTGATTCACAGCAAAATTTCTCAATTTCTATAATTCTCTCAAATTCTTTCAAATTTAGCACATAGTTTTCAAAAAAATGAGTGCTTCAAAGTCAGGGACTCATTCTAATGCCGAGTTATTAGAGTTTAGTCGGGATGCCGCTTCATCGTAGTTCCACCCAAAAGAGTGCGGTAATTATTTTTTCTTTTCTTTTTTACTTTTCTTTTTCTTTTCTTTTCTTTTTTATTTTTTTCTTTTTTATATTTTTTATTTTTTTATTGTTTTATTGTTTATTATTTTTTTATTATTTTTAGTTACGTTTTTATTTTTTTAGAAAATTTAGGAAGAAAAAATTAATTTAAGCAGATTGAATAATATGTACTTACCTTGTATTAACTTACCTTGCTACGTGTTAGCGCGATCGTTGTGTTGTTCAGCTGGAGGGTGTATTTACAAAGCCCGACAGTGGTATGATGTAGTGCCTTCTCGGATAAGCCAGATTATCCGAGATTGCAGCTTTGAGAGCTTCATCTTACAATTATCATCGGAGGAGTATCAAATAGACCGGAACGTAGTCTAGGCACTTGCGGAACGATGGCTTGACATAACCCACACTTTTCACTTGCACATTGGAGAGATGACAATTTGTCCGGTCGATTTTACTACTATAACCGGTGATAAAGTGAAAATATAGTTATTGTTTTATGCAATTTTAACTCTGATTTTTAAATATTCTCCAATTGAATTTGATGAGTTTGATTATTTGAGTTAGAATTACACTTTGTGAGCATGGAAGACAAGGCTAAAGGTTTTTTGATGATTAGTAAGGCAAAATTCAAGAAAAACAAGCAAAAATGAAGGCAAAACATAGGCCACGACCGTGGGATCCATTTCGCCACTTTCTGAGCTAAGAACAAGAAGAAAATAAGTTTGGCAGCTTCATTTCAAAAGGCCACGACTGTGGCCCACTAGACCAACCTGGGCAGCTGAAAAGTTTGACGAAACAGGCAGAGTTCACACAGGCCACGACCGTGGCACTCCAAAAGCCACGACCATGGCCCTTATTTTATGATTTGTGAGCTGCAAATGTTGAAGATGAACTCACCAACCAAGTCTTGTTTAAACCTTTTTCAGTTTTTCTCCACTAAAGAAGTTTCCAAGCACTCTATATAAACACATTTCCTCCAAGGATTCAAGAGAGCATGAATTAAGAGGATATGTAATAGATTAGATTAGATTCATCCAAATAAATTTAGTTTGAAGTGTAAAATTCTGCTTCAAGGAGGAGCTTAAGATCCAAGTCAAGATCTTCTTCAAAGAAATAGAGTTTGATCTTTCTTGTTCTTTTTAAATTATGTTTTCATTTACCATTTTGAATATTTGTAATGTTTTTATTTCAATAATGAAGAACTAATCCTTTTTAGGATTGGTCCCTTTAATTGAATTTATCATGGAGCTATAAATGTCTATTTGGTTAATTTAGTTATCCTTTGATTATTTTGTTGTCTTTAATCTTAATGCTTTGATTATTATGCCAATGATTAATTGATTTCAGATGTTGTGTGATGGAGCGAGAGTGGAAGCATGACATTAGTCCAAGGAGATAACAATCTTAAGTTTCTCACTTAGAGATAAGGTTAAACCCTTTAGAAGTTGATTCAAGATTCTCATAAAACTTAATGAATTGATTTAATTACTTATGATCATGAGAGTAGACGTAAGGATTAAAGTTGATATTAGTTCTAGTACTTGAGAGAGACCTGAACTTAATTTAGGAGAATCCAACCATTAATCAAAAGGATGACTGAATAAAATCGATACCTTAGAAAATCCACGATAAATCAATAAAGGTGACCAAACTCTAAGTTTTAAAGTATTATAAATTTATTCTTGATTTATTGTCATCATAAAATTAAATTTGATTATCCAAATATTAATCGGTTTAATTGTTTGGTACTTAGAATTAACCTCCTCGTGGGAACGATACTCTACTCATCATTATATTGCTTGTTAACGATCTGTGCACTTGTAGATAGTGAGGCTAAGGCCGCAACAAGTTTTTGGCGCCGCTATCGGGGAGGCAATCATTCTGGTATTGATAATATTAAACTGTTATTACTTTGGATTTTTACTTTTCTGCATTATTTCTTTAAATTTTAAGGGTACATGCGTAACAATCCACACACTCAACTTGTACCCTATAATCCTGAAATTGAAAAATTTTATAAACAGCAAAACAAGGAAAGAAGAGAAAGACAAAGAGGAGAAGGAACTTCAACTGAAATCCAGTTAGAAGAAGAAATCATGGGAGATCCACAGAACATGACCTTGAAACAATATGCTATGCCATCTGCTCACCCAAGATCTAGCATAGTCAAACCTCCTGTGCAAGCCAACACATTTGATCTAAAACCAGCACTTATTAATTTAATTCAGCAATCTGTTTTTCATGGCTTACCACATGAGGATGCTTATGCTCATATTTCAAATTTTTTAGAAATGTGTGATACATTTAAAATTAATGGTGTATCTGATGATGCTATTCGGTTGTGACTTTTTCTAGTTTCGTTAAGGGATCAAGCAAAAGATTAGCTCATTTCTAAGGCACCCCGTACATTCTCCACTTGGGATCAATTAGCCGCTGCATTTTTGGCAAAATATTTTCCACCTACAAAGACGGCTAAATTAAGGAATGATATCACAAGTTTCATTCAACAAGATGGGGAGAGCTTATATGAAGCTTGGGAACGGTTCAAGAATTTGCAAAGAAAATGTCCTCACCATGGAGTCCCGGAATGGCTTTTAATTCAAATCTTTTATGATGGACTTCATCCAAATATTAAGGGAATGATTGATGCAGCAGCAGGAGGTGCAATAATGAACAAAGCTCCTTCTGAAGCAACCAATTTAATTGAAGAAATGGCAGCAAATAATTATCATTGGACTTCAGAACGAGGTATGCAAAAAAGAGTTGCAGGTTTACATGAGATTGACCATTTTTCTTTACTTGCAGCTAAAGTAGATACAATTGCCAAGAAATTAGAGCACGTTAATTTGTCATCATCATCTCCAATTTGTGAAGGATGTGGAGGAAGCCACGATATAGCTGATTGCAAAATTATGGAGCATGTCCAATTTTTGGGGAATCAAAATAGAGGTCCAACTTTCCCACAAGGAAACATTTACAACCCCACATGGAGAAATCACCCTAACTTAGCATGGGGAAATGAAGGCAATCAAAAAGCACCATATCAGCCACCATACATGAAAAATAAAAGCCAAGGCCAAATTCATCCTCTTGAAAAACCATCCTATGAATTGGCTTTGGAAAAATTTATTGGTGCAACTTCATAAAGGTTCGACAAGCTGGAAAAACAATATGACAAGCTTGAATCAAGGATGGAACAAATTGCAGTTCAAAATAGAAATCTTGAAATTCAAGTTGGTCAAATAGCAAGTTCTCTTCACACTCGACCACAAGGAGCACTTCCAAGCCAACCAGAAATCAATCCAAGAGAACATTGTAATACTATTTTCCTAAATATCATACAACTTGAAAATTCTTCACTAGAGCGCCAATTTTATCAAATCTCTTCTTCTCAAATGAAAGAAAGTGAAGCTAAACAAGAGGAGCCAATAAAACAAGAGGTCAGAACTTATGTGCCACCTATTCCTTTTCCTCAAAGGTTAAAGAAAAATATGGAGGAAAATGAAAAGATTGCAGTTACAGAGGAGTGCAACAATCTTCTTCAGGATAAAATCCCTTCTAAACTTAATGACCCAGGGAGTATTTCGATTCCTTGTCAAATTGGTAAATTAAATTTTCAAAATGCATTATGTGATTCAGGTGCTAGTATTAATTTAATGCCTTTATCTATTTTCAGGAAATTAGAACTTACACAAATGAAACCTGCCAATTTAGTATTGCAGCTTGCAGATAAATCAGTTAAATACCCAAAAGGAATTGCAAAAAATGTGCTTGTAAAAATGAAAAAAATTTACATCCCTGTTGATTTCATGATAGTTGATTTAAATAAGGATGAAGATGCTCAATTGATTTTTGGGAGATCCTTCTTAGCCACAATTGGAGCTGCAATTGATGTTAAAAATGGCAAACTCACTTCAAAGATTGAAGGTGAACAAGTGGAAATTAACATGATCAAATCTCCAAATGCACTTAAGGATTACCAAATTCAAATCTCCAATCCAAAGGAGGAAAAGTACAATTTAGCCTCATCAAGCTCACAAGCACAATTTGAAGGGTATAATGAACTTGGGAAGCAAAATTCCAAGTCAACTATAGCAAGCAACATAGTGAGAAAGGAAGTAATTTGTGATCTTCCACCTTGAGGATAAGAAGTTATAGTCAAGCTAAAGACTATAAATTAGCGCTTTTTGAGAGGCAACCCAATTCTTTTCCCTTGTGTTCTTTTAGATTAATTTTTCATTTCAAACTTTTTAATAGATGTGTTTAAATTTTGTTTTGAAGGTG
This sequence comes from Garcia nutans, assembly GCA_947685225.1. Taxonomy (NCBI): domain Eukaryota; kingdom Viridiplantae; phylum Streptophyta; class Magnoliopsida; order Malpighiales; family Euphorbiaceae; genus Garcia; species Garcia nutans. The sequence goes on along the minus strand of CANTUV010000032.1, from coordinate 41,038,396 downwards.
ATCACAAGTGCATATACACAAGAAATGGAAGGAATTAAGATGCCACGATAGTGGCCATCCATCCCCAAGGCCGTGGGATTCAATTTGAAACTGTAAAAATTGAAACGGAGGAAAAATTTTGATAAAACAGCAAGAAAACAAAAGCCACGACCGTGGCCTCCCAAAGGCCACGACCGTGGGATCCAAAACAAGGCTGCCAAAATGTCATTCTCAAATAAAACAAGGAGGCAGAAGCAAAACCAAAGCCACGACCGTGGCATCCCAAGGGCCACGACTGTGGCCTCCCATGCAAACCGCCATTGACCAAGACAAACCAAGGCCACGACCGTGGCAATTACATGCCACGACCGTGGCCTTCCAGGAACTATATAAGCATCTCATTTTCTCTCCTTCCTTATCCCTGGCCACCCAAGTTTGAAAGCCACGACCAAAACCTCTCAACCCACGACCTAAACTTCAATTTTCATTCAATTTTCTTAAATTCTTCTATATTTTCATCAAATCAAACACAAAAATGGTGAGAAGCAAGACTTTAGCCACAAAATCAACGGGAAAATCAAAAGGTGGAGGATCAAGGGGAGATGGGTCTAAAAGAAGATGCCAAGAAACATCTTCCCCATCATCATCAACACCATCTCCACTAACATCTCCAGGACCAAGCAGGTATCATGAAATTCGTTTCCAAAATGAAGAACAAAGGCAAAGGTACCAAATTTTGTGATCTAGAAAAATTATTCCTTCTCGGTTTATTGATGGAAATGTTGTGAGAAAATTAGGATGGAATAATAAATTGATGAAAATGTTTACTGATATGTAATGGATCATGTTTGCTAGTATGTGTTTCCCCACCTATGCTGAATTAACCCTGGAATTCTTGAGTAGTTTTAAATTTTTTCCACCAAATTTTCAAGCTGGATTCAATGGGAGAGTGGAATTTAGATTGGGAAATCAAAATTATAATTGGCTTATGCTTGAATTCGGGGATGCACTTGGATTATCAAATTTGCAGGGGATACCTGGTAGAATGGAGGAGTTTGATGAAAATTCCACATGGACTAGATTAGGAGGCATGAGACGATTTAATAGCAAAATATCTAAAGCCTCTAATTTTACAAACCCATTCTATAGGTATATTCATATTATCCTAGCAAACACCATTTTTGGCAGAGGAGAGAGTCAAGGAAATGTAAATTTAAAAGAATTGCACTTCTTTTATTGTGCCATGGAGGAAAAAGTGTTTAATGTTGGTTATTGGTTTGCTAGAAGATGTGAGGAAGTGATTAGACAACGGAGTGGAAAAATTGTAATTAGGGGGATGATCACAAAAATTGCACATTATCTAAATATTAGATTTGATCACCTTGTCCCCATACTTGGTAAAATTACAATTGATATGATCATTGTTTTAGCCATGCGGATAGCAAAAAAAAGAGGGGACCAATATGAGATTCTAGGGCCACCGGACGCAGATATAAACATTGACATAGATGAGTTGTTTGGAGAAGGGGGAGAGTTTGATGAACCTGAAGATCAACCACCACCTCCACCTTTTGAGGCTGGTCCATCCGCACCACCACCATCTGAAGCGGGACCATCTGCTCCACCACCAAACACATTTGAATATATTTCTAACAGACTTGAATCTTTTGAAAATGAGATGAATCGCAGGAATGAAGTCTGGGAGCAACATTTTGATAGCATGGAGCAACGGTTCGGAGGAGTTGAGCACGAGGTACGTACCATTTCTACTCAGATGACGGGCTTTAGTGAACAGTTTACCACTTTCTTTGCTCAATTTGGATTGCACTACCCGCCTCCACAGCAACCACCTTCACCTGGTGATGACCCTGATATAGGCACCCACTGAGATAGTGTGATTAAAGTTTAGGGGAGTTTTTTGAATTATTGTTTAATCTTATGCACAATTTGGTTATTTTTTATATATTTTGTTTAATTTAGTTACTTTTATATTTTGTTTAATTATTGAATTTTATATTTTTTGTTTTTATGGTACTTTTCTGTTTTATTTCAATTTTAAACTTTGCTTTTGGTTACTTATGGTTTAATTTTTGTTTAGTATTTTTATTTCTTTATATGTTCTTTTATATGTTAAAATTTGATTCAGTTAATTTTTATTTCTTAAAGTTAAAATTCGATGGAATAATAATACCTTATGAATTTTAATATTCCAAATGAGCTCTTCAATGAAATTAAAAATGGTTCGTTATTGAATTTTAGATTGAGTTTATATTTTTTTTACCTATGCCTAGAACATGTTTAAAAGAGCTTTTGAGGCAAAAAAGAATCAAGCTAGATAAAAGGGAAAAATGATTTAGGCATTGTTTGAGAAGCCAAATCCTTATATCCACCATATTTGAACATTGCCTCTAGTTTTCCCTTTTGAGCCTAAATCAATATTTTAGCTTGAGAATTTCTTGACAAGCAACAAAAACCACCCTTTTCAAGGTTAACTATCTTTTGAAAAATTACTATAAGGATACAAGTTAAAAATAAGAAGCTCCTAAAGTTTAAAGTTTGGGGGAGTTTTACATATATAAAAACAAAAATGATATATAAATATGATAAAATAAATTTTTACTCCCTCAAAAGAAAGAAAGGAGCAAAGCATTCAAAATTCCTCTACAAATATTAAAAAAAAAATGGAAGATACTTAACCTATTTTTTTTATCTAAACCTTATTTTAGCCTATACCTTTTAGACCTCATTACAAGCCTATTAAAGACCTTTTGATTTCCCTTAATCTAGTGTGGTCTATTAGTGGAGAAGGCTCGATTAAGCATGCATATGAGACTAGGATATATATATATATATATAATTTGCTTATCTAAAATTTAATGATTGATTGCAATTAATTAAGTTATTGAGTAAAGGAGGAAAAGAATGAAGTAAGGTAAAATTATGAAGCTAATTGCAACTTAAGGTTTTAAAACTTGGATTGTTTAAAATTTTGCATATAAACTAACATATAGAGAAATATATAACTCTAAATTGCTTGAGGACAAGCAATAATTCAAGTTTGGGGGAATTTGATAGAGTGAAAATATAGTTATTGTTTTATGCAATTTTAACTCTGATTTTTTAAATATTCTCCAATTGAATTTGATGAGTTTGATTATTTGAGTTAGAATTACACTTTGTGAGCATGGAAGATAAGGCTAAAGGTTTTTTGGTGATTAGTAAGGCAAAATTCAAGAAAAACAAGCAAAAATGAAGGCAAAACATAGGCCACGACCGTGGCCTCCCAAAGGCCACGACTGTAATATCCCAAAATATACCCTAGAAGTTTGGTATATAATTGTTGTTTTATTTGGATTAAGTGTATTTGTGTTTAATTGGAAAGAGATATGTTGTAAGAGTAGAGTGCATATGTTATTTATATTGTGATATACACAACATATACCATTCTAAGGGTGAAGGGTATAAAGGAAATTAATTTGAAATTGAGTTAGTGGAATAAGATGAGTGGATGGAGATATTTTGAATATTATATTGTTTATTTGTGTGGAGGAGATTGTTTTGAGGAAAGAGAAGTTGACTTTGCTTTTGTACTTCTTTTCCTTTTCTTCTTTCCTTCTCCTTCCTTCGTGGCTTTCATTCCATGTTCTTCTCTTTTCTTTGTCTTGGACGGCAGCAGCAAGAGAACAAGAGAGAGGGAGAGATTTGACCTTACAAGATCAAGATTAAAGAAGTTTACAAGAGATTTAGTTGGAATCTAAGAGTTCTTCATCCTTGGTAAGTTCTCTCTTGATTTCTTGTGTTGTTTTTGAAGTTTTGTGGGTTTGTGAGTTGAAGTTGTGTTTGAGAATGTGTTTGGGTTGATTATGTTGTGTTTAAGAGTATTTGGTTTATGTGGTTTTGGATTTTGGGGTTGGATTGAAGAAAAGAGTAAGTTGGTTGGGATAGATTGAGTTGAGGTTGTGTTTAGAGTTTTGATGATGTTGTGATTTGTGTTTGATGTGTGTTTTAGCTTGTTGTGGTGTTGTTGTAAGTTTGAGATGGTTTTTGGGTATGTTTTGTGAAGTTTGTTTGAAGTGGATGTTGATGGATAGAAGTGTTTTGTTGGTAGTGGTGTTGTCTTGGCCGGAATCTGGGTTTTTGGCCTGACACGCCCAGGAGCACGTCCAGGTCCTTAGGCATGTCAATTGTTCTGAGTGGCAGTAGGTGTGACACGGCCATTAACACGCCCGTGTTGTTGAGCGTGTCATAGCTACTGTGAGTTTTGAGAATTTACACGGCCATGAGCACAATCATGATGTTGGACGTGTCGTTATTTCTGAGAGACAGAATGTATTACATGCCCAGTGACACGCCCGTGGTTCTGAGCGTGTAAATGTTTCTGTGTTGTGGAGTTAGGGCACGGTCAGGGACACGCCCGTGTGTGTGAGCGTGTCAAGTCTAGAGTTTGCCCTAATTGATTCTTAACCTTATGATCTCATGAGAGTTTCCTCATTCTTTTGGAATAGGTTGTGAAGAAGGTGATTTTCCCTAACTCAAGTGGTGATAGATTCTTGAAAGGTAAGTGTTTAGAGTTGTGTGGGTCATTTGGAAATAGTTCAAAATACATTATTGCATACACTCATATGATATTGAGAATTGAGACATAATTGATTATATGTGAATGTCGTGATGAGCATGTAAAATATGTGTTGATGTCATTAATTATATCCATGTGAATAATGAATTGATTAATGTGATGATGAAAGATATGAAGCCATGATTGTTGGCTATGATATTGAAAATGAGATAATTAAGGCATGGTTGCCTAGTTGATTATGGATCATGAAACGAGAAATGAATTGAGAAAGAAATTGATAAAGAGATAAACGAAATCATTGTGTATCTGATATGTCTATTCAATTTCCAGAGTTCTGAGTTTGGCGACATGCCTATGAATAACTGGATAGGTGAAATGACCGGGTCGTAAGCCGAATCCAGATGATAAATGTGAAATGTGATGTTTTTGGGGTGAAATGACCGGGTCGTAAACCTCAAAAACATATTATTGGAAGTAGATTGAGTGAAATGACTGGGTCGTAAACTCAAATCTAGTTGATTATCCATGGATATATATATATATTGCCTACGGGGCTAGACACAAGGTGTCAATATGGACCAAAGCAATAACTCTGAACTTTGAATAACATATTAGTGTGTTTTGGGCCCGTGTCTGTCTTAGTTGTAATATGTGATTTATGAATGAAGAAACAATTGAATAATAAGATATAATATATAATTATAAAATGTGATATGATTATGTATGGTTTATGAAATGTATTATGGTGACATGTGCATCGCATTAAAGCATCATGGTTGTACAATTTACACTATTGAGCTGTTAGCTCAGTGCGATTGTGGTTCATCGCGCAGGTAACAGAGTTGAACCCGAGAGTTCTTCGAGACCGAGTGAGTCTAGACATTGAAGAGTTGACTTTTGGACTTAAAGATCAGAGAAGAGCTACCAGTCGTGTATATATTTTATATTTGTATATTCTAATTTTGATGTATAAGTATTTGTAAACATTTTTTTCTATTTCCCGCTGCGTTTTAAATGAACTTTCTATTTATTTGGTTTTATAAACTCTTTCAAAAGTTTTTAATTATTTACATTATATAAGAGTGATAACATGAGTGATTTGTAAAATGTGGCATTTCTATATTCAGTATACGTATATTACGATCGTATTAGCATGTTGTGTACGTATACGGGGTATAGGAGTGTTACAATTGTTTTGGTATTAGAGCTTAGGTTTGAGATTCTCAACCTAGGTATATTGTAAGGAAAAAGGATATTTTGCTTTTAAAAGTTGGTTTTTGAATAAGATATATACTTGATATTTGCAGTCTCTGATCTTTAATAAGGTGCATTCTGCTGTATTTGCAGATATAGGTTGTGATGGCTTCTCATTTACGTCAGTCAGTTGAGGGTAGTGTGGAGAGTGTAGGTCCAGATGAGGTTAGAGAGGGAGCTAGAGTGGTTAGTGCTGGAGAGATACCTGTTTCTATGCCAGGGAGACCAGCTGGTGAGGAGGTTCCGCCAGTTTGGTTTAGGCATATGATGGAATTGATGAGGCAAGCCCCAGTACAACAGCCACCACCACCACCCCAGCCTTTGGTATCAGTGAGACAGTATGACAAATTAAGGAAGTTTGGAGCAGAGGATTTTCTGGGTACTATTGATCCAGCTGTAGCTGAGCAGTGGCTAGATAAGATACAGAGGATATTTGTTCAGTTACAGGCCACTCCAGAAGAAAAATTTGACTATGCTAGATCATTGTTATAGAAAGATGCATATGACTGGTGGAAGACAATGCCCCATGCTATGGATGATCCACCTACCTTGTCCTATGCTGATTTTCTCAGGGATTTTGAATTGAAGTATACTCCGAGGGAGTATAAAGATGTGAAGAAGATGGAGTTTTTGAGTTTGAAGCAAGACTACAGGACAGTAACCGAGTATGAAGTTGAGTTCATCCGGTTGAGCCATTATGCTGGGGGTATCATATCTGATGAGATTGATAGATGCAGGAGATTTGAGGAGGGATTGAGGCCCTCTTTCATGTGTCATGTGGCTGGTTCTCAATATCATGATTTTTCCTAGCTTGTTGCAGCAGCTAGAACTGTGGAGAGAGCTCAGGGTATTGCAGCAGTTGCTACAGAGGAAGAGACCAGGGTTAGGAGACCCCAGTTTGAGGCAGGGTCTTCATCTGTGAAGAGAGGCAGGGGAAGCTTTGTTCCCAGGATTAGTAGGAGTCAGAGGCCAGCTGGTAGGTCAGTTCAGTTTCAGAGGCAGAGATCGAGACCTACAGCTTCAGTGGCGAGTGCTCCGACCCCAGTAACTCAGAGATCTACTCCTCCGGTATGTGAGTATTGTGGTAAGACCCATTGGGGTGTTTGTTGGAGAATCAGAGGATCAGCTAGATGCTATAGATGCGGATCGCCGGATCATTTTGTTAGAGAGTGTCCTGAGTTGTAGGAGCAGAGGTCAGTAGATTCGGCAGTTTCTCGACCTGTTGTGAGGGGAGGTAGAGGAGGCAGAAGTTTCAGCAGAGGAGGTAGATCTGGGTTCAGTCCTAAAGGAGGTTCTACATCCAGGGAGAATAGACCAGAGGAGGCTGGATCTTCTCAGAGGATGTATGTGATGCAGAGGCAGCCAGATGCTTCAGCAGTCATAGCTGGTACTTTCTCTTTATTTGGTATTTCAGTACTTGCTTTGATTGATCCAGGATCTACTCATTCATATATAAGTGCATCCATTTTGCCTGTGTCTGAATTGCATGCTAAATCCCTGGGATTTGATGTGTTGGTGACAAATCCTTTAGGGCATAGTGTGATTGTTAGCAAGGTGCACCGAGATAGTGCAGTAGTGGTTCAGGGTGAGGAGTTTTTGGGTGATCTGATTGAAATGCCATTTAAAGAGTATGATTTGATACTGGGCATGGACTAGTTGTCTAGACATGGAGCGGTAGTAGACTGTCAATAGAAATGTGTTACTTTGAGAACCGATGATGGTAGAATTGTGATGGTATCTGGTGAGCAGAGACAGCTTGCATCCTTGTTTATTTCAGCTATTTCAGCTAAGAGGTTGATTAGAAAAGGGTGTGATGCTTATCTTACTCATGTTGTGGATACTAGAGTAGTGGGTTCTCGACTTGACGGTATACCCACAGTTGCAGATTTTCCAGATGTGTTTCCAGAGGAGTTGCCAGGGTTGCCTCCTGAGAGAGAGGTGGAGTTTGGTATTGAATTGTTGCCTGCTACCACTCCTATCTCTATTACTCCTTATAGAATGGCACCTGTTGAATTGAGAGAGTTGAAAGTGCAGTTGCAGGAGTTGTTGGATAAAGGGTTTGTTCGCCCTAGTGTTTCACCGTGGGGAGCTCCTGTATTGTTTGTGAAAAAGAAGGTACTATGAGATTATGCATCGATTATAGGCAATTGAACAAGGTGACTATCAAGAATAAATATCCTTTGCCTAGAATTGATGATCTCTTTGATCAATTGAAGGGAGCAGCAGTGTTTTCTAAGATTGATTTGAGATCAGGGTACCATCAGTTGAGAGTCAGAGATGAAGATGTTCCTAAGACAGCCTTTCGTACAAGGTATGGACATTATGAGTTTCTAGTTATGCCTTTTGGGTTGACGAATGCACCTGCAGCTTTCATGGATTTGATAAATAGGGTGTTTAGACCCTATCTGGATCAGTTTGTAGTGGTTTTCATCGATGATATTTTGGTGTATTCGCGCAATGAGGAGGAGCATGACAAGCATCTGTGGATTGTGTTGCAGATCTTGAGAGAGAAGCAATTGTATGCTAAGCTGTCGAAGTGTGAGTTCTGGCTTGATCATGTGACTTTTCTCGGTCATATAGTTTCAGCAGATGGCATTAGAGTTGATCCGAGTAAAGTTGAAGCTGTTATGAATTGGAGTCCACCAAAGTCTGTGACAGAAGTTACAAGTTTTCTGGATTTGGCAGGCTATTATCGGCGCTTTGTGAATGGATTTTCTTTGATAGCTACTCCACTTACCAGATTACTTCGCAAGGGAGTTAGATTTGTGTGGACAGATCAGTGTCAGGCTAGCTTTGAACAGTTGAGAGAGATGTTGACTCAAGCGCCTGTTCTTACTTTACCAGTAGAAGATAAACCATATGTGATTTTCAGTGATGCTTCACATAGTGGTTTGGGTTGTGTCTTGATGCAAGAAGGTAAAGTGATAGCTTATGCTTCTCGGCAGTTGAAGCCGCATGAGCTTAATTATCCGACCCATGATTTGGAGTTAGCAGCCATTGTGTTTGCATTGAAGATTTGGCGACACTATTTGTATGGGGAGAAATGTTTTATTTATACCGATCATAAAAGTTTGAAATATTTGGGAGTTCAGAGAGAGCTTAATCTTCGGCAGAGACGTTGGTTGGAGTTGATTAAAGACTACGACTGTTTGATTGATTATCATCCTGGTAAGGCAAATGTGGTTGCTGATGCCTTGAGTCGGAAGTCTTTAGCAGGCCTGATTGTTTATTCGCTCTCGTTGCTTGTTGAGTTGAGAGCATTGCATGCTAACTTTGTATCTTGTGATGATGGTGCATTGTTGGCACAATTACAGTTGAGGCCGGTATTGTTAGATCAGATTAAAGAAGCCCAGTTGGTTGATGAGAAAGTTCAGAAAATTTTTTCAGATTGCCAAAATAAAGAGAATCGAGATTTCCTGTTAAAAAGTGATGGGAGTCTTTGGTTTAAGAACAGATTGTGTGTACCTGATGATGCTAATTTGAGAAGGATTATTTTGGAAGAAGCACACCAGTCAGTTTTTGCTTTGCATCCGGGCAGTACTAAGATGTATCATGATTTGAGACAGCATTACTGGTGGTCAGGTATGAAGAGAGACATAGCGGAATTTGTATCCAAATGTCTCACATGTCAGAGGGTTAAAGCTGAGCATCAAGTTCCAATAGGGTTACTTCAACCGTTATCAGTGCCTGAATGGAAATGGAAAAGAGTTACAATGGATTTTGTGTCTGGATTTCCTTTGACTCAGAGGAAACATGATGCTATTTGGGTAATTGTTGATAGGTTGACAAAGATAGCTCATTTTCTTCCGGTTCGGATGGATTATTCTCTCGAGAGGTTGGATGAGCTGTATATCCATGAGATTGTGAAGTTGCATGGAGTCCCAATTTCTTTAGTGTCTGATCGAGATCCCCGGTTTACTTCAAGATTTTGGAAGAGTTTACATGGTGCTTTGGGTTCTCGATTACACTTTAGTACTGCTTTCCATCCGCAGTCAGATGGACAGTCAGAGAGAGTGATACAGATTATAGAGGATATGTTGAGAAGCTGTGTCATTGATTTCTCTGGTAGTTGGGACAGATTTTTGCCACTTGTGGAATTTGCTTACAATAACAGTCATCAGTCCAGCATTGGAATGGCACCATTTGAAGCATTGTATGGTGGACAGTGTAGGACACCTCTATGTTGGAATGAAGTTGGAGAAGGTAAGTTAATTGGTCCTGATTTGGTTAAAGAAACAGAAGATAAAGTGAAGATGATTTGGAATAGATTGAAAACAGCTTCAGATCGACAGAAGTCTTATTCAGATTTGAAGAGGAGAGACATAGAGTATAATGTGGGAGATAAAGTATTTTTGAAAGTGTCTCCTTGGAAAAAGATTCTATGATTTGGTCGAAAAGGAAAGCTGAGTCCGCGTTTTATTAGACCGTATGAAATTTTAGAAAGAATTGGGCCAGTTGCTTATCGGCTTGCTTTGCCACCTGATTTGGATAGAATCCATAATGTTTTCCATGTTTCTATGTTGAGGAGATACCGATCAGATCCATCTCATGTGTTGTCAGTTGAATCTATTGAGGTGAATCCGGATCTGACATTTGAAGAGGAACCAGTTGCTATCTTAGCACATGAAGTGAAAGAGTTAAGAAATAAGGAAGTGCCACTTGTGAAGGTTTTATGGAAGAATCATGCAAAAGAAGAAGCAACTTGGGAAAGTGAGCAAGCAATGCGAGATCAATATCCTCATTTGTTTCAAATTTAATATCAGGTAATTTCGAGGAATAAATTCTTTTTAGAGGGGGAGAATTGTAATATCCCAAAATATACCCTAGAAGTTTGGTATATAATTGTTGTTTTATTTGGATTAAGTGTATTTGTGTTTAATTGGAAAGAGATATGTTGTAAGAGTAGAGTGCATATGTTATTTATATTGTGATATACACAACATATACCATTCTAAGGGTGAAGGGTATAAAGGAAATTAATTTGAAATTGAGTTAGTGGAATAAGATGAGTGGATGGAGATATTTTGAATATTATATTGTTTATTTGTGTGGAGGAGATTGTTTTGAGGAAAGAGAAGTTGACTTTGCTTTTGTACTTCTTTTCCTTTTCTTCTTTCCTTCTCCTTCCTTCGTGGCTTTCATTCCATGTTCTTCTCTTTTCTTTGTCTTGGACGGCAGCAGCAAGAGAACAAGAGAGAGGGAGAGATTTGACCTTACAAGATCAAGATTAAAGAAGTTTACAAGAGATTTAGTTGGAATCTAAGAGTTCTTCATCCTTGGTAAGTTCTCTCTTGATTTCTTGTGTTGTTTTTGAAGTTTTGTGGGTTTGTGAGTTGAAGTTGTGTTTGAGAATGTGTTTGGGTTGATTATGTTGTGTTTAAGAGTATTTGGTTTATGTGGTTTTGGATTTTGGGGTTGGATTGAAGAAAAGAGTAAGTTGGTTGGGATAGATTGAGTTGAGGTTGTGTTTAGAGTTTTGATGATGTTGTGATTTGTGTTTGATGTGTGTTTTAGCTTGTTGTGGTGTTGTTGTAAGTTTGAGATGGTTTTTGGGTATGTTTTATGAAGTTTGTTTGAAGTGGATGTTGATGGATAGAAGTGTTTTGTTGGTAGTGGTGTTGTCTTGGCCGGAATCTGGGTTTTTAGCCTGACACGCCCAGGAGCACGTCCAGGTCCTTAGGCGTGTCAATTGTTCTGAGTGGCAGTAGGTGTGACACGGCCATTAACACGCCCGTGTTGTTGAGCGTGTCATAGCTACTGTGAGTTTTGAGAATTTACATGGCCATGAGCACGCTCATGATGTTAGACGTGTCATTATTTCTGAGAGACAGAATGTATTACACGCCCAGTGACACGCCCGTGGTTCTGAGTGTGTAAATGTTTCTGTGTTGTGGAGTTAGGGCACGGTCAGGGACACGCCCGTGTGTGTGAGCGTGTCAAGTCTAGAGTTTGTCCTAATTGATTCTTAACCTTATGATCTCATGAGAGTTTCCTCATTCTTTTGGAATAGGTTGTGAAGAAGGTGATTTACCCTAACTCAAGTGGTGATAGATTCTTGAAAGGCAAGTGTTTAGAGTTGTGTGGGTCATTTGGAAATAGTTCAAAATACATTATTGCATACACTCATATGATATTGAGAATTGAGACATAATTGATTATATGTGAATGTCGTGATGAGCATGTAAAATATGTGTTGATGTCATTAATTATATCCATGTGAATAATGAATTGATTAATGTGATGATGAAAGATATGAAGCCATGATTGTTGGCTATGATATTGAAAATGAGATAATTAAGGCATGGTTGCCTAGTTGATTATGGATCATGAAATGAGAAATGAATTGAGAAAGAAATTGATAAAGAGATAAACGAAATCATTGTGTATCTGATATGTCTATTCAATTTCCAGAGTTCTGAGTTTGGCGGCATGCCTATGAATAACTGGATAGGTGAAATGACCGGGTCGTAAGCCGAATCCAGTTGATAAATGTGAAATGTGATGTTTTTTGGGTGAAATGACCGGGTCGTAAACCTCAAAAACATATTATTGGAACTAGATTGAGTGAAATGACTGGGTCATAAACTCAAATCTAGTTGATTATCCATGGATATATATATATTGCCTACGGGGCTAGACACAAGGTGTCAATATGGACCAAAGCAGTAACTCTGAACTTTGAATAACATATTAGTGTGTTTTGGGCCCGTGTCTGCCTTAGTTGTAATATGTGATTTATGAATGAAGAAACAATTGAATAATAAGATATAATATATAATTATAAAATGTGATATGATTATGTATGGTTTATGAAATGTATTATGGTGACATGTGCATCGCATTAAAGCATCATGGTTGTACAATTTACACTACTGAGCTGTTAGCTCAGTGCGATTGTGGTTCATCGCGCAGGTAACAGAGTTGAACCCGAGAGTTCTTCGAGACCGAGTGAGTCTAGACATTGAAGAGTTGACTTTTGGACTTAAAGATCAGAGAAGAGCTGCCAGTCGTGTATATATTTAATATTTGTATATTCTGATTTTGATGTATAAGTATTTGTAAACATTTGTTCTATTTTCCGCTGCGTTTTAAATGAACTTTCTATTTATTTGGTTTTATAAACTCTTTCAAAAGTTTTTAATTGTTTACATTATATAAGAGTGATAACATGAGTGATTTGTAAAATGTGGCATTTCTATATTCAGTATACGTATATTACGATCGTATTAGCATGCTGTGTACGTATACGGGGTATAGGGGTGTTACAACGACCGTAGGATCCATTTCACCACTGTCTGAGCTAAGAACAAGAAGAAAATAAGTTTGGCAGCTTCATTTCAAAAGGCCATGACCTTGGCCCACCAGACCGACCTGGGCAGCTGAAAAGTTTGACGAAACAGGCAGAGTTCACACAGGCCATGACCGTGGCACTCCAAAAGCCACGACCGTGGCCCTTTTTTGATGATTTGTGAGCTGCAAATGTTGAAGATGAACTCACCAACCAAGTCTTGTTTAAACCTTTTTCAGTTTTTCTCCACTAAAGAAGTTTCCAAGCACTCTATATAAACACATTTCCTCCAAGGATTCAAGAGACCATGAATTAAGAGGATATGTAATAGATTAGATTAGATTCATCCAAATAAATTTAGTTTAGAAGTGTAAAATTCTGCTTCAAGGAGGAGCTCAAGATCCAAGTCAAGATCTTCTTCAAAGAAATAGAGTTTGATCTTTCTTGTTCTTTTTAAATTATGTTTTCATTTACCATTTTGAATATTTGTAATGTTTTTATTTCAATAATGAAGAACTAATCCTTTTTAGGGTTGGTCCCTTTAATTGAATTTATCATGGAGCTATAAATGTCTATTTGGTTAATTTAGTTATCCTTTGATTATTTTGTTGTCTTTAATCTTAATGCTTTGATTATTTGGCCAATGATTAATTGATTTGAGATGTTGTGTGATGGAGCGAGAGTGGAAGCATGACATTAGTCCAAGGAGATAACAATATTAAGTAAGTTTCTCACTTAGAGATAAGGTTAAACCCTTAAGAGGTTGATTCAAGATTCTCATAAAACTTAATGAATTGATTTAATTACTTATGATCACGAGAGTAGACGTAAGGATTAAAGTTGATATTAGTTCTAGTACTTGAGAGAGGCTTGAACTTAATTTAGGAGAATCCAACCATTAATCAAAAGGATGACTGAATAAAATCGATACCTCAGAAAATCCATGATAAATCAATAAAGGTGACCAAACTCTAAGTTTTAAATTATTATAAATTATTCTTGATTTATTGTCATCATAAAATTAAATTTGATTATCCAAATATTAATCAGTTTAATTATTTGGTACTTAGAATTAACCTCATCGTGGGAACGATACTCTACTCATCATTATATTACTTGTTAACGATCTGTGCACTTGCAGATAGTGAGGCTAAGGCCGCAACAATCGGCCTTCGATATGATGGTGTTCTGGTTCCTCTGACCAATGATATTTTAACATTTGAAGAAATTTAGGAATTAATTGTATGGAACCATCATATAAAGGGCCTTTTAAGATAAAAATTGAACCTATTCGTAGTTATTGGATGAACTACGAAGGACGGATTCACAGAGACACGGCCCAATAGTATGCTCGAGGATTTTTGTTATATTTACTTGGGTCGACCATCTTAGGCAGCACTGAATCCTCCATCCACTTGTCAGTGTTGAAGGCCCTTTCTTATTTCAAAATTGGTACCATCTTCTGGCTGGGGTGAAGCTGGTCTCGCCTGTCTTTACCATGGTCTTGATAAACTTTTCCGAAATAAGATGTCTTTTGTCGGCTTAATGGCAGTTGTCGAGGTACTCTTCTTCCACTCATGTCATTTCCACTATTTTCTTGCATGAAGTTGATTTTTATTGTTGTTGTAGGCATGAGCATATGAACACAACCTCTTGAGGGTACCCAGTATTTCCCGAGATAGGGTCGGGTATTCGAGACTAAATTTCTGGTTGTCTGATCGTGTGAACGTTCCCGACTCTGACCATGTGCATACTCACCGCTTTGTGTTGAGCCGCTTAACCTGGGACCAATTAAAATAATACTAGTATGCTTTAAATTTTATGTGAAAGTTTACTTACCTTATGTTATTTTGCAGGTGAATTTGGCCTGGTGGAACCCAGAAGAGCAGACAAACTGGTCTCCTTTCATGAGGTCTACACTATCTTTCCAACATTCTTGCCGAGTCATCGCCAGCCCAGTGTCTAGTGGCTGGTTTCTTGGAGAAAGAGTTTATGAGTGGTTCCTTGGTCCAGAGTAGTGGAGGATTCCGATGCCTTGCCTGGATACACTTTAAATATTATGTCGATGCCTTGCTGGGTGGCCGACTTGGTACGGTTATGGTATTGAAGGATTTCTCTATCTGTCGAGTGCATCTTATGCCTATTGTATCTCCTGTAGGTGTGCGGGAGATTCCCAAAGAAAATGAGGGTAGAGATGAAGAGGAACATCACGGAGATGCAGGAGAGTCTGTTCCACATATCGGGGCCAGTTCTTCTCAGGTAAAACTTTTACCATTTTCCCCTGCAACTGCTTCTTTCTTATCTTATTCTTTAATGATTATTGCAGGCTATTGGTTCATTTGATCATGAGGCTAGACCTTCTTTTACTGCCCCTTCATTTGCTCATTCTAGCCTGCCAGGTATGCCATCTTATCTGCAGGGCATTGATATGAATTACCTGGTGAGTTTCCTTATTTCATGGTAATTTATGCTATATGTATGCATGATTATGTATGCTCTTACCTTTTTCCTTTATGGCTCACAGCGGATGCTTGAAGAACAAAATAGGAAACTTCAAGAAGAGTTGGCTGCAAGTCATCAACAGGCTTCTCATTTTGAAAATTTGTATCATCAATCAAAACAACATTTTCGAGACTTCCTATTTCAGGGGATGAGGGATCCTGGCGCTTCTTCATCAAGAGGTCCCCAGACTGATGATCATGAGATCCTTTCGTCTACTTCTGATGAGGATCGTGACAGATCGGAACTTCAAGGTTATAGATATTTTGGTGCTCCTACTTTGGGTGATCCTGGGACGAGTAATTTGCCACCTCCTCCAATAGGCGACGACTATTTCAGGGCTTTATTTGATGACCCACCACCACCTCCTTAGTGATGTATATAAATATTGTATAAACATTGTACAATGTGTATAATAATAATGACAATAAGTAATTTCCATCTTCATTGTAACTCTTTTTTTATCTAGCCTTGCTTCCTTGTACAGGCTCAAACCCATGATTTTTTCTATGTGGTTTTTGTTGATGATTGTATATTTTCTAGCTCATCGAAGAAGCATGCATTTCTTCCTTTCTCAAGCAATGGACCTTCTATGCCCCCCTGATTCAATATCTTCTTTTGATTCTTTGCTTCACAGGACGTTTGAATGGTTTCATCGACTCATAGACCAAGATGATCATTGGAAGTGTTTTCATTGACTCCTTTCAGATACCCACTCAAGTTTTACTTTGGAATGATAGGATTCTTTGAGATATTGAGAACATGAACAATGGAGTCCCCAAATAGCAGAGATACATCCATTCAGCATGTCAGTTGGTAGCTTCTTCATAACCTTGCCAGCAATCATTTCCTTTGCCCAATGTAACCAAGAAACTTTTCTTAACTCGAAGGATTTGTATGACAAAAATATTTTTTTATTTTGAATTTTGATTTTGAAATCAAATGTTGGTTTTGTTAATCAATGGCAATGTACCTCAGGACTTGATTTTTCCAAATTAACATATCTATAACATGACAACCTTAGTTACCATACTTAACTCAAGAATTATTTCTATTTAAGCAAGAATTGTTGCACTTCAGATAGGCATATACACATAACTTTGCCAAAGTTAAATATTGTCTATCTCATATGCATGCTTATTCAAACTATCTCCACTAATAGACTCTACCTACCAAAGAGATCAACAGGTCCTTGATAGGCTTGAAATGGGGTTTATAAGGGACATGGGTTTAAGTGAAGGCCATTTTGAGATTGGAGCTGGTGTGACACAATGGACAAACCCTCACACTATAAATTTCTTGTTTGATCTTTAGGCAGCTGGGAGCAATCTTGCTAGACTCCAAATTCCTCCTATTTTCTTGGCATTAACTTGAATCTTGATTGGGATAGTCTTTGCCTTTACAAAACATTTGGTACCCAAATTCATTTCTTTTCTTCTTCTCCCTTTTCTTTCTTTTTCTTTTTCTTACTCTTCCCTTTCTTTGAGTATTTTATCACTTTGTCCTTCTTCCTTGTAGGACTATCAAGTACAGGACTTTCAAGATCCGAATGGTCTTTCTCCTTTTTCTTTGATTTTGATTGAATCTCTGGTTGGGTTGGACCAATTCAAGTCAATCTGTCCTTATAAACTAAATGGAAGCCATTTGCTGTCTTAGGTAAAAGAGAACTCAGTTGGATATATGAACCATTTTGGGCTTTTTTTTTCCTTTTTTTTTTCTCTTTTCTTCTTTTTTTTCCTTTTCTTTTGTCTTTTTTTTTTCTTTTTTCTTTGTTTGGTTCTAGCTCTAAAAGAGTTGTCTTGTTTGTACTAACTTAGGCTTCCAATAATGGATGAGTGGAGTAACATAAATCTTCTTCAACAGGGATAAATCATTTATTACTATGATGTGCTCTTGATATATTGGATATATTAAGTGAACTTCAACTACCCTTATGGTCTTGAAAACTTCAACTACCCTTATGGTCTTGAAAACATCGACTACCCTTATGGTCTTGAGAACTTCAACTATCTTCATGATCTTGACTAATCATTGCTTTCTTTGATCCTCTTGCCTCTTCATCTTAGTGATGATAAGACTTGTCAAAAGCATTACAACAGCTCAAGGTAGGTTGTTGGGGTTATATTCCAATTAAAAGAATGCTAATATTTTATGAAGGCTCAAAGGGACAACTAGGGATTGATATTTAATAGGGTGGATGCTAGTTGTTGGCTCGTCAAACAATGCCTAGATCATTTCTCTCTTAAATAAGCAGATTTCAATTTTGCCTCAAAAGTTTGCATAAGCATGTTCTAAGACTAACTAGGACCTAGACAAAGGTAATTATGCAGGAGCCCTCTCTAAGTAAGCATACACAACTCAATGCTATAGAGCAATTCCCTCACCTAGTAAAGTCATTTGAATCATGATGCATAAATATATTGTAACGCCTCTATACCCTGTATACGTACCAAGCATGCTTAAACGATCGTAATATACGTATACTGAATATAGAAAATGCCACGGTTTAAAAAAAACGCAACAAATATCTTTGTAAACAAGTGAAACCAATCTCGAACAAATAAAAGAAATCCAAAAGGCACTATATATAAAATGTTTAATAATTCACAGCGGAAGGTATTACAAATATGTTATAAATAAAAGTTTATAAAACATAGAATATATACATGATTGGCAGCTCTTCTCTGAAATTTAAGTCCCAAAATGAACACTTCAATATCTACTCTCACTCGGTCTTGAAGAACTTTCGGGTTCAACTCTATCACCTGCGCGATCAACACTATCGCGCTAAGCCAACGGCTTAGTAGTACAAAACATACTAACATTATGCTTGTATGCTATGCAATGTCACACATTCCATTAATATCAACATCATAAGTGAAGAGCTAACATCAAACCTTTGCCTTTCACAAATCATAATCATATAAGCATATCACATCTCAAAGTTCTTTCATGAATTTCATTATTCAATTATTTTACCATCAATGAATCACATATAAACAAAGACAAGCATGGGCCCAAAACACACTAATATGCCATTCAATTTTTAGAGTTAATGCTTTGGTTTTATCACATTTATCATTATCACATATACCCAACTAGGCTTCAAGGATTAGGTTCAACCAAGCTTCAAGGGGAACAAAGCATGCTAAGTCTCAACCCAACTTGGCTTCAAGAACCAAACCCAACATCGCTTCAAGGGTTGTAACATCTCAATTAGGCTTCAAGGACTAGACTCAACCAAGCTTCAAGGGGAGTAACACATGTTAAACTTCAACCCAACTTGGCTTCAAGGATCAAGCCCAACCTAACTTCAAGAGATTGTTACTATCATTAGGCATGCCACCAACAACAAACTCTGAAAATGGAATAACACATTAGCCACACAACTCATTTATTAATTTGTTATCAATTTCATTCTCAAATGAACCAACATAGCCAATCACAATGGCTCTACATTTTATTTGAATTAACATAGCCAATCACAATAGCTTTATATTCCATTTCATCTCAATTCACATCATAGCATTTCAATCTTTCATATACACAATCATTTGCATCATCATGTGATTCACACTATTCATATATATATATCATCATGGATATAAACATAACAACACACATTCCTCATATAAATTAAAAATGTAGTAATGCCACATTTGTACTTACATACAATCATATAGGTTTTGTACTTACCTCAAAAACAAATCACACCACTCTTAACACTTCCTTGTTCAAGATCCTTCTACCTCTTAGATCAATGATCAATCACTATCTTCAAGACCTAAATCAAAAGTAATAGCATATACTTGCTTAGGGATACACAAGAGATAATCCAATTAGGAATTAATTAGGGCAAACCCTAACCCTGACACGCTCACCCACACGGGCGTGTCCATGACCGTGCCCTAACTCCACAACACAGAAGCATTTACATGCTCAACAACATGGGCGTGTTCCTGGGCGTGTAAATTCTCAAATCTTACAGTAGCTATGACACGCTCAATAACACGGGCGTGTTACTGGTCGTGTCAAACCTACTGCCTCCAACACAATTGACACGCCTATAAACCCTAGACGTGCTCATGGGTGTGTCCGGCCACAAATCAAGATTCCTGCCAAAACAACCAAACACTCAACAAAATACTTTTATCCATCAACATCCACTTCACACCATCTTAACAAAACATACTCAAAACTCATCTAAAACTTGCAACACACCAAAACAAGCCAAAACACACATCAAACACAAAACACAAAATCATCTCAAAACCCTCACCACATATACAACATCATCTCTTCCAACCACTTACTCTTTTCTTCAATCCATACTCAAAATCCATCATCAAATCACTCAAACAATTCTCACATCTCAAAATCAACCAACACACTCTTAAAAATCTATCAAACTCAAATATCATTTCAAATAAGCACAAAGATCACAAGAGAACTTACCAAAGTTATAAGACTTCTTGTATCATTCACTAGATCACTTCAATCTTCCTTCAATTTGAGGTAAACACCTCAAGATCTTCACTTTGTCTTTTGCTTTCCTTTGTCCATGGAAGAGCCGGCCAAGATGAAGGAAAAAGAAGAAGAAAACACAAAGAACAATCAAGAAGCCCAAAGTCAACTCATCTTTAAATCTCTACCAAGTATTTCAATTAAAGCAATTACCAAAACACCCTTTAACCACATATTTTGATTTCCTTACAACCACTTGTCCTTTTAAGTCATTTCACAAATCTCAACTAAAAATATCTTCTTCCCTTGACCACATATTTGACCAACTTATATGTTATATATATAATCATATAAACAACATATACATTTCTCTCTACACAATACTTCCCATTCAAACAACACATATACATTCTCTTTCAATTTTATTTCTTATCAACATAACATATACTTAATTCAAACAAACAACAATTATATCCAAACTTCTAGGGCATACATTGGGATCCTATCCAACTCAGGTGGCAAAGCAAGCCTATAAGCAACTGGCCCAAATCTTTCTAAAATTTCATATGGTCCAATGAAAAGAGGACTCAATTTCCCTTTCCGACCAAACCTCAAGATCTTTTTCCAAGGAGACACCTTCAAAAATACTTTATCTCCCACATTATATTCAATGTCTCTCCTTTTCAAATCTGAATAAGATTTCTGTCGGTCCGAAGCTGCTTTTAACCTATCTCGAATCACTTTCACTTTCTCTTCAGTCTCTTTAACCAAATCAGGACCAATTATCTTACCTTCACCAAGTTCATTCCAACATAGAGGTGTCCTACACCTTCTACCATACAATGCTTCAAATGGTGCCTTACCAATGCTAGATTGATGACTGTTATTGTATGCAAATTCCACAAGTGGTAAGAATCTATCCCAACCTCCAGAGAAATCAATGACACAACTTCTCAACATGTCCTCGATAATCTGTATCACTCTCTCTGACTGTCCATCTGTCTGTGGATGGAAAGCAGTACTGAAGTGTAATCGAGGACCCAAAGCACCATGTAAACTCTTCCTGTAACACCCCCACATTCAATACATGCACACTACAAACACCACAATGTAGTATACATGCACTAAACATAGGGATGCTACGGATTTTCTTAACATTCAAAACATTTTAAATGATACCATAATCTTTCAATTGTATACATTATAGAAAATAAGTGACTAGCTTGTAATATAAAACAAAAATAGATATATAGATACTTTTAATTAATACGCAGCGAAATTTATAAAATATTTACATATATGAAACATTTAAATCCATATTTACAAATATGCATATATTTACATTATAAATATTACTTTACAAAATATAAAGAAGTAGTACATGATTGGCAAATCTCTTCTGATCTTTAAGTTCCCAAAATCAACTCTTCAAGGTCTACACTCACTCGGTCTTGATGAACTCTCGGGTTCAACTCTATTACCTGCGCGATCAAACACTATCGCGCTAAGCCAATGGCTTAGTAAGACAAAATGTGCTAGTGTTATGCTTCAGTGCAATGCAATGCCAATTCTCAATCCATATTATACAAGTAACATCATATATGCAAGGCTAACAACATACCTTTACATTTCATATGCCTCATTAGTTATTCATTTAACCATTCATGAACAACATTAAACAAATCATGACTCACATTAAACAAAGACAAGCATTGGGCCCAAGACACACTAATATGCCATTCAATTTTCAGAGTTAATGTTTTGGTTTTGTTATCACATTTATCAATATCATATACCCAACTAGGCTTCAAGGATTAGGTTCAACCAAGCTTCAAGGGGAGCAAAGCATGCTAAGCATCAACCCAACTTGGCTTCAAGAACCAACCCAACCTAGCTTCAAGGGTGGTAACATCTCAATTAGGCTTCAAGGATTCAATCCAACCTAACTTCAAGAGATTGTTACACTTATTAGGCATGCCACCAACAACCCACTCTGAAAATGGAATAACACATTAGCCACACAATCCATTTATTATTTAGTTATCATTTGCATTCTCAATTCTCATCAACATTTAGGCAAACATGCCTTCTTTCTTTCAATATCATCATCATAGCCAATCACAATGACTTTGCATCACATTTCATTATACATTACTCATGGAACACATTATCATTCACAATGCATAACATAACATTATTCAATCTCAACAATGCAATTAGGGCAAAGAACAATTTATGTCATTCATAGCTTTAGGATCTTCCACATCCATTTGATTAGGGCATTCTTTGTTTGAAGTATGTTTAAAGTGTTTATGTTTAAGTTTAGGTACCAAAATACCTTTGAAGAATCCAAACAATGCAATTAGAACAAAGAAATAAATCCCTAACCAACAAATGTGAAGAACACGGGCAGCCCACTTGAGGGACACGACCAAACTTGTGGCCGTGTCTCTCAACACCACTTGACAGTAAGCAACAAGGCTTGGGGACACGGCCGTGTCACCCAAAAACCAATCCAACACACCCAAAATCTCTTGACTTGGCCGTGTCTCTCTTTCCCTTTGGCCGTGTCACCCAAGAACACAAACCCTAATATGCACAACTCTCCTCCAATTGCACTCAAACTCATCAAACACAATATTGCATGTTTCAAATGAATGGAAACAATGTTCTAAACACAAACCATCTCAAAACCCTAAAACCAACATCCTTCTCCATCTTCCAAAAATCAACATCCACCACTTCCAACAACAACATCTATTTAAACTCTTAACTTAACCAATTTAACACATGAAAACACATCTCAACCACCTCTTAAACACACCAAATCACAAAATCAACCAACCCTAATTCACTTCAAACACAACTTCAAAAAAAGTAAAGAAAACAAGAGAATACTTACTTGAAATGAAGAAATTCCACAAATCTCTAACCAAAACCCTTGATTCCTTCTTCAAATTGCTTCTAGCATCAAAAACACTTCTCTTGCTCTTTTCTTTCTTGAATGGCCGGCACCCACAAAAAAAAAAGAAGAAAATCCACATAAGTCAACATCTTTTCTTCTTTAAATCTCCACCAAGAGATTTCTAAAGGTAAATTACCTCAATGCCCTTAACCATTTGTTCTAGCTCTCTTTTAACTTATAAGCCCATTATAGTAATTTCACATGCCACATAAAAATATCCTCTTGCTTTGACCAACCCTTTTGACTTAGGTATATGTTAATTATATCATCATATAAACAACATATAAACTTGTCTCTAAACTCTATTTTCTTTCCCAAACACATATACATAAACATTCTCTTCTCAATTCCTTTTCTTATCACCTAATATATACATCAAATCACATTTTAAATCAACAACAACAACAACAACAACAACAAAATCAAAACTTCTAGGGCATACATGAGGATATTACAATTCTCCCCCTCTAAAAAGAAATTTCGTCCTCGAAATTACCTGATATCAAGGCTGAAACAACTGAGGATATTGCTCTCGCATCGATTGTTCACTTTCCCAAGTTGCTTCTTCCTTTGCATGGTTCTTCCATAGAACCTTCACCAATGGCACTCTCTTGTTCCTTAATTCTTTCACTTCACGTGCCAAAATAGCAACTGGTTCTTCCTCAAATGTTAAATCTGAGCTCACTTCGATAGACTCAATTGGCAACACATGAGATGGATCCGATCTGTATCTTCTCAACATAGAAACATGAAATACATTATGAATACGATCCAACTCAGGCGGCAAAGCGAGTCGATAAGCAACCGGCCCAATCCTTTCTAGAACTTCATACGGTCCAATGAAACGAGGACTTAATTTCCCTTTTCGACCGAACCTCAAGATCTTCTTCCAAGGAGACACTTTCAAAAATACCTTATCTCCAATATCAAACTCTATGTCTCTCCTTTTTAGATCTGCATAAGACTTCTGTCGGTCTGAAGCTGCTTTTAACCTGCTCCGAATCAACTTCACTTTCTCTTCAGTTTCTTTAACCAAATCAGGCCCAATTAACTTACTTTCCCCAAGTTCATTCCAACACAGCGGTGTCCTACACCGTCTACCATACAGTGCTTCGAATGGTGCCATACCAATGCTGGATTGGTGACTGTTGTTATAAGCAAACTCCACAAGTGGTAGAAATCTGTCCCAACTTCCAGAGAAATCAATGACACAGCTTCTCAACATATCTTCAATAATCTGAATCACCCTCTCTGACTGTCCATCCGTCTGTGGATGAAAAGCAGTACTAAAATGCAGTCGAGAACCCAAAGCACTATGCAAACTCTTCCAAAATCTTGAAGTAAACCTGGGATCTCGATCGGACACTAAAGAAGTTGGAACCCCATGCAACTTCACAATCTCATGAATATACAGCTCAGCCAACCTCTCCAAAGAGTAATCCATCCGAACTGGAAGGAAATGAGCTGTCTTAGTCAATCTATCCACAATCACCCAAATGGCATCATGCTTCCTTTGTGTCAATGGCAAACCAGACACAAAATCCATTGTCACTTTTTCCCACTTCCATTCTGGTACTGATAATGGTTGAAGCAATCCAGTTGGAACTTGATGCTCTGCTTTAACCTTCTGACAGGTGAGACATTTCGACACAAAATCTGCAATATCTCTCTTCAAACCAATCCACCAGTAATGCTGTCTCAAATCATGATACATCTTTGTATTACCCGGATGCATAGCAAACACTGACTGATGTGCTTCTTCTAAAATGACTCTTTTCAAATCAGCATCATCGGGTACACACAATCGGTTCTTAAACCAGAGACTCCCATCACCTTTCACAACAAAATCTCTAGTCTTCCCATTCTTGCAATCTGAAATAATCTTTTGAATCTTCATATCAGTCAACTGAGCCTCTTTGATCTGATCCAATAAAATTGGTTTCAAATGCAATTGTGTCAACAATGCACCATCAACACAAGGTACAAAACTGGCATGCAAAGCTCTCAACTCAACAAGCAACGAGAGCAAGTAAACAGTTAAACCAGCTAAAGACTTCTGACTCAAGGCATCAGCAACAACATTTGCTTTACTTGGATGATAATCAATCAAACAGTCGTAGTCTTTAATCAATTCCAACCATCTCCTCTGTCGAAGATTGAGCTCTTTTTGAACACCCAAATATTTCAAACTTTTGTGATCAGTGTAGATAAAACATTTCTCCCCAAACAGATAGTGTCGCCAAATCTTCAATGCAAACACAATGGCTGCTAGCTCCAAATCATGGGTCGGATAGTTAAGCTCATGCGGTTTCAACTGTCGAGATGCATAAGCTATAACTTTACCTTCCTGTATCAGCACACACCCCAAACCACTATGTGAAGCATCACTGTAGATCACATATGGTTTGCCTTCTACAGGTAAAGTAAGAACAGGTGCTTGAGTCAACATTTCTCTCAACTGCTCAAAGCTAGTCTGACACTGATCTGTCCACACAAATCTAACTCCCTTACGAAGTAATCTGGTGAGTGGAGTAGCTATCAAAGAAAACCCTTTCACAAACCGTCGATAATAGCCTGCCAAACCCAGAAAACTTCTAACTTCAGTCACTGACTTGGGTGGACTCCAATTCAATATAGCTTCAACTTTGCTCGGATCAACTCTAATGCCTTCTGCTGAAACAATATGTCCGAGAAAAGCGACTTGATCCAACCAGAACTCACACTTCGACAATTTGGCAAACAACTGCTTCTCTCTCAAAATCTGCAACACAATCCGCAGATGCATATCATGTTCCTCTTCATTCCGCGAATACACCAGAATGTCATCGATGAAGATCACTACAAACTAATCCAGATAGGGCCTGAACACCCTATTCATCAAATCCATAAAAGCTACAGGTGCATTCGTTAGACCAAAAGGCATAACTGGAAATTCATAATGCCCATACCTGGTCCGAAATGCGGTCTTGGAAATGTCTTCAGCTTTAACTCTCAATTGATGGTACCCAGATCTCAAATCAATTTTAGAAAATACAGTTGCACCCTTCAATTGATCAAAGAGATCATCGATTCTAGGCAAAGGATATTTATTTTTAATAGTCACCTTGTTCAATTGCCTATAATCGATACACAACCTCATAGTACCATCTTTCTTTTTCACAAATAGCACAGGAGCTCCCCAAGGAGAAACACTGGGGCGAATAAATCCTTTGTCCAACAACTCCTGTAATTGCACTTTCAATTCCCTCAATTCTGCTGGTGCCATTCTATAAGGAGTAATAGAGATAGGAGTGGTACGAGGCAACAATTCAATACCGAACTCCACCTCTCTCTCAGGAGGTAATCCTGGCAACTCCTCTGGAAACACATCTGGGAACTCTGCAACTGTGGGTATATCATCAATAGGAGAACCCCTTACTCTAGCATCTACCACATGAGCAAGATAGGCTTAACATCCCTTTCTAATCAACCTCCTGGCTGCAACAGCTGAAACAAATAAGGAGGCTAGCTGTTCCTGCTCATTAGATACTATCACCTCTCTACCATCAACAGTTCTCAAAGAAACAATTTTCCTTTTACAGTCTACCACAGCTCCATGTCTAGATAGCCAGTCCATACCTAGAATCACATCATATTCCTTAAATGGCATCTCAATCAAGTCTCCAAGGAACTCCTCACCTTGCACCCTCACTGCACTATCTCGGTGCACCTTACTCACAATCACACTATGCCCTAACGGATTTGTCACCAACACATCAAATCCTAGGGACTCAGCATGCATATCAGACACAGGTAAAACAGATGCACTAATATAAGAATGTGTGGAACCCGGATCAATCAAAGCAAGTACTGAAGTATCAAATAAAGAAAAAGTACCAGCTATGACTGCCGATGCATCTGGCTGCCTCTGCATAACATACATCCTCTGGGAAGATCCAACCTCCTCTGGCCTACTCTCCCTGGATGTAGCACCTCCTCTAGCACTGAACCCAGATTTGCCTCCCCGACTGCTACCTCTGCCTGCTCGACCTCCCCTCACACTAGGTCGAGAAGCTGCAGTATCAACTGACATCTGTTCTTGCCTCTCAGGACAATCTCTAACAAAGTGATCTGGTGATCCACATCTGAAACAAACCCCTGCTACACCAGTCTTCCAGCAAGGACCACCATGTGGCCTACCACAATGGATACAGATGGGTAGGGTGGATCTCTGAATCATAGGGGTCGGAGCACTTGCCACTGAAGCTGCAGGTCTAAATCTCTGCCTCTGTAACTGCACTGACCTACCAGCTGACCTCTGACTCCTACTAACTCTAGGAACAAAGCTTCCTTTACCTCTCTTAACAGAAGAAGACCCTGCCTCAAACTGGGGCCTCCTAACCCTAACCTCTTCCTCTGAAGCAGCTGCAATAACTTGAGCTCGCTCTACACTTCGAGCTGCTGCCACTAGCTGGGAGAAATCGTGATATCTAGATCCAGCCACTAAGCACATGATAGAGGGCCTCAATCCCTCCTCAAATCTCCTGCATCTATCTATCTCATCAGCTATAATGCCCCCAGCATAATGGCTCAATCTAACAAACTCAACCTCATATTCAGTTACAGTCTTGCTATCTTACTTCAAGCTTAAGAACTCCATCTTCTTCATGTCTTTGTACTCCCTAGGAGTATACTTCAACTCAAATTCTCTCAGAAAATCCGCATATGACAAGGTTGGTGGATCATCCATAGAATGGGGCACTGTCCTCCACCAGTCGTATGCATCCTTCTGTAGCAAAGATCTTGCATAATCAAACTTTTCCTCCGAGGTGGCTTGCAACTGAATAAAGATCCTCTGTACTTTGTCAAGCCACTGTTCTGCTACAGCTGGATCAGTAGTACCAAGGAAATCCTCCGCTCCATACTTCCTTAGCTTGTCATAGTGCCTCACTGGTACCACAGGCTGAGGGGGTGGTGGCACTGGTTACACTGGTGCTTGCCTCAAAGCTTCTACCACATGCCTAACCCAAGCTGGCAGAACCTCCTCCCCAGCTGGTCTCCCCGACACTGAAGCAGGTGCCTCCCCAGCACTAACAACCCTAACTCCATCATCAGGGACAATACTCTAAGCACTACCCTCAACTGACTGGCGTGAGTGAGAATCCATCACAACCTAACACTGCAAACACAGTAGAATACTTCTTATTAAAGATCAGAGATTGCCAATCCCAAACATATATGTTATTCAAAAACCACTTTTTAAAATCAAAATAGTCTTTTTCTTACATTTTACCTAGGTTGAGAATCTCAAACCTAGGCTTTGATACCAAAACAATTGTAACACCCCCACATTCAATACATGCACACTACAAACACCACAATGTAGTATACATGCACTAAACATAGGGATGCTAAGGATTTTCTTAACATTCAAAACATTTTAAACGATACCATAATCTTTCAATTGTATACATTATAGAAAATAAGTGACTAGCTTGTAATATAAAACAAAAATAGATATATAGATACATTTAATTAATACGCAGCGGAATTTATAAAATATTTACATATATGAAACATTTAAATCCATATTTACAAATATGCATATATTTACATTATAAATATTACTTTACAAAATATAAAGAAGTAGTACATGATTGGCAAATCTCTTCTGATCTTTAAGTTCCAAAAATCAACTCTTCAAGGTCTACACTCACTCGGTCTCGATGAACTCTCGGGTTCAACTCTATTACCTGCGCGATCAAACACTATCGCGCTAAGCCAACGGCTTAGTAAGACAAAATGTGCTAGTGTTATGCTTCAGTGCAATGCAATGCCAATTCTCAATCCATATTATACAAGTAACATCAGATATGCAAGGCTAACAACATACCTTTACATTTCATATGCCTCATTAGTTATTCATTTAACCATTCATGAACAACATTAAACAAATCATGACTCACATTAAACAAAGACAAGCATTGGGCCCAAGACACACTAATATGCCATTCAATTTTCAGAGTTAATGTTTTGGTTTTGTTATCACATTTATCAATATCATATACCCAACTAGGCTTCAAGGATTAGGTTCAACCAAGCTTCAAGGGGAGCAAAGCATGCTAAGCATCAACCCAACTTGGCTTCAAGAACCAACCCAACCTAGCTTCAAGGGTGGTAACATCTCAATTAGGCTTCAAGGATTCAATCCAACCTAACTTCAAGAGATTGTTACACTTATTAGGCATGCCACCAACAACCCACTCTGAAAATGGAATAACACATTAGCCACACAATCCATTTATTATTTAGTTATCATTTGCATTCTCAATTCTCATCAACATTTAGGCAAACATGCCTTCTTTCTTTCAATATCATCATCATAGCCAATCACAATGACTTTGCATCACATTTCATTATACATTACTCATGGAACACATTATCATTCACAATGCATAACATAACATTATTCAATCTCAACAATGCAATTAGGGCAAAGAACAATTTATGTCATTCATAGCTTTAGGATCTTCCACATCCATTTGATTAGGGCATTCTTTGTTTGAAGTATGTTTAAAGTGTTTATGTTTAAGTTTAGGTACCAAAATACCTTTGAAGAATCCAAACAATGCAATTAGAACAAAGAAATAAATCCCTAACCAACAAATGTGAAGAACACGGGCAGCCCACTTGAGGGACACGGCCAAACTTGTGGCCGTGTCTCTCAACACCACTTGACAGTAAGCAACACGGCTTGGGGACACGGCCGTGTCACCCAAAAACCAATCCAACACGCCCAAAATCTCTTGACTTGGCCGTGTCTCTCTTTCCCTTTGGCCGTGTCACCCAAGAACACAAACCCTAATATGCACAACTCTCCTCCAATTGCACTCAAACTCATCAAACACAATATTGCATGTTTCAAATGAATGGAAACAATGTTCTAAACACAAATTCATCACAAAAATCATTTCACAAAACATTCCTAATACATCTAAACACAAACCATCTCAAAACCCTAAAACCAACATCCTTCTCCATCTTCCAAAAATCAACATCCACCACTTCCAACAACAACATCTATTTAAACTCTTAACTTAACCAATTTAACACATGAAAACACATCTCAACCACCTCTTAAACACACCAAATCACAAAATCAACCAACCCTAATTCACTTCAAACACAACTTCAAAAAAAGTAAAGAAAACAAGAGAATACTTACTTGAAATGAAGAAATTCCACAAATCTCTAACCAAAACCCTTGATTCCTTCTTCAAATTGCTTCTAGCATCAAAAACACTTCTCTTGCTCTTTTCTTTCTTGAATGGCCGGCACCCACAAAAAAAAAGAAGAAAATCCACACAAGTCAACATCTTTTCTTCTTTAAATCTCCACCAAGAGATTTCTAAAGGTAAATTACCTCAATGCCCTTAACCATTTGTTCTAGCTCTCTTTTAACTTATAAGCCCATTATAGTAATTTCACATGCCACATAAAAATATCCTCTTGCTTTGACCAACCCTTTTGACTTAGGTATATGTTAATTATATCATCATACAAACAACATATAAACTTGTCTCTAAACTCTATTTTCTTTCCCAAACACATATACATAAACATTCTCTTCTCAATTCCTTTTCTTATCACCTAATATATACATCAAATCACATTTTAAATCAACAACAACAACAACAAAATCAAAACTTCTAGGGCATACATGAGGATATTACACTTCCAAAACCTGGAAGTAAACCGAGGATCTCGATCAGACACTATAGAAGTTGGAACACCATGCAACTTCACAATCTCATGGATATACAACTCAGCTAACCTTTCCAAAGAGTAATCCATCCGAACCGGAAGAAAATGAGCTGTCTTAGTCAAAATCCATGGTTACTCTATCCCACTTCCATTTAGGCACTGACAACGGTTGAAGCAACCCGGTTGGAACTTGATGCTCAGCTTTTACTTTCTGACATGTGAGACATTTGGATACAAAATCTGCAATGTCTCTCTTCATACCGGACCACCAATAAAACTGCCTCAAATCATGATACATCTTTGTATTGCCCGGATGCATAGCAAATACTGATTGATGAGCTTCCTCTAAAATGATCCTTCTCAAATTAACATCATCGGGTACACACAATCTGTTATTAAACCAAAGACTCCCATCACCTCTCACAATAAAATCTCGACTCTTTCCATTCTGACAATCTGAAACAATCTTTTGAATCTTCTCATCCACCAATTGAGCTTCTTTAATCTGCTCCAACAATACTGGTTTCAAATGCAACTGTGCCAACAATGCACCATCATCACAAGATACAAAACTAGCATGCAACGCTCTCAACTCAACAAGCAACGAGAGTGAATAAACAGTTAAACCTGCCAAAGACTTCCCACTCAAGGCATCAGCAACAACATTTGCTTTGCCAGGATGGTAATCAATCAAACAGTCATAGTCTTTAATCAACTCCAACCATCTCCTTTGTCGAAGATTAAGCTCTTTTTGGACACCCAAATATTTTAAACTTTTATGATCAGTGTAGATAAAACACTTCTCCCCATATAGATAATGTCGCCAAATCTTCAATGCAAACACAATGGCTGCCAACTCTAAATCATGGGTCGGATAATTTAGCTCATGCGATTTCAACTGTCGAGAAGCATAAGCTATAACTTTACCTTTTTGCATCAAAACACAACCCAAACCACTATGTGAAGCATCACTGTAAATCACATATGGTTTATCTTCTACAGGTAAAGTAAGAATAGGCGCTTGAGTCAACATTTCTTTCAACTGATCAAAGCTAGCCAGACATTGATCTGTCCACACAAATTTAACCCCCTTTCGAAGTAATCTGGTAAGTGGAGTAGCTATCAAAGAGAATCCTTTTACAAACCATCGGTAATAGCCTGCCAAACCCAGAAAACTTCTAACTTCAGTCACAGACTTGGGTGGACTCCAATTCAAAATAGCTTCAACTTTACTCGGATCAACTCTAATACCTTCTGCTGAAACTATATGACCGAGAAAAGTAACTTGATCAAGCCAAAACTCACACTTTGACAGTTTAGCAAACAATTGCTTCTCTCTCAAAGTTTGTAACACAATCCGCAGATGCTTGTCATGTTCTTCCTCATTACGCGAATACACCAAAATATCATCTATAAACACTACCACAAACTGATCCAAATAGGGTCTAAACACCCTATTCATCAAATCCATAAAAACTGCAGGTGCATTCATCAGACCAAAAGGCATAACTAGAAACTCATAATGCCCATACCTGGTCCGAAAAGCGGTCTTAGGAACATCTTCAGCTCTGACTCCACTTCCATTAAGATAACTTCCATCTCAACATTATATCCATATTGTTGGATGAAGGCCTTGTATAGCAGATCCCAACTCTTTTGTGTTCCATCATCTAAGGTATTGATTTGGACAACAAGGTCCAATGAGAGCATAAAGTACCTTAGAGTTTGAGCCTTAGTAGCTCGGGCAGACTGCATAGCAATGATATACTGCTTCACATGGAGATGAGGATTTCTAGTTCCATCAAACTTCGCAAAAGATGGCATCTTGAACTTGTACGAAACTTCTTCATCTAGATCAAATAATTTGTCAATCTCAGACATCTCTTCAGTCTTTAGTTTCTTCTCAAATTTCATTTCTAAATCAGCAATCATCTTTTCAACATCAGAAGTCTCGATCTTTTCAATAGTTGCCTTCTCAACAACCTTCGGCTCCTTTTTGTCTTGAGGATCTTGGTAATATTGAGCCCAATCATCATCATCAATGATCACCTTATCATCATCAAAAACTACTTCACCAACTTTAGTCTTCCCTTTGTCCTTTAGCTTCTTAGTGCTAGCAGATGCTTCGGCATGATTTTCTAAAATTGCAGTCAATTAGTTCTTCATGGTCTCAGCTAGGGCCTCTTTTATTTCTCCCATCTTGGCATTGAGGGCCTCATCCACCATCCTTTGAATTTGTTCAGGATCAATTATTTTTGGTGAGCAAGTGATTGAGTCATTGCTAGATACCTCATCTCCGGCGTAGGTCGGATTATCGTAAGCTTTTGAACTGTCGTAATCCAGGGCTGTGAGCCAGAGAGGATCAATGAGATGCAAATGTATGCATGTATGCACAAACAATAGACAAACAAGGACAAATAGGATGTTCCTTCCAACCTTATAACATCCGCACACGAATGGCGAGTCTCTTTTCCTAGGTATATGGTTAAAAAAGTACCAACATGGGGTATCTTGTTTTTGAATAATTCCCTCGGACATTTCAACCAATAGTTATATTTTCGAAAATGGAAATCCATTCACAATAATTCCCATTAATTAGGTTTTAATCCATTCAACCAACTATAGTAGATTTTATGTTATAATGGATTAAAACTAATTTGAGAGGTTTATTATAGATAGATTTCTCACTTGAAAAAAAGTAACTAATGATTCATGCCAAAAACAAGCCCATGATTAATTATTCTTAGTATAAACAAGGCTCACAATTGATTTTTGGTATTTCGTAATTGACCTAAATAATTTGCAAGCTCTTTGTAACATAATTTTGTTTATAAGCCCATTGTAAAAAGATTTTAGAAAAAAAAATGGATTTTGGGCTTAATATTTGGGCCATGAGCAAAAGAAATTTAATTTTTTTTAGAAAAGTCTTATGTCCAAAGACCATCTTGAAAAATTTTGAAAATAGCTTTGGTCTTTTGGATTTTTTTTAAAAAAAAAATTATTTTGAGC
The DNA here is from genome assembly GCA_947685225.1 of Garcia nutans. Classification (NCBI taxonomy): domain Eukaryota; kingdom Viridiplantae; phylum Streptophyta; class Magnoliopsida; order Malpighiales; family Euphorbiaceae; genus Garcia; species Garcia nutans. The sequence goes on along the minus strand of CANTUV010000032.1, from coordinate 41,004,619 downwards.
TTACAATATACTTAGGTCATATTAGAAAAAGAGCAAACCAAATAAGCCATGATTTAAGCCAAGATAAATTAACCATAGTCAAACAACATGCATTTGGGGTAGAAACCTAAGGAAAGTAACTAGGCCAATTACATGAGCTTTAGTCTTTGGGTTAAAAAGGCTTAGGTTCCCATAGCAAGTATATACCAAATGGTACGAGGCTATGAGTGGTTATGCCATGCTCGATCTCCATACCTTGAGTTAAAGTATGGTATCCCTTACATAACACAACACGGGTAACACGGGCGTCCTAACTCTCACACACGATGCAATCTAATATGATGCAATGGATAATATCATTATAAGAATGAATAGAATAATATAAAGACCAACAAAATCAAATTCTCTTATCCCTAGTGGAGTCGCCACTGTGAGCGGGGATTTTTGCCCCCACTCCCGATGGAATGGTTCTTGCGACTTCGGCACTGTTTAGGCTCGAGGCCTTAGAGAACACGGACCTAGGTCACCCGGAGTTGCCACCCGGACGGGCTGGGAAAAAGAAAGGGGTGGATGACTCAATTCCTAAGGAATCCCCAACCCCCTAATGGGTTCAGAAAGTTGGGTATGTGTGGGGAATGTGAGAAATGGCCCAGCACCCTCACAACGCCCGGTTCATTGGAATCGGCCTCCTTTACAGGTCTTAATATTATAGAATTCTTAAGTATAACAATATTATCCATATTACACACAATAATTAAAATAAAGCATCAATATATTAAAAATCAAAACAATGTACAAGCAAAACAAATAATTGGACACCCATCCGAAGATGGAAACACGCCCTTACATAATCCATGCCTAAATAGGACACCCACCGAAAAGTAGAAACATGTCCTTTACATTGATTCTAAAATAGAAAAGCAATTTAAATTACATGATATTTAACTAATGAGGTACCCACCTAGTGGAAACATACCTCTTACAACATTTGGAAATCTAAATGAATCGATAAAAGTAAATAACCATTCATCATAAATAAATCATTCATCAAAGGTATTAATCAAAATATAAAATAAACATTCATCCATGATAAACTAAAATAATCAAGCATTGAACTTAAATAAACTAAAGCATATAAAATAAATCAAAGCATAATCAAATATAAAGTTCAATAAAGCAAGTAAAGATACAAATTAAGGCTACTGATTCTATTTAAGATTCTTTATTTAATGTGTTTAGGGTTTTGAAATTTTTGTGTTTAAGCTATTGTGAGCTTTATGAGAATTAAAATGGATTAAAGTTTTATGATTTAAAAAGTTGGTAAAGTTCTTTGATTAACCAAATTAGGGTTTGATATGTAAAATCATGAAATTAGGGTTTGGACATTTTAAAACATTTAGATTTATGATTTATGGCTACTGGATCATGGTTTTTAGGCTTACTGTGTTTGAATTTTAATATTTATGTTTATAAGGTTTTAAGGTTTAAAGGATTAGGGTTTAGAAAAATTAGGGTTTAGTTTTTTAAGGGAGTTAAGGTTTAGAATAATTTGGGTTTTGGAGTTGAATTAGGGTTTTAGAATTTTAGAATTAGGGTTTCGGAGAATGCATTAGATTTTAGAATTTGAAAATCAATTGATAATTTTATGAAACTTTATAAAAATAAACAAAATGATTGAAGTTTTATAGAAACAGAAAAGATATATTTTTTTAGGGTTTTTGGAAAGAAAATGATTTAATTTATGGTTTTGATGAATTGGAAGTAAAATTAGGGTTTTAAGATCATGAAGAAACAAACACAACTATTTTAAGATTTTTGAAAAACAAAGAGACGAATTAAAGTTTTTAAGCTTTAGAAAAGGTAAATTAAGTTTCTAGGGGTTTTTTTTTTATTTTGAAGAAACATAAACAATTTTAACCTTGAGTGATGAAGCTACTGTGATTTAATGAAACAAATAAAGAAATTCATACCTTCGTTTGTTGGTTCCACCAAAAATTTCTTCTTGGATGAACAAGAACAAAGTCAAGCTTTGCTATCTTTGATGGATTGAATTGCTTGTTTACTCTCTCATAAAGTCCGATTGATTCAAAGTTTTCCTCCTCAATTTCGGTCTCAAATTTCTCCTCAAAATTTCCATCCCTTTTTGTGTTCTTTTTGGTCTTATTTATAGAAGATTTTTTTTTATTAATTCTAGTTATTCACTGAATCTAACATTGATTAAAAAAAGAAAAGCAAAACATAATTGTATGTGGTTTCGAAAAAATTTGCATCGGAAAAATTTCGCTGGCGAAAAAAATTATTGCGGAAAAATTACGTTGGAGAAAAAAACTCCTACGGAAAAAATGCGCTGGCGAAAAAACTGCCGCAGCTGGCTGCTGGCTTCCTGCGGGCTAAATGGCCAAGCCATTTCGCCCGCAGAAATAATCTGTGGGCGAAATGGCTTTGGCCAATTCGACGCAGCTCTTTTCGGCGACGAAATTTTTCTTTGCCGATTTTTTTATTTGTTTATTTTTATTTTTTATTAATAAAAATTATATACTAAAGCAAAAATTATTTAATTGAGATAATAAAAATTAATTTAGACTAACTAAAATATATTGGACAACACAAAAATTATTTTGGACTAATTAAAATATATTGGACCAGACTGAGTCAAAAATTAAGGGTCTACAAAACCCTAATTCTAAAATTCTAAAATCCTAATTCAACTCCAAAACCCAAAACAGTAAACCCTAACTCACTTAAAACCTTAAACCCTAATTTTTCTAAACCCTAATCCTTTAAACCTTAAAACCTTATAAACATAAATATTAAAATTCAAACACAATAAGCCTAAGAACCATAATTCAGTAGCTAATAATCATAAATCCAATATTTTAAAGTGTTCAAACCCTAATTTCATGATTTCACTCCTCAAGCACTAATTTGGTTAATCAAAGAACTTTATCAACCTCTTAAATTGTAAAACCTTAATCCATTTCAATTCCTTTAAAACTCACAGTAACTTAAACCCATAAATTCCAAAATCCTAAACACATTAAATAAAGAATCTTAAATAGAAACAGTAGCCTTATTTGAATCTTTATTTGCTTTATTCAATTTTATATTTGATTATGTAGTCTATTATATGCTTTAATTTATTTTCAATGCTTTGTTGATTTATTTAAGTTCAATGCTTGTTTTATTTAGTTTATCATGGATGGATGTTTATTTTATATTTTGATTAATATCTTTGACGAATGATTTATTTATGATGAATGGTCATTTACTTTTATCAATTTATTTAGATTTCCAAATGTTGTAAGAGGTATGTTTCCACTTGATGGGTACCTCATTAGTTAAATATCATGTAATTTAAATTTCTTTTCTATTTTAGAACCAATGTAAAGGTAGGTGTCCTATTTAGGCATGGATTATGTAAGGGCATGTTTCCATCTTTGGATGGGTGTTCATTTATTTGTTTTGCTTGGACATTGCTTTGATTTTAATATAACGATGCTTTCTTTTAATTTTTGTGTGTAATATGGATAATATTGTTATATTTAAGAATTTTATAATATTAAGACCTGTAAAGGAGGCCGGTTCCAATGAACCGGGCGTTGTGGGGGTGCTGGGCCATTTCTCACCTTCCCCACACATACCCAACTTTTCCAACCCATTAGGGGGTTGGGGATTCCTTAGGAATCGAGTCATCCACGTCTTTCTTTTTCCCGGCCCGTCCGGGTGGTGACTCCATTTTCTCTGGGCTTAGGTCCATGTTCTCTAAGGCCCCGAGCCTAAACAGTGCCGAAGTCGCAAGAACCATTCCACCAGGAATGGAGGCGAAAATCCCCACCCACACATACTGTTGGGCCGTGTCCCTGTGAACCCGTCCTTCATAGTTCATCCAATAGCTACAAATCGGTTCAATTTTTATCTTAAAAAGGCCCCTTATATGATGGTTCCATACCAATTAATTGTTGAATTTTTTCAAATGTCAAAATATCATATGTCAGAGGATCCGGAACATCATCATATCGAAGGCCGGTTATAGTAGTAAAATCGACCAGATCAATTGTCATCTCTCCAATGGGCAAGTGAAAAGTATGAGATGTGTCCAACCATCATTTTGCAAGCACATAGACTATGCTCTGGTCTATCAGATACTCCTCGGATGGCAATTGTAAGATGAAGCTCTCAAAGCCATAATCTCGGATAATCTAGCTTACCCGAGAAGGCACTACATCATACCATTGTCGGGCTTTGTAGATACACCCTCTAGCCCGAACAATGCAATGATCATGCTAACACGAAGCCAGGTAAGTTAATACCAGGTAAGTACATATTATCCTATCTGCTTAAATTAATATATTTCTCCCAAATTTTCTAAAAATTATAATAATATAAAAATATAAATATAAAAAATAAAGGCAAACACAATAATAACAAAAGAGCATAAAATAAAAACATAAATCAAAACAATAAAAAATAAAAAATAATAATATAAACAAAAAACAGAAAAAAAAAATAACAGAAAGATGAAAAAATCAAAACAAAAAAGAAAGGGAAAATAATTACCGCGCTTTTTTGGTTTGAACTATGATGAAGTGGCATCCCGACTAGTAGGTCTATATTTTCATCTTCATGATGCCGAATAAACTCTAATAACTCAGCATTAGAATGAGTTCCTGACCTTGAAGCATGCATTTTTTTAAAAAATTATATGCTAAATTTGAAAGAATTTGAGAGAATTATAGAAATTAAGAATTTTGTTGTGAATGAAATGAAGGAATTCGTTCGTTTATATAGAGAAATAGCAAGGAAAAAACAAAATTTAAAAGTAAGTTTACTATTCATAAATAGTAAATTTTACTATTGATAAATAGTAAATTTTACTATTCATGAATATTAAATTACGATTGTTGAATAGTAAATTAGTATTTCCAATAATAAAATACTATTTACTACTATTTACAAATAGAATGTTACTATTTATGAATAGTAAATAGTATATAAATAGTAACTACACAGTAAATAAATGGTAAATTCAATTATTCAATTTAATCATTCAAATACTCGTGTGTATATAAATATTTTTACACGCAGGGGGCAAGGAGAAGACATGTGCATAAAAATTAGCCAAACTTTTTTGAAACCAAAAAATTATTTTTTGCAGCTCGAGTCAAGAACCCAAATTATCCTTAGGTCCAGAACCTAGAATTTCTTCTAAGTCAAGAACATAGCTCGGGTCCAGAACCCAAATTATCCTTAGGTCCAGAACTTAGAATCTCTTCTAAGTCCAGAACCTAGCTCGGGTCCAGAATCCAAACTATCTTTAGGTCCAGAACCTAGAATCTCTTCTAAGTCCAGAACTTAGCTCCGGTCCAAAATACAAATTATTCTTAGGTCCAGAACCTAGAATCTTTTTTAAGTCCAGAACTTAGCTCGGGTCCAGAACCCAAATTTTTCTTAGGTCCAGAACCTAGAATCTCTTCTAAGTCCAGAACTTAGCTTGGGTCCAGAACCCAAATTATCCTTAGGTCCATAACCTAAAATTACGCTTAGGTCCATAACCTAAAATTTTCCTTGGGTCCAGAACCCAAAACCTCAACCATCTCAAAAATTAAGTCTTATTGCTTTTCACTCTATTTCACTAAAGTCTCAGATCATTCAAGCAGGGGGCAAACTGTAGACCCTTAATTTTTTACCCAGTCCGGTCTAATATATTTTAATTAGTCCAAAAATTTTTATGCTGTCGAATATATTTTAATAAGTCCAAAATAATTTTTATGTTGTCCAATATATTTTAAGTAGTCCAAAATAATCCTTGTGTTATCTTAATTAAATAATATTTGCTTTAGCATTTAGTTTTATAAATAATAAAAAATAAATAAATAAACAAAAATAAATAAACAAAAATAAAAATAAAAATCGGCGACTGAAAAATTCATCGCCGAAAAGTTGGGATGAAATGCCCGCAGGCAATTTCACTCGCCCAGCTCGCAGGTTCCCGTAGCAACTTTTTTGCTAGGGAAATTTTTCCGCAGCAGTTTTTTTTTACCAGCGAAATTTTTTCGATGCAATTTTTTCCGAAACCAAATTCAATTTGGTTTCTGTTTCCTTTTCTTAATTAATGTTAAATTCCATAAGCAATTAAGATTGATCACCAGAATCATCTATAAATAGGACTAAAAACAACACAGAAAAGGGGGAGGAAAATCGAGTGAAGGAAAAACTTAGAAAAGTGATCGGACTTTAAAACTTTTTGGTAGAGATTAACGATCGAACTTTTGAGAGAAACAAACAAGCAATTCAATCCATCAAAGGCAACCATCTTGCCTTTGTTCTTGTTCATCCAAGAAGTAATTTTTGGTGGAACCAACAAACGAAGGTACGAATATCTAATTTTTTCATAGTAGCTTGAATCATCCAATTGTTACTTTTGATTCTAAAAACCTTAAATTGTTTCAAAATTTACCAAAACCCTAATCTGCTTTCCAATTTTTCAAAACCCTAAATTGAATCTTTTTCTTTCCAAAAACCCTAAAAAATATCTTTTCTGTTTCTATAAACCTTAAATCATTTTGTTTATTTTCATAAAGCTTCATAAAACTATAAATTGTTTTTCAAAATTCTAAAATCTAATACATTCTCCGAATCACTAAAAACCCTAATTCAACTTTAAAACTAAGACAGTAACCTCAAACCAATTATTCTAAACCCCAGTTTTCTTAAACCCTAATTCCCTTAAAACCTTAAACCCTAATTTTTCTAAATGCTAATCTTTAAAACTCTAAAACCTTATAAACCTAAATATTAAAATTCAACACAGTGAGTAGCTAATAATCATAAATATAATGTTTTAAAGTGTCCAAATCCTAAGTTCATGATTTCACTCCTCAAACACTAATTTGGTTAATCAAAGAACTTTATCAACCTCTTAAATTATAAAACTTTAATCCATTTCAATTCCTTTAAAACTTACAGTAGCTTAAACCCATAAATTCCAAAACCCTAAACACATTAAATAAAGAATCTTAAATAGAAACAGTAGCCTAATTTGAATTTTTATTTGCTTTATTCAATTTTATATTTGATTATGTAGTCTATTATATGCTTTAATTTATTTTCAATGCTTTGTCGGTTTATTTAATTTCAATGATTAGTTTATTTAAATTATCATGGATGAATGTTTATTTTATATTTTGATTAATATCTTTGATGAATGATTTATTTATGATGAATGATTATTTACTTCATCGATTTATTTTGATTTTCAAATGTTGTAAGAGGTATGTTTCCACTTGGTGGGTACCTCATTAATTAAATATTATGTAATTTAAATTGCTTTTATATTTTAGACCAATGTAAAGGACATGTTTCTACCTTTCGGTGGGTGTCCTATTTAGGCATGGATTATGTAAGGGCATGTTTCCATCTTCGGATGGGTATCCATTTATTTCTTTTGCTTGGACATTGTTTTGATTTTCAATATATCGATGCTTTATTTTAATTATTGTGTGTAATATGGATAATTTTATTATATTTAAGAATTTTATAATATTAAGACCTGTAAAGGAGGCCGGTTCCAATGAATTGGGAGTTGTGGGGGTGCTGGGCCATTTCTCACCTTCCCCACACGTACCCAACTTTTCGAACCCATTAGGGGGTTGGGGATTTTTTAGGAATTGAGTCATCCACCCCTTTCTTTTTTCCCGGCCCGTTCGGGTGGCGACTCTATTTTCTTCGGACTTAGGTCCGTGTTCTCTAAGGCCCTGAGCCTAAATAGTGCCGAAGTCACAACATCCATTCCACCGAGAGTGGGGACAAAAATCCCTGCTCACACTTCCACATTACTCATTGTTCCATATCCATTTCCTTCACATTATACCTAAATAGTTCAATTTCACACTCTTTACAACACATAGCATAATACACTATTATTGCACATATCCGACTTAACAAACATTCCACAATCGCACTCACATGCACATTATACATATTGTCACATTAAAGGATCACAAGATCACTTAAAGTTTGCTAGCAAACATATTATAATATTATATATAAATATTCAATTTAAAAACTATCAAAGTATGTACTAACCTCAATTATGTCATGCTTCAAGCCTGAATCACCTTCCAACTTTAACTTCACCAATTATCCTTCAATATGTTTATTTTATAAATTCACTTGATTCAATCCTAAATCAAATTAAAAGTTGAAATAATCCATTAGCCATATATTCCAATCCATTTTAATCATTCAATCATCAATTATATCCATTCCTGCCAAATTCCACCATAAACCCTAATTACCCTTAATACTTCATTCAAACTTCCACTAAACCCATTCATTTCCATCATCCAACTATAAATTCATTACATATACATTAAAACAACATCAACGTCAAAAACCATGATTTCACATACTCATGCAATGAACCCTAGTTCCACTATAATCATATCATATCCAATTTTCAACCATAAAATCATTATATCTACATCAAAATGACATCAAAGCTATCTATTACAATAATTATAAATACCCCTACAAAAAGTCCAAATTCCACATAATCACCTGTAACCCTAAATTCATTAACTATATTCATTTCAAACAACTAACCAACAAATCATCATATATTCATCCTTTCAACATCATTACTGTCTATTTTAGCAATTCAAAATAACTTTCTCTCTCTAAACCAAATCTTACATAACCATAAAACTAAGGAAATAAGTTTAGATTAAAGAAAATTTACTTGAATTCTTATTCTTTCTTCAAAATCTCCTTAAAACCCCTTGAATTTCCTGTACAATTTGATGTATATGGAAGGAATTCTCTCTCTCTCTCTAGCTGCAAAATTTCAGCCATGGATGGAAAAATGAAGAATATGACTTTTCCTACTTTATTCTTCATTTACTATCCATAAATATCAATTCATTAATTATTTAAACATTTATTTATTTATTTGTCATCCACCCCCCATAATTATGTATATGTATATGTCATTTATATCTCATGTATATGCATGTGCCACTTATACTTTATTTATATGTTATATATATTTTTATGTCAATATATATATTGTGTATTTTATGTGTATATCAAGTATACATTATGTGTATATGTTGCATATATTATGTGTATGTCTAGCATTCTATTTTCTAACATACTAAATATCCTCAAAATTAACTATTTAACAATATTTAAAATCCTCGGGTATTACAAATAGCCTTTATGCTATATTTGGGATTAAGACCAAATTAAAGAGTTTGACATAAATAGATTTCTTATTTGGAAAAACAACTAATGATTCATGCCACATACAAGCCATGATTAATAAGTCTTAGTATAAATAGGCCCACAATTGATTTTAAGTATTCCATAATTGACCTAAATAGTTGTAAGTTCATTTAAGAAAAAGTTATAGTAAGAAAAATCTGAACTTGGGTCATGAAGTAAAAACAGTTTTTAGCCCACATAAGAAAAGTTGCAACTATGAATGAAATTGTTTTGTTTCAAAGCCCATTATAAAAAGATTTGTTTAAAAATGAATCTTAGGTTTTATTAATAGGAACAAGGAATTATGCACCAAAGGGTCTTGTAAGTCTATCTCTATCACTCCAATCAACCCTCAATCCTCATGTGAATTCTATTCATATCAAGCTTTCTCAAGTCAATAATATAAAAATTGCAACTAACCAATAAGCATGCTATTATCAATTGGAAATAAACAATTAAGAATCATAAGAATAAAAAAACTCAATTAAATTATTTAATTAATTAAAAATTATTCAATCCATACAATAAAGCTAGAGTTCATCAATATCCAGATAGAAATAGTTTAGCTCATGTTCGTAACCAGAAAACCAGAACAAATGAAATATGCAGAAGAATTCAAACAATTTGTAGACCTTTATATTTTGACCAAGTCCAAGTTTAAAATTTTAAAATAGTCCTCATTGCCCAACACAGCAAATCCTCATTGTCTAGCCCAGCAGCCTGCGGCAGCCTAGTGCCCTAGTGCCTCAGCAGCCCAGTAGCCCGTGGCAGCCAGTGCCAGCAATCCTAGCAGCCCGTGCCCTTCCAATTTAGCCAAAATCTTATTTTACTCAATTTTAAAAATTTTATTTCCTATACAGTTTTAATTTTCCTTAACCAAATCATATTAAGTTTTTTATTTTCCTATAAATAATAGATTAAAACATAGAATAAGGGACTCAGACTTTAAAAAATTTTTATTGAGAGACTTTTTTGGGCAAAGGGATTCTTGGACTTCGGCAATTTTTCCTCTCGGACTTTGGTTTAAAAACACTTTTGGGACAGCATAGAAGGTTTAACAACTTTTGGTTGAGACTTTGGACTTCACTTTTGAAACTTGGAGAGGCATCAACTATTAGGAATTTGGATTAAAAATAGAGATAGAGAGCAAGAAAGAGATGAAAAGAGAATATCAACCAACCAGAAGACAATGCTATATCCAGTTGTCTTCAACTTGTTTCAACCAAGATTTACAAGCTTAAATATTGGTGGAACCTATGACGGAGGTTTACAATCTTTTATTTAAATTATTTTTAAGATTATAGTAATTCAAATATTCCTTTTCATTGTTTCATTTTTGTTTTTGTTTCATTGTTTTATTTAAATTGTTTCAACTATTCTTTAATCCCTTAAATATCATAGTAACAAAAATATATTTTTAAAACCTTAAAATTGTAATTTTCAATACTAAAACCTGCAACACTAAAGACTAGTTTTCAAAATTTTCTTAAGACCTGAAAAGGAGGTCGGTTCCAATAACCGAGCGTTATGGGGTGCTAGGCCATTTCTCACCTTCCCCACGTGTACCCAGCTTTCCTAACCCAGTAAGGGGTTGGGATTCCTTAGGAATTGAGTCATCCACCCCATTCTTTTTCCTGGCCTGTTCAAGTGGCTACTCCATTTTCTCTAGGTTTAGGCCCATGTTCTCTATGGCATTGAGTCTAATAGTAACAAAGTCACAAAAACCATTTCATATGAGAGTGGGGGCGAAAATCCCTGCTCACACAATCCATGATGAATGAAATGTGTTTCTTTACTTCAATCCTTAATTCTTGATTTAAATCTTATTTAACTTGAATCTTCACCTTTAATCTCAGCTGTTAAACTCTTTTTCTTCTAAGGAAGTCATATATAAATGATAAAAACCAGATTCCTAATTCGTACTTTAGCTCAGATTTTATAGCCCATAAATTTTACCTTACATGCCCAGTGACACGGCCATGCCACTAGGCATGTCAACTGTAACACCCTGATACCCTATATAAGTACTATACGTATACCTAGTATACATACAGTAAATATATAAAGTATAAGGATGTCACTTTTCGTTACCTTTTTAAAAACCTGTAACAGAGTTCAAACCATAATACATTAATTTAAATAACATTTACAAAATCATTATCTTTATCAAAACTTTATTTATACATATAAATACTCTCTCGTTAGAAATACATCATAATTAAAAATTTATACATGTATGCATTACCCTCTAGTTGGTCTCGACAAACTTTACTCTTCTTGTGGCATAATAAAAGACTTCATATCTTCCATCTATATACCTGCGCGAATAAACACCCGCGCTAAGCCCGAGAGCTTAGTAGTCCAACTATAAAGATATAAACATATAGCATAGAAGTATTGACATATAATGATACATCAATTCAATATATAATTAGTTCTTATCATATCTTCTTTTCTTTTTAATTTCATCTTTAATATATCATAGCTAATTTCATATATGATGTACATATATACATAATATTATCACCAACCCCAATGCATCACCAATACTCAAAACCAATATATTAATACCCCTACATTATATATACCATACCAATCATTATTGCAATACACACTTTACATATCATACCAATTATTATTGCGATACACACATTACATATCATACACTCATTATTGCAATACACACATTACACATCATATCTCTCATTATTGCAATACACAAATTACATATCATACAAATCATAAATCACATTTCCAATAAAGACAACCTTTATCATCAACCACAATTCATTTACATATTACACTTAATAACATTATATTATTCACAATTCACCAAGCATAATTCAGTATTAATACTCACAATCAATATTTCAATACTTGCATTTCACATTGACAATAAAGACAGACTCGGGCCCAAAACACTAATATGTTATTCAAAGTTCAGAGTTACTGCTTTGGTCTATAATCATAATTATCAAGCCCGTAGGCATCATATATCAATATCTCTATCCATGGATAGCGTAACAGACCCAGTCTCTTGGATCATCAACTCGGCTAAACTCGAGGTGATCCTCAACCCGGCAAGACTGTTACCAATCATATATCTCATAATCACACTTTCTCATAGTGTAACAGACCCAGTCTCTTGGATCTCAATTCAACTCAAATTGAAGAGATCCTCAACCCGGCAAGACTGTTACCTTTTTCATTTTATAGGCATGCCTCCAAACCCAGAACTCTGAAATCGAATAACACATTAGTTACACAATTCATTTATTATTTCTGTAATATCCTCATTTATGCCCTAGAAGTTTTGCATATTGTTGTTGTTGTTATTGTTGTTGTTATTGTTATATATTGGATTGAATGTATATGATGGGATAAGAAAAGAAATTGGGAGGAGAATGCTTGTGTATATGTGTATTGGGAAAGATTTAGGGTTTAGAGAGAATGGTATATGTTGTGTATATGATGATATATATAACATATAAATTGGTCAAATGAAGAGTCAAAGTGTTGGTTAAGTGGAAGAAGATATTTTTTGTGTTAAGTGTGTAATTACATATAAGGACTTAGATAAGACAAAAAGTTAGTTATATGATTGAGGGCATTTTGGTATTTGCTTGGATAAGAATACTTGGTGGAGATTAAAAGCAAAAATTGACTTTGTGTCTTCATCATTTTCTTCTTTCTTCATGAAGTGGCCGGCTCTCCATTAACAAAAGGGAAGGATAAGTGTTCTTGATGCTAGAAGTGAATTGAAGAAGCAATCCAAGGTTTTGACAAAGGATTGGTGGAATTTCTTCTTCTAATGTAAGTATTCTCTTGTTTTCTTTGTTTATTTGGAAGTTTTGTTGGAAGTGAATAAGGGTTTGGTGATTTTGTGATTTGGTGGGTTTGAGATGTGTTGTGTTGTGTTTTCAAGTGTTTAATTGATTTTAAGTTATGAGTTTAATTAGAGGTTGTTGTTGGAAATGGTGGAGATGTTGATTTGGAAGAATGGAGAAGAGTGTTGATTTAAGGGTTTTTGAGATAATATGTGTTTAATTGTTATATTAATGTGTTGTGAAGTAATTCTTGTGATGAAAATGTGTTAGAACATTGATTTTGTTCATTTGAAACATGTTATATGATGAATATTGTGTTTGAGTGAAATTGAGAAAGTGTTGGTTTTAGTTAAGGTTGTGTTGATGGGTGACACGGCCATATGCATTGGAGAGACACGGGCGTGTCAATTGATTGGGTTGGCTACTGCCTCTTTTGTTGTTAGTGACACGGGCGTGTTCCATCAAGTGGCTGGGCGTGTTCATCAAATGGGTTGGGCGTGTCCTACAAATGAATTACATATTGCTTTTTACTTTGTTTCTTTTTACATTGTTTTGATTCTTTAAAGGTTCCATTGTTTCTAAACTTAAATATGAACATTATAAACATGTTTCAAACACAAGAATGATCTAATCAAATGAATGTGGAAGATCATAAAACTATGAATCATATCAATTGTGTTTTGCCCTAATTGCATTGTTGAGATTTAGCAATGTTGTTATGCACTTTGAATGGTAATGTGTTTCATGAGTAATGTATATTGAAATGTTGTATCAAAGATGAAATGATAATTCAAATAAGACATGATATGAGACAATGCCATTGTGTTTGGCTATGATGAATGATGCTATATGAGATATAATGTGATCATGGATGAGATAAATATACACTTGAATAATGAAGTGTTATATTGTGAAATGAAATGTGAAGCCATTGTTATTGGCTAATGTGATTCAATGGAAATAAATGAGGCATGTTTGCCTAAATGATAATGAGAATTGAGAATGAAATCTAAATGAATTGTGTGGCTAATGTGTTATTCCATTTTCAGAGTTTGTTGTTGGTGGCATGCCTAATAAGTGTAACAATCTCTTGAAGTTAGGTTGGATTGGATCCTTGAAGCCTAATTGAGATGTTACCACCCTTGAAGCTAGGTTGGATTAGTTCTTGAAGCCAAGTTGGGTAGAAGCTTAGCATGCTTTGCTCCCCTTGAAGCTTGGTTGAACTTGATCCTTGAAGCCTAGTTGGGTATATGATATTGATAAATGTGATAACAAACCAAAGCATTAACTCTGAAAATTGAATTGCATATTAGTGTGTCTTGGGCCCATGCTTGTCTTTGTTTAGTGTTGTTTATGGATTGTTTAATGATTAGTTAATGAAGTATGAGAAAAGATGTTGAAATGTGATATGCACATATTTATATGTTGAATTATGAAATGTAAAGGTATGATGTTAGCTTTGCATTTAAATGGTTACATGTATAATATAAATTGAGATTTGACATTGTATTGTATTAAAGCATATCAATAGCATGTTTTATCTTACTAAGCCGTTGGCTTAGCGCGATAGTGTTTAATCGCGCAGGTAATAGAGTTGATAGAGTTGAACCCGGTAGTTCTTCAAGACCAAGTGAGAGTAGACCTTGAGGAATCCATTTTTGGGAGCTTAAAGATCAAAGCAGACTTGCCAATCATGTATACTTCTTTATATTTTGTAAAGAAATGTTTAATGTGTAAATATGTAATTATTTTATAACTTCCGCTGTGTAATATTTAAATGTATATATATATATAACTAATATGTTTGTTTTATAAGTAAATGACCTATTTTTCTATAATGAATAATGATAAGGGTATTGAATCAAATTGAAAGTGTTTTTGAATATAAAGGAAACCGTAGCATCCCTATGTTTGGTGCACTTATGCTACATTGTTGTGGTTGTAGTGTGTGTGCATTGGATATGGGAGTGTTACAATTGTTTTGGTATCAGAGCCTAGGTTTGAGATTCTCAACCTAGGTAAATTGTAAGGAAAAGAATATTTTTACTTAAAAAAAAAGTGAATTTCTGAATAACATAAATGTTTATGATTGGCAGTCTTTGATCTTTAATAAGACATCATCTGCTGTGTTTGCAGATATAGGTAGTAATGGATCCCCACTCACGGCAGTCAATTGAGGGAAGTGCGGAGAGTGTTGCTCCTGAGGAGGGAGCTAGGATTGATAGTGTTGAGGAGGCACCTGCTTCGGTGTCGGGTAGACCAGTTGGTGAGGATGTTCCGCCAGCTTGGTTCAGGAATATGATGGAAGTTATGAGACCAGCACCTGTGCAACCAGTGCCACCACCCCCTCAGCCTTCAGTATCAGTGAGGCACTATGATAAGCTAAGGAAATATGGAGCAGAGGATTTCTTTGGTACAGTTGATCCAGCTGTGGCAGAACAGTGGCTTGATAGAGTTCAGAGGGTATTTGTTCAGTTGCAAGCCACCCCTGAGGAAAAGTTTGACTATGCAAGATCTTTGCTACAAAAGGATGCATATAGTTGGTGGAAAACAGTGCCCCATTCTATGGATGATCCACCAACTTTGTCATATGCTGACTTTTTGAGAGAATTTGAATTGAAGTATACTCCAAGGGAGTATAAAGATGGGAAGAAAAGAGAGTTTTTAGATTTGAGGCAGGATCACCGGACCGTGACAGAGTATGAGGTTGAATTTATCCGGTTGAGTGAGTATGCTGGGGGAATTATAGTTGATGAGATTGATAGATGCAGGAGATTTGAGGAGGGATTGTGGCCTTCTCTTATGTGTCATGTGGCTGGATCCAGATATACTGATTTTTCCCAGCTTGTGGCAGCAGCTCGCAGTGTGGAGAGAGCTCAAGTTATTGCAGCTGCTTCAGAGGAAGAGACTAGAGTTAGGAGGCCCCAGTTCGAGGCAGGGTCTTCTTCGGCGAAGAGAGGAAAAGGGAGTTTTATTCCTTGGGTTGGTAGGAGTCAGAGGCCTACTGGTAGGTCAGTGCAGTCTCAGAGGCAGAGATTTAGACCTGCAGCTTCAGTGGCTAGTGCTCCAACTCCAATGACTCAGAGATCTACTTACCCCATCTGCATTCATTGTGGGAGGCCACATGGTGGTCCTTGTTGGAAAGCAGGGGTAGCGGGAGTTTGTTTCAGGTGTGGGTCACCTTATCACTTTGTGAGAGATTGCCCTGAGAGGCAAGAGCAGGTGTCAGTTGATACTGCAGCTTCTCGGCCCAGTGTGATGGGAGGTCGAGGAAGCAGGGGCTTTGGCAGAGGAGGCAGAGTTGGGTTTAGTTCCAGAGGAGGTTCTGCATTCAGAGAGAATAGACCAGAGGAGGTGGGATCTTCTCAGAGGATTTATGTGATGCAGAGGCAGCCTGATGCATCGGCAGTCATAGCTGGTACTTTTTCTTTATTTGATACTCTAGTACTTGCTTTGATTGATCCGGGTTCCACCCATTCTTATATTAGTGCATCTATTTTGCCTGTTTTTGATGTGCATGCTGAGTCCCTAGGATTTGATGTGTTAGTGACAAATCCGTTAGGGCATAGTGTGGTTGTGAGTAAGGTGCACCGAGATAGTGCAGTAAGGGTGCAAGGTGAGGAGTTCCTTGGAGACTTGATTGAGATGCCATTTAAGGAATATGATGTGATCTTAGGAATGGATTGGCTATCTCGACATGGAGCTGTGGTGGATTGTAAAAAGAAAATTGTTTCTTTGAGGACTGTTGATGGTAGAGAAGTGTTAGTATCTAATGAGCAGGAACAGCTAGCCTCCTTATTTGTTTCAGCTGTTGCAGCTAGGAGATTGATTAGGAAGGGGTGTGAAGCCTATCTTGCTCATGTGGTGGATACTAGAGTGAAGGGTTCTCCCATTGATAGCATTGCCACAGTTGCTGAGTTTCCAGATGTTTTTCCAGATGAGTTGCCAGGATTGCCTCCTGAGAGAGAGGTGGAGTTTGGTATTGAATTGTTGCCTGGTACCACTCCTATCTCGATTACTCCTTACAGAATGGCACCAGCAGAATTAAGGGAGTTGAAAGTACAATTACAGGAGTTATTGGACAAAGGATTTATTCGCCCCAGTGTTTCTCCTTGGGGAGCTCCTGTGCTATTTGTGAAGAAGAAAGATGGTACCATGAGGTTGTGTATCGATTATAGGCAATTGAATAAGGTGACTATTAAAAATAAATATCCTTTGCCTAGAATTGATGATCTCTTTGATCAGTTGAAGGGTGCAGCTGTGTTTTCTAAAATTGATCTGAGATCTGGGTACCATCAGCTAAGAGTCAGAGCTGAGGATGTTCCGAAGACAGCTTTTCGGACCAGGTATGGGCATTATGAGTTTTTAGTTATGCCTTTTGGTCTGACGAATGCACCTGCAGCTTTTATGGATTTGATGAATAGGGTGTTTAGGCCCTATCTGGATCAGTTTGTAGTGGTCTTCATTGATGATATTCTGGTGTATTCGCGGAATGAAGAGGAACATGATATGCATCTGCGAATTGTGTTGCAGATTTTGAGAGAGAAGCAGTTGTTGGCCAAATTGTCGAAGTGTGAGTTCTGGTTGGATCAAGTAGCTTTTCTCGGACATATTGTTTCTGCAGAAGGCATCAGAGTTGATTCGAGCAAAGTTGAAGCTATTCTGAATTTGAGTCTACCCAAGTCGGTGACAGAGGTTAGAAGTTTTCTGGGTTTGGCAGGCTATTACCGGCGATTTGTAAAAGGGTTTTCTCTGATAGCTACTCCACTCACCAGATTGCTTCGTAAGGGAGTGAGGTTTTTGTGGACGGATCAGTGTCAGGCGAGCTTTGAGCAGTTGAGAGATATGTTAACTCAAGCGCCTGTTCTTACTTTACCTGTGGAAGGCAAACCATATGTGATCTACAGTGATGCTTCACATAGAGGTTTGGGGTGTGTATTGATGCAGGAAGGGAAAGTTATAGCTTATGCATCTCGACAGTTGAAACCGCATGAGCTTAATTATCCAACCCATGATTTGGAATTGGCTGCCATTGTATTTGCATTGAAAATTTGGCGTCACTATCTGTTTGGGGAGAAATGTTTCATCTACACTGATCACAAGAGTTTGAAGTATTTGGGTGTCCAGAAAGAGCTCAATCTTCGTCAGAGGAGATGGTTAGAATTGATTAAAGACTACGACTGCTTGATTGACTATCATCCAGGTAAAGCAAATGTTGTTGCTGATGCGTTGAGTCGGAAGTCTATAGCTGGTTTAACTGTGTATTCGCTCTCGTTGCTTGTTGAGTTGAGAGCATTGCATGTCAGTTTTGTACCTTGTGATGATGGTGCATTGTTGGCACAGTTGCAATTGAAGCCAGTTTTGCTAGATCAGATTAAAGAGGCTCAGATGACGGATATGAAGATTCAAAAGATTATTTCAGATTGCAAAAATGAAAAATCTAGAGATTTTGTTGTGAAAAGTGATGGGAGTCTCTGGTTCAAGAGCAGATTGTGTGTACCCGATGATGCTGTTTTGAAAAAGGTCATTTTGGAAGAAGCTCATCAGTCGATGTTTGTTATGCATCCAGGTAATACGAAGATGTATCATGATTTGAGACAGCATTATTGGTGGATTGGGTTGAAAAGAGACATTGCTGAGTTTGTATCGAAATGTCTCACTTGTCAGAAGGTTAAAGCAGAGCACCAAGTTCCAACCGGGTTGTTGCAACCGTTGTCAGTACCAGAATGGAAGTGGGAAAGAGTGACAATGGATTTTGTGTCTGGTTTGCCATTGACACAAAAGAAGCATGATGCTATATGGGTGATTGTGGATAGATTGACTAAAACAGCTCATTTCCTTCCGGTGCGGATGGATTACTCTTTGGAGAGGTTGGCTGAGCTGTATATCCATGAGATTGTGAAACTGCATGGTGTTCCAACTTGTTTAGTGTCTGATCGAGATCCCAGATTTACTTCAAGATTTTGGAAGAGTTTGTTTAGTGCTTTGGGTTCTCGACTGCACTTCAGCACTGCTTTTCATCCACAGACGGATGGACAGTCAGAGAGGGTGATACAGATTCTTGAGGACATGTTGAGGAGCTGTGTCATCGATTTCTCTGGAAGTTGGGACAGATTTCTACCGCTTGTGGAGTTTGCTTACAACAACAGTCACCAATCCAGCATTGGTATGGCACCATTTGAAGCATTGTATGGTAGACGGTGCAGGACACCTCTTTGTTGGAGTGAACTTGGTGAAGGTAAAATAATTGGCCCTGATTTGATTCAAGAAACTGAAGAAAAAGTAAAGTTGATTCGAGGCAGGTTAAAAGCAGCTTCAGACCGACAGAAGTCTTATGCAGATCTGAAAAGGAGAGACATAGAGTTTAATGTTGGAGATAAGGTATTTTTGAAAGTATCTCCTTGGAAGAAGATTTTGAGGTTCGGTCGGAAAGGGAAATTGAGTCCTCGATTCATTGGGCCGTATGAAGTGTTAGAAAGAGTTGGGCCAGTGGCGTATCGACTTGCTTTGCCACCTGAGTTGGATCGTATTCATAATGTGTTTCATGTTTCTATGTTGAGGAGATATAGGTCGGATCCATCTCATGTGTTGCCATTTGAATCTATTGAGGTGAGCCCAGACTTGACATTTGAAGAGGAACCAGTTGCTATCTTGGCACGAGAAGTGAAAGAGTTGAGGAACAAGAGTGTACCATTGGTGAAAGTGCTATGGAAGAATCATGGAAAAGAAGAAGCAACTTGGGAAAGTGAGCAATTTATGCAAGAGCAGTATCCGCAGTTGTTTCAGCTTTGATATCAGGTAATTTCGAGGACGAAATTTCTTTTTAGAGGGGGAGAATTGTAATATCCTCATTTATGCCCTAGAAGTTTTGCATATTGTTGTTGTTGTTATTGTTGTTGTTATTGTTATATATTGGATTGAATGTATATGATGGGATAAGAAAAGAAATTGGGAGGAGAATGCTTGTGTATATGTGTATTGGGAAAGATTTAGGGTTTAGAGAGAATGGTATATGTTGTGTATATGATGATATATATAACATATAAATTGGTCAAATGAAGAGTCAAAGTGTTGGTTAAGTGGAAGAAGATATTTTTTGTGTTAAGTGTGTAATTACATATAAGGACTTAGATAAGACAAAAAGTTAGTTATATGATTGAGGGCATTTTGGTATTTGCTTGGATAAGAATACTTGGTGGAGATTAAAAGCAAAAATTGACTTTGTGTCTTCATCATTTTCTTCTTTCTTCATGAAGTGGCCGGCTCTCCATTAACAAAAGGGAAGGATAAGTGTTCTTGATGCTAGAAGTGAATTGAAGAAGCAATCCAAGGTTTTGACAAAGGATTGGTGGAATTTCTTCTTCTAATGTAAGTATTCTCTTGTTTTCTTTGTTTATTTGGAAGTTTTGTTGGAAGTGAATAAGGGTTTGGTGATTTTGTGATTTGGTGGGTTTGAGATGTGTTGTGTTGTGTTTTCAAGTGTTTAATTGATTTTAAGTTATGAGTTTAATTAGAGGTTGTTGTTGGAAATGGTGGAGATGTTGATTTGGAAGAATGGAGAAGAGTGTTGATTTAAGGGTTTTTGAGATAATATGTGTTTAATTGTTATATTAATGTGTTGTGAAGTAATTCTTGTGATGAAAATGTGTTAGAACATTGATTTTGTTCATTTGAAACATGTTATATGATGAATATTGTGTTTGAGTGAAATTGAGAAAGTGTTGGTTTTAGTTAAGGTTGTGTTGATGGGTGACACGGCCATATGCATTGGAGAGACACGGGCGTGTCAATTGATTGGGTTGGCTACTGCCTCTTTTGTTGTTAGTGACACGGGCGTGTTCCATCAAGTGGCTGGGCGTGTTCATCAAATGGGTTGGGCGTGTCCTACAAATGAATTACATATTGCTTTTTACTTTGTTTCTTTTTACATTGTTTTGATTCTTTAAAGGTTCCATTGTTTCTAAACTTAAATATGAACATTATAAACATGTTTCAAACACAAGAATGATCTAATCAAATGAATGTGGAAGATCATAAAGCTATGAATCATATCAATTGTGTTTTGCCCTAATTGCATTGTTGAGATTTAGCAATGTTGTTATGCACTTTGAATGGTAATGTGTTTCATGAGTAATGTATATTGAAATGTTGTATCAAAGATGAAATGATAATTCAAATAAGACATGATATGAGACAATGCCATTGTGTTTGGCTATGATGAATGATGCTATATGAGATATAATGTGATCATGGATGAGATAAATATACACTTGAATAATGAAGTGTTATATTGTGAAATGAAATGTGAAGCCATTGTTATTGGCTAATGTGATTCAATGGAAATAAATGAGGCATGTTTGCCTAAATGATAATGAGAATTGAGAATGAAATCTAAATGAATTGTGTGGCTAATGTGTTATTCCATTTTCAGAGTTTGTTGTTGGTGGCATGCCTAATAAGTGTAACAATCTCTTGAAGTTAGGTTGGATTGGATCCTTGAAGCCTAATTGAGATGTTACCACCCTTGAAGCTAGGTTGGATTAGTTCTTGAAGCCAAGTTGGGTAGAAGCTTAGCATGCTTTGCTCCCCTTGAAGCTTGGTTGAACTTGATCCTTGAAGCCTAGTTGGGTATATGATATTGATAAATGTGATAACAAACCAAAGCATTAACTCTGAAAATTGAATTGCATATTAGTGTGTCTTGGGCCCATGCTTGTCTTTGTTTAGTGTTGTTTATGGATTGTTTAATGATTAGTTAATGAAGTATGAGAAAAGATGTTGAAATGTGATATGCACATATTTATATGTTGAATTATGAAATGTAAAGGTATGATGTTAGCTTAGCATTTAAATGGTTACATGTATAATATAAATTGAGATTTGACATTGTATTGTATTAAAGCATATCAATAGCATGTTTTATCTTACTAAGCCGTTGGCTTAGCGCGATAGTGTTTAATCGCGCAGGTAATAGAGTTGATAGAGTTGAACCCGGTAGTTCTTCAAGACCAAGTGAGAGTAGACCTTGAGGAATCCATTTTTGGGAGCTTAAAGATCAAAGCAGACTTGCCAATCATGTATACTTCTTTATATTTTGTAAAGAAAGGTTTAATGTGTAAATATGTAATTATTTTATAACTTCCGCTGTGTAATATTTAAATGTATATATATATATAACTAATATGTTTGTTTTATAAGTAAATGACCTATTTTTCTATAATGAATAATGATAAGGGTATTGAATCAAATTGAAAGTGTTTTTGAATATAAAGGAAACCGTAGCATCCCTATGTTTGGTGCACTTATGCTACATTGTTGTGGTTGTAGTGTGTGTGCATTGGATATGGGAGTGTTACAATTTCATTATCAATCTCATCATCAATTAGGCAAATATGCCTTATCTCTTTCAATTGAATCATCATAGCCAATCACAATGGCTTCATATCATATCATATCATATCTCAATCCATATGATACATATGGCATCATTGATATCACATTTCAAAGTATATTATTCATATAATACATTGCCATACACAAGATTCACAATGCATATAACATAACATTTTCTCACTTCTCAAAACACATTAACATCATTCATTACTAGAGCATTTATTACAACAAATTGCACATACCTTAAGAATGATCCTCATTTCTTCCTACCTTTCCCATTTCATATTTCATCCTTTATATATATCTATATATATATAGCAATTTACATTCTTCATTTACATTCACAATATAATAGCTTATTTAACACTTTCATCCCAATGTGTTAATGTTCAAAGACATATAAGGATATACAATCAAATAGAGTTTATGCTTACCTTGTTAATGATCTTCACATCCTTCACATCATTCAATCATCACCTTAGTCCAATTATATTAACAATATAATAGATCACTTAACACATTTGCAAACAAATGTGTTAAGCCTCAAATTATGTAATTAAATACAATCATATGTATTGGTACTTACCTCAAGAACTATTCCCATTCCTCTATACATTCCCTCTTCCAAGAATTCTCAACATTTAGGTTAATGCAACACAATCTCTTCAAAACCTAATCCAAAGATCATTATTTATAGGTTTAGAATCATCCACATACATTTGTTTAGGTCATTCTTTGATTACAAAGTACTTAGGGTGTGTATAAAATGTTTAGGAGCACAAGACTTTTGAAGAATCAAACAATGCATGAAGAACCAAAACCATCACAGTAGCAAACACACCCAAGGGACATGGCCAAGCTTGTGGCCGTGTCTCTCAAAACCAAAACTTCCCGAGGCAGACACGGGCAAGGACACGGCCGTGTCTCTCAACACAACTCAGGCAGTGGCAAACACACTCAAGGGACACGACCAAACCAGTGGCCGTGTCACCCCAAAACATAACCAACACGGCCAAAATCCCTCCAACTTGGCCGTGTCACCCAAATTTCTCAAGTCTTGGCCGTGTTTCTCATCGATTCTAGCCGTGTCACTCAAGAACACGACCCTAATCAAAACCAACACTCTTCCAAATGCATTTTCACACCCTTTGCACAACAATAACTTCATTCAATTTGTTCTAATCAATGTTATTAACACATATCTTACATATTCATCAATTAACCACTTAAACAACACATAAACATTACATTAAAACATTCACCAATACCAAACCTTAAAACCAACTTCCCACTTGATCTTCCACAATCAACCTTCACATATCTTACCATATTCACAACCAAACCAACACCAAACCCCATCTTTTAACTTACAATCACTTTAAACACTTATAAACACATATCAAACACACCAAATCATCACATCAATAAATCACAATTTCTTTTAGACACAACTTCAAAATTGACAAAGGAAAACAAGAGAATTCTTACCTTAGATAAAGAAATTTCACAAATCTCTAACCAATCCCTTTGATTGCCTCTTCAATTTGGTTCTAGCTTCAAGAAAACCTCTCTTGCTCTCTCTTTTCTTCAATGGCCGGCACACACATGAGAAGAGAAGAAGAATGAATACAAATCAACCATTTATTCTTCTTTAAATCTCCACCACCCAATTTAACAAAACAATTACTAACATGCCCTCATCCATTTAATTAACCTTTTGTCTCATATGTGCCCATTATAGTCATTACACATGTCACACAAAAATATCCTCTTGCATTGACTCCACCTTTGACTTATGTATATGTTAATTATACAACCATATAAACAACATATACACTTCTCTCTACACCCTCTTTTCTTTCCCAAAACACAAATACATAACCATTCTCTTCTCAATTTCTTTTCTCTTGCAATTTGACACATATATATTCAATCCAATTTATAAAAACAACAACAATAACATAATCAAAACTTCTAAGGTATACATGAGGATATTACAATTCTCTCCCCCTTAAATAATTTCGTCCTCGAAATTATCTAGTATAATTGTAATCCGTTCATAATACCATACCATCTTAACTTCCATATGAAGTTAATTATACGCTTAAGTCATTATATCATCAAATCATATAACTCCAACTCTCCTCTTTAGAATCAACCACCTTCTTTAAATTCTATAACTCATCATTCTATATGTTCATACATCTGGTTACTTTCTTAATCAAACATTCAAAAGATCACATTACATTTTCTATTAATATCTTTATACCAGAATCAGATCATCATATAGCACAATAATACTTTGTCAAATCTTTATATTTAATATATTTTGTTCTTTCACTTCTGTATAATTACTCTCTTAACTTTAACATTAAAAACCATTGACTTATATCTGAACATTAATCATCCCTTCATTACAATCACTGTCTACATAGACGTTTATCACTCTCAATAGATAACAAAATCCTGATTTATCCATAAATGGAGTTATTTCTTTAGCACGCTTTTCACTTAACTTACATATTAATACATTATCTTTCAACTTATTTTATAGATTACCAATCTTTTTCTCTTCTTATCATGATTAACAATTACTATATTCCACTCATTCATGTCCAATCATACTTTAAAATTTGCATCATATACATTATCATGTAAATACCTATTTTCTTAATACAACTATACACAATAAATTTCAATAATGATTCATAATCTTAGCCAATTCTAGATCCATTGATCTATCTATCACAATATATCCATATTCAAATCTTATTCAACTCCAACCAACAATTAATGTATTTGACTCATCATAAAATTTCACCATATTCATATATGTATATATATAACTTAATTCCATTAGGGCAAACTTATTTTCAATTCCTGAACTCTTTTGATCCATTTTCAGTCAATTCATCATGATAACAAATCACTTCCAATTATCTTTTAATATACACATAGTTTACTCTTTATTATCTTAGTATAATTTCCACCAATTTTCATAAAAATGTTATATCATACTTAATATCTATAATTCATTCACTCAAACTTTGAGTTCATTCCCTTAAACCTCAAGTTACATACCATAAACATATTCAGTATAACTTTCATTCATATATTAGAATTTCTCCCTTTTTAATATCTCTTCACATTTCAAATTATTGTTATACTGATTTCAATTACCTTTTCATATTATTCATAACTCACCATATTTCCATAATTTCTTTTTCTTTCTTTATCTTCACCATTATAACCAAGTTCTTAACATAAAAAAAATAATAATAAGGTACAACCTTATTCATCATAACTTTTAACTATACTTCTCAAACAAAATTGTCAACCTCACCAAATCCGTATTACAATCATTATATCTAAGATCCAAATCCATGGATAACAAATTAACCGATCCAAAATACTGAACAAAACACATGACTTTAAGAGATTAATATTCAAACCTAGAACTTTCAAATCAATACTGTTCTTTTATAATTCTATTCTCAATCTTTACAAATACAAAGCTAAGGTGTATTTTTAAAAAAATTATATAGTCCTTCTTTACATTTTTAGTATAACAGAAGTTAACACATTCCAACTTCGTTTCAACCAATTTGTACTCGCTTATATGATCCTTATCAACTTAACTCATGCTTCAACAATATTACTATATACATATTCAATCAGATACAGTTCTTATACAATTTCTATTCATCACTTCATTTCTAATCCATTTACAATCTCTTATGATATATAATTACATAGAACTTTTTATATGTGAATACTTTGAAACTCTAAATATCATATGATCATCAAGTTCAATGCTCACCATAACAATTTCCACTGTTCACTATTATTTAAGTCTATGCCATTCTCTCTTCCATCACATAATTCATAAGTCACCTTTATAATGCGATTCACACATTTGTTGATATATATAATTTCATTCACAGGGAAAACTCAATTCACATATCACATACATAAGTACACTTAATTAAATACTCTTATTTATCATACATTCAATACAAATTTTCCTTTATAACTGTAACAACCGTCCCAGTCCACCTGCTAAACCATTCCTATCCGGAGAAACCATCAGGGCCTCTGAGCTGGGCTGCTACAGTACCAAACTGCCCTCACGGCCTTCCGACAGGATTCACTTATTCGAATTACACCCAAGACACATGAGTGCAAGTCGCCACTCTGGATCGAATACCTAACCTTCCCCATAAGAGAGTCAGCGAGAATCATCTAGTACCATCTCTTCCAATATGATGCAAAGTATTTATTCATACTACACACATACATATATACTGACTATAATAGCACTTTATATCCATCTTAACCACATTCCCAATGTAACATTTCTTTCACTTTCATCTTTAAAGCATTTAATATATTTCCATATCCATTTTTACCCTTTTCAATATAATGCCTTAAAATAGCTCATCCTCATTTGCTTATCCACTTCTCTTTTATACTTCAAGATAAATTCTTATACTATCAATCACTTTACTCAATTCATAATACTTTCATATGCCATATTAGTCATTTCATTTAGCTCAAGTATTGCATACACATTAAACCATCAATATCCAAATAATCTTTATCAAATGCCACTAAAACTTTAATTTCTCAACTTACTACCTCACTTAAACTTCAATTTGCCAAACTCATCTTATATATTTATATATCACAAAGCAGTATTAAAACATATACTTTTCACAATTATCAAGCTCACTTCAACAATTCAAATATCACCTATTACCACCATTACATTGAGCTTTCACAATATCCAAGCATCTCACATTTCTAACATTGAATTCACAATGTCCGTATTAAGGTAACAATACCAATGTATATTTTTACTTAACCCATATCATCTCTTTTTCCTTTAAACAAAATCTTAACTTTACATATCCATTTGTTTACCATTCAACATATATATATATCACTCACATATATATACATATGTACATTACATCCAATCGTATACACAGTGAGCCCAATAACCTTTATACGCTTTTCAAGTCTAGTTATCACAAATTTCAGTTTTCTTAAACTAACGTTGCTCAATCCAATTCTCACTATCAATCTTATCACGTGACCTAGCTTTGCACAAGTTCATCAATACAAGCGTAATCATTCTCAACATTAATAGACAAATAATTATATAGGTTACAAACATGCAATACTGTACGTACCTTACATTTTCAAGTGATCAACTCAATCTTTGATCACTAACATATTACATTACATTATCACATTAAATTTACAATATTTGCATTAAAACAACAATGCAAACAACACCATTATATTTCCTTACATTAACCAATATTTTTATTTTATTTTAGTTTTCATATTATTTCTTTCTCTAGTTTTTACTTTCAAGTAAAAACCTCATTCAGACATTATCATCTCTCTCATAATTCAAATTTATCCCACATCACATAATGCCACATCTGAGACCAACCTAGGTGTCAATGCATATACATGTATTACTAATTACATTTCAAAACTCTTCTTTGTAATTCATTTTAAACATTTCAAAATTTTTTTCTTTTTAATTTCACTTAGGCCGAGAATCTCGAA
The DNA here is from genome assembly GCA_947685225.1 of Garcia nutans. Classification (NCBI taxonomy): domain Eukaryota; kingdom Viridiplantae; phylum Streptophyta; class Magnoliopsida; order Malpighiales; family Euphorbiaceae; genus Garcia; species Garcia nutans. Next base: position 40,976,573 of record CANTUV010000032.1, on the reverse strand, counting down.
CCTAAGCTCTGATACCAAAATAATTGTAACACCCTGATACCCTATATAAGTACTATACGTATACCTAGTATACATACAGTAAATATATAAAGTATAAGGATGTCACTTTTCGTTACCTTTTTAAAAACCTGTAACAAAGTTCAAACCATAATACATTAATTTAAATAACATTTACAAAATCATTATCTTTATCAAAACTTTATTTATACATATAAATACTCTCTCGTCAGAAATACATCATAATTAAAAATTTATACATGTATGCATTACCCTCTAGTTGGTCTCGACAAACTTTACTCTTCTTGTGGCATAATAAAAGACTTCATATCTTCCATCTATATACCTGCGCGAATAAACACCCGCGCTAAGCCCGAGAGCTTAGTAGTCCAACTATAAAGATATAAACATATAGTATAGAAGTATTGACATATAATGATACATCAATTCAATATATAATTAGTTCTTATCATATCTTCTTTTCTTTTTAATTTCATCTTTAATATATCATAGCTAATTTCATATATGATGTACATATATACATAATATTATCACCAACCCCAATGCATCACCAATACTCAAAACCAATATATTAATACCTCTACATTATATATACCATACCAATCATTATTGCAATACACACTTTACATATCATACCAATTATTATTGCGATACACACATTACATATCATACACTCATTATTGCAATACACACATTACACATCATATCTCTCATTATTGCAATACACAAATTACATATCATACAAATCATAAATCACATTTCCAATAAAGACAACCTTTATCATCAACCACAATTCATTTACATATTACACTTAATAACATTATATTATTCACAATTCACCAAGCATAATTCAGTATTAATACTCACAATCAATATTTCAATACTTGCATTTCACATTGACAATAAAGACAGACTCGGGCCCAAAACACTAATATGTTATTCAAAGTTCAGAGTTACTGCTTTGGTCTATAATCATAATTATCAAGCCCGTAGGCATCATATATCAATATCTCTATCCATGGATAGCGTAACAGACCCAGTCTCTTGGATCATCAACTCGGCTAAACTCGAGGTGATCCTCAACCCGGCAAGACTGTTACCAATCATATATCTCATAATCACACTTTCTCATAGTGTAACAGACCCAGTCTTTTGGATCTCAATTCAACTCAAATTGAAGAGATCCTCAACCCGGCAAGACTGTTACCTTTTTCATTTTATAGGCATGCCTCCAAACCCAGAACTCTGAAATTGAATAACACATTAGTTACACAATTCATTTATTATTTCATTATCAATCTCATCATCAATTAGGCAAATATGCCTTATCTCTTTCAATTGAATCATCATAGCCAATCACAATGGCTTCATATCATATCATATCATATCTCAATCCATATGATACATATGGCATCATTGATATCACATTTCAAAGTATATTATTCATATAATACATTGCCATACACAAGATTCACAATGCATATAACATAACATTTTCTCACTTCTCAAAACACATTAACATCATTCATTACTAGAGCATTTATTACAACAAATTGCACATACCTTAAGAATGATCCTCATTTCTTCCAACCTTTCCCATTTCATATTTCATCCTTTATATATATCTATATATATATAGCAATTTACATTCTTCATTTACATTCACAATATAATAGCTTATTTAACACTTTCATCCCAATGTGTTAATGTTCAAAGACATATAAGGATATACAATCAAATAGAGTTTATGCTTACCTTGTTAATGATCTTCACATCCTTCACATCATTCAATCATCACCTTAGTCCAATTATATTAACAATATAATAGATCACTTAACACATTTGCAAACAAATGTGTTAAGCCTCAAATTATGTAATTAAATACAATCATATGTATTGGTACTTACCTCAAGAACTATTCCCATTCCTCTATACATTTCCTCTTCCAAGAATTCTCAACATTTAGGTTAATGCAATACAATCTCTTCAAAACCTAATCCAAAGATCATTATTTATAGGTTTAGAATCATCCACATACATTTGTTTAGGTCATTCTTTGATTACAAAGTACTTAGGGTGTATATAAAATGTTTAGGAGCACAAGACTTTTGAAGAATCAAACAATGCATAAAGAACCAAAACCATCACAGTAGCAAACACACCCAAGGGACACGGCCAAGCTTGTGGCCGTGTCTCTCAAAACCAAAACTTCCCGAGGCAGACACGGGCAAGGACACGGCCTTGTCTCTCAACACAACTCAGGCAGTGGCAAACACACTCAAGGGACACGGCCAAACCAGTGGCCGTGTCACCCCAAAACATAACCAACACGGCCAAAATCCCTCCAACTTGGCCGTGTCACCCAAATTTCTCAAGTCTTGGCCGTGTTTCTCATCGATTCTAGCCGTGTCACTCAAGAACACAACCCTAATCAAAACCAACACTCTTCCAAATGCATTTTCACTCCCTTTGCACAACAATAACTTCATTCAATTTGTTCTAATCAATGTTATTAACACATATCTTACATATTCATCAATTAACCACTTAAACAACACATAAACATTACATTAAAACATTCACCAATACCAAACCTTAAAACCAACTTCCCACTTGATCTTCCACAATCAACCTTCACATATCTTACCATATTCACAACCAAACCAACACCAAACCCCATCTTTTAACTTACAATCACTTTAAACACTTATAAACACATATCAAACACACCAAATCATCACATCAATAAATCACAATTTCTTTTAGACACAACTTCAAAATTGACAAAGGAAAACAAGAGAAGTCTTACCTTAGATAAAGAAATTTCACAAATCTCTAACCAATCCCTTTGATTGCCTCTTCAATTTGGTTCTAGCTTCAAGAACACCTCTCTTGCTCTCTCTTTTCTTCAATGGCCGGCACACACATGAGAAGAGAAGAAGAATGAATACAAATCAACCATTTCTTCTTCTTTAAATCTCCACCACCCAATTTAACAAAACAATTACCAACATGCCCTCATCCATTTAATTAACCTTTTGTCTCATATGTGCCCATTATAGTCATTACACATGTCACACAAAAATATCCTCTTGCATTGACTCCACCTTTGACTTATGTATATGTTAATTATACAACCATATAAACAACATATACACTTCTCTCTACACCCTCTTTTCTTTCCCAAAACACAAATACATAACCATTCTCTTCTCAATTTCTTTTCTCTTGCAATTTGACACATATATATTCAATCCAATTTATAACAACAACAACAATAACATAATCAAAACTTCTAAGGTATACATGAGGATATTACATCAACGATGTTGTTTCGAACATTAATGACATGGGCAGTGACATGCCCATGTCCTTGGGCGTGTCACAACTACTATAACTTAGGATCAAAGACATGTACATGGACAACCCATGTTCTTAGGCATGTCGAAACTTCTATAATGTAGGAAAACGACACGATCATTGACACACCTATGTCATTGGGCATGTCATATGAAAAATGTGCCAAAAATAACTCTTTTCCTTGTCTTTCATCCGTGATTCCAGCCTAAATGACCAGATGGCCTCAAAATGTAAAGATTATTGAAATCAACCCTATCAAGCACATGAACAAAAAAATTAAACTCAATTTGACAATAATTATACTAAGAAATAGGGGCAAAAATATCATTAATTATACACTTATCATACAACACGGGTTACATGAGCATCCTAACTCATGCACATAATACAATCTAACGGATACAGTGGATAATATCATAATAAGAAAGAATAAAATAATATAAAGACCATTGGAATCAACTTCTCTTATCCTCAATGGAGTCACCACTATGAGGGTGGATTTTTTTCTCCACTCCCATATGGAATGGTTCTTGCAACTTTGACACTGTTAGGCTCAAGGCCTTAGAGAACACGGGCCTAAACTCAAAGAAAATGGAGTCACCACTCAGACGGGCCAGGAAGACAAAGAAAGGAGTGGATGACATGATTCCTAAGGAATCCCCAACCCCTTAATGGGTTTGAAAAGTTGGGTATATATAGGGAAGGTGAGAAATGGTCCAGCACCCTTATAATGCCTAGTTCATTAGAACTAGCCTCTTTATTGAATTGTTGATTATTACGACATTATGCATATTACATGTATTTATAAAAATAAAGAATACTATATTATAAATCAAACAAATTAAATAAAATGGACACCTATTTAAAGATGGAAACATACCCTTACAATTGTCCAAATGTCCACAAAGAAAATAAATAAGATAAGATACCCACTAAAAGGTGGAATCATGTACCTTAAAATTGTCCCAAACTCTTTAAATAAATTAAACTACATAAAATAAATAAATTAAATAAATAAGGCACCCACCAATGAAAACATGCCTTTTACATCCTTAAAATCCAAATAATAAAATTAATCAACACAAAAATAATAATAAATTAGAGTTTAATAAAAAGAAATTAAGGTTAATCACATTGCAATCTACAAATAAATATTGACCCCATTGACGAGGGGTCATGAACGGCAGTCCCACAAGCTGGTTAGCGGGCGGGGGTTTTATTTGTGAATTAAGGTTTAATCATGTGATAAATAATTTTAGGGTCCTGGATTAAAAAAATAGGGTTTTTATGCTTAATGGTAAATTACTATAATTGTGGTCACAAATTTAAGGCTACTGACATTAATTTAGATGAATATGGAATGAGATGTATTGATTTATAAAGTTCTACTGGATGACACAAACATATTGTATGATGATACAAATTTCTATGGGAAAATTAAATAACTGCATGTCATGGAATTTATTAATAATGAAATTGATTATTGTAACATTAAACGAGTGAGATATAGAAACAAAACATGCGTTGAAGGCTCCACCAATAATAATCTGTCGATCCAAGATACTAATCCAGTGCAGCAAATGTTGATATTGGTTGGGAGAAACAATTACTGGGATAATTAACGTGTCTTTTCCATCTTCTATGCTGATTATGCCTTTTTTATAATTATTGTTATCTCTCTTTTGTTAATTGATGCCAGAGTTTAATAATAACTGCTACTTGCTATTAAGTGCTCCTCTATTTAAATTTTAAACATATATTTATAGGAACATATTAGATTAAAACCAATAAATACCGAGCTTAATTTGGATTTCCAATTTAAGAACAACTCAGATTAAGTCTAAAACAGGAACCATATAGAATTAAAATTAATTTATTTTGACATGGAACCCATCCATATCGAATTGGATTGCATCTAATTCATATGAATGGTGTCCATATCGAATTGGATGCATTCCAATTCGATATGAAACATCAATATCAAATTGAAGGCATCAATTTAATATAGAGCCATCCAGATGTGTTCAATTCAATATGGATGTTGTCCGTATCAAATTGGGCAGGCCTAACTCATCACCACATGGCCCATGTCCAATTATGCTACCATTTTAGGGCTTTAAAGGTTGAACCGGCTTATTTTAGGCCTTTTAAAATTGGACTGATCTGAATCAAACCCATAAACTAGGTTTAAGCTTTTAAAATCAGATAGAATTTTTCTTGGCCTTCTTTAATTGGGATCGAACTGGCTTAGGGCCAAAATTAAGGGTCTACAGGGTCAATGCCATGTAATGCAATGCTTGTATGCATGTATGTACAAATAACAAACAAGAAAAAATAGTTGAAATGGCCCTTCCAACATTATATCACCTACACACGAATGACGAGTCTCTTTTCTCAGGTATACAGTCAACAAAATATTAACATTGGATATCTTATTTTTGAAAATTTCACTTAAATGGTTTAACCAATAGTTATATTTTCAAACTTTGAAGCCAGTTCATGATAATTTCAATTAATTAAGCCTTAATCCATTGGGCCAACAAAGGGATAACTTTTATGCTATATTTTAGATTAAACCAAATTAAAGAGTTTATCATAACTAGATCTCTTATTTGGAAAAGTAACTAATAATTCATGCCACAGACAAGCCCATGATTAACAATTCTTGGTAAAAATTAGGCCCACTATTGATTTTTAGTATTCCATAATTAACCTAAATAGTTGTAAGCCCATTTAAGAAAAAGGTTAAGAAAAGTTATAATTTGAATGAAGTGAAAAATAGTTTACTTTTTAAAGCACAATGTAAAAATTTTTGTTTAAAAAAATCTTGGGCTTTTACTTGGACCGTGAGGTAGAAAAAAAATTTTGATCCATTTTTGAAAAGTTTTATGTCTAAAGACCATCTTAAAAGTTTTGAAAATAATTTTGGTCTTTTGGGCTTAGAGAAATAAAACTATTTTGAGCTTACAATATAATTACGTCATATTAGAAAAATAACAAACCAAATAGGCCATGGTTCAAACCAAGATATATCGATCAATTACAAACATTTGGGCAAAAACCTAAGGAAAGTAACTAGACCAATTACATAAACTTTAGTCTTTAGGTTGAAAAGTTTATATTTTCATAGCAACTATATACCAAAAAATACAAGTCTATGAGTGGTTATACCATGCTCGATCTCCATACCTTGAGTGAAAGTATGTATCTCTTACATAACATAACACGTGTTACACAGGATGTCCTAACCCAAACACACAATGCAATCTAAATGATGCAATGGATAATATTATAAAAAGAAATAAAGACTCAACTGTGAGCAGGGATTTTTGCCCCCATTCTTACTGGAATAGTTCTTGCGACTTCGTTACTGTTAGGCTCAAGGCCTTAGAGACTATAGGCCAAAACTCGAAGAAAATGGAGTTGCCACCTGGACGGGGCAAGAAAAAAGAGTGGACAACTCGATTCCTAAGGAATCCCTAACCCCTACTAGGTTCAGAAAGTTGGATATGCAAAGGGAAGGTGAGAATGACACAGCACAACCATAGCACCCGGTTCATTTGAACCGACCTTCTTTTTAGGTCTAAATATTATTAAATTCGTATATTATTATGACATTATCCATATTACATATAATAAAATAAAAATAGATTCATCAATAAAATAAAGTAAAACTCTACATCACAAAACAAAATGGGTACTAATCCTTAGATGGAAACATACCCTTACAATCCTTAAATGTTCATAATATAAATAAATGGGACACCCATCAATCGATAGAAACATATCCCTTACAATAATCTCAAAGTCCTTAAAATAAATTAAATAAACAAAAGAAATAAGGCACCCACATAGTGAAAACATGCTTTTTACATCTTAAAATCCCTTTTAAAACCTAAACAACAAAATAAATCCATAAACATATAAATAATCATTCAAAGAATTATAAACCAGGGTTTAATTAAATAGAAATAGAAATTAATAAAAAATAATTACAATCCACAAATAAATATTGGCCCAATTGAGGAGAGAGCGCGTATGGTTTTATTGGAAAATTATGGTTTCTATCTAAACTAAGGTTTTATATTTATACAAATTAGGATTTTTCCTAAAGTAGGGTTTTATATAAGATTAGGCTTTTAATATATAGATAGGGCTTTAGTGTTTTGGAAATAAAATTAGGATTATATCATAGTTTTGGGGTTCAAATCTAAACCTAGGGATTAGTTAGTTGAATTAATGTTTTTGATTTAAAAGGAAACTACAACTACTCATCAATTAATTCAAATCCAAAAATTGCAACTTCAATAACGGTAACATAGTACATTAATTAATAAAAATAAATGATGAGACTATACTTGAATTGGTTCTGTATTGATTAGTAAGCATGAAATTGATATATAATTGAAGAATAAAAATTCAAACCTGCAAAGTTGAACGTTGAACCAAGCTCCTTGTCTTATGCCACTACCTAGATCACTCTAATTTTTGGTTGAGCAAAGTAATCCAATGATCAATGCTCTTGATTACTACGTTTTTTTTTTTGTTCAAGGTTCTGCTGCTTTTGTTAACTACTTAATTCGTCTCTCTTTGATTTTTATTGATAGTATTTTTGTTGTTGCCTATTGTTATATTCATTATTTTTCAATTCCTAAAGATGGATGTCCCTTTTAATTATAGCTACATGCTATTATGTATTGTTGCTATCTGTGTCTCTTTTTAATGCTGTATTTATAGGCAAAGAAAGTTAATTAAAAACCCTAATCTGTTAATTTGAAAGGTCATTGGAAGTTCAATACCAATTAGGAAATCTAAAACTGTTTAATAACCCAAATTAAACCTAGATTAAAAGACCATGGTGAATTGGCTAAGGCCAATCTGCTATGGATAAGCATCTAAGGCAAATTGGCCTAGAGTCTCCATAGTGAACTGGCCAAGGCCACTTCATCATGGGTCAGCCTCTAAGGTGAATTGGCTGAGCCAACTTATCATGACTTTAAATTTTGGGTTTGGTCTTGCTAGGTTTTGCATTTTAAATTTGGATCAAACATATTTTTATCTTTTACCATTAAAATCATATTGGGTTTATGGCTTTAAAAATTGAACCGGCTTACATTAGGCCTTTTAAAATTGGACCAACCTAATCCAAAACTATAAACTAGGTTTCAACTTTTAAAATCGGATTGAATTTGGCTTGGCCTTGTTTAATTGGGATTGGAGTAGCATAGGGCCAAAATTAAGGGTCTACAATGAGTATGAACACTTTAAGATGAAGCCAAACAAAAATGTCACCAAAATGACAAATCACTTACTTGATATTGTCAATGACTTGAAGAATATAGAAAATTGTATGATCAAGGTGATGTCAATAATAAAATATTGAAAGCACTTAGAGCTAAAATGAACTTTGAGTCAAAAGTATCCTTAATTAAAGAAGCTCATGACCTTAGTACCATAAGGACCGATGAGCTAGTGGGGAAACTTCTTACTATTGAATTGCAACCTAAAAAGGGAGATGACAAGGGTGAGAAGGATAAGAGAAAAACAATAGCACTTAGAGCTATCAAAGAAGTTGAAACCTTAAGTGAAGAAGATAGTGATGATGATGAAGAAATGACAATGCACTCTAAGAGAGTTAATGATTAGAAGAGAAAGAGAAGAATGCAAGCAAAAGGTAACTTCTCCAAATTTTCTTTCAAAGATAAAGAAAAGAAAAATGAAGCAAAATACTATGAATGTGGAAAATCAGGTTACATCAAAATGGATTATTCCAAATTGAAAAGCAAGAAGAAATGGGATAAGGAAAAGAAGAAATCTATTAAAGCTACATGGGATGATAACACCATAAGTGAAGAAGAGGAAGAAGAGGTGCAAGGAATTGCAAATCTTTGTCTCATGGCTATGGGAGAAGATGATGATGATGATGATGACTCCAATGAGGTAGGTACTTCTTTAAACATTGATTATGATAATATTGATGATGCATTAGATGATAGTAATTTAATTGAGTAGATGAATCTTGGGGTACAAAAATATTTTTAAAAAATCAAATTATGTAAAGAGAAATATTCTAAGTTAGAAAAGAATTTTATTTCACTAAAGAATACTAATTTAGTTTTAAAGACTTCAAATGAACAATTGATGAAATCTTAGAACGAAGTATGAAAAAATTCATCTAAGTTGGATAATGCTGTTAAAGAAAATATGATTTTGATATAAATGAATTGAAGAATTCCATTTTGAAGCACTACATACACTAATTACTATTCAAAGGTCATCCTCATCCGAATAAGGTCTAGGATTCAATTGCTCAATTATTACTACATCTCATGCTCCAACCTTTATAAAAGCATCCACAACTCAAACCTCTAGTGTTGAAGTTATAAAGAATACAAATGCACACACAAAGCCTACGAGTCTAAACAAGACTACTCAAGGCTCAGTAGGATCTAGAACTAAACTTCCTAGAGCTAATTATGCATATATGTATTCAAAGTATGAAAACAAACACAAGTACACATAAAAACAAGCAATTGTCGAACGTACTTGTCATTACCAATACATCCAACATAATTATTCCAGAGTTAATGGAAGAAGAATGCAAAGACATAAGCCTTTATATAAATGCCATTATTGCTTGAAATATGGTTACATAAATACATTTTGTTATACAAAAAAGGCTCACCTTAAGGTAGAGGATCCTTTAACAACTAACATTCAAGGACCTAAGTACATTTGGATACCAAAGAAAAGATAAATGTTGTTATGTTGTAGCTATGTCTAAAGTCTATAACTTATAAAACCATTTGGCATATTGATAGTGATTGTTCAAGACATATGGCAAGAAATGTGAAGCTCCTCAATCATCACATACATAGAATTAGGTAATCTAACCTTTAGAAATAATGTAAAAGATAAGATCATTAGCAATGGTTCTATAGGTAATCTTTCATAATGTTTGGTTGGTTGATGGTTTGAAGCATAATTTGCTAAGTCTAAGTCAATTATGTGATAAAGGATATAGTGTCAATTTTAATCCCAAAGAATGTAAGTTTATTTCACCAAATGGAGAACTTATATTCAAAGAAGGAAGAATTGACAACACATATAAACTTGACCTTCATTCTAATAATTCTTTTAAATGTTTATTCACCATTAGCAATGATGCTTGCTTTGGCATAGAAGATTAGGACATGCTAGTATGGACTACTTACAATGTTTATGCAAAAAGAACTTGTTGATGGACTATCGAAAATAAAGTTTCACAAGGAGAAAGTATGTAAACCATATAAATTTGGAAAGCAACATAGAAGGTCTTTCAAACCAAAAATGTTGTAAGTACATCTAGACCTCTAGAATTAATTCATTTAGATTTATTTGGTCCAAATAGAGTTGCTAGCCTAAGTGGTAAATTGTATGCATTTTTGCTTGTTGATGATTAATCAAGGTTCATATGGGCTAATTTCTTGGCTCATAAGAATGATGCTTTTGATTCCTTTAAAATATTTGCAAAACAAGTTCAAAATGAAAATGGCTATGTAAACACCTCTGTTAAAAGTGATCATGGCAAAGAATTGAAAATGAATACTTTGAAAATTTTTGCAATAAACTTGACATATCATATAATTTTTTAGCTCCTAAGACACCATAACAAAATGGAGTGGTGGAAAGGAAAAATAGAACTCTGGTAGAAATAGCTAGAACAATGCTCAATTAGTATAATTTACCATCTTACTTTTGGGCAAAAGCCATTAATACCGCTTTTTATGTTTCAAATAGAGTTTTTAAAAGATCTTTATTAAATAAAACATCTTATGAGCTTTAGAATGGAATAAAACCTAAAATTACATACCTTAGAATATTTGGATGTAAATACTTCATATTAAATACCAAGAATAACCATGGAAAATTTTCATCCAAATTGGATGAAGGTGTATTTTTAAGATATTCATCCTTAGTAAAGCATATAGAGTCTTTAATAAAAGAACTCTAGTTGGTAAAGAATCAACGCATGTTATATTTGATGAACATCTCTACTTGATGATTTTTATAGATACATTTGAGAGGATTAAAATCAATAAAAATCCAAAGGAAGATAAAGAAAATCCATCTATAAGTGGGGATTTTTGGTCACACTCCTAGTGGAATGGTTCTTGTGACTTCAGCACTGTTAAACTCTGGCCTTCGAGAATACGAGCCTAAACTTAAAGAATTTTGAGTCACTACTCGGATAGGCTAGGAAAATATAAAGTGGTAGATGACTTGATTTCTAAGGAATTCCCAACCCCCTTATTGGGTTTGGAAAGTTGGGTATGCATGAGGAAGGTGAGAATGACCCAGCACTCCCATAACACTCGGTTCATTGGAATTGGCTTACTTTTCAATATAAATATTTTTAAATTCTTATATATTATGACATTATCCATATTACATGTAATTATTAAAGAATAAATAATCATCATATTTTAAATAAAAACAACCAAACAAAATGGGCACCTATTCAAGATGAAAACATGCCTTTACAATGCCCGACACCAAAATATAAGCAAATAAAATAGGACACCCACCAATTAATGGGAAAATGTCCTTTACAATGATAAAAAATCCATAAAATAAAATAAATTACAAAAACTAATAAGGCACCCATGAGTGAAAACTGTCTTTTACATCATCCTCTAAATCCAAACAATTAAGCAAATACAATTGAATCATTCATGGAAAATAATTGATTTAAACACTCAATTTATTCATAGTAGACAATTTATTTAAACATGTATTTAAACATAAAACTAGGGCTTTTATGTACAAAATAGGGTTTTAAGCCTAAACTATGATTTGGAAGATTAATGTAACATCCAAAATTTTTAAAAATTAAATAAATAAATTAAAATTAAATTGGTTAAATTAAATAAATAATTTAAATGGAAAATGAAATGATTTCAAGTGAAAAATTAGAATGTATATGTGAAATATACATGAAGTATATAAAAGACAACATTTTTAAAAGAAAAGTCAAAAGTCAAATGGCATTTTGTTAATTATATTTTAAAAATTGAAAATTATTTAAATAATTTTAAAATAATTTATTTTTGTATGGAAGATGTAAATTTTAGATTTTTATTAATTGAATAATTAATTAATTAAAAATATAATTAAATATTATATATATATATTGAATATAAAAGAAAGTGGATGGAGAGAGAAAAACACATTGAGTCTTCTTCTTCTTCTTCTTCCTTCCATAGCCGAAACTCCATGGGAATTCAAGAGAGGATTTTGCTTCTTCCATGCTTCATGAATTGAAGGGTTTTCAAGGTTTTGAGTGGATTTTTTAGTGATTTCTACTATAATTAGTAAGTTTTTGAACGTTTTCCTTGAAATTCCATGAATTTGAGATTATCTTGATTTTGGGTTTTTGAAGTAATATGTTTTAATTGCTTATTTGGGTATGAATGAAGTTGTTTGGAGTATTTAACAATGATTTTAAGGTTGGATTGAAGAAATGGTTAAGGATGAGTGAAGTTTGGTGAAGAGAGAGAATTTAGGGCTATGGGAGAATTGAACTTTTAAATTCATGTGATTTAATTATGTAATTTGGTTCTAAATGTGTTATTTTTATGCATAAATAAGTATTTTAAAGTCAAATGATGGATTTGGCTAAGTTTGAATAGAGTTTGGGAATGGAAGTGTTGAATTTATGGTTTTAGAAATTATATAGGAGTTAGATTTAATTAAGGTTTGATGCTTGTAATGCCTTATAATGTGATATTAAATGATTGTATTTGATCACATTTGATATAGGCATTGAGAGGTAGTAGATTGCCCATCCATAGTGTTGAAAGGCAACTTGAAAGTGAAGGTTTGTGAGAGTTTCTTAGCTTGCTTTTGATTGCTTCCTAAGGTAAGTACAAACTTTTGATGAATTGGTTATGTTGTCATAAATTTGGGCTTAACACATTTTGGTTGAAAAATATGTTAAGCTACTTGATGCATTAAACATTCATGAACATAGTGGTATGACATGTGATTTGTCATGTATGCATCATATGCATTGTGAAAAGCCATTGTTAATGGCTAAATTGCATAAAATATGAAATATATGAATTATGTGAAAATGACCCAAAATATTTATGTATTGCAATTTTGATGTAAAATGTCATACATTGTGATGAAATGATGGAATGTAATAAGATATGATGAATTGATATTTATATGAATGAGAAAAATGAGAACGTGAGGCAATGTGCCTAAGTGATAATGAGAAAAGAGGAAATGTGCCTAATTGATTATGGAAAAATAAGAAAGAAATTGATGATGGAAAATATGAAATAATTGCGTGCCTAATATGTTATTCAATTTCCAGAGTTCTGTGTTTGGCGGCATTTTGAGTTCTGTATTTACTAGAGTTCTAATATGTTATTCAATTTCCAGGTTGTCCTCATTATTTGCCTTCGAGGCTAGCTTTTGAGAAATTACTTTGATTTGCCTTCAGGACTAGACACTTAGTGTCACTATGATATGATTTGACTTCGAGGCTAGCTTTTGAGCATTACTATGATTTGTCTTCAGGGCTAGACACATGGTGTCAATTTGGACCAAAATTTTAACTCTAGCATTTGAATGGCATATTAGATATTGTGGGCCCATACTTGTGTTTGTCCTTGTATGAATTATTGAATGATGAAAGAATGCATTTAAAAGTGAGCTTGGATGCCACATTGTGACATAGCATAAAACCATTAAGTATTGGCATTGTATTTAAGTTTATTTGTTATCAAAGTTTGTACCGATAGACTTTTACCTTAGATCGATTGTAATTCATCGCACAGGTGACATGGGTGATCCAGTAAAGTCAGAGAGTTCTTCTATACCAGGTCGAGTCTAGATTTGAGATTGCTTGTTGAGTTGTTTTTGCTGTTTCTTCGAGATCACTGCCATTTGCCAGCATGTATATATATTTTATATTATAGTACATTTTGATATTATGTAAATTATGCTATCTTTTTAAGTATATATATATTGTAAATTATAAAGAATGTTTTGGATAATTTGTATGAAGTAGAATTTGTATATGTGTTTTTGATATATATATATGTATAAATATTTTGAGAAAATATGGAGAAATTGAGAAGTATTGGGGAAATTTGTCATGTATTGTTTATTGGGAGTATTTTTATGTAGGTTGTGTGATTGCTGAATTTTGGAATTGTCTAAATTACAAACAAAACTCTGACAAATATTTTCTAGAGATTTTCATATAAAATGCTTATTTTGTAATTTATAATTAAGAAAGAATATTTTATTATCATTTAAATATACATTTTAATGTGTTTAGGATTTTAAATGGGAAAGGTGAAAATTTTTATTAAACCGGGTTATGGCATCTTTATACTTTATATGCGTATTTTACATATGCTGGGTATATTTACGATACATATATGGAGTATAAGGGTGCTACAATTAAATTAGGGTTTTGAAAATGCAATTAGGATTTTAATATGTGAATTAGGGTTTTGGAAACAAGATTAAGGTTTTAATATGTAAATTTGGGTTTTGGAAATAAGATTAGGGTTTTAATATGTAAATTAGGGTTTCAGCAAAATTAAATCAATTAAACTAAAAATAATAATAAACCTGCAAGACTAAACAGTGAAGATATTTAATTAAATTAAGTAGATCTAGTTAAAGAAAATCATACCTTCGTTGTTTGCTCCACCAAGTTGAATTTGCTGAATCAAGCTCGATCATTTAAAATGTTGGAAAGCTTGAATCAATGAAGGATATAGGCTACTAATAAAAAATCCAAAGATTATTTGATGATTGCTCTAGGTTTGATGTTTACATTACTCCTTTTATGGCTATTGCTTTTGTATCTCTCTGTTTATTTTTTGGCTACTAAAGATGGTTCCTAATTGATAAAGTTGGCTCTCCGATTCAAGGTTGCTCTCTGTCCCTTTCTTAAAAATCTCTCTACAGTATTAAAGGTGGTTGTTTAATTGCTGAGTGTGATCATCCACTTCTGCTTGTTAATTACCCCTTTTTAAAAATGCTAAAATTAGGGTTTAAACAAGTTCACTTCCGATTAAAAAGTTCTAGTTGCATCATAAAACCTTTTGTTTTATTCGAATTAACTGAGTTTGAGTATAATTAGGAAACTTAAAACTACGAACTGGGCCCTAGCCATGGCTAATTATCTAATTCACTATGAGCCAATGCTTATAGTGAATTTGCCACAACAAATTTGACATAAGCATGGCTAATGATGAATTTGCCATGGCCAATTCATTATGAGCATGGCTCATCACGAATTTACCATAAAAAATCGCCAATTCTCATGATTTATGGGTCGGTTTAGCTTTTAAATCGGATCAGAATTGGTTTTATCTTTTTAATTAGGTTCGAACTTGATTCGGGCTTTTAAAATTGGATTAAACCTAGTTTAGGCTTTTAAAATTGAATTAGATTTAACTTGAGCCTTTAAGATTGGACAGGCCACTTAGGGCTAAATTACAAATAAGCTCACTTAGGGCTAAATTTAGGGTCTATAGTTTTGACCCCTATTTGAACGATCTGAGACTTCAGTAAAAGAGAGTGAAAAGCAACCCTAATTGAATGATCTGAGACTTCAGTAAAAGAGAGTGAAAAGCAATGATACAACTTTTAAATTTTGCAGCAAGTATCTATAAAATAAAATAGAGGGACAAACAAACAAAATTCAAAGGATGGATACCTATGAGCAGGGATTTTTGCCCCCACTCTCATGTGGAATGGTCCATGTGATTTTGGCAATGTTAGGCTGAGGGCCTTAGACAACACAGGCCTAAACTCAAAGAAAATGGAGTTGCCACCAATAATTCGATTCCTAAGGAATCACCAACCTCCTATTGGGGTTCAAAAATTGGGTACGCATGGGGAAGGTAAGAATGACCCAGCACCCTCATAGCACCCAGTTCATTACGAACTGGCCTCCTTTTCATGTCTAAATATTATTAAATTCTTATGTTATTATGACATTATCATATTACATGCAAAAAAATAAAAATAGATTTATCCATAAAATAAGGTAAGGAAATACTTCACAAAACAAAATGGGTACTGTAATATCCGAAAATATGCCTTAGAAGTTTTGAAGTAATTATTGTTGAATTTGGATTTAAGGTATATGATAAATTGGAAAGAGAAAAGAATTAAAGAGAGAGTGTATATGTTGTATATATGGAAATATATACAACATATACAAGTCAATATGTGATGGTCAAAGGAAGATAATTAATTATTTGAAATTGATTAAATTAATAAAAAATTTGAGTTAGTGGAAGTGGAAGAAGATATTTAAATATTTTATTGTATTTTGCTTGGTGGAGAGGGTTTTGAGGAAGAAAGTTGACTTTGCTTTCTTGGTTTTCTTCTTTCCTTCTTTCTTCTTCATGGTTCACTTGCTTTCTTTTTCTTTTCTTTCCTTTTCTTTTGTTTTGGCCGGCACTTCATAGCAAGAGAGCAAGAGAGAGATTTGATCATCCAAACTCAAGATTGAAGGAAGATTCAAGTGATCAAGTTGGAAATTTAAGAGTTTCTTCATCTTTGGTAAGTTTTCCACTTGATTCTTTGATTTTCTTTGAGTTTGTGAGTTGAGGTTGGGGTTGATATGTGTTTGTTTGATTGTGGTGTTGTGTGTTTAAGAGTGTTTGGTTCTATTGATTTTTGGTTTTTGGGGTTGGATTGAAGGAAAGAGTAAGTTTGTTGGAAGAAAAAGTGTTGTGGTTGTGTTTTGGATTTGTGGTGACGATTATGATTTGTGGTTGATGTATGTTTTGAGTTGTTTTTGTGTTTTTGCAAGTTTGTTATGATTTTTGGGTATGTTTAGTTAAGTTTGTTTAAAGTGGAAAATGGTGGAAGTAAGAGGATTGTTGGATGTGAGGTTATTGTTGTCGGAATCTGTATTTTTGGCCTGACACGCCCATGAGCACGGCCAAGTCTTTGGGCGTGTCAATGGTTCTGTGTTGCAGTAGCATTTACACGTCCAGTGACACGCCCATGTCACTGAACGTGTTATAGCTACTGTGTGGGTGAAGGATTGACATGGCCATGAGCACGCCCATGTTGTTGGACGTGTCAATGTTTCTGTGAGACAGAATGTATTACACGTTCAGTGAAACGCCTGTGGTTCTGAGCGTGTCAAAGCTTCTGTGTTGTGGAGTTAGGACACGGTCCGGGACACGCCCGTGTTGTTGAGCGTGTCATGGTTAGAGTTTGTCCTAGTTGGTTCTTAGCTTTATTATCTTATATGTATTTCTAAGTGAGTGTGTATGATTACCTTTGGTTTAGGTTGTGAAGAGGTGGAATTGCCCTAACCAAAGTGTTGAGGATTCTTGGAGGAGGAAGTGTATAGATTGGTGTGAGTTGGTTTCGAGGTAAGTACAAACTACATGGTTGCATACATTTACATGATTTTGATACTTAACATATTTGGTTGTACATATGTTAAGTAATTGATTACATTGTTAATACATTTGATGAATGTTATGATTTGTATAATGTGAATGATTGATGAGCATTTAAAATATATGTTAATGCAATTGGTTGTGTACATTTGAATAATGAATTGTGAAGCCAATGTGATTGGTTGTGATGATTCAAATGAAATAAGTGGGGCATGTTTGCCTAGATGATGATATTCAATGCATTTAATTATGTATACTCTATTGATGAGATGAGGAGCCATGGTTGTTGGCTATAATGATAATGATGCAAATGAGATGATTGAGACATGCTTGCCTAAATGATGATGAGAAAATGAGAATGAAATTGATAATGAATTAATGAATGAATTGTGTGTCTAATGTGTTATTCCATTTTCAGAGTTTTGTTGTTGGTGGCATGCCTATAGTAACAATCTCTTGAAGTTAGGTTGGGCTTGATCCTTGAAGCCAAGTTGGGTTTAAGTTTAGCATGCTTAACTCCCCTTGAAGCTTGGTTAGGTCTAGTCCTTGAAGCCTAATTGAGATGTTACAACCCTTGAAGCTAGGTTGGGTTTGGTTCTTGAAGCCAAGTTGGGTTGATACTTAGCATGCTTTGTTCCCCTTGAAGCTTGGTTGAACCTAAATCCTTGAAGCCTAGTTGGGATAATGATAATGATAAATGTGATAATTGAACCAAAACATTAACTCTGAAAGTTGAATGGCATATTAGTTTCTTTTTGGGCCCATGCTTGTCTTTATTTTTAATATGATTCTTGAATTTTGAAACCAATGAATAATGAGATACATGATGTGTAATATGTTTATGAATGTGGCATGGGAAGCTATGTTGAGTAATGAAACTATGAAGATGAAACATGAATGTTTTGATATGATATTGAACAATGTAAGGATTTAAAATATAATATCCTTTTGAATGGTGTATGAAAATTTATTGTGTGACATTGGCATTTCATTGAAGCATAGTATTATTGTAGTTTGTACGACTAAGCCGTTGGCTTAGCGCGAGTGTGATTCGTCGTGCAGGTGACAGGGAAGAACCGGAGAGTTCCTCTAGGCGAGCAGAGTCTAGATTTTGAGGTGTTGATAGTGGAGCTTAAAGATCAAAGACATACTGCCAAACATGTATATATTTTATGTTTTGTAAAACTTGAGTTTTGATGTATATGTATTTGTAAATATTCGTTATATTTTCCGCTGCGTTTTGAATAAACATTTTATCTATAGTGTTTTATAATATAACTTAAATGTTTTGAGTCTGCTTATAATATTTTAAAAGAAGTGAGTCATTTGTTAGTAAACCGTGGCATTACTATATTCAGTATACGTATATTACGATCGTAATAGCATGTTGTGTACGTATACGGGGTATAGGGGTGTTACAGGTACCCATCCTTAGATGGAAACATACCCTTACAATCCTCAAATGTTCATAATATAAATAATATGGGACACTAATCAATTGATGGAAATATGTCCCTTACAATAATTCTAATGTCTTCAAAATAAATAAAATAAAGAAAATAAACAAGGTGCCTATAAAGTGGAAACATGCCTTTTACATCTTAAATCCCCTTTAAAATGTAAATGACAAAATTGTAATACTCTTATACCCTATATACATATAATACATAAATCCAGTATATGTAAAATAAGCATATATGGTATAAAAATGTCACAACCCGGTAATTTAAAAATTTTCACATTTTTAATACAAAATAACACTTTAAAATGTATGTTTAATTAGTAAATAAAATATTCTTTATAAATTATAGGTTCCAAAATAAGCATTATATATAAAAATCTCTGGAAAAAATTCACCAAAGTTTTGTCTGTAAATAGGACGTGCCAAAAATTTAACAGGTACACAACTTGTAAAAACACACTCTCAATAAACAATAAATCACACCTTTTACCCCAACTCCTCAATTTCTCCACATTTCGTAAAAACATTTATACATATACATATATATATATATATATCAAAAATGCACATATAAAATCCTTCAATACACCATTTATCCAAAGAGTCTTTATAATTTAAAATATACACATTAAAAATATAAACATAATATACATAATATCAAAATGTACAAAGACATAAAATATATACATGATGACAACTGGCTTGATCTTATAGTAGAAAAAATCAACTCAAGTCTAGGCCCAACCAAGTCTAGCAAAACTCTCTGGATCTACCAAATCACCCCTAAGATAAAAGCCTAGCGGTACAAACTTTGATAATAATAAAACTTTAATACAATGCCAATGTATAATTTTTTATATGTGATGTCACAATGTGGCATACAATTTCACTTTTAAAATGTAATCTTTCATCTTTTTATAATTCATATAAATAAAAACACAAGCATGGGCCCAGAAAAGCTAATATATTATTCAAATCTCAGAGTTACTATTTTGGTCCATATTGACACATAGTGTCTAGCCCAGAAGGCAAATTATAGTGATGTCTAACATCTAGCTCAAAGTCAAATCATATATCACTGACACCTAGTGTCTATCCCCGAAGGCAAATCATATATCAGTGACGCCTAGCGTCTAACCTCGAAGGCAAATCATATACCAGTGACATCTAGCATCTAGCCCCAAAGGAAAATCATATATCAGTGATGCCTAGCATCAAGCCCCCGAATGCAAATAATGAGGATAACCTCATAGGCATGCCACCAAACATAGAACTCTGAAAATTGAATAACATACTAGGCACACAAATAATATATATCTTTCATAATCAACTTTTCTCATCACATTACCTCATTTCCTCATTTTTCTCATTCATATCACAACATACACATTCTTTATCTCAGCATTTTCATTATTATTATATTCCCACATTTTCAACTCATATAATGGTTTCCACAAGTCACTATCAAATATAATGGAAATGTGGCACACTTCCACATATTGGTGCATACTTGCACTTTTTCATAACTTTACTATATTTCTTAATTTATACACATTTGAAACATAAGCCATAATTCAATGGCTTAACATCATATTCATCATATTTCGCAATGTGTGTCATTTCATATTACTATCATATTACCCAAATATTTTTGGGCCATTCTCACGTAATTCATATAAATCACATTTTATTTATTTTAGCCAATAATAATGACTTTCATAATGCACATAATGCATAAATAACAATTCACATATTATAACACAATGTTCGTGTCTCCATGTAGCTTAACACATTTTCCATCGAAAATGTGTTAAGCCAAATTTAATGCAAACATATCTAATTTATCAAAAAATTTTACATACCTCAATAAGCACTCAAACATAAGCTAAAAGTCACCCTCCAACCTTCACTTCCAACTTGCTCTTCAACACTAGGGTTAGGCAATTAAAGATAAGCACTCAAAATAAAAGATGGTCTTTCCCTTATTTCTCTAATCATATTTGAGTCTTTGGTGGGGGCAGAACAATTTAAGTCAATTTGTCCTCATAAACTAAGTGAATGTCTTCTGCTGCTTTAGGTAAAAAACACTTCGTTGGCTTTCTAAATAGCCTTTTTCGAGTTTTATTTTATTTTTTCTCTTTATCTTTTTTATTCTTCTTTCTTTTTTTTTGTTTCTTTCCTTTTCTGCCTTTTCTTATTTTTTCCTCTTTTTTATTCCTAATTTTTGAAAATTTAATAAAATAAATTATAAGTTAAATGGATAAATTAAATAAATGATTTTAAATGAAAAATGAAAAGATTTTAACTAAAAAAGTAAAATGTATATGGGATATATATGTAAATATACATAACATATACAAAAAATATTTTAAAAGTTAAAATTTATCTAAATAATTTAAATAGTAATGGAAGATGATACTTTTGACATAAGCAATTAAATAATAATATATATACTTGGTGGTAATTAAAGTAGAAAATATTAGGTTCAAATTAAAAGTGGGTGGAGAGAGATATTTATTTGGTTCTTGTTCTTTCTTCCTTAGCAAATTCAACATGGTTGTGCAATAGAGGATTTTTGCTTCTTCTAAGCTTCCTAAGGTGAAGGATTTTCAAGGTTTGAAGGGAAGATTGGAGTTGGTAAGTTTTCAACTTGTTTCCTTAGATTTTCTTAAAGATGTGAAGTTTGAGTTGTTATGATTGTATGTTTTAATGGTTGGAATTGGTATGTATAAAGTTGTTTTATAATCACAATGTGACTAGTAAATCAAATTCTATATTCGTACATGACTATTGGGCTTCACATCCCACTCACACATCATTACAATTACTAAGGTCAGTTGTCACACTATCAGTTTCTCGACCCAGCTCTGCTCGGGTCCATTTTCAATTTCAATCACATGACCTAGCTCTGCTCAGGTCAACCATCATTTCAAATACATGACCCAGCTCTGCTCAGGACCTCTCGTGCATATCTAATCAATCTCAAAACAATTAGACAAGTAATGATATAGGTTACATATATATATATATATATATATATAGTATCGCTTTCTTTTATACTTTTCTAGTGATCATCACCTTTTATACTTTTCTAGTGATCATCACCATTCTTGATCATATCACATTACCAGTTCACATCATTCATATATAGGTCACATGCATTGCCAATACTCATCTTTCATTTCTTTCACATTTTCTCACATTCAACTATTATGATTTTCTTCCTATTTGTCAGCACAATTGATAAATTTACATTCTTAACAGGTATTCAATTAGCTCGGCGTCAATTTTCCTCTTTTCTCAAATCATTCACTTAAATCAAACTTACTCTTTAATACCATATAACTACTCATGCACTTGTGAATTCATGGTTTTAAATTGTGCAATTTGATTTTAATTGAGTTGCTTTGATGCATAAGCAAATATTTAAAGTTAAAAGATAAATTTGGTTGAGTTTGAATAAGTTGGAAATGGAAAGAAATTGTTCAAAGTATGGGAAAGAGTGATAACTTTGGATATGTGATAATTATGTGTTGATACCAAGAATTTGGCCTGCCACGCCCAGTGACACGGCCATGTCATTGGGTGTGTCAATGATTCTATTTTTAGTATTAGTGATATGTGTAGTGACACGCCCATATCACTAAATATGTCAAAGCTACTGTAATGCAAGAGTATTGGCATGGGTAGTGACACGACCATATCAGTGAGTGTGTCAAAGCTTCTGTATAGCAAGCATAGGTCACGGTCATTGACACACCCATGTCGTTGAGTGTTATCATTTGTATATTTGACCAAGATAGCTCTTTTCCTTCTTTTTCTTTAGTGGTTTTTATCTTTCTGTTGAGAGATCATGTATATGTATTAAAACATGATACTAAGTGATTATTTATAATCACTGTAGACCCTTAATTTTTTACCCAATCTGGTCCAATATGTTTATTTAGTCCAAGATGATTTTTGTTGTCTAATTGGTCCAAAATAATTTTTGCTTTAGTATCTAATTTTTATTAATAAAAAATAAAAATAAACAAATAAAAATGAAAAAATAAAAAATAGGAGTGGGAAAAATCAGCAGCAAAAAATCATCTCGCGGGCCCGAGGGCATTTCGCCCGCAGGAATTTCACTGTGCTATTTCGCACACAGAAATTTTCTGCCTGCGAAATAGCTTACGGGCCCGCTCAGCGCGCGCTGCCGCAGCCAGCTACAGCAGATTTTTTTGCCAGCGCAGTTTTTCCGCAGCAGTTTTTTTCGGCAACGCAAATTTTCCGACACAAATTTTTCGAAACCTAATCCAATTAGGTTTTGGTTTCTTTTTTTTATTAATATTACTTACCTTAACTAATTAGGAATAAACAACCTTAAAACACTATAAAAAAGGGCCAAAGACAATTAAAAAAGGGGAGGCAAAAATTCAAGAGGAGTTTGGAAAATTTGAAACCAAATCAAGGAAGGAAAAGAAGAAATTCAATTCAACTTTTTTCTGGAACAGTAGTAGCATGATTTAGAGGATTAAAAGGCAAAAAAAGCTTGTCTTTAGAGCTAGTTCATCCAAGAAGAATTGTTTTTGGAGAAATCATCAAAAGAAGGTATGTGTTAATTAATTTTCTTTAATTGTTTTCTTTACACAGTAGCAAATTTATAAAATCAAAATTAAAAACCTTTGAACTTTAATTTAGTTTTTCTAAAGCAAAAAAAAAAAACCTTATTTCATTGGTTTATCTTCAAAAAGGCTTAAAATTGTTATTTTTTCTTCTTAAAAGCCTTAAAACTCTAATTGAACATATTTTTCAACAAAACTAAGATGTAAATTCTACTTCTTTTAAAATCTTAAATTAGGTTCTATTTCATTCAAAAAGTCTTCTAAAACATCTTTTTTACTTATAAAAACTTTAATTTATTTGTTTAAATTCACAAAACTTCATGAAATTATCAAATTGATTTCTAAAACTCTAAAAATTATTCACCACCCGTGACCCTACTTCTAAATCCTAAAATCCAAAATTCAACTTTTAAACCCAAAATAATGAACAATAACCCTTTTAAAACCTTAAACTCTAATTTTTATGAACCCTAATCCTTTTAAAACATTAAAAAAATATAAAAACCTAAAAACCTAAATTTTACACAGTAGCTTAGGAACTCAATAACCAAAAATCACAAATTAAAGTATTTTAAAGTGTTTGAAACCCTAGTTTCATGGTATCATCATTCAAACCTTAATTTTGTTAATCAAAGAGTCTTACCAACCCTTTAAAACATAAACCCTAATTTATTTTAATTACATAAAAAGTCACAGTAGCCATAATTGGACTTTTATTTGCTTTATTCAATTCCATACTTGATTATGCTTTGATTTATTTCTTATGCTTTAATTTATTTAATTTCAATACTTGATTTATTTAATTTATCATGGATGGATGTTTATTTTCTATTTTAATTAATAGCTTTGATGAATGATTTATTTATGATGAATGATTATTTACTTTTATCAATTAATTTAGATTTACAAAAGTTGTAAGAGGTATGTTTTCACTTGGTGGGTACCTCATTGGTTAAACATCATGTAATTTAATTTGCTTTTCTATTTTAGAATCTATGTAAAGGGCATGTTTCTACCTTTTGGTGGGTGTCCTATTTAGACATGCGATTTAAGGACATGTTTCCATCCTTGGATGGGTGTCCATTTATTTGCTTTGTTTGGACATTGCTTTGATTTTAATATATTGATGCTTTCTTTTAATTATTGTGTGTAGTATGGATAATGTTATTATAGTTAATAATTTTATAATATTAAGACTTGTAAAGGAGGCCGGTTCCAATGAATCGGGTGTTGTGGGGGTGCTGGGCCATTTCTCACCTTCCCCACACGTACCCAAATTTCTGAACCCATTAGGGGGTTGGGGATTCCTTAGGCATTGAGTCATCCACCCCTTTCTTTTTCCCGGCCCATCCGGGTGGCTACTCCATTTTCTCCCGACTTAGGTCCGTATTCTCTAAGGCCCCGAGCCTAAATAGTGCCGAAGTCGCAAGAACCATTCCACCGGGAGTGAGGGCAAAAATCCCTGCTCACAATCACATTTGGTTTAGGTGTTGAGGAGATTTGATTTGCCCAATTAAGTGTCGAAGGTTATCTTGGAACAGAAGGTTGAAGGTGGTATTTGTGCTTGTTTTGGTTGTTTTCAGAGGTAAGTACAAACTTTGAATAAATTGGTTATATTTGCATGACATTTGGGCTTAACACATTTTGGTTGGAAAATGTGTTAAGTTACTTGATGCATCGATTATGCATGAATAATATGCTATCACTTGTGTAATGTCATAGATGAATTAAATGCACTGTGAAAAGCCATTGATAATGTCTAAATTAAGTAAAAAGTGAAATATGTGCAATATGCAAAAATGACCCAAAGTGTTTGGGTAATGTAGTTTCTTGTGTATACATTAAAGATATTATGGAAAGCCATTGGCAATGGTTAGATTTCATAAAATGTGATTTATATGAGAATGATGTGAAAATACCCAAGATATTTGGGTAATGTATTTTAATATAAAAAGTGATACATTGTGATGATAAGTTGAAATAAGATGAATTGATATTGACATAAATGAGAAAAATAAGAAAAGTGAGAAATAGATAATGAAAAATGAGACAATGTGTCTAGCTTGATTATAAGAAAATGAGAAAGAGATTGATAATGAGAAATGTGAATTAATTATGTTCCTAGTATGTTATTCAATTTTCATAGTTCTATGTTTGGTGGCATGCCTATGAGGTTATCCTCGTTATTTGCCTTCGGAGCTAGTTTTTGAGCAATTATTGATTTACCTTCGGGATAGACATTAGGCATCACTTACCTTTGGGCTAAATGCTAAGCATCACTATGATTTGTCTTCAGGCTAGACGCTTGGCACCACTTGCCTTCGGGCTAGACACTGGGTGTCAATATGGACCAAAATAGTAACTCAAAATTTGTAAAGTAAGAGTTTTTATAGAAAATGGGTTAGATATTTTTATATCGTATAAGCATATAGTACATATGTTGGGTGTATGTATTGTATGTATATAGGGTATAAGGGTGTTACATTTATTTTGGTACAGATCCTAGGTTTGAGGTTCTTAACCTAGGTGGGTTGTTAGAGAGAGGAAATGTGGATTTTTAAATATGGTTTTTTAAATTGTGATACATGCATTAGCACTGGCAGTTTCTGGTCTCTGATGTGGCAATTTCTACTATGTTTGCAGATATAGATAGTTATGTCATCTCAAATGCATCAGTCTGCAGAGTGTAATGCAAAGAGTGTAGCTCCTAGTGAGGGTATAGATGGAGCTTGAGCTGAGATTGTGTAGACACTTAATTTTGACCCCAATTTGGTATGGTCCTAATTTAAGAATGCCAAAATAAGTTAAATTCGACTTTAAAAGATTTAAACCTAGTTTATGATTTTTAAATAAGTTGGTTCAGGTTAAAAAAGCATAAATTCAATTGCAAAATCCTAAAACAAGTTGGTTAGGCCCAAATTAAGAGTTTATAGTCCAAAAATTAAAAATAAGACACTGATTTGAGTTAGGGGTAGCCCAGGGACATGGAGATAAGGCTCATGTCGACCTATAAGGGCCCAGGTCGACATGAGCAAGGCTTCATGTCGACATGGCACTCCGGATCGACACGAGATTAGGTTTTTTCTTTTAGCTCTGGTCGCTTGATTCTTACTTAAACTAGGATTCATTGTTAAACACAGGGAATTAGGTTTAGGCTTAAATTGCCTAAAATACAAGTTTAAAAGGCAAACAAGGTATCGGTAGTTGTGAATTAAGAAGCAAAAGGTAGCAAGCAACAAGCAATCATCCAGCAACAACCAAAGACATTGATCAAACAAACAATCCATAAAAGGCAACTCACACTATCCTTGCTATTATCCAACCAGAATCAAATTGTGGTGGAACCTACAATGGAGGTTTGCAATCTTTCATCTAATTATTTTTTAGGTTACAGTAATTCAATTTTTTTGTTTCATTATTTATTTTTGTTTTTGTTTACTTTTTTCCTTTAATTGTTTCATTGATTAAAATATCAAGTATTCATTGCTCTGTTTTCATTATTTCATGGATAAGAAAATGTTCAGCAGCCTTACTTCAAACATGATCCAATGAAATATGATTTGTACCAAGGTTATTTGTTTTTCTATGCTTACTGTCCATTAAACTATACTCGGCCATTTAATTAATTTTCAAAATAACTTTTTTTAAAAAATTTCCAACCGTCACAGTAGCTAAAATAATTTTTTTAAATAAATATTGACCACCGTCTACTAGCCGGCTAGCGGGACAGCAGTATGGGCTCATCGAAGGGGTCAATATTTATTTGTGTATTATGATTCTTTGTGATTAACTTCCTTTATTTAAAATCCTAATTTAGTTATTAAAGTTCTAAAATCCTAATTTAAGATGTAAACCCTAAACTTATACATTTATTGCTTTATTTAGTTTTAGATTTTATTATGTAGTTTATTATATGTCTTGATGATTGATTTATTTAATTTTGATATTTGATTTTTTTAATTTATGATGGATGGATATTTTCTTTATTATTATTATTTTCTTATCTTGGTATTAATAATGTAAGAGGTATGTTTCCACTTTGCGGGTACCTCATTAGTTAAGCTTCATGTAATTTAAACTATTTTCATATATTTGGGATTAATGTAAAGGACACATTTCCACCTTTTGGTGTGTGTCCTATTTAGTTTTAGTCATTGGACGATGTAAGGACATGTTTCCATCCTCGGATGGGTGTCCATTTATTTGTTTTGTTTGAACATTACTTTGATTTTAATAAAATGATGCCTTTTGTTTTAATTATTGTATGTAGCATGGATTATGTCATAAGAATTAAAAATTCTATAATATTTAGAAGTGAAAAGGAGGTCGGTACCAATGAACCGGATGTTGTGGGGATGCTGGGCAATCCACCCCTTTCTTTTTCCCGGCTAATTCGGGTGACAACTCCATTTTCTCTAGGTTTAGGCCCGTGTTCTCTAAGGCCCTAAGCCTAATAGTGCCGGAGTCGTATGAACCATTCCACATGGGAGTGAAGGCAAAAATCTTCGCTCATAGATTGATGGTGAGGCATCTACTTCTATGCCTGTGAGACCAGTAGCTGATGAGATTTTGCTGAGCTATTAAGGCAGGCTCCAGTTTAGCTGCCGCCACCACAGCCGCAGCAGCAGTTGGCGATGAGGAAGTATGATAAGCTGAGGAAATTTGGAGCTGAGGACTTTGTTGGAACTACAGACCCTACTGTAGCAGAGTAGTGGCTAGATAGGGTCCACAGAGTGTTCAGCCAGCTACAGGTCAGTTCGAAGGAGAAGTTTAATTATGGTAGATCTTCTTTGCAGAGGGATGCATATGATTGGTGGAAGATGGTTTCACATGCTATGGCTGATCCACCAATCCTGACTGTAGACCCTTAATTTTTGACCAGTCTGGTCCGATATTTTTTATAGTCCAAAATAATTTTGTGGCATTTAATTAAATAATATTTATTTTAGTATTTATTCTTTATAATTTTTAATAAAAATAAAAATTGTAATATGAGTAAAGTTAAAAATAAATAAATAAGAAATTGATGACTAAAAAATCGGCAATGAAAAATTTTGTCGCCGAAGGAGAATCGGCCTGGGCCAATTCCCCGCATGAATTTCTTAAATGGTTTTAATTTCTTTAGACAATTAGAAGTAGGCTTATGATTTTTTCCTATAAATACCACATTAAAACACATAATTAAGGAATCAAAAATTTGTTTTACTAGAGCTAAACTTGGGACCTTTGACTTGGGAGGAAAAAGAAGACAGAAACCCTAGCAAGCAAGAGACAGTAGCAACAAGAATCATTCATCAATCCATCAAAAGCAGTAACATTGCTTTTGTCATTGTTCATCCATAAACAAATTGTGGAGGAACCAACGAATGGAGGTTTGATTACAATTCTTTGATTTGATTATATTTACAATGTTATTGACATATTTTCTTTTAAATACTTCTACCATTTGTTTTGATGTTGAGTCAGTAACCTAAATTATTACACTCAGTAAAATGTTTTATAGATTAAATCATCCATTCATCCAGTAGCCTAAGTCTTTAATCAAAACTTCAAAAACCCTAAATCATCCTTCTATTTCTAAAACTTCAAAAACCCTAAAACTGTTCTTCTATTTCCAAAACTTCAGAAACTCTAAGTGGTTTCTTCTATTTCCAAAAACTTTAAAACCTTAAATTGTTTTTCCCCAAACTATTTTCTTAATCATATAAACTCTAACTTTTTGTTAAAAATTTTCAAATGTCTTCTTAAATCTCCAAACCTTAATCTTCTTTACATTTTCTAAAAACTTTAATCATAATAATTTCTATAACACTCTAAACTGTTTTCATAAATCCTAAGATCAAATATGTTTTCTAAAATATCAAAAACCCTAATTTTTTCAAAACCCTAATTCAGTAAACCCTAGCTTTCCTAAACCCTAATTCTTAAAACATCAAAACTTTATGACAAGTTCATCAACACCTAAAACAATAATCCAGTGAACCTAAAACCTAATCTTTTAAAATTATAAACCCTAATGCCTTAAAAAATCCTAATTTCATAATGTTTAATTAAAACCCTAACTAAACCTACCCTTTTTAAGTCACAATAACATTATTTTCATAAAAACATCCAAAAACGCAAATCTTTTAAATATCCAGTAGCTATGTTATTGCTTTAAAATATTTCTCAACAAATTAAACTAGTATATGCAAAACCCTAGTTATTGAACATAAAACCCTAGAAACCCTGCTTAATGCATGAACCCCTAAAGTTAATATATTTAATGTTTTATTTAAATTGGATGAATGTTTATTTTGGTTGATGTTTGATATCTTTGATGAATGATTTATTTATTATGAATGGTTATTTACTTTTATTGATTTATTTTGATTTCCAAATATTGTAAGAGGTATGTTTCCACTTTGTGGGTACCTCATTAATAAATTTCTATGTAATTTAAATTGCTTTTATATTTTGGACCAATGTAAAGGACATGTTTCCACCTTTCGGTGGGTGTCCTATTTAGTTTAGACATGAACGATGTAAGGACATGTTTCCATCCTCAGATGGGTGTCCATTTATTTGCTTTGTTTGGATATTGCTTTGATTTTAATATAATGATGCTTTATTTTAATTGTTGCATGTAATATAGATAATATTGACATATTTAAGAATTTTTTAATATTAAGACCTGCAAAGGAGGCCGGTTCCAATGAACTGGGCGTTGTGGGGGTGCTGGGCCATTTCTCATCTTCCCCACACGTACCCAACTTTTTGAATCCATTAGGGGGTTGGGGATTCCTTAGGAATCGAGTCATCCACCCCTTTCCTTTTCCCAGCCCGTCCGGGTGGTGACTTCATTTTCTCTGGGCTTAGGCCTGTGTTGTCTAAGGCCTCGAGCGTAAACAGTACCGAAGTCGTAAGAACCATTCCACCGGGAGTGGGGGCAACTCCACTAGGGATAAGAGAAGTTGATTCCGCTGGTCTTTTTTTTATTCTATTCTTTCTTATCATTATATTATTCATTGCAACATATTAGTTTGCATCTTGTGCGTGAGTTAGGATGCCCTTGTTACCCATGTTGTGTTTTGTAAGGGATGCCATACTTTTACTCAAGGTATGGAGATTGAGCATGGCATAACCACTCATAGCCATGTACCTTTTGGTATATACTTGCTATGGGAACCTATGCCTTTCAGCCCAAATATTAAAGCTCATGTAATTGGCCTAGTTACTTTCCTTAGGTTTTTACCCTAAATGCTTGTTGTTTGACTATGATTAATTTTTCTTGGCTTAAATCATGGCTTATTTGGTTTGTTCTTTTTCTAATATGGCCCAAGTACATTTGTAAGCTCAAAATAAATTTCTTTAAAGTCCAAAAGACCAAAGCAATTTTCAAAAGTTTTCAAGATGGTCTTTGGATATAAAACTTTTCCATAAACAAATTCTTTTCTCATGACTCAAATACAAAATCCATTTTTTCTAAAATCATTTTACAATGGGCTTCGAAATAAAACTATTTTTTTCATAACCTTTAAAAGAACTTACAAATATTTAGGTCAATTATGAAATACCAAAAATCAATTGTGAGCCTAGTTTATACTAAGAAATAATTAATCATGGGCTTGTTTTTGGCATGAATTATTGGTTACTTTTTCAAGTGAGACATCTATTTATAATAAACCTCTTAATTTAGTTTTAATCCAAAATAGCATAAAAGCTACTTTAGTTAGTTGAATGGATTAAAGCCTAATTAATGGGAATTATTATGAACTGATTTCCATTTTTGAAAATATAACTATTGGTTGAAACGTCCGAGGGAAATATTTGAAAATAAGATACCCAATGTTGGTATGTTGTTAACCATATACCTAGGAAAAGAGACTCGCCATCCGTGTGTGGAAGATATAAGATTGGAAGGAAATTCCTAATTGCCCTTGTTTGTTTATTATTTGTGCATACACACATACATGCATACATGCATCGCATGACATATCATTAATCCATTTTGGCTCATAGACTTGGAGTACGAAAATCCAAAAGCATACAACGATATCACCTACAGCATTAATTTTTGATTTAAGTGCTTCATTGGGAGGATGGATGCAAACCTGCTAAGGGATATAATCGATGAAGTTGTCAAAGCTAGGATGGCCGAGCTACAAGATCAATTGGTTGAAATTATGAAGACCCATTTAATTGAAATTCTGGAGCTCATCAACAATACTAAGGCAGCATCCATGGAGAAAATAGATCGAATGAAAAATGAGAGACTAATCCCTATTTTACAAGACCAGCCGAATCATGTGCTATCTAAGTGGGGCAATAAGGACGGCTATCACCCCAATGGAAAAAGTCAAAGGGAAAGAGAGAAGAACCATTTTTCTGCAAAATGGAATTATCAGCCTAGTAATCAAAACACACAAAAGGAAGCTGATGTTAATGCCATCAGTCAAGGAGGAATGAGGCAGTTTTCAAAATTGGGGAAGCCACTATCTTGGGTTCTCAATAAGCTACAAAAGAAGGGATTGTTACAACCCTTGACTCCTCGACCTTTGCCAAATCCTCTACCCCTGAAATTTGATACTAAGTCTTTTTGTCAATTTCATCAGCTCAAGGACATGAGACTGATAGATGCACTCGATTGAGGCATGAGATCCAAGATCTAATCGACAATGGTAAATTGCCTGAGCATGATAAGCACAACACTAAGAATAATTCTCTACCTAAAATTGGAAGGGCAACACCGCTTATAACCTTCATGAAGAGTTTCATCTTGTCATCCTATGATGATATGGATAGAGAAGCTGCTAAAAATGATGTGCTACTAAGCAAGCTTGGACTAACTGTGGATGATGAAGCAATAATCCTTGATGATGGAAAAAATCCTTGCCTCCATCTCAACAAACTTTTCTTAGCTTGAATATTACTCTATTTATTTTGCTTTCTTTAATATTTAATTGGAACAATTATATTTTTTTTAAAATTTAAAGTTGTTTGAATAAATTCCTTTCATAAAATTTTTGTGGGTCTTTGTTCATTTTGGTAATCAACCAATGAGGAATCTAGCTTTATAATTCATGAATTAATATATTTATGCATCATGACTCAAATGACTTTACTAGGTGAGGGAATTGCTCTATAGCATTGAGTTATGTATGCTTACTTAGAGAGGGATCCTGCATGATAACCTTTGTCTGGGTCCTAGTCAGTCTTAGAACATGCTTTGATAAACTTTCGAGGTAGAATTGAACTCTGCTTATTTAAGAGAGAAATGATCTAGGCATTGTTGGGTTAGCCAACAACTAGTATCCACCCAATTAAATATCAATCCCTAGTTGTCCCTTTGAGCCTTCATAAAATTTTAGCTTTGTTTTCATTGGCTTACAAACCCTGATAACCTACCCTGAGCTGTTGTGATACTTTTGACAAGTCTTATGATCACTAAGATGAAGAGCGAAGAAGATCAAAGAAAGAAATGAATAGTCAAGACCATGAAGATAGTTGCAGTTCTCAAGACCATAAGGGTAGTTGATGTTTTAAAGACCATAAGGGTAGTTGAATTTCACCTAATATCTATCAAGACATCATCAGAGTAACAAATGATTTATCCCTGTTAAAGGAGATTTATGTTACTCTACTTATCCATTATAAGAAACCCAAGTTGGTACAAACAAGACAACTCTTTTAGAGCTAAAACAAAAAAAAGAAAAAGAAAAAAATGAAAAAGAAAAGAAAAAAAAAAGGGAAAAAAAGAAAAGAAAAGAAAAAAAAAAGACAAAAAAGAGAGAAAAAAAAAAGAAGATGAAACCAAAAAAGGCGGTTCAAAAAGCCAACTGAGCTCTCTTTTACCTAAGGTAATAAAAGGCTTCCATTTGGTTTATAAGGACAGTTTGACTTGAATTGGTCCAACCCAACCAAAAATTCAATCAAAATTAGAGAAAGAGGAGAAAGACCATCCAGCTCTTGAAAGTTTTGTACTTGACAGTCCTACAAGGAAGAAGGACAAAATGATAAATTGCTCAAAGAAAGGGAAGAGTAAGAAAAATAAAGAGAAAGAAAAGGGAGAAGAAGAAAAGAAATGAATTTGGGTACCAAACTTTTTGCAAGGGCAAAGACTATCCTAATCAAGATCCAGATTAATGCCAAGAAGATAGAAAGAATTTAGAGTCTAGCAAGATTGCTTCCAGCTGCCTAAAGTTCAAACAAGAAATTTGTAGTGTGAAGGTTTGTCCATTGTGTCACATCGGCTCCACCTTACAAATGGCCTTCATTTAACCCATGTCCCTTATAGACCCCATTTCAGGCCTATCAAAGACCTATTGATCTCTCTTGGTAGGTAGAGTCTATTAGTGGAGATAGTTTGGATAAGCATGCATATGAGATAGACAATATTCAAACTCAAATGAGATCTTTGACCAAGTAATGTGTATGTGCCTATCTAAAGTGCAACAGTTCTTGCTTAAATAGAAATGATTCCCTAGTTTAGTATGGTAACTAGGGTTGTCATGTTATAGATATGTTAATTTGAAAAATTGAGTCCTGAGGTACAATGACATTAATTTGGCAAAGCCAATATTTGATTGCAAAATCAAAATTCAAAATTCAAAAATTCAAAAATATTTTTGTCATACAAAACCATCAAGTTAAGGGAAGTATGTTGAACTATCGAACCTCGAAGGACACATTGGGCAAAGGAAATGATTATTGGCAAGGTTATGAAGAAGCTACCAACTAACATGCTAAAACATAGTTTGGAAAGGATGCATCTCTGCTGCTTGGGGGCCTCCATTATTCATGTTTTCAATATCTCAAAGATAAAAGCCATAAATGTAATATCCCGAAATAGACCCTAAGAGTTTTGGAGTTATTGTTGTTGTATTTGGATTTAATGTATATGTGTATATGGGTAATATAAAGATAATATATATAAGACATATACATATACATCATATATATACATGGGATATAAAATTGGTGTAGGGAAAGTGAATTGTATATATATTTGTATAATTAAGTAATAATAATAATGATAATAAGGACAAAAAGAAAAGAGAAGAAGAAAGTCAAAGAAAGAATATGTGGTGGAGATTTAAAGTATTAGTATTAGTATTATTATTATTATTATTATTATTGTTATTGTTATTATTATTATTATTATTATTTATATATATATATATAAGATAAGAACGGAAGAAGCAAGAAGTTTCTTTCTTCTTCTGCTTCTTCTTCCTTGTGGTCGAGAGAGAGAGAGAGAGAGAGAGAGAGAGAGAGGATGATTTTGAGAAGATTGAAGATTTTTATTCAAGATTTGGCAAATAACCAAGTAAGTATTCATTCCTTTACATTGATTTCTAAGGTTTGAGTTTGAATTTGATGTGGGTAGTTATGAGGATGATGATGAATTGTTGAGATTTGAGGTAGTTAATATGTTAAGATGGTGATAGTGAAAGATTGAAAGATATATATAGATTTAAATGGTTTTTGTGAAGATGATGAAGGATTAGTGAAATTGGTGGGTAAGGATTTAATATGTATTAGTTGGAGAATTGAATAATTGATGTATGTTTGTGTTTAATGGAGTTTAAAACATAGAATACATGTGTTTGGTTCGGGAACAGAGGTATTTTGGGTGCCACGCCCGTGGCCATTGGCTGCCACAACCGTGGCCACTAGAAGCCATGGCCGTGGAGGTGTTGAACACAAGAAACAGATTCACTTTATATGCCACGGCCGTGGGGATTGGAAGGCCACGACCGTGGCCATTTTAGAGCATTTGGGCAGAATTGGTTGTTAAGCCACGCCCGTGGGGGAATGGTAGGCCACGGCCGTGGGGCCCTAGAGAGAGAAGTCGGTTTGTAATTTGTGATCTAAAGGTCTAGTATGTGATTAATCTAAGAATAATTGTATTGAGATTCATATATTTTATTATTTGAATGGAATAGGTTGTGAAGAAAATGGATGGCTCTAATTCAAGTGGTGAAGAGTAATTGAAAAAGGAAGTGTGTAGTTTGGTGTAAGTGGTACATAAGGTAAGTACAAACCCTATTTGATTGAGTATGTTTATATATTCTTAGATCTTAACACATTTAGCTATAAATGTGTTAAGTAATCTATTATATTGTTGATGCTTATGAATAATGTAAATTACTATGTATATATATATATATTATTAATGAAATATGAAATGTGAAAGAGGTGCTGATATGAGGAAATATGGCAAGTGAAAGATATGAGGATCATTAAAAGGTATGTGCAATATAATTGATTATAAATTGTAATACAATTGAGATATAAGGAAATGTGTGAAATTAATGTTATAAGCTATAATGATGTAAATGATATGATTGAAGCATGTTTATATGATATGTTTGTTTAATTGATATTCAATATCATTGATGATATATATATATATATACTTGAATAATGAAGTGTTATATTGTGAAATGAAATGTGAAGCCATTGTGATTGGCTATGATGATTCAAATGAGATATGAAGCCATTATGATTGGCTATGATGGTTCAATTGAGATAAATGGGGCATGTTTGCCTATATTATGATGAGAATTGGAAATGGAATTGAGAATGAAATAATAAATGAATTGTGTGTGTCTAATATGTTATTCATTTTCAGAGTTTTGTTATTGGTGGCATGCCTAATGATAGTAACAATCTCTTGAAGTTAGGTTGGATTTGATCCTTGAAGCCAAGTTGGGTTGAAGTTTAACATGTTTTACTCCCCTTGAAGCTTGGTTGGGTCTAATCCTTGAAGCCTAACTGAGATGTTACAACCCTTGAAGCTAGGTTGGATTGGTTCTTGAAGCCAAGTTGGGTTGATGCTTAGCATGCTTTGCTCCCCTTGAAGCTTGGTTGAACCTTAATCCTTGAAGCCTAGTTGGGATAATGATAAATGTGAAAATTGAACCAAAACATTAACTCTGAAAGTGGAATGGCATATTAGTGTTTTGGGCCCATGCTTGTGTTTGTATATATATGGATTATTGAATAATGGAATAAATGAATAATGTTGAATAATGGAGTAAATGAATAATGAGATATATGTTGTCTTTGTTTTAATGTGAACTATGGAATGAAATATAATGTTATGTGATATATGGTGATAACCATGGATTGAAATATATGATGATAATCATGGAATGAGATGTATACAATATATATAAGCAAATTATTGACAGTGAATATAGCTTAAGAAGCTATGTTGAATGATGAGCTTATAAAATTATAACATGATGTGTAAAATGTATATGGATGTGGAAATGATGAATATTGCTTCATGAAGGTTTTGGGTAGTCATTGAATTGTGAATTATTGAAATGAAGTGTATGTGTATATAATTATGAATAAAACATTAGTAAAAGTATATATGAAAAGTGTATTCACAATGGGAAAACATGATAATAAAATAATGATATGTAAAGTTAATATATAAATATGATTTTATGAAATGTATGTTTATATGAATGTTTTGTATTACTAAGCTCTCGGGCTTAGCGCGGTTGTGTGATCGCGCAGGTGATTATGCGGTTGTTTCGGAAGTTAAGCTGTTATGCCACGAGAAGGGTAAGAGTGTTTCGAGACCAACTAGAAGGTGATGCATACATGTATGATTTAATTGTGATGTATTATTCATACTATTATATTCATATGTAATAATGAAGTTTTGGTAAATAAGATTAAGATCATTGAATGTATAATGATTTTGTTAATGTTATTTAAATTAATGTAATATTGTTAGAACTTGATTAAAGGTTCTGAAATTTAAAACTAAAAGTGACATTCTTATATTCTATATACGTATTGTATGTATACTAAGTATATGTATAGTACTTATATAGAGCATGGGGATGTTACAATTATTTTGGTATCAGAGCTTAGGTTCGAGATTCTCGGCCTAAGTGAAATTAAAGGGAAAATTTTTGAAAAGTTTAAATAAGAATTAAAAAGAAGATTTTGGAAATGCAATTGGTAAAACATACATATGCATTCACACATAGGTTGGTCTCGAACGTGGCATTATGTGAATTGTGAATTGTGATGTATTTGAATTACATGAGATAAATGATAGTGTGTAAATGAGGTTTCTTATGAAAGCAAATTTTGAAATGTTGATAATTGAGAGGTGATTGTGATATAAAGAAATGGTATGGAAGGTATAAGTAAAAAGTTTGATTATTGATATGTGTATGATATTTAAAGAAATGGCTAGAAGAATAAAGTTGGAAATGAGTTAAAAAAAAGATTAAAGTATGTAATCTTTCCTCTATTATTTGAATCTCTTTCTAGTAAACTTTATGTTTGGATTTATAGAAAGAGGAAATATTGCTGGATGGGTAATATGGAAAGATATATTATGTAAATGCAAAGAGTACAGTGAAATATTGAATGAGTTGATTGGTATAGATTAGGTGTGATAATTTAAGGTGTGGATATGTAAAGTTAAGGTTTTGTTTAAAAGAAAAGGAGATGATGTTGGTTAAGTACGAAGTGATACAGGTGTTGTTTGTATTGTTATTTTAATGCAAACATGGTGATTTCAATATTAGAAATGTGATATGCTTGAATATTGTGAAAGCTCATGTAAATGGTGATGATATGTGATATTTAGATTTTTGGAATGAGTTTAATAATGGTGAAACATATATGTTTTGATGTTGCTTTGTGGTATATACATATAAGATGTTTTAAAGTTGATATTAAGAGAATGAGATGAATAAATTGAAGTTTAAGTAAATTAGTAAGTTGAAAATTTATAGTTTTAATGGAATGTGAATAAAGAGCAATTAAATATTAATAGTTTAATGTATTTACATGAGATATATGAAATGAATATTAGTGCACATGAAAGTATTAGGAATTGGGAGATGTGATTGATAGTAGGAAAATTTGGTTTGAAATGAAAGAAAAGGAATTGAGCAAAAGAAAATGAGTTACTTTAAGTAATTTGATTGGAAAGGATGAAAATGATTATGAAAGATGTGTTAAAGATATTTATAAACAAATGTGAGAGAGATATCACATTGGAAATGTGATTAAGCTCCTTGTGAAATAATATTATAAGTAGAGTGTAATATTTATTGAAGTTAATGAATAACTTAAGTTATGATAAACAAATGAGAATGATGATAGTCAAAGGAAAGTGGTAAATATTAAATTTGTATAAACTATATGCAAAAGAGAAATTTAATAAATTGCATAATTATGTGTATATATATATAGAGGATATGTGAGATAAACTTTTCGACATGAATGTAATGGTTATATGTAAGAAAGGTGGGAAGTGTGTCACACTATAAATGTGACCTATGAATGTATATATAACATGTTTATTATTTTATACCATTACATGTTTAATGGTATTAGAAATGAGATTGCATATAGTAGTGGACCTAATAGAGATTAAATCTTAATTTTTTTGTAGAATAGATTATGTGATGAAATAGAAGATGAAAATGGATTTGGGTAATATTGGATAGTGAGCTCGTGATGGCAATAACTAAATGAGACTACCATAAGATGTTTTGGAACTCAAAGTATTTATGTGTGGAAATGTTTTATGTATAAGTGTATAATAAGAAATTGTAAGGAAAGAATTGTATATTTGGAATTTTTAGAAGAGATGGATTGGAAACGGAGTAATAAATGGAACTTGTGTAAGATTTGTATCTGATTGAAGGATGGGCATAGAAAATGTTAACGATAAGACTATTGCATATGAGTTAGGTTAATGATTATTAAATAGTCAAAAGCAAACTGTTTTGAGATGGAATTAAAATGTGTTAATTCTTGGTGTAATAAAAGTTTAGAGGATAAATATATAATTTTTGTGATACAATCTAGCATTATAGTCGTAAAGATTGGAATTCGAATGATAGAAGAATGATATTGATTTACAAATCTCAAGTGTGATTGTTAATATATCATGGTCATATGATTTGGTTAGTGTGATTAGTTGGTTAGTTTTATTATCTTTAGATTTAGAACTAAGATGATATACCTGTAGTACAGTTTTGGTGAGATTGATAACTATGTTTCTAGACATATTGGTTAAAAGATATGATTGAATACTGAGATATTCTATATAGTTGATGATATATGTGTATACTATTTTGATGTGATGAGAAACCATGATGGTTAAAAATGAATTATAATTGAGGTATAGTGCTTAATTGATTTTGAGAAATGAATTGTGAAAAGATAAATGAACGGACCTATCTGCCTCCTGCGGACCCCTGGGATTGGCAGTGGCCTGAGGCCCAATGGGCAACCGACCTGGTTGGGGAAAGTTCGTTTATGAGGTTATAGTTGTTGGCTATATTGATAAATTTTGTATGAGTATGAGAAATGATGATATAATTTTTGAAATAATAAAATGTATATTTGTAAGCATGATTCTTATTGAGTGAAAATATGAATTTGAAAAGACAAGAATTTGAATATAAGTTTGACCTAATGGAATTAGGTTATATATATGTATATATTGTAAAATCCAATGAAAAATTTCGATAAGTTAATTGTTGATTTGAATCAAATAAGGTTGAAATGTTAGTATATTGTGATAGATAGATCGATTGATCTAGATTTCGCTAAAGTTGCAAGTCAATATTGAGATTTAATATGTACAGTTGTACTAGGAGTGTAAAATTGAATTATATAAATTGTACATGGTGAGAAAAAGAGAAATGTTGTTCACCTGTTAAGTAAGTTTAAAAGCATTATGTTAACATTTATATTAAGTGAGAAGCAAGCTAAAGAAGGTAAGGATATTGTTATCCATTGAGGTTTGGTAAATGTTATTTTGAAGGAGATTGTAAGAATGGAATAATCAATGTTAAGATATTAATTAATGACTTTTGAGGTTAAAGTTAAGAGATTATTTATAAAGAGATGAAGTGATATATATATATTTTGAATGTAATAGATGTATGGAATATATAGATTATAAGATGAATTGATTATTGTGTAGAAGAATATTCTTTGGGAATGTAATGAGCTATCTGGGTGGCTCTGTTGAGAAAGTTATAAGATAAAAATAGATTGATAATGGTGAGTTATGATTAACTTAAAGGGGGAGAGTAAAAGTTGAGTGATTTGATAAATTATAATGTAAGATATGATTATTTTCATATGAAATTAAAGATTTTAATATGTTAAAAATGGGTTGTTATGGTGTTAGATAATTTCGAGGACGAAATTACTTAAGGGGGAGAGAATTGTAATATCCCGAAATAGACCCTAAGAGTTTTGGAGTTATTGTTGTTGTATTTGGATTTAATGTATATGTGTATATGGGTAATATAAAGATAATATATATAAGACATATACATATACATCATATATATACATGGGATATAAAATTGGTGTAGGGAAAGTGAATTGTATATATATTTGTATAATTAAGTAATAATAATAATGATAATAAGGACAAAAAGAAAAGAGAAGAAGAAAGTCAAAGAAAGAATATGTGGTGGAGATTTAAAGTATTATTATTATTATTATTATTATTGTTATTGTTATTATTATTATTATTATTATTATTTATATATATATATAAGATAAGAATGGAAGAAGCAAGAAGTTTCTTTCTTCTTCTGCTTCTTCTTCCTTGTGGTCGAGAGAGAGAGAGAGAGAGAGAGAGAGAGAGAGGATGATTTTGAGAAGATTGAAGATTTTTATTCAAGATTTGGCAAATAACCAAGTAAGTATTCATTCCTTTACATTGATTTCTATGGTTTGAGTTTGAATTTGATGTGGGTAGTTATGAGGATGATGATGAATTGTTGAGATTTGAGGTAGTTAATATGTTAAGATGATGATAGTGAAAGATTGAAAGATATATATAGATTTAAATGGTTTTTTGTGAAGATGATGAAGGATTAGTGAAATTGGTGGGTAAGGATTTAATATGTATTAGTTGGAGAATTGAATAATTGATGTATGTTTGTGTTTAATGGAGTTTAAAACATAGAATACATGTGTTTGGTTCGGGAACAGAGGTATTTTGGGTGCCACGCCCGTGGCCATTGCCTGCCACGACCGTGGCCATTGGAAGCCATGGCCGTGGAGGTGTTGAATACAAGAAACAGATTCACTTTATATGCCACGGCCGTGGGGATTGGAAGGCCACGACCGTGGCCATTTTAGAGCATTTGGGCAGAATTGGTTGTTAAGCCACGCCCGTGGGGGAATGGTAGGCCACGGCCGTGGGGCCCTAGAGAGAGAAGTCGGTTTGTAATTTGTGATCTAAAGGTCTAGTATGTGATTAATCTAAGAATAATTGTATTGAGATTCATATATTTTATTATTTGAATGGAATAGATTGTGAAGAAAATGGATGGCTCTAATTCAAGTGGTGAAGAGTAATTGAAAAAGGAAGTGTGTAGTTTGGTGTAAGTGGTACATAAGGTAAGTACAAACCCTATTTGATTGAGTATGTTTATATATTCTTAGATCTTAACACATTTAGCTATAAATGTGTTAAGTAATCTATTATATTGTTGATGCTTATGAATAATGTAAATTACTATGTATATATATATTATTAATGAAATATGAAATGTGAAAGAGGTGCTGATATGAGGACATATGGCAAGTGAAAGATATGAGGATCATTAAAAGGTATGTGCAATATAATTGATTATAAATTGTAATACAATTGAGATATAAGGAAATGTGTGAAATTAATGTTATAAGCTATAATGATGTAAATGATATGATTGAAGCATGTTTATATGATATGTTTGTTTAATTGATATTCAATATCATTGATGATATATATATATATATACTTGAATAATGAAGTGTTATATTGTGAAATGAAATGTGAAGCCATTGTGATTGGCTATGATGATTCAAATGAGATATGAAGCCATTGTGATTGGCTATGATGGTTCAATTGAGATAAATGGGGCATGTTTGCCTATATTATGATGAGAATTGGAAATGGAATTGAGAATGAAATAATAAATGAATTGTGTGTGTCTAATATGTTATTCATTTTCAGAGTTTTGTTATTGGTGGCATGCCTAATGATAGTAACAATCTCTTGAAGTTAGGTTGGATTTGATCCTTGAAGCCAAGTTGGGTTGAAGTTTAACATGTTTTACTCCCCTTGAAGCTTGGTTGGGTCTAATCCTTGAAGCCTAATTGAGATGTTACAACCCTTGAAGCTAGGTTGGATTGGTTCTTGAAGCCAAGTTGGGTTGATGCTTTGCATGCTTTGCTCCCCTTGAAGCTTGGTTGAACCTTAATCCTTGAAGCCTAGTTGGGATAATGATAAATGTGAAAATTGAACCAAAACATTAACTCTGAAAGTGGAATGGCATATTAGTGTTTTGGGCCCATGCTTGTGTTTGTATATATATGGATTATTGAATAATGGAATAAATGAATAATGTTGAATAATTGAGTAAATGAATAATGAGATATATGTTGTCTTTGTTTTAATGTGAACTATGGAATGAAATATAATGTTATGTGATATATGGTGATAACCATGGATTGAAATATATGATGATAATCATGGAATGAGATGTATACAATATATATAAGCAAATTATTGAAAGTTAATATAGCTTAAGAAGCTATGTTGAATGATGAGCTTATAAAATTATAACATGATGTGTAAAATGTATATGGATGTGGAAATGATGAATATTGCTTCATGAAGGTTTTGGGTATTCATTGAATTGTGAATTATTGAAATGAAGTGTATGTGTATATAATTATGAATAAAACATTAGTAAAAGTATATATGAAAAGTGTATTCACAATGGGAAAACATGATAATAAAATAATGATATGTAAAGTTAATATATAAATATGATTTTATGAAATGTATGTTTATATGAATGTTTTGTATTACTAAGCTCTCGGGCTTAGCGCGGTTGTGTGATCGCGCAGGTGATTATGCGGTTGTTTCGGAAGTTAAGCTGTTATGCCACGAGAAGGGTAAGAGTGTTTCGAGACCAACTAGAAGGTGATGCATACATGTATGATTTAATTGTGATGTATTATTCATACTATTATATTCATATGTAATAATGAAGTTTTGGTAAATAAGATTAAGATCATTGAACGTATAATGATTTTGTTAATGTTATTTAAATTAATGTAATATTGTTAGAACTTGATTAAAGGTTCTGAAATTTAAAACTAAAAGTGACATTCTTATATTCTATATACGTATTGTATGTATACTAAGTATATGTATAGTACTTATATAGAGCATGGGGATGTTACAATAAAAGTATAGCATTCTGTCATTCCAAAGCAAGACTTGAATGGGCATCTGAAAGGAGTCAATGGGAACACGTCTGTTGATCACCTTTGTCTGTGAGTCAACGGAATCATTCAAACATCCTGTGAAGCAAAGAATTAAAAGAAGATATTGAATCGAGGGGGCATGGAAGTCCCATTACTCAAAAAAGCTCCAGTCACTTTATAAAAATAAGAGATCCATGCTTGTGCAAAGAACTAGACAACACAAACATCTATCAAAGCCTGCATAAGAAAAAACATTGGGGGGTAAGGAGAAGATATGAAAGCTAGATAAAAAGGAGAGTTGCAGTAAAAATACAAATTATATATCATCATTATTATTTTTATCATTATGCTTATTATACAATACTTCCTCAATTAATACAATACTCATACATCACTAAGAAGGAGGTGGTAGATCATCAAATAAAGCTATGAAAAAATCATTGCCTGTTGGAGGAGGAGGCATATCACCCATCCCGAGTCTGTCTGAAGTAGGAGCACCTGAATCTCTATTACCTTGGAATTTAGATCTTTAATGGTCCTCATCCAAAGTAGACGAAAGGATCTCATGGTCATCAGCTTGGGGCCCTCTAGATGAAGAAGCACCATGATCTCTCATCCCCTAAAACCGGAAGTCTCGAAAATCTTGCTCTGACTGGTGATACATTTTTTCAAAATGGGAAACCTGTTGACGACTAGTAGCTAACTCTTCTTGAAGTTTCTTATTTTGTTCTTCAAGCATCTGCTGTGAGCCAAAAAGGAAAATAGTAAGAGCATACATAATCATGCATACATATAGCATAAATTATCATGGAACAAGAAAACCTACCAGGTAATTCA
Organism: Garcia nutans; assembly: GCA_947685225.1. Lineage (NCBI taxonomy): Eukaryota > Viridiplantae > Streptophyta > Magnoliopsida > Malpighiales > Euphorbiaceae > Garcia > Garcia nutans. The sequence continues at coordinate 40,931,586 of CANTUV010000032.1, read as the reverse complement.
TATCAATGCCCTGTGGATGAGATGGCATCTCCGGTTGATTAGAATGAGCCAATGGAGAAACAGTAAAAGAAGGTCCCACCTCATGACCAAACGAGCCAGCAACCTACAACAATCATTAAAAAAGTCAAAATAAGTTAAGAAAGAAGTGATTGCAATGGAAAAATGGTAAAAGTTTACTTGAGAAGTGCTACCCCCAAGATGTGATACAAACTCTCCTCCTTCTCCATAATACTCCTCTTCATCTCTATCCTCATTTTCCTCAGGAATTTTTCGTACACCAATAGGGGATACATCAAAGTTCAAGAGCCCTATTTGAATAAACTGGGTATAAGATGTACCCGGTGGATTGAGAAAGGTCTCAACATCATAATCGTGCCGAACCAAACACCATGCATTCTCCAGCATTGATGTTATATTTAAAGTATACTCCGAGCAACGCATTGGGATCCTCCACTACTTGGGACCAAGAAACCACTCATATACTCTCTCTCCAAGAAACCAACCACTAGACACAGGGCCGATAATGACTCGACGGGTATGTTGAAAAGGTAGTGCAGCATTCATGAAGGAAGTCTAGTTCGTCCGCTCTTCTATGTTCCACCAGGATATATTCACCTACAAAATGACATAAGGTAAGTGAACTTTTACATAAATTTTAAAGTATACTAATGCTATTTTACCTGGCCCTAGGTTAAGCAGCTCAAGAGAAAGCGTTGGTTGTGCACATGGTGAGAGCCAGGAACTTCTACATGATCTGACAACCAAAAATTTAATCTCGAATACCTGACTATCTCTCGAAAAATACCAGGCACCTTCACAAGATTGTGCTCATATGCCCATGCCTACAACAATAATAAAAAAAATCAAATTCATGCAAGGAAAAGAATGGAATTTACATTGGTGGAAGAAGAGTACCTCAACAACCACCATAAAGCCAACAAAAGACTTCTTATTTCTGCAAATTTTGTCAAGTCCATGGTAAAGACAGGCAAGGCCAGCTTCACCCCAGCCCTAAAATGATACCATACTCATATCAGTAAGGGCCCTCAACACCGACAAATGGATGGCGTATTTGGTGTTGCCTAAGATGGTCAACCCGAGCAAATATAGTAAAATCCTCGAGCATAATGTTTGGTTGTGTCTCTATGAACCCGTCCTTCGTAGTTCATCCAATAACTCTGAATTGGCTCAATTTTTATCTTGAAAGGCCCTTTAAATGATGGTTCCATACCAATTAAATGTTGGATTTCTTCGAGTGTCAGAATATCATTAGTAAGAGGGACCGGAAGACCATAGTACCGGATACCAGTTATGGCTGTATAATCGACCGGGCCAATGGTCATTTTTCCAATATGTAGGTGAAAAGTATGGGTCGTGTCCATCCACCATTCTGACAATGCTTGAACTACACTCCTGCCTACCGGATACTCCTCAGATGGTAATTGCAAGATAAAGCTTTCAAAACCGCAATCTCAGATAATTCATCTTACCCTAGAATGCGCTACATCATACCATTGTCAGACTTTGTAGACACACCATCCGCCCCGGATAACGCAATGATCACTCTAACACGGAGCTAGGTAAGTCAACACAAGGTAAGTATATCATCATATCAATGCTACTGATTTTTAGGCTAAATTTATTTTTAATCTATCTATTTACTCAAACTCTTAAATATATTCATCTAATTAATTTATTTTTCGTAAATAATAAAAAAACAAAAAAACAAAAAATAAACAAAAAAATATAAAGAAAACAAACAAAAATATAAAGAAATAGAAAAGAAAAAAATAAAGAAAAAAACAAACAAAAAAACAAACAAAAAAGGAAAATAAAAAAATAAACACTCAAAAGATCAAAAAATAAAACATAAAAAAGAGAGGAAAAAACGAAAAAAAGAAAAATAATCCGCTGTTAAAATAAATAATTACCTTGCTCTTTTGATTTGAACTGTGATAGAGCAGCATCCCAGCTAGTAAACTTATATTTTTATCTTCATGCTGCCGAATAAACTCGAATAACTCAGCATTAGATCGAGTTCCTGATCTTGAAGCATGTATTTTCTCCTCAACTATATGCTAAACTTTCTAAACTCTCTTATATAAAATGTATGACTGTGAAGAAATGAGCCACTGCTTGTAACGTTTATATAGAGGAATGACAAAGGAAAAAGACAAAAATCAAAACAAGAAAAACAGTAATCTCGTGAAAAAAAAAGAGGAAAAGTAAATTTTACTATTGATAAATAGTAAGTTACTATTTATAAATAGTAAATAAATAGTGGTGAATAGTGCATAAACAGTAACTACACAATAAATAAATAGAAAACTCAATTATTTAATTTAATCATTCGGATACTTGAGTGTATATAAATATTTTTACAAGCAGAGGGCAAGAAAATATGTTTATGGTAAAAATTAGCTAATTTTTTTGCAAATTCCTTTAGTATACTACTGACTACAATTATTTTTTGCAGACAATTAAATCTCTCTTAGCTTAGGTGTTGCGCTCGAATTAAGTACTACTACAAGCGTCACTCGCAAGTATACGAGGTAGTTGTAGCAAAGGTGATCGCCCCAAGGTCGTTTCCCCAAGAAGGTGTGGTTCATAATAGCTTGATCGACAAGTATTTAAATGCGGGAGTTTGTTGTGTTGGGATGGTGCGAGAATAATTTAAACCTAAGATTAAGGAGTGTAGGATTGATGTGTGTGATGTTGTACAAGATCAAATCGATTCTTGGGTAGGTGCCTAGGGTTATAGGTCCATTCAATCAAAGCTCAATTATCAAATTATCCATTAACATAACCTTGTAATTAATTTATTCCGTAAGGTTAATTAGTCAATTATCAATTCATTAGTTCTCATATTCATGAATTAACAATAACCAATTATTTTGCATTACCAAATTAATAGAACCCTAGAACTTATATTTCTAATTCATTCATAGGGTAGTCGATTGTATAGTTCTGATATCGGATTTCACCTCTCGGTCCGTCATCCAATATTCAAATATTAATAGGTAGCTAGTCTATCAACCTAGCATTTAATGCAATACAATCAACCAATCAACAAGGAACATCAATAGAAATATCAAATCAAGATTTTCAATCAAATATACTACAAACCCTAGGCATGGGTATTTAGCTCAACATCATCAATTTAGAACAAACATTCAACTCAATATAAAACAAATACAAATTGTCAATTGCAATATCAATCTCTTAATACAACAACAACAATAGAAATGAATTAAAAGAGAGAATAGAAAAACCCCTTGTGAAGATGCCAAGAGTAGGATTACTAATCTTCCTCCTAGCTCCACTTGATGTATGATGAAGAACTCAAGCCCTCTTCAATGGTTGATTCCCCTTTGCAATATGGAATGGAGGTTTCTTAAGTCACCAAACCTTCAATTGATTATGCCATTGGAAGATAGAATGGAGCTTTCTCAAGTCACCAAACCCTTCAATGAAGCTTCTTCAACCTTCAAGAGTTTGTTAACCCAATTTATCCCAAAGAATCTCAAGAACTTGTCAATGGAAGATAGAGAAGGTGGAGAGGATAGAAATGGAGGTTGAAGATGAAGAGCCAAGGAAGAGTGTCCCTCTCTCCCTCAAAAACGTGTATCCATCCATCCCCCTCCCTAATTTCCCTCTTCTTCTCTTTTTAATTCATTCAAAAACACAACCCATGCCTTCCAACTCACACCACTTCACTTTGTTCCCCACTTTTTCTTTGTTTAGTATTTCTTTTGGCAAGCACAATGTCTTGTTCCCCACTTTATGCAAAAGAATTCAAATATTTTAGGTGTGACACGGCCAAGCCATGAGTGGCTTGGCCATGTCTCTCATTTTTCTTTGGGACACGGCCAAGCTTGCTGGTCGTGTCCATCACTGCCTTCTTTCTTTCTTTCTTTTCTTTGGTTTCATGGGGTGATACGGCCAAGCTCCTGGCCGTGTCATGTGACATGGCCAGTGGCTTGGCCATGTCGCTTGCCAGTGTCACCTTCTACCTTCTTTCTTTTCTTTGTTCTCTTATGGTGACATGGCCAAGCTCCTGGCCATGTCATGTGACATGGCCAGTGGCTTGGCCATGTCGCTTGCCAGTGTCGCCTTCTGCCTTCTTTCTTTTCTTTGTTCTCAAGTGGTGACACAGCCAAGCTAATGGTGACTTGGCCATGTCTACCAATTTTTCCTTGGACATGTCCAAGCTTCGAGCGACATGGGCGGAGACATGGCCAAGATGGTGCTTGTGTTCAACACTGCTTCTATTTTCATATGATTTTATTTTCTTACGATGAAACACGGCCAAGACAATCAGACATGGCCAAGCTTCAAGTAACATGGCCAAGATGATCAGACATGGGCAAAGACATGGCCAAGATGATCAGACATAGGCAAAGACATGGCCAAGACGAGCAGACATGGCCATGCTTCAAGCGACATGGCCATGCCATGTGAGTGTGTCAAGTATTGCCTATTTTCTTTTCTTTCTTGGTTTCTTTGGCTTTGGTCTTTAAGTGAGACATGGCCAGTGGCTTGGCCATGTCTCGTAGGTGTGTTAAGCTCTGCCTTCATTTCCTTTGAGGTGACATGGCCAAGCTTGATTTGGCTTGGCCATGTCTTGCTTGATTCATGCTTTTCTTGCACTGTTTTGATCTTCCAAGGGAGTTTTTGCACTTTAACCTAAAACAAACACTTCAAACAAACTTTAAACAAAAATCAAATGAAACATTAACTAAAAACACATAAAAATCATACTAAAAACAAGTACAAAAATGATCTAAACATTAGGTCCAGAACTTAAATTCCCTTTTAAGTCTAGAACTTAGCTCGAGACTAGAATCCTAATTACTCTTAAGTCCAGAACTTAGCTCAAGTCCAGAACCCTAATTACTCTTAACTTCAGAACTTAGCTCAGGTCTAAAACCCAAATTACGCTTAAGTCTAGAACTTAGCTTAGGTTTAGAACCTAACATCTTTCTTAAGTCTAGAACTTAGCTCGGGTCCAGAACCTTAATTACTCTCAAGTTTAGAACTTAGCTCGGGTCCAGAACACTAATTACTCTCAAGTCCAGAACTTAGCTAGGGTCCAGAAGCCTAATTACTCTTAAGTCCAGAACTTAGCTCAGGTCCAGAATCCTAATTACTCTTAAGTCCAGAACTTAGCTAGGGTCCAAAACCAAAATCATCCTGGGTCCAAAACCCAAGTCCTTTCCGAGTCCACAACTCAAACAGGGTCCAGAACCCAAGTATTTTTTAAGTCCAGAACTCGAACCGGATCTAGATCCCAAATCCTAAACCATCTCAGAAAAATTAAGTCTTATTGCTTTTCACTCTCTTTTGTTGTAGTCTCATATCGATCAAGCAGGGGGCAAACTGTAGACCCTTAATTTTTGACCCTGTCTGGTCTGATATTTTTTATAGTCCAAAATAATTTTTGTGGTATTTTAATTAAATAATATTTATTTTAGTATTTATTATTTATAATTTTTAATAAAAATAAAAATGGTAATATGAGTATAAATAAAAATAAATAAATAAATATTCGGCGATGAAAAATTTCATCGTCGAAGGGAATCGGCTTGGGCCAATTCCCCCAGGAATTTCCTACGGTGAATTTGCACCCACCCGCAGCGATTCGCACTTAACTCTCGCAATTCCAACATGCAGCAATTTTTTTGCCAGCGCAATTTTCCAACGTAGTTTTTTTCGAAACCAAATTCTATTTGGTTTTGGTTTCTTTTCCTAAATGGTTTTAATTTCCTTAGACAATTAGAAGTAGGCTTATGATTTTTTCCTATAAATACCACATTAAAACACAGAATTAAGGGATCAAAAATTTGTTTTACTGGAGCAAAACTTGGGACCTCTGGCTTGGGAAGAAAAAGAAGACAGAAACCCTAGCAAGCGTGAGACAGTAGCAATAATAATCACTCATCAATCCATCAAAGGCAGTAACATTGCCTTTGTCATTGTTCATCCAGAAAAAAATTGTGGAGGAACCAACGAACGGAGGTTTGATTACAAGTCTTTGATTTGATTATATTTACAATGTTATTGCCATATTTTCTTTTAAATACTTCTACCATTTATTTTGATGTTGAGTCGGTAACCTAAATTATTAAACTTAGTAATATGTTTTATAGATTAAATCATCCATTCATCCAGTAGCCTAAATCTTTAATCAAAACTTCAAAAACCCTAAATCATCCTTCTGTTTCCAAAACTTCAAAAACCCTAAAACTATTCTTCTATTTCCAAAACTTCAAAAACCCTAAATGGTTTCTTCTATTTGCAAAAACTTTAAAACCTTAAATTGTTTTTCCCTGAACTATTTTCTTAATCATTTAAACTCTAACTTTTTGTCCAAAATTTTCAAATGTCTCCTTAAATCTCCAAACCCTAATCTTCTTTACAGTTTCTAAAAACTTTAATCATAATTATTTCTATAAAACTCTAAACTGTTTTCATAAATCCTAAGATCAAATATATTTTCTAAAATATCAAAAACCTTAATTTTCTCAAAACCCTAATCCAGTAAACCCTAGCTTTCCTAAACCCTAATTCTTAAAACATCAAAACTTTATGGCAAGTTCATCAACACGTAAAATAATAATCCAGTGAACCTAAAATCTAATCTTTTAAAATTATAAATCATAATGTATTTAAAAAACCCTAATTTCATAATGTTTGCATAAAACCCAAACTAAACCTACCTTTTTTAAGTCACAGTAACATTATTTTCATAAAAACATCCAAAACCTCAAATCTTTTAAATATCCAGTAGCTATGTTATTACTTTAAAATATTTCTCAACAAATTAAACTAGTATATGCAAAACCCTAGTTATTGAACATAAAACCCTAGAAACCCTACTTAATGCATGAACCCTTAAAGTTAATATATTTACCTTTTTATTTAAATTGGATGAATATTTATTTTGATTGATGTTTGATATCTTTGATGAATGATTTATTTATTATGAATGGTTATTTACTTTTACTGATTTATTTTGATTTCCAAATATTGTAAGAGGTATGTTTCCACTTTGTGGGTACCTCATTAATTAATTTCTATGTAATTTAAATTGCTTTTATATTTTAGACCAATGTAAAGGAAATGTTTCCACCTTCCGGTGGGTGTCCTATTTAGTTTAGACATTAATGATGTAAGGACATGTTTCCATCTTTGAATGGGTGTCCATTTATTTCCATTGTTTGGACATTGCTTTGATTTTAATAAATTGATGCTTTATTTTAATTGTTGTATGTAATATGGATAATATTGTCATATTTAAGAATTTTGTAATATCAAGACCTGTAAAGGAGGCCAGTTCTAATGAACCAGAGGTTGTGGGGTGCTGGGCCATTTCTCACCTTCCCCACATGTACCCAACTTTCTAAACCCATTACGGGGTTGGGGATTCCTTAGGAATTGAGTCATCCACCCCTTTCTTTTTCCCAGAGTGTTTAGGTTGTGACTCCATTTTCTCTGGGCTTAGACCCGTGTTCGCAAGAACCATTCCACCGTGAGTGGGGGTAGAAAATCCCTGCTCACACTTACCTACAATGATTTCTTGTATGAATTTGAGAAGAAGTATACTTTGAGGGAGTATAAGGATACAAAGAAGATGGAGTTCCTGAGTTTGAGGCAGGATACTAGGACAGTGACATAGTATGAGATAGATTTTATCCGACTGAGTCAGTATGCTGGTAGGATCATTTCTGATGAGATCGACAGATGATAGAGGTTTGAGGAGGGGATGAGACCCTCTATTATGTGTATTATAGCTGGCTCTCAGGATTAGGACTTTTCTCAATTGGTTGCAACTGCCAAGAGTATAGAGAGAGCACATGGTCTTGCAGCAGCTGCTAGGGTTGAGGAGACCAGAGCTAGGAGACCCTAAAGTAAGGCAGGGTCTTCATCAGTGAAGAGAGGCTGAGGGGGATATTTTCATAGGTTCAATAGGAGCCAAGAGTAGTCTGGTAGGTTAGTACAGCAGCAGAGATAGAGAAAGAGACCTGCAGTTTTAGTGGCTAGTGCTCCGACTTCAGTGGCTCAGAGGCCTGATCCACCTGCCTAAGTTCTTTGAGGTAGGGTACATGGAGGTGTCTGCTGGAGGAGAGGTGTATCAGCAGTGTGTTTCAGATGTGGGTCACCAGACCATTTTATCAGAGATTGTGCAGAGCCATTAGAGGATAGATAGATAGATAGATACTGCAGCTTCTAGACCTAGTGTCAGAGGGAGTCATGGTGGCAGAGATTTTGCTAGAGGTCATCGATCTGGAACTGGTCAGAGAGGAGATTCTACAGCCGGAGGTAGAGCAGATGAGGCAGCGCCATCACAGCGGGTTTGTGTGATACAGAGGCAGCCAAATGCTTTAACTATTTGTAGACCCTTAATTTTTGACCCAATTCAGTCCAATATATTTTAATTAGTCCAAAATAATTTTTATGTTGTCCAATATATTTTAATTAGTCCAAAATAATTTTTGTGTTATCTTAATTAAATAATATTTGCTTTAGTATTTAGTTTTTATAATTAATAAAAAATAATAATAATAAAAAATAAATATAAATCAAAATCAAAATCGACAACGAAAAATCGGCGACGAAAAATTTCATCGCCAAAAATGGGTCGGACGAAATGGCTTTGCCATTTCGCTGGTAGGAAAATCTTGCGAATGAAATGGCCAGGGCCATTTTGCCAGCCCCAGCTCATAGGTTCCCGCAGCAACTTTTTCACCAGAAAAAATTTTCCGCAGCAGTTTTTTTTCGCCAGCAAAATTTTTTCGAAGCAAATGTTTTCGAAACCAAATTGAATTCAGTTTCAGTTTCCTTTTCTTAATTAATATTAGATTTCGTGAACAATTAAGATTAATCATATAAATCTTCTATAAATAAGACCAAAAAAACACAAAAAGGGGGAGGAAAAGTTTAGAGGACTTTTGGAGAAAAACTTAGAAAAGGATCGGACTTAAATTCTTTTTGAACTCAGAAATTTGGGAGACTTTTGATTAGGAGGTCGAAACTCAGCAAACTGAAGCAATAAGCAAGCAATCTATAATTCATCAAAGGTAGCAAAGCTTGTCTTTGTTCTTGTTCATCCAAGAAATAATTTTTTGTGGAACCAACAAACAAAGGTATGAGTTTCTTTATTTATTTTTCTTTACAGTGGCTTCATCACTCAAGATTGAAAATTTTTGTTTCTTCAAAATCTTAAAACCCTAATCTACTTTCTAACTTTTCAAAACCTTAAATCATTTCATTAATTTACCAAAACCTTAATCTGCTTTCCAATTTTCCAAAATCCTAAATTGAATCCTTTTCTTTCCAAAAACCCTAAAAAATATCTTTTCTGTTGCTATAAACCTTAAATCGTTTTGTTTATTTTCATAAAACTTCATAAAACTATAAATTATTTTCCAAATTCTAAAATCAAATACATTCCCCGAAACACTAAAAACCCTAATTCAACTTTAAAACCAAAGACAGTAATCCCAGTAACCTCAAACTAGCTAGCATTAAACCTTAGTTTTCTTAAACCCTAACTCCCTTAAAACCTTAAACCCTAATTTTTCTAAACCCTAATCCTTTAAACCTTAAAACCTTATAAACCTAAATATTAAAATTCAAACACAGTAAGCCTAAAAATAAAAATTCAGTAGCTAATAATCATAAATATAATGTTTTAAAGTGTCCAAATCCTAATTTCATGATTTCACTCCTCAAACACTAATTTGGTTAATAAAAAAACTTTACCAACCTCTTAAATTAATCTATTTCAATTCCTTTAAAACTCACAGTAGCTTAAACCCATAAATTCCAAAACCCTAAACACATTAAATAAAGAATCTTAAATAGAAACAGTAGCCCTAATTTGAATCTTTATTTGCTTTATTTAATTTTATATTTGATTATGTAGTCTATTCTATGCTTTAATTTATTTTCAATGCTTTGTTGGTTTATTTAATTTCGATGATTCATTTATTTAATTTATCATGGATGGGTGTTTATTTTATATTTTGATTGATATCTTTGATGAATGATTTATTTATGATGAATGGTTATTTACTTTTATCAATTTATTTAGATTTCCAAATATTGTAAAAGGTATGTTTCCACTTGGTGGGTACCTCATTAGTTAAATATCATGTAATTTAAATTGCTTTTATATTTTAGACCAATTTAAAGGACATGTTTCTACCTTTCAGTAGGTGTCCTATTTAGGCATGGATTATGTAAGGGCATGTTTCCATCTTCGGATGGGTGTCCATTTATTTGTTTTGCTTGGACATTGTTTCGATTTTCAATATATCGATGCTTTATTTTAATTATTGTGTGTAATATGGATAATATTGTTATATTTAAGAATTTTATAATATTAAGACCTGTAAAGGAGGCCGGTTCCAATGAACCGGGCATTGTGGGGGTGTTAGGCCATTTCTCACCTTCCCCACACGTACCCAACTTTTTAAACCCATTAGGGGGTTGGGGATTCCTTAGGAATCGAGTAATCCACCCCTTTCTTTTTCCCGGCACGTCCGGGTTGTGACTCCATTTTCTCCGGACTTAGGTTCGTGTTCTCTAAGGCCCCGAGCCTAAATATTACCGAAGTCGTAAGAACCATTCCACCGGGAGTAGGGGCAAAAATCCCCGCTCGCACTATTATTGCTGGTACTTTTTACTTATTTGGTACTTTAGTTCTTGCATTGATAGACCCTGGGTCGAATCATTCATACATCAGTGCATCTATCTTACCTGTGAGTGATTTGCATTTTAAGTCCCTAGGATTTGATGTGTTGGTGATAAATCCTTTAGGGCACAGTGTTATGGTTAGCAGGGTGCACCGAGATAGTCCGATTGTGGCTTCGGATGAGAAGTTTCTCAGTGACTTGATTCAGTGCCTTTCAGGGGGTATGATCTGATTTTGGCCATGGAATTATTATCCAGGCATGGGGCTGTGGTATACTGTCAATGGAAATGTGTTACCCTGAGAATATGTGATGATTGAGATGTGATGGTATCTAGTGAGCAGAGACACCTGTCATCCATGTTTGTTTCAGTTGTTTCAACTAGGAGGATGATTTGGAAGGGATGTGAGGCTTATTTGCTCATGTTGTTGATACCAGAGTAGCGAGATCCCAGCTCGACAGTATACCCACAGTTGTTGAGTTTCTAGATATTTTCCCTGATGAGTTGTCAGGGGTACCTCTTGAGAACGAAGTGGATTTTGGTATTGATTTGTTTCCTGGTAGCACTCCCATCTCTATTACCCTTTACTGGATGGCACCTGCTAAGTTGAGAGAGTTGAAGGTGCAGTTACAAGAGTTACTGGATAAAGGGTTCATCCACCCTAGTGTGTCCCCATGGGGAGCGCCTATTTTGTTTGTAAAGAAGAAGGATGGCACCTTAAGATTATGTATTGATTACAATAGTTGAATAAGGTGACCATCAAGAGCAAGTATACATTGCCTCAGATAGATGATCTCTTTGATCAGTTGAAGGGAGCAGCAGTATTCTCTAAGATTGATTTGAGATTGGGGTACCATCAATTGAGAGTCAGAGATGTGGATGTACCAAAGACAGCTTTCCGTATGAGGTATGGGCATTATGAGTTTTTAGTGATGCCCTTTGGACTGACGAATGCACCAGCAGCTTTTATAGATTTGATGAATAGGGTGTTTAGACCCTACTTAGTTTAGTTTATGTTGGTCTTCATTGATGATATTCTGGTGTATTCGTATACTGAGGAGGATCATGATAGGTATTTATGGATTTTATTGTTGACTCTGAGAGAGAAGCAGTTGTATGCTAAGTAATCTTAGTGTGAGTTCTTGCTCGATCAGGTGACTTTTCTCGATCATGTGGTTTCAGTAGAGGGTATTAGAGTTGATCTGAGTATAGTCGAGGTTATCTTGAATTGGAGTCCACCAAAGACTGTGACAAAGGTTAAAAGTTTTCTGGGATTGACGGGATATTATCATCGATTTGTGAAGAGTTTTTCTATGATAGCTATACCACTCACCGGATTACTTTGGAAGGGAGTTAGGTTTGTATGGACAGATCGGTGTCAGGCAAGTTTTGAGCAATTGAGGGAGATGTTGACTCAGGCTCCTGTCCTTACCCTGCCAGTGGAAGATAAACCATATGTGATATACAGTGATGCTTCACACAGTGGTTTAGGTTGTGTTCTGATGTAGAAGGGTAGATCATTGCTTATGCCTCTCGACAGTTAAAGCCACATGTGCTGAATTATCTGACTCATGATTTGGATCTAGCAGCTATAGTTTTTGCTTTGAAGATTTGGCAGCATTACTTGTATGGGGAGAAGTGTTTCATTTATACTGATCATAAGAGTTTGAAGTACCTGAGTGTTTAGAGAGAGCTGAATCTTCGGCATAGACGATGGTAGAGTTGATTAAAGACTATGACTGTTTGATTGATTATCATCCTGGCAAGGCAAATGTTATTGCTGATGCCTTGATTCGTAAATCTTTGGCATGTTTGACTGCTTATGTTGTGCTCGGATTAAGTACTACTACAAAGCATCACTCGCAAGTATGCGAGGTAGCTATAGCAAAGGTGATCGCCCCAAGTTCGTTTCCCCAAGAAGGTGCGGTTCGTAATAGCTTGATTGGCAAGTTATTTAAATATGGGAGTGTTTGTTGTTCGGAATTGTGGAAGGACAATTTAAACCTAAAATTAACATGCGTAGGGTTGATGTGTGAAGGTTGTACAAGATCAAATCGATTCTTGGGAAGGTGCCTAGGGTTATAGGTCCATTCAATCAAAGCTCAATTATCAAATTATCCATTAACATAACCTTGTAATTAATTTGTTCCTTAAGGTTAATTAGTCAATTACCAATTCATTAGTTCTCACATTCATGAATTAACAATAACCAATTATTTTACATTACCAAATTAATAGAAACCCTAGAACTTATATTCTAATTCATTCATAGGGTAGTCGATTGCATAATTCCGATATCAAATTTCACCTCTCGGTCCGTCATCCAATATTCAAAGATTAATAGGTAGCTAATCTATCAACCTAGCATTTAATACAATATAATCAACCAATCAACAAGGAACATCAATGGAAATATCAAATTAAGACTTTCAATCAAATATACTACAAGCCCTAGGCATGGGTATTTAGCTCAACATCATCAATTTAAAACAACCATTCAACTCAATATAAATCAAATACAAATTATTCATTGCAATATCAATTCTCTTAATACAACAACAACAATAGAAATGAATTAAAAGAGAGAATAGAAAAACCCCTTGTGAAGATGCCAAGTGTAGGATTACTAGTCTTCCTCATAGCTCCACTTGTCAATAGAGTCCATTGAGGTGAGTCTGGATCTGACTTATGAGGAAGAACTAGTGGCGATTTTAGCACAAGAAGTGAAAGAGTTGAGAAATAAGAAGATGCCACTTGTGAAAGTCCTTTGGAGGAATCATGCCACTAAGGAGGTGACATGGGAGAATGAGCAGACGATGCGGAGTCAGTATCCTTAGTTGTTCCAGACTTGATAGCAGGTAATTTCGGGGATGAAATTTATTTTTAGGAGAGGAAATTGTAATATCCCAAATTTTTGAAAATTTCTAATTTTTAAAAATTTAATAAAATAAATTATAAGTTAATTGGATAAATTAAATAAATGATTTTAAATGAAAAATGAAAAGATTTTAAGTGAAAAAGTAAAATGTATATGGGATATATATGTAAATACACATAACATATAGAAGACAATATTTTAAAAGTTAAAGTTTATCTAAATAGTTTAAATAGTAATAGAAGATGATATTTTTTAAATAAGCAATTAAATAATAATATATATACTTAGTGGTAATTAAAGTGGAAATATAAGGTTCAAATTAAAAGTGGGTGGAGAGAGATATTTATTTGGTCTTCTTCTTCTTCTTTTTTCTTCCTTAGCCGATTCCCATGGTTGTGCAAGAGAGGATTTTTGCCTCTTCTAAGCTTCCTAAGGTGAAGGATTTTCAAGGTTTCAAGGGAAGATCGGAGTTGGTAAGTTTTGAACTTGTTTCCTTAGATTTTCTTAAAGATGTGAAGTTTGACTTGTTATGGTTGTATGTTTTAATTGTAATATCCCAAAATATACCCCAAAAGTTTTGGAGTTATTGTTGTATTTGGATTTAAGGTATATGTTTTATGGAAATATAAAGATAGATAAATTAATTAAAAGGAAATAGTATAAGGAATGGATGTATATGGAGGATAATATGTATACATATGGTATTTGGGAAATATAAATGCAATATATATATAAGACATATACATAATGTATAAAGTGGTGTAGGGAAGAGTAAGTTTATATAGTTAAATAATAATAATAATAATAAAAGAAAGAAGGAAAGAAAGAAAGTGAAAAGGAGTAAGAAGATATTTTGGAAATAATAATATTATATTATTATTATTATTATTATTATATATATAAGAGATAAGAACAAAGAAAGAAAAGATTCTTTCTTTCTTCTTCTTATTCTTCGTGGATGAGAGAAAGAGAGAGAGAGAGAGAGAGAGAGATGTGATTTTTGATCTTCACATCAAATTGCTTAAGGATTTTAAGAAGATTGAAGATGAAGTTTGAAGATTTGGCAAGAAATTCAAGTAAGTCATCTTTTGATTTCTTGGTTTAATTGAAGTTGTGTTTGAGTTTGATAGATTGTTTAAGAGTGTGTTGTTTGATTTTGATATGTTTAAGAGTATGTGAGTAAATTGATTATGGATTTTAAGGATGGATTGAAGAATAGAGTAAGTGTGTTGAAAGAGATGGTGTTGTAATTGTGTTTAAGGTTTGTAATGATGTTTGTGATTTGTGATTGATGTATGTGGGAGTTGTTTTGATGTTTTGTAAGTTTAAAATGGTTTTTGGGTATGTTTTGGTAAGTTTGTTGGAAGTGGATGTTGGTGATAAGGGGTGTTTTGTTGGGTGTCTTGTTGTTTTGGCCAGAATATGGATTTTTGGCCTGACACGCCCATGAGCACGTCCAGGTTCTTAGGCGTGTCAATTATGTTGGTGGCAGTAGGTTCGACACGACCAGTAACACGCCCGTGTTGGTGAGCGTGTCATAGCTACTGTGAGATTTGAGAATTTACACGGCCATGAGCACGCTCATGTTGTTGGATGTGTCGATGTTTTGTGTGAGGCAGAATGTATTACACGCCCAGTGACACGCCCGTGGTATTGAGCGTGTCAAAGCTTCTGTATTGTTGGTTTAGGGCACGATCAAGGACACGCCCGTGTTGGTGAGCGTGTCATGTGTGTGTAGTTTGCCCTAGTTGATTCTTACCTATATTATCTTATGTGTATCTCTAAGTAAGTATGTATGATCACTTTTGGGATTAGGTGTTGAAGAGATTGAGTTGCTTTAATCCAAGTACTGGAGGATTTATGAAAGAAAGAGTAGATGGATGTGAGTTTCTCTTGAGGTAAGTACAAAACTTCATTTGATTTCATATATTTATATGATTTAGGACCTTAACACCTTCAGCTATAAATGTGTTAATGTGTTATAGTGTTGATGTATATATATATGGATAATGTATATGTTATGGAAGGTGAAAGATGTGATGATATAATTTGTATGATGTGAAAGTAATGTATGATTGATGTATGCCTAGATAATGTTCAATGCCATTGAGTGATGATAGAAATGATATGATAGATTTGCCTAATTGATGTTTAATGTAATTGATGTTATACATGTATACTTGAATAATAAAGTGTATTATTGTGAATAAGAATGTGATGTGAAGCCATTGTGATTGGCTATGATGAATCAAATGTGATATGAAGCCATTGTGATTGGCTATGATGAATCAAATGTGATATGAAGCCATTGTGATTGGCTATGATGAATCAAATGTGATATGAAGCCATTGTGATTGGCCATGATGAATCAAATGAGATGTGAAGCCATTGTGATTGGCTATAATGATAATTGAGAATGATATTGATAAAGAAATAAAAAATGAATTGTGTGACTAATGTGTTATTCCATTTTCAGAGTTTGTTGTTGGTGGCATGCCTATTAGTAACAATCTCTTGAAGTTAGGTTGGATTGATCCTTGAAGCCAAGTTGGGTTGAAGTTTAACATGTTTTACTCCCCTTGAAGCTTGGTTGGGTCAAATCCTTGAAGCCTAATTGAGATGTTACAACCCTTGAAGCTAGGTTGGATTGGTTCTTGAAGCCAAGTTGGGTTGATACTTAGCATGCTTTGTTTCCCTTGAAGCTTGGTTGAGCCTAATCCTTGAAGCCTAGTTGGGATAATGATAAATGTGATAATTAAACCAAAGCATTAACTCTGAAAATTGAATGGCATATTAGTGTGTTGTTTGGGCCCGAGTCTGTCTTTGTTGTCAATGTGATATTCAAATGTTGAAATAAATGAATAATGGGATTTATGGCTGACTTTGTTGAAAGTGTGATTCATGATTAACGAATTGTGAATAAAATGATGTTATGAAGTATGATTTTGTAATGTATGTAATAATATATTGAAAGTGAATATGGCTTGAGGAGCTTTGTTGAGATATGATTTTATGAAAATATAGTATGATGTGTAAAATGTATATGAATGTGGAATTTGTGAGTATTGTTTTCATGAAGGTTTGGATAGGTCATTGAATGGTGATTTATTGAAATGATGTATATGTTTATGTATATGAGATAGAAAGGGTAAGTATTGTGTTGTGAATGTTCCATGTAAATATGTATATAATTTATGAGATTTGTGGGAATATATGAAGGATACATTGAGAAAGGAAAACGGGGTAAAAGAACAATAAAACATGATGCTAAAAATATGAGGTATGATTCTTTGGTAAAGCATATATTTTATATTTTATATTTATTTGTACTTCTAAGCTCTCGGGCTTAGCGCGGTTGTGTAATCGCGCAGGTGATTATGCGATTGATCTGGAAGTTCAGCTGTTATGCCACGAGAAGGGTAAGAGTGTCTCGAGACCAACTAGAAGGTGATGAATACATATGTGATTTTAATTATGTTGTATTTTTATAAGAATCATGATATTTGTAAATGTTCTTTAAATTAATGTAATATTGCTTGAATTTGGATAAAGGTTTTAAAATAATTGAAACGAAAAGTAACATTCTTATACAATATATACGTATTGTATGTATACCAGGTATATGTATAGTACTTATATAGAGCATGGGGGTGTTACATTAATGGTTAGAATTGGTATGTATGAAGTATTTTTGAGCAGTTAACCATGATTTTAAGGTTAGGTTGAAAAAATGGTTAAGTATGAGTTGAGTTTGGTGTAGAGATAGAGTTTAGAGTTATATAACTTTTGAGTTGTAAATTCATGGTTTTAAATTGTGTAATTTGATTTTAATTGAGTAGCTTTGATGCATAAGCAAATATTTTAAAGTTAAATGATGGATTTGGTTGAGTTTGAATATAGAGTTGTAAATGAAAAGAGATTGTTCAAAGTTTGTGAGAGAATGATAACTTTGGATATGTGATAATTATGTGTTGATACCAGAAATTTGGCCTAACACGTCCAGTGACACGGTCACGTCATTGGGTTTGTCGGCGATCCTATTTTTAGTATTAGTGACACGCTATGTGCAGTGACATGCCCATGTCATTGAGCGTGTCAAAGCTAATGTAATGCAAGAGATAAATCTTTTCCTTATTTTTCTTTAGTGGTTCTTAGCTTTTGTGTTGAGAGATCATGTATATGTATTAAAACGTGATTCTAAGTGATTATTTATAATCACATTTAGTTTAGGTATTTAGAAGATTTGATTCAATATCCCAAAATTATTTTTAAAAAATTTCTAATTTTTGAAAAATTAAATTAAATAAATTATAATTTAATTGAATAAATTAAATAAATAATTTTAAATGAAATATGATGTGTTTTTAAATGAAAAAGTGAAATATATATATGATATATATACAAATATATACAACATATAAAAGAAAAAAAAAGTCAGATATTTTTTTAAAAAAAGTCAGAACTTTTTAAAGGAAAAGTCAAAGTCCAATGGCATTTTGATAAATATACTTTGGAAATTAAAAATTTTAAAAATAATTCATAAATAATTTATTTTTGAATTGAAGATGGATTTTTGGACTTTTAATTAATTAATTAATTAATTAATTATTAAATTAAATAATATATATGGTTGAAATTAAAAGATGAAAGGAAAGAGAAAATCATAAGTTTTTTTCATCTTCTTCTTTTTGATCCTAGGCCGAAACCTCCATTGATGATAGCCATGGATTTTTGCTCTTCCAGACTCAATTTATTGAAGGATTTAACAAGTTTAATGTTGATTTTTGGTGATTTCCAACTCTTTTCTTTGAATTCAATGGAAATTTTAAATATGTGAGTTTTGGGTTCTTGATGTAGTGTGATTTAATTATTGAAATTGGTGTGTATGATGTTATTTTAAGTGATTAACAATTATTTTAAGGTTTGATTGAAGAATTGATTGAGTTTGATTAAAGATTGGTGAAGAGAGAGAATTTAGGTTTATGTAATTTTTGGGCTTTTGAAATCATGGTTTTAAATTGTGGATATTGATTCCAAATGAGTTATTTTGATGCATAAGCAAGTATTTTAAAGTCAAAATTTTGATTTGGTTGAGTTTGATTGGAGTTTGAGAATGGAAGTGTGATTTAGGGTTTTGGAAAAGTGAATTTTCCAAAGTAGTAGAATTGTTTGATTTTATTGGCTTAAGTGTGTTGTTTAGTATTAAAAGTGATGAATATAAACTTGAAATGATTAATGGATTGAGTTGGAATGGAAAATCTTCAATGGAGGAAGGTTATGCCATTTTAGGATTTTGGTCCTAAGTTTGTGTTTTTGTAATGTAATTGTTTTAAACATGTTAAAATATATTTTTAATAATATAAATAAACTTTAAATACCAAATTGAATGGATTAGTATGGTATTCCAAAGTTAAAGTGAGATTAGCGTTAATTTTGGGATTTTTTCTTGGAGGTGTTTAATTATGGATTAAGATTGGAAATGCCTTAGAATGTGATACTAAATGATTATTTATGATCACGTTTGGTTTAGGCTTTGAGGAGAGTTGTTTGCCCTATCCAAGTGTTGAAGGGCAAGTTGGAAGAGAAGGATTGGAAGGTGTTTAAGCTTGTTCTTGTTTGCTCTTAGAGGTAAGTACAAACTTTGGATGAATTGGTTATATTTGCATTGCATTGGGCTTAACATATTTTAGATTGAAAAATGTGCTAAGCTACTTGATTCATGGAACATGTATGGATAATGTGCCATGACATGTGTAATGTCATATATGTGCTAAATGCATTATGAAAAGCCATTATTAATGGCTAAAATGTGTAAAATGTGCATTATGTGAAAATGACCCCAAGTGTTTGGGTAATGACATTTGTGATGTATGTATTTAGGGCATTGTTAAAAAGCCATTGGTAATGGTTACTGTGCATAAAATATGAATCATATATGGATTATGTGAAATTACCCAGAATATTTGGATAATGAGGTTTAACGTAAAATGTGATGCAATGTGATGATATGATGAAATGTGATGAATTGATATTGATATAAATGAGAAAAATAAGAAAAATGAGAAAAGTGAGAAAAGATGAGAAAATAAGGCAATGTGCTTAGCTTGATCATGAGAAAATGAGAAAGAGATTGATAATGAGTAATGTCAATTAATTGTGTCCCTAGTATGTTATCAATTTTCAGAGTTCTGTATTTGGCGGCATGCCTATGAGGTTATCCTCATTATTTGCCTTCGGGCTAGATGTTGGGCATCACTATGATTTGGCTTCTGGTTAGACACTGGACATCACTTGCCTTCGGGCTAGACACTGGGTGTCAATGTGGACCAAAATAATAACTCTAGATTTTGAATAACATATTAGATCCTTTGGGCCCATGCTTGTGCGTGCATGTATGTGAATTTGTGAATTATGAAATAATCAAAAGATATTTTATGATGAAATGATATGAGATATGACATCCATATGAATTGTGCATTTATATTGCATTTGAGCTTTATTTATATCAAAGTTTGTACCGCTAGGCTTTTGGCTTAGCGTGATTAAAATTTATCGCTCATGTGACAAGGTAGATCAGGCTGAGCCGGAGAGTTCATCTAGATCGGGTCGGGTCTAGTTTTGAGTTTTCTTGAGTTGTTTTGGCTGCTCCTTCGAGATCAGTGCCGACTGCCAACGTGCATATGTTTTTATTACATTTTGGATATTTTGTATATTATTTTATGTTTCTAGTGTGTATATGTTATAAATTAAAAAGAATTTTTTGGATAAAAATTTATGATGTGGGTTTTGTATATGTTTGATATATAGATATATGGAAATCTATAACTATTTTAAGAAAATGTGAAGGTAGTGAGGAGGATGGATGAAATGTATTTTTGGGTTATTTGTGAGTGTTTTCTTGTGCAGGTTCTGTTATTTGTTGAATTTGAAAATGTCCAAATTACAGATAAAACTCTAGAAAAAATTTTCATAGATAAAAAAATACTTATTATAACACATATGATTTATAATAATATTTTATTTATTATTAAATATACATTTTAAAGTATTTATGATTTTAAATTTGAAAAGATGAGAAATTTTTATTAAACCGGTATGTGATATTTTTGTACCGTATATGCATATTTTACATTTATTGACTGTATCTATTGTATGTATATAGGGTATAAAGGATTACTCTTGGTGTTAGGCTTATTGGGCTTAGGTAGCTTACCACTGTTAATAAGATCTTGAATATCATGTCTTAACCAAATGCATCTGTTTATCTTATGTCCTTGTGTAGACTTTTAATTTTTGACCCAGTCCGATCCAATATATTTTAATTAGTCCAAAGTATTTTTTGTGTTGTCCAATAAATTTTAATTAGTCCAAAATAATTTTTGTTATCCTAATTAAATAATATTTACTTTAGTATATTATTTTTATTAATAAAAAATAATAAAAAATAATAAAAAAAAATAGGCTTGCGGCGAAATGGCCCGTAGGTGCATTTTTTCTGCAGCAGTTTTTTTTTCGCTAGTTTAATTTTTCCGCAACAGTTTTTTTTCGCTAGCAAAATTTTTCCGACACAAATTTTTTCGAAACCTAATACAATTAGGTTTCGGTTTCCTTTTCTTAATGAATTTTATATTCCGTGAATAACTAAGATTAATCAAAAAATTTTCTTTAAATAAGACCAAAAACAACACAAAAAGGAGAAGAAATTGATCAAAAAATTGGGACGGAAATTTGAAGAAAAATTGAGACCGAAATTGAGTAGGAAAGGCTTTGAATCAATCTGATTTTTTTGAGGCAGCAAAGCTTGTCTTTGTTTTTGTTCATCCAAGAAGAAATTTTTTGTGGAACCAACAAACCGAGGTATGCATCAATTGTCTAATTTCTTCACAGTAGCTTAAATCATCCAATTGTTTCTTTTAATTCAAAAACCCTAGAACCTTAATTCCCCTTTTCCAAAGTTTAAAAACCTTAATTCGTTGCTTTGTTTTCCAAAAGCTTAAAATTGTTATTTTTGTTTCATCAAAATCTCAAAACCCTGATTTGCTTTCCAAATTCTCAAAATCATAAATTAAATCTGTTTCTTTCTAAAAAAACCCTAAAAAACATCTTTTCTGTTTCTATAAACTTTAAATTATTTTGTTTATTCTCATAAAGCTTCATAAAATTATCAATTGCTTTTCCAAATTATAAAACCTAATGCATTCTCTGTAACCCTAATTGAGAGAGGACTTCAGATTGCTAAAGAGGATGAGAAAGAGATTCAACCAAATTTTGAATTATGTTTTGGTTGGGGGGAACAGTATGCAACCAATGATCATCTCTTCCACTCTTGGTGGTGAGGAAGGGAAAAAAATGAATATAACCATGTTGCAGACGGAAAAAGGTTTTTACCAAGTTCCTATAGCATTGGAGGATCACCTTAAGACAACCTTCACACGTTCTCTTTGGGCATTTGCTCTTCAAAGGATACTACTTAGGCTTTGCAATACACTAGGTACCTTTCAGAGTTGCATGCTATTCATTTTTTCAAATATGGGGTGACAATTTCATTAAGGATGGAAGGAGCACTTCATATTGCATATGGGAACGATGGAAATTAGGTTTCATTCCAACTCTGCTCTTTTAATTTATGCATGCTCACATTGGGGATAATGTGAATCTTTAAGTGTGGGGGCAGTTTGTGTTTTTAATTTTAACTTATCTTTGTTTAAGTTTAGTTAATGTTTTTCTTTGAATAAATGAATTTTGAAAAGTTCAATTGTTATAAGATTGTTGATAGATGACCTTTCAATTTTTGAAGCATGAATTTGAGAATTGATTATAATTGGCACTTATTGTCAATTTTGATGGTTATTCTTGCATCACCTTTAAACTAGCGAGGAATTAAGCCTATTAAGTTGGATATCAACTTATTATTCTTTATTGTGTGTAAACATCTTAGATTGATGAATTGCTAGAACTTGCTTTGACATGCATTTTGAGACTACATAAAAATTTCAATTAGGCATCAATACGACTAAGGCAATTAAGTGAACCCATTTTGGCTTAAAAAGACCAACCTTATCTCCGACCTTAGTTAGCCAATTTTAAGCTTATTTCATTTTTCCTTTTCTTTCTTTTTCACAACACCATTAGCTTGAACCTTATTGTTTTAACTATTACCCTTGCATTAGGTGAAAAGCATTTTACGAGCATTTATGATTGAGTGTTGTGTTAAATAATGTGTGGGGTTAAATTTAGTGGGTTCAAAATTATAAATTATTATCTTCTTTAGTTGTAAACCCTATTTAAAAAAATAAAAAAAGAGAAAAAGCTCAAAATAATAGAAGAAGTTGTTCTTTTTCATAGGGTTGTAATAAGTTTGGGAATGATCGTTGCAAAATTTAATAAGTGATTTCCCTTGAAAAGCTTCTTAATGTCAAGTGGTAGGTGAGAGGAAGGTGTTTTGGGATTGTTGGGTTATACATATGATCAGTTACTTCATTCTTGAAGTGCTCTTGAACTTAGTGAATAAGTTCATTTTTCCAAAATGTTACCTTAGCCCCATTACAACCCAATGAAAGACCTTATAATTGATGGTTGATTGTAATTAGGTGGTGGAGACTTGATTGATAAGCAAGCCTAGAGATAATCTTTCATTGAATGTTGAGAGCTTAAAAACTACCTGATGAAACACTCAAGAGGTTTTATGAGGGAGTGACAATTTTTTGTATGCATGGATTGGCCATTAAATTGCTTGAGTACTGATTGTTCTTGATTTGATAATGATCATGGATTTAATAAAATGGGAGTCTTGATACATCCTTATAACTCTTGAACTTGACTAAATTTATCTTATTTACTTTGTTTTGATTTTGACTTCGCTTGAGGACAAGCAAAGAATTAAGTATGGGGTAGTTGTTTTAATCATCTGTGTATTTATTATTAATGTAAGTTTATTAGCTTTTGATTGATTTTTCTTTTAATTTGTTTTTAAAGTTTGTTTGAAGAAATTGATCCAGGTTGAAGAACAAAACAATGGAGCTTTAATTCAATTTGATGGATTCTTGAGGTGGAAAAACATGAGACACGACCAAGACACTTCATGGCTTGGCCGTGTCTCTCATCTAAGGAAAGAGGCAGGAAATTTTGGCAGAGATGAACACACTCAATAGACATGGCCAAGCCACTGACCGTATCATATGACACGGCCAAGGCCTTGGCCGTGTCTCACCAAAAGAATAAAATAAAGACAAACCAAAGAAGCAAAGGCAGAAGTGAACACACCTAAGAGACACGGCCAAGCCATTGGTCGTGTCATGGCCTTGGCCGTGTCCCATCTGAAGAGCAAATCAAGGATAGAGGCAGTGGAAAACACATTCAAGAGACACAACCAAGGCCTTGGTTGTGTCCCACTTGGAAAAGAAAGAAGATGTTGGGGGCAGCCATGGACACGGCCACATGACTTGGTCGTGTCTACAAGATAATGAGTGACACGGCCAAGTCACTCATGACTTGGCCGTGTCTTGTGAAGATTGTTTCAATCATTTTACATGAAATGGGGGACAAAATGGGGGACATCAAGTGATATCTTTTAAAAAGAAACAATAAAAGAATAAAAAGGTTGTCTAATTTATGGAAAAAAAATATAAATAATGAAATAAGTGGGAGACAAAGTGAAATGTGTGAGTTGGCAAGACATGCTTTGTGTCTTAAGAAATTAAAAAGAAAGGAAAGAGTGAGAGATATATACATGGGGAGCATATTCAAAGAGGGGGAGTTCCTTAGTTCATCTTCTTGTTCTTGGTCTTGAGAGACACCATGAACATCACCTTCATCTTCAACTTCCATAAACAAGATTCTTAACATTTTCGGGGATAAAATTGGGTGAGCAAGCTCTTATGAAGGTTAGGGTTTGAAGAAAGCTTTATTGAGGAGTTAGGGCTTGAGAGAGTGACCATTCCATCTTTCAAGAAGAGAGCCATTGATTGAAGAAGGCTTGTTAGTTCCTCATCATATTCAAAGTGGAGCTGGGAGGAAGACTAGAAGTTCAACTCTTAGCATCTTCAAAGGGGTTTTTATATTCTCTCTTTTAATTCATATCTAGATTGTTATTGTTTGTTAAGAACATTAATATTTCAATGTACAATTGTGATTTGATTTATATTGAGATAAATATTTGTTTTAAATTGATGATGATGAGCTAAATTACTCATGCCTAGGGTTTGTAGTAGATTTGATTGAATGACTTGATTTGATATTTCCATTAATATACCTTGTTCTTGGTTGATTGCATTGGATTGAATGTTAGGTTGATAGATTAGCTACCTATTGATCTCTAGATATTAAATGAAGGATCGAGAGGTGAAATTTGATATTTGAATCATGTAATCAACTACCCTAAGAATGAATTAGAAATATAAGTTCAAGGGTTTTATTAATTTGAAATTTCAAAACAATTGGTTGTTGTTAATTCAAGAATGTGATAACTAATGAATTGGTAATTACTAATTAAACTCAAGGAACAAATTAAAATACAAGGTCATATTAATGGATAATTTGAGAATTAAGCTTTGATTAAATTGATCTATAACCCTAGGCACCATTCCTAGAATTATATTAATCTTGTACAACCATTACACATATTACTTTTAGATTTAAATTGTTTTTTTCACCATTCCAGTACATCACACTCTTGTTTTTAAATTTCTTGCTAATTGTGAGCGGGGATTTTTGCCCCCACTCCCAGTGGAATGGTTCTTGCGACTTCGGCACTGTTTAGGCTCGTGGCCTTAGAGAGCACGGACCTAAGTTCAGAGAAAATGGAGTCACCACCCGGATGGTCTGGGAAAAAGAAAGGGGTGGATGACTCGATTCCTAAGGAATCCCCAACCCCCTAATGGGTTTGAAAGTTGGGTATGTGTGGGGGAAGGTGAGAAATGGCCCAGCACCCCCACAACACCCGGTTCATTGGAATCGGCTTCCTTTACAGGTCTTAATATTATAAAATTCTTAAATATAACAATATTATCCATATTACACACAAGAATTGAAATAAAGCATTGATATATTAAAAATCAAAACAATGTCCAAGTAAAGCAAATAAATGGACACCCATCTGAAGATGGAAACATACCCTTACATCATTCATGTCTAAGCTAAATAGGACACCCACCATGAGGTAGAAACTTGTCCTTTACATTGGTCTAAAATATAAAAGTAATTTAAATTACATAGAACTTAATTAATGAGGTACCCACAAAGTGGAAATATACCTCTTACAACATTTGGAAATCAAAATAAATCGATAAAAGCAATTAACCATTCATCATAAATGAATCATTCATCAAAGATATTAATCAAAATATATAATAAACATTCATCCATGATAAATTAAATCAAGCATTGCAAATAAATTAAAGCATATAATGAACTACATAATTAAATCTAAAAATAAAGCAAGTAAAGATGCAAATTAGGGTTTACTGTTTCTACTTAAAGTTCTTTAATTAACATTTAGGATTTTGTGATTTTAGTATTATTATTATCATTTGTTTATGCTACTGTAAGTTTAAGAGAATTAAAATGGATTAGGGTTTCATGAATCAAATTAGGGTTTAGGGGTAACATTATGATATTAGGGTTTTAGAATAATTAAAACATTAGGTTTATAATTCTTGGTTACTGGATTGTTATTTTGGGTTTACTGTATTGAGTTTGAATGTTTAGGTTTATAAGATTTTAAGATTTTAAGGATTAGGGTTTAGGAAAACTAGGGTTTACGCATTAGTTTTGAGGGAATTAGGGTTTTTAGTGTTTCGAAAAATATATTTGGTTATTAAAAGCTTTTGGAAATAAGAAAAATGATTTAAGGTCTTTGGAAACAAAAGAGTATTTTTTTAGGGATTTTGGAAAAAGGAAAAATTTAGGGTTTTTGAGGTTTAGAAGAAATAGAAAAGTATTTTTAGGGTTTTTTAGGTTTAGAAGAAATAGAAAAGTATTTTTAGAGTTTTTTGAAACAAAAGAAATGAATTAGGGTTTTTGAGGTATTTGGAAACAAAAGAAATCATTTATGTTATTGAAACAAAGATCAATGTTGCCACATATTTATAGATCAAGGTTTTGAGTATATACTCTTATGAGTCAAATAAACAAAACAACTGTAAGAAAATAAAGAAAAAGAAATTATAGATTCAAATCGTCGTTCATTGGTTCCACTAAAAATTACTTCTTGGATGGACAAGGACAAAGGAAAGGTTGCTGCCTTTGATGAATTTTTAATGGCTTGCTTATTGCTCCTCTCGAATATGAAGTCTCAAGTTCTAGTCCAAATCCAAAGTTTTTCTCCTGAAAATTCAGTCCAATAGCTTCACTGCAAAATCCCCCCTTTTTCTGTCTTTTTAAGTGTTATTTATAGGAAAATTTATAAGCATAGTTCTAATTGTTTAAGGAAACTAAAATTACTTAGGAGAAGAAACCAAAACCAAATAGAATTTGGTTTCGAAAAAAATTGCGTCGGAAAAATTTCGCCGTCAAAAACTGTAACGGGCTACAAGGACTGAGCATGAATTGGGGCGTTGCGTGGAAAATTGCGGTCGCTGCGTGGAAAATTGCGGGTGCTACGGCTGCCAGGCCATTTCGTCCAATGGCTTTCGGCGATGAATTTTTTCGTCGCCGATTTTTATTTATTTATTTATTTATATTATTTTTTATTACTATGATAATAAAAAAATATATACTAAAACAAATATTATTTAATTAAGATAACACAAAAATTATTTTGGACTAAATAAAATATATTGGACCAGACTGGGTCAAAAATTAAGGGTCTACACTAATCAAACTATTGCAAAACAATTCCTTCCTTGTGAGACAACCTTGGGGCGATCACCATTACTATAATTACCTCATATACTTACGAGTGTCGCTTATAGTAGTAATTAATTGAGCGCAACACCCATTAACCGGCTAGAGGGACCGCCGTATGGGCTCGTTGAAGGGGTCAATGTTTATTTGTGTATTATAAGTCTTTGTGTTTAACTTCCTTTATTTTAAATCCTAATTTAATTATTAAAATTCTAAAAACCTTAATTTAAGATGTAAACCCTAAATTTATTGATTTATTTAATTTTAGATTTGATTATGTAGTTTATTATATGTTTTAATGATTGATTTATTTAATTTCAATGCTTGATTTATTTAATTTATCATGGATGAATATTTTTTAATTATTATTTATTTATTAAAATTGTAAGAGGTATGTTTCCATGATTGGATACCTCATTAATTATTTTTCATGTAATTTAAATTGCTTTTATAATATTGGGATTAATGTAAAGGACATGTTTCTACCTTTTTGGTGGGTGTCCTATTTAGTTTTAGACATTAGACGATATAAGGACACGTTTCAATCCTCGGATGGGTGTCCATTTATTTATTTTTTTTGAACATTGCTTTGATTTTAATATAATGATACTTTATTTTAATTATTGCATGTAGTATGGATAATATCATTATATTTAACAATTTTATAATATTAAGACCTGAAAAGGAGGTCGGTTCCAATGAACCGAGCATTGTGGGGATGCTGGGCCATTTCTCACCTTCCCCACACATACCCAACTTTTCAAACCCAAAAGGGGGTTGGGGATTCCTTAGCAATCGAGTCATCCACCCCTTTCTTTTTCCAAGCCCATCCAGATGGCGACTCCATTTTCTTCGGGCTTAGGCCCGTATTTTCTAAGGCCCTGAGCCTAACAGTGCCGAAGTCGCAAGAACCATTCCACCGGGAGTGGGGGAGAAAATCCCTGCTCACAACATCATTGGCATAGGTCAAATTGTCATAAGCTCTTAAAATGTTGTACTGTAGATCGACGAGCCAGAAAGGATCAATGACATGTAATACAATGCATGTATACATGTATGCATGACTGCATAAATAATAGACAGGCAAAAAGAGTAAGAATGACCCTTCCAACCTTATATGACTCATACATGAATGGCGAGTCTCTTTTCTTAGGCATATGTCAATAAAACATCAACATGGGACATTTTGTTTTGGATTAACTAATAGTTGTATTTTCAAACACAGAAGTCAATCCAAGATAATTCTCACTAATTAAGCCTTAATCCATGGCTTTTATGCTAAATTTTGGATTAAAACCAAATTAAAGTGTTTATCATAAATAGATTTCCTATTTGAAAAGGCAAATAATGATTCATGTCACAAACAAATCCATGATTAACAAGTCTTAGTATAAATCAGGTCCACAATTGATTTTAATATTCCATAATTGACTAATTAGTTGTAAGCCCATTTAAAAACCTGTTGTAAAAAGTTTTAAAAATAAACTTTCGGGTTTGAACTTGGGCCATGATGTCGGAAAATAATTTTTGACCCATCTTAAAAAGTTTCATGTCGAAAGATCATCTTGAAAAAAAACTTTTGAAAATAATTTGGTCTTTTGTGTTTTAATTTTGGGCTTTAAAAGAGCAAAATTATTTTAGTCTTAAAAGAGTAAAATCATTTTGAGCTTACACCATACTTAGGTCATATTAGGAAAAAATAAACCAAATGGGACATAACTCAAGCCAAGATAAGTTAATCATAGTCAAATAATAAGTATTTGGGGTAAACTTAAGGAAAGCTACTTGGCCAATTGCATGAACTTTAGTCTTTGGGTTGAAAAACTTAGGTTTCCATAGCAAGTATATAATAAATTGTACGAGGCTATGAGTGGTTATGCCATGCTCGATCTCCATACCTTGAGTGAAAGTATGGTACCCCCTACATAACATTACACGGGGCATCCTAACTCACACAAACAATGCACTCTAAGTGATGCAATGGATAATTTCATAATAAGAAAGATTAAGACCAACAAAATCAACATCTCTTATCTCCAGCAGAGTTGCCATTGTGAGCAGGGATTTTCACCCCTACTCCCATTTGGATGGTTTGTAATATCCCAATGTATGCCCTAGAAGTTTTAATACACTTGTTGTTGGATTTGAATAGAAGGTATACATATGTTTTTGCAAAGGAAATGATTGTGTTAATGGAATGTATATGTTGTATATATGTTAATATATATAACATATAAGTGGGTCAAAAGAAAAGTCAAGAGAAGGAAAGGTGTGGTGGAGGATTTTTGGAAATAATTGATTATTATTATTATTATTATATATATATATATGTGGTTAACGTGAGAAGAGGAAAGAAATGAAAAGAAGGAAAAGATATTTTCTTTCTTTCTTCTTCTTTTTCTTCTTCTTTTGGTTCTTGCATGAGAGAGAGAGAGAGAGATGGAGAGATGTGATGATCTTCATCAAAATTTTAGGGCTTTAAGAGATTTGAAGGAAGAGATTGAAGATTGGACAAGATATTCAAGTAAGTATTCAATTCTTTGTTTTGATTCCTATTGTTTGAGTTGGATTTAATAGGATTGGTGTGTGATGGTGATGTTAATGAAAGATTAAAGTTATAGATATGTTGAATTGATAGTTAGATGATGTTAATATGATTAATTGTGAGGGTAATAATGGATTATTGAAATTGAAAGAATAAGAATGATGTTGTTTTAGGGTTTTGAAGTGTTACATGATGTTTTGCTTGAGTTTGCTTCATTATTTTCATAGATCTTCATGTGGTTGATGTTTGTTGGAATTTTAGGCTTTGGAATGAGATTTTGGCCGAAGGCAGTAGCCTTCTGGATGCCACGCCCGTGGCTTTGGTTGGCCATGGCCGTGGCCATTTGTAGACTTTTGGTGCCATGGCCGTGGGAGGATGAACACTTTTGGGCAGAAGTGGTTTGTATCCCACACCCGTGGGGGTTGAGTTGACCACGGCCGTGGGCTACTATGTGTGATGTTGAATGATATTTTGTGATTTAATTGTCTAATAAGAAGTTATTAAGTGATTAAATGGTACTAGAATTGATGGATTGTATTATTTTTGGATTAGGGTTTGAAATAAAGTGAATTGCCCTAATTTGGGAAGTGAAGAATCTTGGAAAAAGGAAAGTGTTGATAGTGTGTGGAGTGTTATTGAGGTAAGTACAAACTTACCTAGATGTATTCTTTTATATGATTTTATATTTAAAACAATGTTAAGAAATTTATTATGTTGTTAATATAATGTGACTTGTATAGTGTGAAAGAGAAGAGGATCATTCAAAAAGGTATGTGCAATGCAATTTATTATGATGAATTACTTTAAGGTAAATTGAGACATAAAGAGATGTGAAACTAATGTTATGAATTATAATAATGTGAGTGATAAGATTGAATAATGATATGTTTGTTTGGTTAATGTAATTGATGTAGTGTATTATAATGATGATGCATATGAACAATGTTATGTTTTATGTATTGTAAATCTTGTGAGTGGTATTGTGCTACATGAATAATGTACTTTGTAATGTTATAGCAATGATGCTATATGTATAATGTGAATGAGGTGATGAGGTAATTGGTTATGGATACTTGAATAATGAAATATCATAATATGAGTTGAGACATAATGTGATGTGAAGCCATTGTGATTGGCTATGATAATTCAAATGTGATATGAAGCCATTGTGATTGGCTATGTTGATTCAATTGAAAAAAAAATAAGGCATGTTTGCCTAGATGATGATGAGATTTGAAAATGATATTGATGATGAAATAATCAATGAATTGTGTGACTAATGTGTTATTCTATTTTCAGTGTTTGTTGTTGGTGGCATGCCTAATGATAGTAACAATCTCTTGAAGTTAGGTTGGATTGATCCTTGAAGACAAGTTGGGTTGAAGTTTAACATGTTTTACTCCCCTTGAAGCTTGGTTGGGTCAAATCCTTGAAGCCTAATTGAGATGTTACAACCTTTGAAGCTAGGTTGAATTGGTTCTTGAAGCCAAGTTGGGTTGATACTTAGCATGCTTTGTTCCCCTTGAAGCTTGGTTGAACCTAATTCTTGAAGCCTAGTTGGGATAATGATAAATGTGATAATGAAAACCAAAGCATTAACTCTGAAAATTTAATGGCATATTAGTGTCTGTTGGGCCCGAGTCTGTCTTTATTGTCAATATGATATACAAATGTTGAAATAAATGGTTAATGAGATCTATGGTTGACTTTGTTGGCAATGTGACTTATGATTGGTGAATTGTGAACAAAATAATGCTATGAAGTATGATGTGAAATGTGTATATTGGCATACTAATTATGAGTATTAATGATGGATTGCAAATAATGATTCAATTGAATGGTATAATGATTGTCTTTGTTGAAAATGTGATTTATGAATATTGAACTGTGGATAATGATTTAATTGAATGGTGTAATGAAATATAAGGTTATGAAGTATGGAATGATAATATGGTATAAATGAGTTATTGAAAAGAGATTCGATTTTGAGAAGCTATGTGGAGATATATGATTCTGGAAGTGTAATATAATATGTAATATGTATATGAGGTAGCAATGGTAAGTATAGTTTTGTGAATGTTTTATGTATATATATATAATCTATGAGATTAGTGGGAGTATATGAAGAATGCACTAAGAAAGGAAAAACAGGATAAGAAAACAATAAAACATGATGCTAAAAATATGAGGTATGATTCTTTTGTAAAGTATATTTTAATATTTATTTGTACTACTAAGCTCTCGGGCTTAGCGCGGATGTGTAATCGCGTAGGTGACTAGGTGGAAGATATGAAGTCTTTTGTTATGCCACGAGAAGAGTAAGAGTTTGTCGAGACCAACTAGAGGGTAATGCATACATGTATAACTTTGTAACTATGATGTATTTTTGACAAGAGGGTATGTATATGTATAAATGAAGTGTTAATAAATATAATGATTTGTAAATCTTCTTTAAATTAAAATATTGTGATTTGAATTCTGTTAAAGGTTTTTGAAATGTAATGAAAAGTGACATCTTTATACTTTATATACTTACTGTACGTATACCCAGTGTATGTATAGTACTTATATGGAGTATCGGGGTGTTACAATTATTTTGGTATCAGAGCTTAGGTTCGAGATTCTCGGCCTAAGTAGATTTAAAAAAAAAGCTTTGAAACGCTTAAAATGAATTAAAAAGAAGAGTTTTGAAATGCAATTGGTAATACATGCATATGCATTAACACCTAGGTTGGTCTCGGATGTGGCATTATGTGACGTGGGATAAATTTGAATGATATGAGAGGAATGATAATGTTTGAATGAGGTTTTTACTTGAAAGTAAAAACTAGAGAAAGAAATGATATGAAAACTAAAATAAAATAAAATAAAAATATTGGTTAATGTAAGGAAATATAACAGTGTTGTTTGCATTGTTGTTTTAATGCAAACATTGTGAATTTAATGTGATAATGTGAT
The DNA here is from genome assembly GCA_947685225.1 of Garcia nutans. Lineage (NCBI taxonomy): Eukaryota > Viridiplantae > Streptophyta > Magnoliopsida > Malpighiales > Euphorbiaceae > Garcia > Garcia nutans. The sequence goes on along the minus strand of CANTUV010000032.1, from coordinate 40,898,665 downwards.
GTAATATGTTAGTGATCAAAGATTGAGTTGATCACTTGAAAATGTAATGTACGTATAGTATTGCATGTTTATAACCTATATAATTACTTGTCTATTAATGTTGAGAATGATTACGCTTGCATTGATAAACTTGTGCAAAACTAGGTCATGTGATAAGATTGATAATGAGAATTGGATTGAGCAACATTGGTTCAAGAAACTGAGATTTGTGATAACTAGATTTGAAAAGTGTATAAAGGTTATTGGGCTCAATGTATATATGATTGGATGTAATGTACATGTGTAAATATATGTGAGGGATATATATATATGTTGAATGGTAAACAAATGGATATGTAAAGTTAAGGTTTTGTTTAAAGGAAAAAGAGATGATATTGGTTGAGTAAGGATATAAGTTGGTATTTTTATTGTAATGCAAATATTGTGAATTCAATGTTAGAAATGTGAGATGCTTGGATATTGTGAAAGCTCATGGTAATGGTGATAATATGTGATATTTGAGATTTTTGAAGTGAGCTTTATAATTGTGGAAATTATATGTTTTGATATTGCTTTGTGATATATATTGGTAAGATGTTTTAAAGTGATATTAGAAAGATGAGTTTGGCAAATTGAAGTTTAAGTAAAGTAGTAAGTTGAGAAGCTAAAGTTTTAGTGGCATTTGATAAAGATTATTTGGATATTGATGGTTTAATGTGTATGCAATACATGAGCTAGATGAAGTGATTAATATTGCATATGAAAGTATTATGAATTGAGTAATGTAATTGATAGTGTGAGAATTTGTCTTGAAGTAAAAAGGGAAATGGATAAGTAAATGAAAATGAGCTATTTTAAGTCATTATATTGAAAAGGGTAAAAAAAAAATGGATATGGAAATATATTAAATGCTTTTAAAGATGAAAGTGAAAGAGATGTTATATTGGGAATGTGGCTAAGATGGATGTAAAATGCTATTATAGTCAGAATATATATATGTGTGTTGTATGAATAAATACTTTACATCATATTGAAAGAATGGGAATGACAGTGTTTAAAAGAAAGTGATAAACATTAAATTCGTATTGAACGTATGAAAAAGGAAAAGAAAATAAGAGCATATAATTAAGTGTGTACATGTATATGTTATGTGAATTGAGTTATTCAATATGAATGAAATTATGATATATATATATATATACAAAGGTGTGAATCATATTATAAAGGTGACTTATGAATATGTATATGGTATAATTATAGAATTAATGATATAGAAAATGATGTTGTTGGTATTAGTGGACCTAAGAGAGATTAGGTCTTGAACTGTGTAAAGCTAGATAGATTATATAAAGGAAGTAAGTATAGAATGGACTTGAGTAATATTGAATAGTGGAAATTGTTATGGTGAGCATTGAACTTAATAATCATATGAGTTCCAAAGTAATCACATGTGGAAAGTTTTATGTAACTAGATATTATAAGAGATTATGAATGGATTAGAAATGAAGTGACAAATAGAAATTGTACGGAAACTGCATATGATTGAATATGAATATAGTAATACTGTTGAAATATGAATTAAGTTGATAAAGATCATATGATCGAGTGCAAATTGGTTGAAACAAAGTTGGAATGTGATAACTTCTGATATAGCAAAAATGTAAAGAAGGAATATATATAATTCTTGATTGAGAATAGAATTATAAAAGAATATTATTGATTTGGAAATTTCAGGCTTGAATATTAATTTCTTAAAGCCATGTGTTTTGTTTAGTATATGTGATTGGTTAATGTGTTATCCATAGTTTTGGATCTTAGATAACATGATTGTAATACATATTTGGTGAGATTGAAAATTTTGTTTGAGAAGTATAGTTAAAAGTTATGATGGATAAAGTTGTTCCTTATCATTTTATGTTAAGAATTTGGTTATAATTATGAAGATAAAGAGAGAAAAGGAAATTTTGGAAATGTTTTGAGTTATGGATAATATGACAAAAAGGTAATTAAAATAAATATATCAATGATATGAAAGGTGAGGAGATATTAATAAGGGAGAAATTATAAATGTAACTGGAAGTTATACTGAATATGTTTATGGTATGTAATGAATGAACTATAAATAGTAATTAGAGTATAAATTATTATGAGAATTGGTGGGAATTACACTATGATAATTTGACTGAATATGGATCGGAAGAGATCAGGACACAAATATAAGTTTGTTCTAATGGAATTAAGTTATATGTATACATATATGAAAATTGTGAAATTTCATGATAAGTTAAATTAATTAAGTGTTGGTTGAAATTGGAACGTGGATATATTGTGATAGATAGATCAATTGATCTGAAGTTGATTAAGATTATGAATCATTATTGAGATTTAACGTGTATTGTTGTGTTAAGAGTATAAGTATTTACATGATAATGTATATGATGTAAAAAAATTTAAAGTGGGATTGGATATGAATGAATGGAATATAGCAGTTATTAATCATGAGAATAAGGAAAAAGATTGATTATGTATGAAATAAGTTGGAAGGTAATGTATTAATACGTAAGTGAAGCAAAAGCATGCTAAAGAAGTAACTCCATTTGTGAAAAATAAGGATCTTGTTATCCATTAAGGTTTGTAAAATGTCTAATTAGACAGTGATAGTGATGACGGGATAATTAATGCTCAGATATAAACCAATGGTTTCTAAGGTTAAAGCTATGAGAGTAATATTAAAGAGATGAAGAAGCAATATATATATATATATATTAAAAATAAAGATTGGACGAAGTATAAGTGTATTATATGATGATCTAATTCTTGTATAAAGATATTAATAGGAATTATAATAAGATCTTTTGAATGTTTGATCAAGGAAGTAATAAGATGTATAAATGTATAGAATGATGAGTTATGGAATTTAAAGAAGGTGGTTGATTCTAAAGAGGAGAGTTGAAGTTATATGATTTGATGATATAATAACTTAAGTATATAATTAACTTCATATGGAAGTTAAGATAGTATTTTGTTAAGAATGGATTATTATGGTACTGATAATTTCGAGGACGAAATTATTTAAGGGGGAGAGAATTGTAATATCCCAATGTATGCCCTAGAAGTTTTAATACACTTGTTGTTGGATTTGAATAGAAGGTATACATATGTTTTTGCAAAGGAAATGATTGTGTTAATGGAATGTATATGTTGTATATATGTTAATATATATAACATATAAGTGGGTCAAAAGAAAAGTCAAGAGAAGGAAAGGTGTGGTGGAGGATTTTTGGAAATAATTGATTATTATTATTATTATTATATATATATATATGTGGTTAACGTGAGAAGAGGAAAGAAATGAAAAGAAGGAAAAGATATTTTCTTTCTTTCTTCTTCTTTTTCTTCTTCTTTTGGTTCTTGCATGAGAGAGAGAGAGAGAGATGGAGAGATGTGATGATCTTCATCAAAATTTTAGGGCTTTAAGAGATTTGAAGGAAGAGATTGAAGATTGGACAAGATATTCAAGTAAGTATTCAATTCTTTGTTTTGATTCCTATTGTTTGAGTTGGATTTAATAGGATTGGTGTGTGATGGTGATGTTAATGAAAGATTAAAGTTATAGATATGTTGAATTGATAGTTAGATGATGTTAATATGATTAATTGTGAGGGTAATAATGGATTATTGAAATTGAAAGAATAAGAATGATGTTGTTTTAGGGTTTTGAAGTGTTACATGATGTTTTGCTTGAGTTTGCTTCATTATTTTCATAGATCTTCATGTGGTTGATGTTTGTTGGAATTTTAGGCTTTGGAATGAGATTTTGGCCGAAGGCAGTAGCCTTCTGGATGCCACGCCCGTGGCTTTGGTTGGCCATGGCCGTGGCCATTTGTAGACTTTTGGTGCCATGGCCGTGGGAGGATGAACACTTTTGGGCAGAAGTGGTTTGTATCCCACGCCCGTGGGGGTTGAGTTGACCATGGCCGTGGGCTACTATGTGTGATGTTGAATGATATTTTGTGATTTAAAGGTCTAATAAGAAGTTATTAAGTGATTAAATGGTACTAGAATTGATGGATTGTATTATTTTTGGATTAGGGTTTGAAATAAAGTGAATTGCCCTAATTTGGGAAGTGAAGAATCTTGGAAAAAGGAAAGTGTTGATAGTGTGTGGAGTGTTATTGAGGTAAGTACAAACTTACCTAGATGTATTCTTTTATATGATTTTATATTTAAAACAATGTTAAGAAATTTATTATGTTGTTAATATAATGTGACTTGTATAGTGTGAAAGAGAAGAGGATCATTCAAAAAGGTATGTGCAATGCAATTTATTATGATGAATTACTTTAAGGTAAATTGAGACATAAAGAGATGTGAAACTAATGTTATGAATTATAATAATGTGAGTGATAAGATTGAATAATGATATGTTTGTTTGGTTAATGTAATTGATGTAGTGTATTATAATGATGATGCATATGAACAATGTTATGTTTTATGTATTGTAAATCTTGTGAGTGGTATTATGCTACATGAATAATGTACTTTGTAATGTTATAGCAATGATACTATATGTATAATGTGAATGAGGTGATGAGGTAATTGGTTATGGATACTTGAATAATGAAATATCATAATATGAGTTGAGACATAATGTGATGTGAAGCCATTGTGATTGGCTATGATAATTCAAATGTGATATGAAGCCATTATGATTGGCTATGTTGATTCAATTGAAAAAAAAAATAAGGCATGTTTGCCTAGATGATGATGAGATTTAAAAATGATATTAATGATGAAATAATCAATGAATTGTGTGACTAATGTTTTATTCTATTTTCAGAGTTTGTTGTTGGTGGCATGCCTAATGATAGTAACAATCTCTTGAAGTTAGGTTGGATTGATCCTTGAAGCCAAGTTGGGTTGAAGTTTAACATGTTTTACTCCCCTTGAAGCTTGGTTGGGTCAAATCCTTGAAGCCTAATTGAGATGTTACAACCCTTGAAGCTAGGTTGAATTGGTTCTTGAAGCCAAGTTGGGTTGATACTTAGCATGCTTTGTTCCCCTTGAAGCTTGGTTGAACCTAATTCTTGAAGCCTAGTTGGGGTAATGATAAATGTGATAATGAAAACCAAAGCATTAACTCTGAAAATTTAATGGCATATTAGTGTCTGTTGGGCCCGAGTCTGTCTTTATTGTCAATATGATATACAAATGTTGAAATAAATGGTTAATGAGATCTATGGTTGACTTTGTTGGCAATGTGACTTATGATTGGTGAATTGTGAACAAAATAATGCTATGAAGTATGATGTGAAATGTGTATATTGGCATACTAATTATGAGTATTAATGATGGATTGCAAATAATGATTCAATTGAATGGTATAATGATTGTCTTTGTTTAAAATGTGATTTATGAATATTGAACTATGGATAATGATTTAATTGAATGGTGTAATGAAATATAAGGTTATGAAGTATGGAATGATAATATGGTATAAATGAGTTATTGAAAAGAGATTCGATTTTGAGAAGCTATGTGGAGATATATGATTCTGGAAGTGTAATATAATGTGTAATATGTATGTGAGGTAGCAATGGTAAGTATAGTTTTGTGAATGTTTTATGTATATATATATAATCTATGAGATTAGTGGGAGTATATGAAGAATGCACTAAGAAAGGAAAAACAGGATAAGAAAACAATAAAACATGATGCTAAAAATATGAGGTATGATTCTTTTGTAAAGTATATTTTAATATTTATTTGTACTACTAAGCTCTCGGGCTTAGCGCGGATGTGTAATCGCGCAGGTGACTAGGTGGAAGATATGAAGTCTTTTGTTATGCCACGAGAAGAGTAAGAGTTTGTCGAGACCAACTAGAGGGTAATGCATACATGTATAACTTTGTAACTATGATGTATTTTTGACAAGAGGGTATGTATATGTATAAATGAAGTGTTAATAAATATAATGATTTGTAAATCTTCTTTAAATTAAAATATTGTGATTTGAATTCTGTTAAAGGTTTTTGAAATGTAATGAAAAGTGACATCTTTATACTTTATATACTTACTGTACGTATACCCAGTGTATGTATAGTACTTATATGGAGTATCGGGGTGTTACATGGTTCTTATGCCTTCGGTACTATTAGGTTTAAAGCCTTAGAGAACATGGGCCTAAATTCGGAGAAAATAGAGTCGCCACTAGGATGGGCTAGGAAGATAGAAAGGGGTGGATGACTCAATTCTTAAGTAATCCCCAATCTCCTATTGGGTTCAAAAAGTTGGTTATGCATGGGGAAGGTGAGTACGACCCAATACCCCCATAGCACTCAGTTCATTGGAACCGGCCTCTTTTTCAGGTCTAAATATTATAAAATTATTATGTTATTATAACAATATCCACATTATATACAATAAAATAATAATAGATTCATCCATAAAATATGGTAAAATAGTACATTACAAAACTAAATGTGTACCCATCCTTAGATGGAAACATACCCTTACAATCCTCAAATATTCATAATATTAATAAAATGGGACACCCTTCAATTAATGGAAACATGTCCCTTACAATAATCCTAAAGTCTTTAAAATAAATAAAATAAACAAAATAAACAAGGCACCCGCAAAGTGGAAACATGCCTTTTACATCTTAAAATCCCCTTTAAAATATAAATAACAAAATAAACATAAATCCATAAACATATAAGTAATCATTTAAAGAATTAGAAAACTAGGGCTTAATTAAATAGAAATAAATATTAATCATAAAGAATTATAATCTACAAATAAATATTGACACAATTGACAATTTGGAACGCAGTTTATTAATTGAATAATGAAATTAATCAATAGAGTAAATAATTGAATTAAATTGATTAAAGGAAATTAAACATGCATTTGTTGGCTCCACCAAGCTACATTTTTTGAACCAAACCTGTATCTTTGAACCATTGAAAGTCTGGTTCAATGGAAGCCTTCGTTAGTGCCTTGGTATCCAAGGATTAAGCTACTGCCTCTATTATTTTATGCTTTTTGCTCTTTGTTTAATTCCTCTATATTATTATTTATGTTTAATTATTGATTTGATAATTGCTACCTTTTTTTTCACCCCGTTTCCTTTCATTTATATTTATTAAAAATAATTAGGTCAAATCTTGGTCATTAACCCTAGTTTATCCGAGCTTAATTAGGATTTTAACCAAAACCAATTTGTATTTCACTCTGGATTAGTCCTTAAATAGAAGTCATCTCGAACTGAAATGATTTAAGTTCATATCAAATTGGACCAGGGCCAATTTGATATGAGATGGTAACCATATCAAATTAGAGCTTGTCCAATTCAACATGGGTGATGTCCATATCGAATTGGATTTAACTTTAATTCGATATGAATTCTGTCCATATCAAATTGGAGCTTATCCTATTCAATATAGACAATGTCCATATCGAATTGGACTTGATCTAATTTGATATAGACTTGTTCATATCGGATTAGGTAGGCCCAATATGATATGGAATGACCCATATCGAATGAAACCAAACCAAACTCATTCTTATTTCTAATCGGACCTAACTCAGACTTTAAAAATTGAGTCAGCATAATTTAGTCCTTATAAAATTGGATCAATCTAATTTAAAACTTTAAACTAGGTTTAAGCCATTAATAGTAGGCTAAATTTGAATTGGCCTTTATTAATTGGAATCAAACTAGCTTAGGGCCAAAAATAAGGGTTTATAAGACCTTATGGTAGGGAACCATTAAGTATCGACATCTAATGCTTGAACGACTCTAACATCTCAATGGTCTATTGGTTAACTCTAATATCCCAATGGATTTATCAAGTGACTTTAATATCTAGATGAAGCCACCAAGCAACTCTAATATCTTGGTATTGATTAACTTAAATTGGTTTTGGTTTTGGACTCAGATTGGTTTTCTGGACCCAAAACTGGATTTGGGTTCTGGACCCAACACTAAATTTGGGTTCTAGACCCAAGAACTACTCTAATATTCTAATAGACTATTGGGCAAATCTAATATCCCAATGGGTTCATCAAGTGACTCTAATATCCCAATGAAATGACCAAGCGACAAAACCATTGATTGACAATAATATCTCAACGGGTCATTAGGAAACTCTAATATCCCAATGGGTCTATCTTTGGTAAATTTAATATCTCGATAAAATCTCTAAGCAACTCTAATAGCTTGGTGAGTGAAAACAGCCATCGAGCGGCTCTAATATCCTAATGAAATCCACTAAGGGACTCTAATATCTTGGTAAATCAAAACAGTCATCAAGCGACTTTAATATCCTAATGGAAACCACCAAGCAAATCTAATTTCTTGGTAGGATAGTGAGCGACTCTAATATCTCACTAGAAACAAACCTGGATACTTCAACAAATCAAGGAAAATTATGCTGTCAGGATACTTTAACAAATCCAATATAGGCTAGAGATTGTGCGTCAGGATACTTCAACAAATTCAATATAGCCTAAGTAGTGGGTGCTTCAAAAATTTTGCTTGAAAATTTCTACCTTTACAGAAATAAATCTTTATCTTGATTTTGTATTCTTGGGGATGGATCTTTGTATTACCTTGACTTTAGCTTTTCTAGCTTGACTGATATGATCTTCATCTTGATTCATCAGGATGGACCTTTGTCTTAATCTTTTATCTTTTGTATCTTCATTCATTTTAGATTTCTGATTTTCTTCTTGTTCCATTCTTTAAGTTCTTAAACTATACAAAAAATTCAACTATTTTTTGGCTAACTCCCAATTCCTTTCTTTGGCCCTGCATGGAAAAATATTGAAAGTTTAAAAAGTTTTATGCACGTTAAACTCAAAAATTTAAAAGAGGAAGTTTTGCCCCCTATGTAAGTTCAAACCAATGATTTTATTCCCATGTAGGCTCTAATTAATGTTTTTGTTTTTTTCAGTTCCTTGCATAATCATGCATCTCCATTTTGTAAAGTGACATCATATTTCTCAAGCAATGGGCTTTCTATGTCCCCTGATGCTATTTCTGCTTATGATTATTTACTTCACAGGAATCTGTTGTTCAATGAATAGGTAATAAAAGACAACAAAATGCGTTGTGATTTTCTCATGCATGCATGATATGCCTGGATGATACTTACAGTGGTTCCATTGACTCACATACCGAGGTGATAAGCCAAAGCACTCCCATTAGTTTCTTCAAGATGCTCGCTCAAGTCTTGCATTAGAATAGCAGAAGTCTTCACATTTATGGCTTTAATTTCCAAGATCTTGAAAACATGAGTGGTGGGGGCACAAGTAGCATAGTTAGATATGTGAGAGACATCAATCTCAACACATTTGGTTGGCAACTTCTTCATGACATGACCTTGCAAGAGATCCTTTCATTAGCCCACTTTTGCCCAATATATCCTTTGAGGTTTCACAATGCAACATGCTTCCCTAAACTTGAAGGCTTGTGTAACAAAAACAAGTAAAAAACACTTTTTTTTTAATTTTAAAAATCACATATTGACTTTGTTAAACTAATGTCAATATACCTCAGGACTCAATTTTTCCAAATTAACATATCTATAACATGAAAACTCTAGTTACCACACTAAACTCATAAATCAATTCCATTTGAGCAAGAACTATTGCACTTGGCCAAAGGTCTCATTGAGTTTAAATATTATCTATCTCATACACATGCTTATTCAAACAATCTCTACTAACAGACTATACCTACTAAGAGAGATCAACAGGTCTTTAATATGCTTGAAATAGTGTCAACAAGGGATATGGGTTGAATGAAGGCCTTTTTTAGATTGGAGTTGATGTAACACTATGGATAAACCTTCACTCTACAAAATTTATGCTGGAATCATAGATAGTTGAAAACATTAAACTCTAGACTTTATTTCCATCTTTCATCTTGCTTTGATGAAAAATAGACCTCAAAATATTGCTTTATGAAAAGACACTTGAAATTTTGCTTTTCCAAAAAATAAAGCTTATCTTATTGGCAGAAATTTAGATTTGATAAGGATGATCTTTGCTTTTACAAAACATTTGAAGCTATATTGTTCTTCCCTTTTCTCCTTTTTTTATTTTTTTATTTTGCTTTTTTATTTTATTTTTTTGAGTCATAATTTCAAGAGAGTTGTCTTGTTTGTACCTTTTGACTATGAAAGGAGTAGGACGAGTCTACTTGAGTGAGGATGAATCCTTTGTAAACCTGACATTATCTTAATGGTGAAATTGATCTGAGATATTAAGTCTAGTTTAGGTAAACTTAAAATATCTTTATGGTCTTGACTATGCATCCTTTTCTTTGATCTTCTTTGGTCCTTAGTACATCAATGATCATTAGACTTGTCCTAAATGTCACAATAGCTTATAGTTGGCCATCGGGGTTCACAAGTGAATAAAAAGCAAGCTAAAATCTCATGAAGGTCAATGGGGACAAACTAGGGATTGATGTTAACGAGGTGGCTTCTAGTTGTTGGCTTACCAAATAATGCCTACATCATCTCTCCCTTCAATAAGCAGAGTTTAATTTCGCCTCGAAAGTTCATTAAAGCATATTCTAAGATCGACTAGGACCTAGATAGAGATAAGTATGTAGGAAACCTCTCTAATTAAGCATACACAACACAATGTTGTAGAACAGCTCCTTTACCTAGTAAAGTCATTCGAATTATAATGCGTAGATATACTAATTTATGGATATCAAGCTAGATTCAATATTTGTTGACTACCAAAATGAGCAAAGATCAATAAAAACATAAATGTAACAAAAATTGTGTAACATCCCTAATTTTTGAAAATTAAATAAAATAAATTAAAATTAAATTAGATAAATTAAATAATTGATTTAAATGAAAATTGAAAGGTTTGAAAGTGAAAAAATGAAATGTATATGTGAAATATATATGAAACATACATAACATATATAAAGTCAACTAAAAGTCAATATTTTTAAAAGAAAAGTCAAAGTCAAGTGGCAATTTTGTAAATATACTTTAAAAAAATTAAAATTATTTAAATAGTTTAAAAATAATTTATTTTTGGTTGGAAGAGATAATGCATACATAAGAATTCACATATCGTAACATAATTTTCATGAATGTTAAATGTATCGAGTAGCTTAACATTTTTCATACAAAATGTGTTAAGCCCAATTTAATGCAATTGTACCTCATTTATCAAGAGTTTGTACATACCTCAATAAGCTATCAAATGCAAGGTAAGAAACTCCCACAAACCTTCACCTCCAAGTTGCCCTTCACACTAGGGTTAGACAATTCACCTCTACTTAATGCCTATATAAAATGTGATCAAATATAATAATTTAATATCACATTTTAAGGCATTAGCAACCTTAAACCTTAATTAAACATCACTCTAATCAAAACGCAAAAGTTAAGCCTAACCTTTCTTTAACTTTGGAAATCCATGTTAATCTAACTTAAAAATCTTTAATAACTACTCCAAATAACTTCATACATACCCAATTAAGCAATTAAATCATGTTATCACAACAAGCCAAACTGAACATAATCATATATCCATGGAATTCTAAGGAAGAAGTTAGAAAACTTAGTATTTCAAGGGGAAAATCACTGAAACTGCACTTGAAACCTTGAATTTCTATCAATTAATGGAGCTTTGAAGAAGAAAAAGCTTGGGTTTGGATGGCTATGGAGTTTGACCTACAAGGAAGAAGAAGAAGAAGAAGAAGAAGAAGAAGAAGAAGAAGAAGAAGAAGACCAACTTATGATTTTCTCTTTCTTTCCACTTTCATTTTGACCATATATATAATATTTTAATGAATTGTTATATATGCATTATATGCATTATGAAAAGCTATTATTAATGGCTAAACTGAATAAAATGTGAATTATGTGAGAATAATCCAAATTTATTTGGGCGATGTAATTTTAATGTGAAATGAGATACATTGTGATGAAATGATGAGATATGATTAATTGACATTGATATGAATGAGAAAAATGAGAAAAGAGGCAATGTGATGAGAAAAATGAGAAATTGAGACAATATGATAAAAAAAAAAGTGATTATGGAAAACATGTAATATTTGTGTGCCTAGTATGTTATTCAATTTTTAGAGTTCTGTATTTGGCGGTATGCCTATGAGGTCATCCTCATTATTTGGCTTTGAGGCTAGACGCTATGTGTCACTGATTTATGATTTACCTTCGGGGCTAGACACGTGGCAACACTGAGACATGATTTTGCCTTTAGGGCTAGACACTTGGTGCCACTGATATATGATCTGCCTTTGGATGTCAACATATACCAAAATAGTAACTTTGGGATTTGAATAATATATTAGTGTGTTTGGGCACATTTTTGTGTATGTATTTATTTGAATTATATAAAGATGGAAGATTATGATTAAACGTGAAATTGAATGACACATTTTGACATGGCATTGGCATTGTATTAAATTTTTATTGTTATCAAAGTTTGTACCACTAGGCTTTTAGCTTAGTGCAATTGTAATTCATCGCGCAGGAGATAGGGGTGATCCGATAGAACCAGAGAGTTCTTCTAGGCCGAGTCGGGTCTAGATTTGAGATTGCTTGTTGAGTTGATTTTTAGGTACATCAAGATCAGAGCCATTTACCAGCATGTATATAGGTTATATTATAGTACATTTTGATATTATGCATATTATGTTATGTTTTTGAAGTATATATATTGTAAATTATAAAGAATATTTTGGATAATTTGTATGAAGTGAAATTTTATATATGTTTTTGATATATATATATATATATATGTATAAATGTTTTGAGAAAATATGGACAAATTGAGAAGTATTGGGGAAATGTGTGATGTATTGTTTGTTGGGACTATTTTCATGCAGATTGTGTAACGGTTGAATTTTTGGAATTGTCCAAATTACAGACAAAACTCTAGTGAATTTTTCATAGAGATTTTCATATGAAATGCTTATTTTGTAATTTATAATTAATAAAGAATATTTTATTCACTATTTAAATATACATTTTACGTAATTGGAATTTTAAATTTGAATTGTGAAATTTTTATTAAACTGGGTTGTGGCATCTTTATACTTTATAGGCATATTTTACATATGCTGGGTGTATGTATGATACATATAGAGGGCATAAGGGTGTTACATTTATTTTGGTATCAGAGTCAGGCTTGAGGTTCTCGACCTAGGTGGGTTGTTATACATGCATTGGCATTAGCACTTATCTGATATCTGATGTGGCAATTTCTGTTGTATTTGCAGATATAGGTAGTTATGGCATTTAAGACACACCAGTTTGCAGAGGGTAGTGCAGAGAGTGTAACTCTTGATGAGAGTAAAGTTAGAGCTAGTGTTGAGACTGCGGCAGAGGTATCTGCTCCTATGCTAGTGAGATAAGCAACTGAGAAGGTTTCACCGGGCTGGGTATGACATATGGTGGAGTTGCTGAGATAGGCTCCGGTTCAGCTGCCACAGCTGCCACTACAGCCGTAGCCGCCAGTACAGCCATAGCTGCCACTACAACCATAGCCACAGTAGCAGTTGTAGACTCAGAAGAATGACTAGCTGAGGAAGTTTGAAGTCACAGATTTTATCGGCACTACAGACCCGACTATAGCAGAGCAATGGCTGGTCAGGGTCCAGAGGGTGTTCATTCAGCTTAGGCTAGTCCGAAGGAGAAGTTTGATTATGCTAGATCTCTTTTGCAGAGGGATGTGTATGAGTGTTGGAAGACGGTTCCCCATGGTACAGTTGATCCACCGGTACTGACATATGTCGATTTCCTACGGGAATTTAAGATGAAGTATACTGGCAGAGAGTTTAAGGATGATGAGAAGATGGAGTTGGTGAGTTTGAGGCAAGACTCAAAGACTGTGACAGAGTACGAGGTATAGTTTATCCGGCTAAGTCAATATGTTAGAGGGATTATATCAGAAGAGATTGACAGATGCCGAAGGTTTGAAGAGGGACTAAGACCCTCTATCATGTGTCTTATAGCAGGCTCTCAGTATTAGAATTTTTCTCAGTTGGTTATAGCTTCCAGGAGTGTAGAGAAGGTACAAGATCTTGTAGTAGCTGCCAGAGCAAAGCTAGGAGACCCCAGAGTGAGGTAGGGTCTTCATTAATGAAAAGAGTTAGAGGGAGATTTCCTCAGAGTTTTTATAGGAGCCAAGGGCAGTCTGGCAGGTCAGTACAATAGCAGAGGCAGAGGTAGAGGCAGAGGCTAAGACCTATAGCCTCAGTGGCTTAGAGCCCTGCTCCATCTATCTGTGCTCATTGTGGTAGTGCACATTGGGGTGTCTTCTAGAGGATTGATGCACCAGTAGTATGTTATAGGTGTGGATCACTAGACCATTTTTCATAGAGACTATCTAGAGCCACTAGATGATAGACAGACAGATACAACAGCTTCTTAACATAGTGCCAGAGGGGGTCGTGGTGGCAGAGGTTTTGGTAGAGGTGGTAGATCTGGGACTGGTCAGAGAGGATGTTCTACAGCAGTTAGCAGACCTGATGATGTAAGGCCATCACAGCAAGTTTATATGATGCTGAGGCAGTCAGATGCTTCAGCTATCATAGCCAATTTTTTACTTTATTTAGGTCTACAGTTCATGCATTGATAGACCCTTGGTCAACTCATTCATACATCAGTGCATCCATGTTGCCTGTGAGTGACATGTATTTGAAATCCCAAGGATTTGATGTTTTGGTTACAAATCCTTTAGGGCACAGTGTTGTAGTTAGCAGGGTGCGCCGAGATAGTCCAGTTATTGTTCAAGATTAGGAGTTTCTCAGTGACCTGATTGAGATGCCTTTTAGGGAGTATGATCTGATTCTGGGCATGGATTTGTTATCTAGGCATGGGGCTGTGGTAGATTGTCAGCAAAAACATGTTGCCCTAAGAACACATTATGGTAGAGAGGTAGTTGTATCTAGTGAGCAGATACACCTTTCATCCATTTTTATTTTAGCTATTTCAGCTAAGAGGATGATCTGGAAGGGATGTGAGGCATATCTTACTTATGTATTGATTACAGGCAGTTGAATAAGTTGACCATAAAGAACAAGTATCCTTTACCTCGAATAGATGATTGCTTTCATCAATTGAATGGAGCAGCAGTATTTTCTAAGATTGATCTAAGATCAGGATACCATCAGTTGAGAGTTAGAGTTATAGATGTACCCAAGATAATTTTTCACATGAGGTATGGGCATTATGAGTTTCTGGTGATGCCCTTTTGATCGACGAATGCACCAGCAACATTTATGGATTTGATGAACAGGGTGTTTAAACCTTACTTAGATCAGTTTGTAGTGGTTTTTATTGATAACATGCATTTGCAAATTGTATTGCAGACCTTGAGAGAGAAGCAGTTGTATGCTAAGTATCTAAGTGAGTTCTAGCTCAATCAGGTGACTTTTCTTGGTCACGTGGTTTCAACAGAGGGTATTAGAGTTGATCCGAGTAAAGTTAAAGCTATTTTGAATTAGAGTCCACCAAAGAATGTGACAGAGGTTAGACATTTTTTGGGATTGGCAGGCTATTATCGTTGATTTGTGAAGGTTTTTTCTATGACAGCTACGCCACTCACCAGATTACTTTCAAAAAGGGGTTAGATTTGTGTGGAAATATCAGTGTCAGGCGAGTTTTGAGCAGTAGAGGGAGATATTGACTCAGGGTCCTATTCTTACCCTACATATGGAAGGTAAACCTTATGTGATATACAGTGAAGCTTCACATAGAGGTTTAGGCTGTATTCTGATGCAGGAGGATAGAGTCATTGCTTATACATCTTGATAGTTGAAGTCTCATTAGCTGAATTACTAAACTCATTATTTGGAGCTAGCAGCCATAGTTTTTGCATTGAAGATTTGGCGGCATTACTTGTATGGTGAGAAATGTTTCATTTACACTTATCGCGAGAGTTTGAAGTATCTGTGAGTTTAGAAAGAACTAAATATTCGATAGAGACAGTGGTTAGAGTTTATTAAAGACTATGATTATTTGATTGTTTATCATCCTAGCAAGGGAAATGTTTTTGCTGATGCCTTGAGTCGAAAGTCCATGGCAGGTTTGATTGCTTATTTACTCTCATTGCTAGTTGATTTGAGAGAGTTGCATGCCCAATTTGAGTCTTGTGATGATGGTGCATTGATGGCTCAGTTATAGCTGAGGCTAGTTTTGTTGGATCATATTAGAAAGGCCTAGCTAGTAGATGTGAAAATCTAGAAGATTGTGATGGATGGCCAAAAGGGGGAGAGTTGAGACTTTCATGTGAAAGATGATGGCAGTTTGTGGTACAGAGATAGAGTGTGCATTCCCAATGATGCATGATTGAAGAGGAAGATTCTAGAGGAAGCACATCAGTCATTCTATGCTATACACCCTAGAAGTACCAAGATGTATTAAGATTTGAAGCAGCATTATTGGTGGTCAGGTATGAAGAGGGACATAGCAAAATTTTTATCTAGATGTCTCACTTACAAGAGAGTGAAGGCTGAACACCAGTTCCTTTAGGGTTACTTCAGCCATTTTCGGTGCCAGAGTAGAAATGGGAGCAAGTGATGATAGATTTTATGACTGGATTGCCTTTGACCCAGAAGAAGCATGATGTAATATGGGTAATTGTGGATAGAATGATGAAGACAACTCATTTTCTTCTAGTTCAGATGGACCATTCACTTAAGGTTAAGCTGTATATTAATGAGATAGTGAGGTTGTATGGAGCCCCAATTTCTTAGTTATCAGATTAGGATCCTCATTTTACATCGAGATTTTAGAGGAGTTTGCAGGATGCATTGGGTTCTCGATTTCATTTTAGCACCACTTTCCATCCTAAGACAGATAGGCAGTCAGAGAGAGTGATACAGATTCTAGAGGATATGTTGATGAGTTGTATCATTGATTTCACTGGGAGTTGGGACAAATTCTTTCCACTGATTGAATTTGCATATAATAATAGTCATTAATCCAGTATTAGGATGGCACCTTATGAGGCCTTGTATGGCAGAAAGTGCAGGAAACATTTATTTTGGGATGAGGTTGAAGAAGGTAAATTGGTTGGTCCCGATTTGATTAAGGAAACATAAGAGAAAGTGAAGTTGATTCGGGATCTTCTGAAAGCAACTTCAGAATGACAAAAATCCTATACATATTTTAAAAGGAAAGACATAGTGTTTAATGTGGGAGATAAGGTGTGCTTGAAGGAGTCTCCATGGAAGAAGATTTTGAGATTCGGTCGTAAAGGGAAGTTGAGCCCTCATTTCATATGACCATATGAGGTACTGGAGATAGTTGGTCAAATGGCTTACAGATTGGCTATGCTGCCCGAGTTAGACCGGATACAAAATGTCTTCTATGTCTCTATGCTTCAGAGATATAGGTCAGTCTCATCTGATATCTTGTCGGTATAGTCCATTAAGGTAAGTCCGATTTTGACTTACGAAGAAGAATTAGTGGCGATTTTGGCACGAGAGGTGAAAGAATTGAGGAACAAGAAGGTGCCACTTGTTAAGGTTCTTTAGAGGAATCATGCCACTGAGGAGGTGACATAGGAGAGTGAGCAGATAATGTGGAGTTAGTATCCTCAGTTGTTTTGGAGTGGATAGCAGGTAATTTCAAGGATAAAATTTTCTTTAGGGGGAGAGAATTGTAACATCCCTAAATTTTAAAAAATTAAATAAAATAAATTAAAATTAAACTGGACAAATTAAATAAATGATTTAAATAAAAAATGGAAGGTTTAGAAATGAAAAAGTAGAATGTATATGTGAAGTATATATGAAATATACATAACATATTCAAAAGTCAACTAAAAATCAACATTTTAAAAGAAAAGTCAAAGTCAAATGACAATTTTATAAATATACTTTAAAAAATTAAAATTATTTAAATAATTTTAAAATAATTTATTTTGTGTTGGTAGAGGTAAAATTATGGTTTTTATTAAATAAATGTATAATTAATTAATTAAAAATATGATAAAATATGTTATATATATGGTCAAAATGAAAGTGGAAAGAAAGAGAAAATCATAAGTTGGTTTTCTTCTTCTTCTTCTTCTTCTTCTTCTTCCTTCCTTCCTTCCTTCCTTCCTTCTTGTAGGCCAAACTCCATAGCCATCCAAACCCAAGCTTTTTCTTCTTCCAAGCTCCATTAATTGAGAGGAATTCAAGGTTTCCAGTGAAGTTTTAGTAATTTTCCTCTTAAAATAGTAAGTTTTCTAACTTCTTCTTTGGAATTCCATGGATATATGAATATGTTGAGTTTGGGTTGTTGTGATAGCATGATTTAATTGCTTAATTGGATATGTATGAAGTTATTTTGAGTAGTTATTAATTATGTTTAAGTTGGATTAACATGGGTTTCCAAAGTTAAAGTAAGGTTAGTCTTAACTTCTTTAACTTTGGAGTTTTGATTAGAGTGATGTTAAATTAAGGTTTAAGGTTGGTAATGCCTTAAAATGGGATATTAAATTATTGTATTTGATCACATTTTGTATTGGCATTAAGGAGAGGTGAATTGCCTAACCCTAGTGTTAAGGGTAACTTGGAAGTGAAGGTTTGTGGGAGTTTCTTAGCTTGCATTTGAGAGCTTATTGAGGTATTGACAAACTGTTGATAAATGAGGTACAATTGCATTAAATTGGGCTTAACACATTCTGTATGAAAAATTGTGTTAAGCTACTTAATACATTGAACATTCATGAACATGATGTTATGATATGTGAATTGTTATGTATACATTATGAAAAGCTATTATTAACAGCTAAAATGAATAAAATGTGAATTATGTGCATTATGTGAGAATGACCCAAATTATTTGGGTGATGTGTTTTTAATGTGAAATGAGATACAATATGATGAAATGATGAGATATAATGAATTGACATTGATATGAATGAGAAAAATGAGAAAAGAGGCAATGTGATGAGAAAAATGAGAAATTGAGACAATGTGATAAGAAAAAAAAAAGTGATTATGGAAAACATGTAATATTTGTGTTCCTAGTATGTTATTCAATTTTCAGAGTTCTGTGTTTGGCGGCATACCTATTAGGTTATCCTCATTATTTGCCTTTGGGGCTAGACGTTGTGCATCACTGATTTATGATTTGCCTTCAGGGCTAGACACTTGGCATCACTGATATATGATTTGCCTTTAGGGTTAGACACTTTTGTCAACATAGACCAAAATAGTAACTCTGGGATTTGAATGATATATTAGTGTGTTTGGGCTCATGTTTATGTATGTATTTATGTGAATTATATAAAGATGGATGATTAAAAGTGAAATTGAATGCCTCATCGTGGCATAGCATACAAATGCATTATGCATTGGCATTATATTAAAGCTTTATTGTTATCAAAGTTTGTACTGCTAGGATTTTAGCTTAGTGTGATTGTAATTCATCGTACAGGTGGCAGAGATGATCTAGTAGAGTCAGAGAGTTCTTCTAGACTGGGTCGGGTCTAGATTTGACATTGCTTATCGAGTTGATTTTTGGGTACATCAAGATCAGAGCTATTCGCCAGCATGTATATATTTTATATTATAGTACATTTTGATATTATGTATATTATGTTATACTTTTAAAGTATATATATTGTAAATTGTAAAGAATGTTTTGGATAATTTATATAAAGTGAAATTTTATATTGGTTTTTAATATATATATGTATAAATGTTTTGAGAAAATATGGAGAAATTGAGAAGTATTGGGGAAATGTGTGATGTATTGTTTATTGGGAGTATTTTTATGCATGTTATGTAACTGTTGAATTTTTGGGATTGCCCAAATTACATATAAAACTCTTTATTTACTATTTAAATATACATTTTAAGTAAATGTAATTTTAAATTTGAATTGTGAAATTTTTATTAAATCGGGTTGTGGCATCTTTTTACTTTGTATGCATATTTTACATATGTTGGGTGCATGTACGATATGTATATAGGGTATAAGGGTGTAACAAATTATTTGTTGACAAAAAAGTTAATTGAAAATAATTATTCAAAAAAATATCAAAGAAAGAAGTAAAATAAGCAGCACTTAAGCCTAAGGTAGTTTATTGAATTGTAGTTGAATAAGTTTCACCAACTTGAACATATCAGGGGCAAGAATTTTTTTCCATCATCAATGAGGTTTTGTATGATCTATTTCAAAATGGTCATCGACTCCTCATATGCAGTTGGTCCAAGCCTGCTTAGTAGCACCTCCTCTTCAACAGTCCCTCCATCTACATCATGAAAAGACGATAAGACAAAACTTTCCTTCAATCCTCACCCTATCATGAAGGTCATTGGCAATGACACTCTTCCAAATTTAAGCAAAGGATTGCTCTTGGTGTTGGGCTTATCAAGCTCATGTAACTTACCATTGTCGATCAAACATTGGATCCCATGCCTTAATCACATGTATTTGTCTATCTCATGCCCTTGAGCTTGATGAAATTGATAGAAGGCCTTGGCATCAAAGCTTGATGGAAGAGGATTCGGCAAAGGTCAGGGAGCCAATGGCTGTATCATCCACTTTTTCTGCAACTTGTTGAAAACCCAAGACAAAAGTCTCCCCAGATCTGAAAACTTTCTCATATTTGCTTGACCAATTGCATTGACATACATTGCTTTTTTATACCTTGACTATTAGATTGGTAATTCCCATTCTCATTTCTTCCTCCAAAAAAGCAATTCTTCTCTTTTTTCCATTCTTTAATTTGCAAGCCAGCTTGAAAAAGATCTTTGAAGTCTCTAATAAGAGTATGGGATATCCGTTCATGAGGATTAGGTAAGACACCTCTCACCATCATCCTAATCTGGTCAGATTCATCCGGCCTTTTCTTATGATGTGCAGCCTTATTCCTCCATCTCTTCACATAATCAACAAAGTTCTCATTCTCCTTTTTCCTAATTGATTCTACCTCCATCAAGGTAACTTCCAATTCCTTATTATACCTATATTGCTAGATGAAGGCTTTGTACAGTGAATCCCAATTTTTTTGAATGCTTTCCTCTAAGGTATTAAACCAATTTTGAACAATAATATCCAATGAGAGCATGAAGTACCTGCATGATGGTGATGTACTGCTTGACATGCAGATGGGGATTCCCAGCTCCATTAAACTTAGCAAAAGGAAGGCATCTTGAACTCATAAGGAACTTCTTTATCTTGTTCAAATAGCTTATCCAATTCTGACACTTCTTCAGTCTTCAGCTTCTTTTTAAACTTCTTCTCCAAATTAGGAATCATCTTCTCCAAATCAGTAACTTCAGTTTTCTACACAAGCTTTTTTTTTTCTTTCTTCTTTTCTTGAGGATCCTGGAAATATGCTTCCCAGTCATCATCATCCATCACTACCTTATCTTCATTAGAGGCCACTTCAGCTATCTTAGCCTTTCCCTTATCCCTTTGCTTCTTGTTACTAGTGAAGAATCTAGAGTCGTCGCCTGAACATACTGGGAAAATAAAAAGGGGTGGATGACTCGATTCCTAAGGAATCCTTAACCCTCTTATTAGGTTCAAAAAGTTGGATACACATAGGGAAGGTGAGAAGGACCTAGCACCCCTATAGGGCTCGGTTAATTGGAACCAACCTCCTTTTCAGGTCTAAATATTATTAAATTCTTATGTTATTATGACATTATCCATATTAGAATGAATTATTGAGAAATAAATGATCATCATATTATAAATCAAAACAACAAAAAAAAATGGGCACCCATTCAAGATGGAAACATGCCCTTATAATGTTCGACATCCAAAATACAAGTAAATAAAATAGGACACCCACCAATTGGTGGAAACTTGTCTTTTACAATGATCCAAAATCCATAAAATAAATTAAATTATAAAACATAATAAGGCATCCATGAGTGGAAACATGCCTTTTTATATCATCCTCTAAATCTAAACAATTAAACAAATATAATTGAACCATTCATGGAAAAAAATGATTTAAACACTCAATTTATTCATAGTAGACAATTTATTTAAACATGCAATTAAAAATAAAAACTAGGGTTTTTAAGTATAAAATAGGGTTTTAAACATAAAGTAGGATTCAGATATTAAATTAGGGTTTTAGGGTTTTGAAAACACAATTAGGATTTTAATATGTAAATTAGAGTTTTGGAACAAGATTAGGGTTTTAATATGTAAATTAGGGTTTTGGAAATAATATTAGGGTTTTAATATGTAAATTAGGGTTTCTGTGAAATTAAATCAATTAAACAAAAAAAAAATAAACCTACAAGGCTAAACATTGAAGATAGTTAATTAAATTAAGTAGAACCAATGAAAGAAAATCATATCGATATTGTTGGCTCCACCTAGTTGAATTAACTGATTCAAGTTCAATCATTTAAAGTTTTGGAAAGCATGAATCAATGAAGGTTCTTGGTTAGTGCTAAAAATAATTCGAAAATTATTTGATGATTGCTCTTGGTTTGATGTTTGGATTACTGCTCTTATAACTCTCTACTTATTTTTTTGCTACTAACGATGGTTCCTAATTAATAAAGTTAGCTTTCTAATTCAAGGTTGCTATCTGCTCCTTTTTAAAAAACCTCGTTACTGTATTAAAGGTGGTTGTTTAATTACTGAGCGTGCAGTACCCTTCTGCTTGTTAAGTGCCCCTTTTATAATGCTAAAATTAGGGTTTAAATAGGTTCCCTCCCAGTTAAAAAGTCCCAGTTGCATCATAAGACCATTTGTTTTATCCAAATTAACTGAGTTTTAGTATAATTAGGACACTTGAAACTGCGAACTGGGCCCTAGGCATGGCAAATTGGCTAATTCACTATGAGCCAATGCTCATAGCGAATTTTCCATGGCCAATTCATTATGAAAATTACCCATTATTATGGCCAATTCATTATGAGCATGGCTCATAACGAATTGGCCATAATAATCGCTAATTCTCATGATTTATGGGTCAATTTAGCTTTTTGAATCAGAACAAAATTGGTTTTAGCTTTTTAATTGGGTCCAGACTTGATTTGGGCTTTCAAGTTTGGATTATACTTGGTTTGGGTTTTTAAAATTGATTGGATTTAACTTGGGCCTTTAAGAT
Organism: Garcia nutans; assembly: GCA_947685225.1. Taxonomy (NCBI): domain Eukaryota; kingdom Viridiplantae; phylum Streptophyta; class Magnoliopsida; order Malpighiales; family Euphorbiaceae; genus Garcia; species Garcia nutans. The sequence continues at coordinate 40,875,589 of CANTUV010000032.1, read as the reverse complement.
TGGACCAGCCATGGTTCAAGCTTTTAAATTAGAAATAAGCTCAATTGGGGCCAAATTTAGTGGTTTACACCACCTCAATAGGAATCTAAAGAGGAAGAAGAAAAATAACAACTACCCAAGGATTGACATTTTAAAAAAGATCATCCAAAAAAACTCATCATTATTGACAAATCTAAGGGATTAACCACTAGATCAAAATTTAAAAATTAAAATTCTAATGTTGCATTTATTTCCTAAATTGAGACAAGGACCATTGAGGAGGTTCTTAGTGATGAAAATTGGGTGATTGCAATGCAAGAGGAACTCAACCAATTTGATAGAAACAAAGTATGGGAACTTGTTCCTAGAACTAAATATCATCCAATTATAGGATATAATGGGTTCATAGGCATAAGTTTGATGAAAATGGTCTAATTACTAGAAATAAAGCTAGATTGGTAGCCAAAGCCTGTAACCAAGAGGAAGGCATTGACTATGATGAGACATTTGCTTTTACAGCTACATTTGAAGCAATTACAATTTTGCTTGCATGTTCATGCCATATGAACTTTAATCTTTTTCAAATGGGATGTTAAAAGTGCATTTCTAATTTGTTTTATAAATGAGGAAGCTTATGCAGAATAACTCCCTAGTTTTGAAGATTATAAATTTCCAAATCATATTTTCAAATATACCATAGCACCATATGGTTTAATACAAGCTCGAAGAGCTTGGTATGATAGGCTTAGTGCTTATTTATTGAATAACGATTTTTTAAAAGGCAAAGTTTATAAAACACTTTTTTTGAAAAAAGAAATTGCATGATATTATAATTGTATAAATATATGTTGATGACATTATATAGTGTTCTTCTAATGAATATTTGTGCTAAGAATTTGCTTCATATATAACTAGAAAATTTGAAATGAGCATGATGGGTGAACTTAAATTCTTTCTTGGTCTATAAATTAAGCAATGCAAGGATGGTATCTTCATTAACCAATCTAAATATACAAAGGAACTTCTCAAGAAGTATGGCATGGATGGTTGCACAGCAAGCAAAACTCCAATAAGTACATCCTTAAAGTTGGACAAAGACGAAATTGGTAAGAAAATAGATGAGAAGAAATATCAAGGTATTATCGCATCCCTACTTTACTTAACTGCTTCTAGACTCGATATAATTTATAGTATTTGTTTATGTGCTAGATTTCACTCATGCTCTGAATCACATTTAAATGCTACTAAAAGAATTTTGAAATACTTAAGTAGAATAATGAATTTAGGTCTTTGGTATCATAGAAAAATCTCTTTTGATATTTTATGCTTTTTGTATGCAGATTTTGTTGATAGCCTATTAGATAGGAATAACATGACCAATGCATGCGACATTCCTGGTGATTGCTTAGTTTTTTGGTTTTGCATGAAATAGGTGTCGGTTGCATTATCTACCATGGAAGCTGAATATGTTGCAGCTTGCTTTTATTGCACATAAGTTTTGTCGATGAAACAATAATTGCTAGATTTTGATAAAGTAATTAATCACATTTCCATTAAGTGTGATAACACCAGTACCATTAGGCTATCTAAAAATCCCATTCAACATTCTATGTCAAAACATAAAAATATTAGGCATTATTTCTTAAGAAACAATGTTCAAAACCAAAATGTTGTCTTAGAATTCATTGATACTCAAAATCAACTTGCTGATATTTTTATAAAACTCTTAAATGAAGAAAGGCTAAACTTTATAAAAACAACACATATGTATGATATATGGAAATACTTTGTGTAAATGAATGTGCATATAAATGATGGAATTATAATTGCTCACAAATGTATACATTTTGCATGATCTAATTTATTATTCACATCTATTTTGATCATTTATCTAGGCCACAAATTGAGATCTATACAATTTTTTTTTTAAAACCTCTTATTTCTTTCAGTCCACTCGAACTATAACTTGGTTTGACTGGACCTTAGGATATTTCTCATAAAAATTCCAATCTTTGGCCGAATGAGCATGTTTTGTCTTGGTTATTCGCACTTTTTTTTTTAAAATTTTTTGACCATTATACTCCACCCATTGGGACTCTCCTAATCATGCTCAGATTCTCCAAACTTCAAGCAATCCGACCAGGAAGGCCCAAACTTTTTCAAAAAAAAAAAAAAACAATAGCCGTTGGACCGTTTTGAGATAATGCACTTTTACCCTCCAACAACCATAAATGGCTAGTTTCACGCCCAAAACAATATAAATACTCCCTAATATCATATTTTCTGACCCTTGATCAATATTTAAACTTTTAAACACTCAAATTCCATCAAATCTCTCATCATCCACTTTATTTCAAGCAATCCCTCATCAATGGCTCCCAAAGAATCTAAGACAAAGGCCTTTAGAAAGGAGAATGGCAAAGGTTTAGCTACATCCTCCACTCCAATGGAATAACCTCCAAGAATAAGAATATATAGACTTAGACACTTCAATGAGGAGGATAAGAAAAGAAACAATTTAATTTTAGAGAAGAAAATTAAACAAAATAGGATTCCTTCTCTTTTCTTTTTAAAATCTCTTTCCATAAAAAATGAGATTAGAGCTTACCTTTCCAATCTTGGGCGGGAAACCATTGTTTTTCTATAGTAAGTTTTTTTTGGGATGGGAGTCTTTAACTAAGAAATTTCTCGCAACCCTGGTTGTTGAAAAGAAAGATGTTGAACTGTTAGGCTACTATGGTATAACCTTTAAGCTTTTCAACCAACAGTACCAAATGACCTTAGAAGATTTTTCTTTTATTTGGGTATTCAACACGGAATGTATACCTCACTCTTCCATCCCTAAAATTTCTAATGAAATTCTACTAGTTTTTTAGAAAGAGATTTCAATAGAAATCGACTTTCATAAACTTTCCAATGCTACGCACCTTAGAACCCTTACTCTTGGATATTACATAGAATAATCACCTACACTGTTAATCTAGGGGTGAAAGTAATGAAAAAGTTACCCATAAGGATCTTGTCTTCCTCTATTGTCTAATATAGGGGGAGTAAATTAAAACTGCAAAGTTCTTGATTGATTCATTTCTTATACTAATCAACCAGAACTATCATGATCACCTCCTATATTACTCAAGTTGCCAAACATGCAGGTGCAATCACTTCTTCAAATAGAGCTAGTCTGTAATATTCCAAAGTATACCCTAAAAGTTTTGGAATATTTATTGTTGTATTTGGATTAAATGTATATGTTTAAGTGGAAAGAGAAAATAGGTAAACAGAAGAGTGTATATGTTGTATATATAGAGATATATATAACATATACAAGTCAAAGAATTGGAAGGTCAAAAGAAGATTTATTTGTTTTTAAGTTGAAATGGAAATTAAAGGAAGTGGATGAGGATATTTATGAATATTTTATTATTTAATTTGCTTGGTTGATATTTAAAGAGATGATTGAGTGGTTAAGAGAGAGTTGACTTGTGTTCTATTCATCTTCTTCTTCTTTTCTTTTCTCCTTGGCCGGCTAACTCCATAGCAAGAGAGAAAGAGAGATTTTGTCTTTCCAAATTCAAGATTTGAAGGTGTTTCAAGTGATCAAGTTGGAATTCTAAGGGTTTTCATCACTGTTGGTAAGTTTTCCACTTAATTCCCTTGTTTTCTTTTAAGTTTGTGTTTTGAGTTTGGTGTTTGATTATTGATAGTATGTGTATATTTGATTATGGTGTATTTGAGGGTGTGTGATCTTCTTGGTGTTGAGTTTGGAGTTTGATTGAAGAGATAGAGTTAAGTTTGGTGTTGGAAGAGAAAGTGTTATGATTGAGTTGTGTGTATGTGATGGTTGTAAATTGGTGTTTGATGTATGTATTGAGTTGTTTTGGTGTTTTTGCAAGTTATTATGGTTTATGGGTGTGTTTAGTTAAGTTTGTTTGAAGTGGAAAATGGTGGAAGTAAGAGGTTTGTTGGATGTGATGTTTTTGTTGCCGAAATTAGGATTTTTGGCCTGACATGCCCATGAGCACGACCAAGTCTTTGGGCGTGTCAATGGTTCTATTTTCTGGATGGGTGACATGACTAGTGACATGCCCATGTCACTGATCGTGTCACAGCTTCTGTGTTGTAGTAGCATTGACACGGCCAGTGACACGCCCATGTTAGTGAGCGTGTCATAGCTACTGTGATGTTGGTGGATTGACACGTCCAGTGACAAGCCCATGTCACTGAGTTGTCATAGTCACTGTGTTGAGGGAGGATTGACATGGCCAGTGACACGCCCATGTCACTGAGCATGTCAAAGTTTTTGTGTTGTGGATTTAGGGCACGGTCAGGTACACGCCCGTGTTGATGGGCGTGTCATGTGTAGAGTTTGCCCTAGTTCGTTCTTAGCCTTATTATCTCATGTGTATCTTTAAGTGAGCGTATATCATCCCTTTTGGATTAGGTTTTGAAGAGATTGAGTTGCCCTAATCCAAGTGTTGAAGAATTCTTCGAAGAGGAGTTTGGTGTTGTGTGAGTTGCTCTTGAGGTAAGTACAAACCTTACATGGTTGCATACATTTAAATGACTTTGGGACTTAACACATTTGGTTGTAAATGTGTTAAGTAAATTATTACATTATTAATATATTTGATTAATGCTATGAATTGCATAATGTGAAAGATATGATGATCATTCAAATTATATGTACAATGCAATTGGTTATGTATACCCTAATGATGAGATGTGAAGCCATCGTTGTTGGCTATAATGATGCAAATGAAATAATTGGGGCATGTTTGCCTAGATGATTATGAGGAAATGAGAATGGAATTGATAATGAAACAATGAAAGAATTGTATGCCTAATGTGTTTTTCAATTTTCAGAGTTTTGTTGTTGGTAGCGTGCCTAATAATAACAATCTCTTGAAGCTGGGTTGGGTTTAATCCATGAAGCCAAGTTGGGTTAAAGTTTAGCATGCTTAACTCCCCTTGAAGCTTGGTTGGGTCTAGTCCTTGAAGCCTAGTTGGGATGTTATAAACCCTTGAAGCTAGGTTAGGTTTGGTCTTTGAAGCCAAGTTGGGTTGATACTTATCATGCTTCGCTCCCCTTGAAGCTTGGTTGGGCCTAATCCTTGAAGCCTAGTTGGGATAATGATAAATGTGATAATTGAACCAAAACATTAACTCTGAAAGTTGAATGGCATATTAGTTTCTTTTGGGCCCATGCTTGTCTTTGTTTAAATGTGAGTCATGAATGGTGAAACAAATAAATAGTAAGATTTAATGTAAGGTTTTGACATATGATATTCTTATGTATTGTTTAAAATATTTGAATGTATGACATTGGCTTTACATTAAAGCATATTATTGTTGTGGTTTGTACCATTAAGCCCTTGGCTTAGCGTGATTGTGGTTCATCACGCAGGTGGCAGGGTAGAACCGGATAGTTCAGCTAGTCCTAGTCTAGTTTAGACTTTGAAGTGTTGATTGTGGGCTTAAAGATCAGAAATGAACTGCCAAACATGTATAAACTTTATATTTTGTAAACGTTGATTTTGATGTATATAATTATATGTAAATACCGCTACGTTTTCCGCTGTATAATGAATAAATGTTTTACCTGTTATGTTCCATAATATGCATATAAAATATATATGAAATGTTTTAAGTTTTCTCGTATAAATGCAGAAGAGAAAGATTGAGTTGTTTAAAATAAACCGTGACACTCCTGTATCTGATATACGTATATTACAGATGTGGTTGTATGTAGTGTGCGTATATGGGGGTACGGGGGTGTTACATTTGTTTTGGTATCAGAGCCTAGGTTTGAGATTCTCAACCTAGGTAAATTATAAGAAAAAGAAAAATTTTGAATTTAAAATATGGTTTTTGAATAAGATACATGCTTTGGCACTGCCAGTCTCTGATCTTTGATGAGGTATATTCTGTTGTGTTTGCAGATATAGGTAGTGATGGCATCTTAGTCACGTCAGTCCATAAAAGATAGTGCTGAGAGTGTAGCTCCTGAAGAGGGTAGAGATGGATCTAGGGTTAAGAGAGCTAGAGAGGCACCTGTTCCTGTGCCAGAGAGACTAGTTGTTGATGAGGTTCTGCCAGTTTGGTTATGGCATGTGGTAGAATTATTGAGGCAAGCTCCAGTGCAGCCGCCACCGCCACCACAGCCGCAAGTGCCAGTGAGACATTATGATAAATTGAGAAAGTATGGGGCTGAGGATTTCTTTGGCACTACAGACCCTGCAGTAGCTGATCAGTGGTTGGATAGAGTTCAAAGAGTATTCATCCAGTTGAAAGCCACTCCTGAAGAGAAATTTGATTATGCTAGATCCTTATTGAAGAAAGATGCTTATGATTGGTGGAAGACAGTTCCCCATGCCATAGATAATCCACTAACTTTGTCTAATAGTGAGTTTCTGAGGGAGTTTGTTCTCCAAGGGAGTATAAGGATGCTAAGAAGATGGAATTCCTAAATCTGAGACAGGAGAACCGGACATTGACAGAGTATGAGATTGAGTATATCCGGTTGAGTCACTATGCCAGTGGGATTATTTCATATGAGATTGACCGGTACAGGAGATTAGAAGAGAGGCTGAGGCCCTCTATTATGTGTATTGTTGCTGGTTCTCGGTACCAAGATTTTTCTCAGTTGGTTACAGCAACTAGAACTGTTGAGAAAGCACAGGGTATTATAGCAGCTGCTACTGAAGAGGAGACCAGAGTTAAGAGACCCCAGTTTGAGGCAGGGTCTTCATCTATGAAGAGAGGCCGAGGAAGTTTTGTTCCGAGGATCAGTAGGAGCCAGAGACAGTCGGGTAGGTCAGTTAAGTACAAGAGGCAGAGACCAAGACCTACAGTTTCTGTAGCTAGTGCTCCGACTCCAATGGTTCAGAGATCTACTCCACTTACATGTGTCCATTGTGGTAGGGCACATGGGGGTGCTTGTTGGAAGACGGGTGGATCAGGAGTATGTTTTAGATGTGGGTCACCGGCTCACTTCATTAAAGATTGCCCTGAGCTATAGGATGATAGACAGACTAATACTACAGCTTCTCGACCTAGTGTTAGCAGAGGAGGTCGAGGGGGCAGAGGTTTCAGTAGAGGTGGTTGACCTGGGATCAGTCAGAGAGGAGGCTCTACATTCGGAGGCAGTAGGCCAGTTGAGGCTGGGTCTTCTCAGCGAGTGTATGTGATACAGAGGCAACCGGATGCTTCAGCAGTTTTTACGGGTACATTTTCTTTATTTGGCATTTCAGTTCTTGCTTTGATTGATCCAGCATCTACTCATTCATACGTAAGTGCATCTATCTTACCTGTGTCACTGAGCATGTCATAGCTACTGTGATGTTGATGGATTGACACGTCCAGTGACACACACATGTAACTGAGCATGTCATAGTCACTATGTTGAGGGAGGATTGACACGGCCAGTGACACGCCCATGTCACTTAGCATGTCAAAGTTTCTGTGTTGTGGATTTAGGGCGCGGTCAGGTACACGCCCTTGTTGCTGAGCGTGTCATGTTTAGAGTTTGCCCTAGTTGGTTCTTAGCCTTATTATCTCATGTGTATCTTTATGTGAGCATGTATCATCACTTTTGGATTAGGTTTTTAAGAGATTGAGTTGCCCTAATCCAAGTGTTGAAGAATTCTTGGAAGAGGAGTTAGGTGTTGTGTGAGTTGCTCTTGAGGTAAGTACAAACCTTACATGGTTGCATACATTTGTATGACTTTGGGACTTAACACATTTGGTTGTAAATGTGTTAATTAAATTATTACATTGTTAATATATTTGATTAATGCTATGAATTGCATAATGTGAAAGATATGATGATCATTCAAATTATATATACAATGTAATTGGTTGTGTATACCCTAATGATGAGATGTGAAGCCATCATTGTTGGCTATAATGATGCAAATGAAATAATTAGGGCATGTTTGCCTAGATGATTATGAGCAAATGAGAATGGAATTGATAATGAAGCAATGAAAGAATTGTGTGCCTAATGTGTTTTTCAATTTTCAGAGTTTTGTTGTTGGTGGCATGCCTAATAGTAACAATCTCTTGAAGCTAGGTTAGGTTTGATCCTTAAAGCCAAGTTGGGTTTAAGTTTAGCATGCTTAACTCCCCTTGAAGCTTGGTTGGGTCTAGTCCTTGAAGCCTAGTTGGGAAGTTACAAACCCTTGAAGCTAGGTTGGGTTTGGTCCTTGAAGCCAAGTTGGGTTGATGCTTAGCATGCTTCGCTCCCCTTGAAGCTTGGTTGGGCCTCATCCTTGAAGCCTAGTTGGGATAATGATAAATGTGATAATTGAACCAAAACATTAACTCTGAAAGTTGAATGGCATATTAGTTTCTTTTGGCCCCATGCTTGTCTTTGTTTAAATGTGAGTCATGAATGGTGAAACAAATAAAAAGTAAGATTTAATGTAAGGTTTTGAAATATGATATTCTTATGTATTGTTTATAATATTTGAATGTGTGACATTGGCTTTACATTAAAGCATATTATTATTTTGGTTTGTACCACTAAGCCATTGACTTAGCGCGATTGTGGTTTATCACGCAGGTGACAAGGTAAAACCGGAGAGTTCAGCTAGACCGAGTCGAGTCTAGACTTTAAAGTGTTGATTGTGGGCTTAAAGATTAGAAATGAACTGCCAAACATGTATGAACTTTATGTTTTGTAAATGTTGATTTTGATGTATATAATTATATGTAAATACCGCTACATTTTCTGCTGCATAATGAATAAATGTTTTACCTATTATGTTCCATAATATGCATATAAATATATATAAAATGTTATAAGTTTTCTCATGTAAATGCAGAAGAGAAAGATTGAGTTGTTTAAAATAAACCGTGAGACTCCTGTATCTGATATACATATATTACAGATGTGGTTGTATGTAGTGTGCGTATATGGGGTACGGGGGTGTTACATAGTCTCTCTAATCCACTTGATCCATCCAAAAGTCCAATCAACATTCAATATTTGAAACACTTAAAATGTTTAATTGAGGTTGATGGAACATATCATTATGCTTTTAGGGCTAAAGATATTAGAGCTCAACAAAGGAGAAGACTAAGATTTATTGATAAAAGCTAAGAGTCTTTCCAAGTGGAAATTCCTAGACTAGAAACTCCTAGAGGCCAAAGCTCTATCCTCTCCATTCTTGAAGAGATTCAAGGATAAATTTCTTCTCAAACCTCTAAGGATGATACCATTTCAAAAAGACTCTCCCATCTTTATATGGACATGAGGGATATCCAAGGTGCTATGGGCTTCCCTCAATGTATGATTTGGGATGAAAATAAAGAGGAAGATGAAGAAGCCAACCTTGAAGAATAACACGTTGAGGGAGGAAAGGAAGAAGAAGAAGGAGATGGTAGTGGAAATGATGATAATGACTTTGATACTACTCCTTACTCTCCTCTACTTTGTTCTTTTTTTGTTTTGTTTTGTTTATCTAGTATATGATCTCCTTATTTTGTTGGATTTACCTTAAAAATGATCATATATGCATGTTCACTTTGTCTCACTTGAATAAAAGAAGTTTTTAAATATTTGTCTTATCTTTGTCTTTATATATATATATAATTGTGTTTTATTAGTTTTTGTTATAGATTTGTGTCTTACTTATTATGATAATTATTGTTTTATTTAGGTATTTTGTTAGTTTTAATCGGTTTATTTAGTGTTTTCATCAATTTTGGTAGTTTTAGTTTATTTCAATGTTTTTGTCACTTTTATCCTAGTTTTTAGTGTGGTGTTTATGTTTTGTTGGTTATTGTTTATTTAATTCTTGTATAAAGTTTGGTTCAAGTTTTATTTTAGGTTAAAAAAGCCAAGGAACCAAGAAGAAGGAAAAATTGGACAGTGGCTGACACATGCAGAGGACACGGCCAAGCTTGTGGCCATGTCTCATACCAAGCTAAGGAGGAAGACCAAGACACAGAGGTGGACACACTCAAGGGACACGGCCAAGCTTGTGGCCGTGTCCCTCTAAAAAAGCTCCAACACGGCCAAGTTGCTTAAGCATGGCCATGTCTCACTTAAGTCAAAAGGAAAAGAAAGTTGAAATCAAGCAGTAGAAGACACAAGCAAGGGACACGGCCAAGCTTGTGGCCGTGTCCCTCCATTGCACCTCCAACACGGCCGTGTCTCCCTCAACTTGGCCGTGTCTCTCATGGACCAAAGACAACGCAGATTTTTTTTTAAGCAGAGGTTTTGTATAAATGTAAAAGTTAGGGTTTTCAAAGGGGGGTTGTTGAAAGTTTGAGTTTGTTTTGAGCCGTCAAAGAGAAGAAGTTAGAGTTTATACTTGTTTTCTTTGATATTTTGATTACACTTTGATTAAACTAGCTTAGATTGGATTTGTTCTAGCCATTGATACATTCTTCGAGAAAGTTCTGAACAAGAGATTCTACAAGAGCTAAGAAGTTTGTAATTTGGTTTTGTTCTCGAACTTTATCTCTTTAATTTCATTGGAATTGTATTTAAGAATATTATCATGTCTAAATTGATTTCTTTGAATTTTAATGAGATGAGTATGTTTGATAGCATTATGAACTAATTTGATCTAGTATAAGGTTTGTATGGATCTGCTATAATTATATGAATTGGTTATTACTCTTAACTTAATTATTTCTTTAGCCTTGATTGAATGGAATATTGTTAGTATATAATTGATTGGCCACCAATTATGTGTTTTAAGGTATTAGATGAAGGATTTAGAGATGAAGTCTAATGCTGGAACAATTCAATTAGGGACTTAGGTGAATTAGAGATATAACCTAGGAAAAGATTATTTCAATTGTAACAAGATTAGTTGAAAGAGTTTTGAATGTGAGAGCTTATTTACTTGACTCAATTAATTAAGTTTCTTGAGATTTAATCTTTGAAATTAAATTAGTTAAGAGGAATAACCGTTCATACATATAAATAGTAGAGAAGTGCAAACCCTAGACCATTCTATTAAGTGAATCAATACATCAGTCCAGTTTACTTTTATTTGTTTTAAATTTCTATCAATCTGTTTTCTTTAATTGATAGCAATCTAAATTTATTCATTACTTGTTTTTTATAATCTGATAATCAATTAGCTACTTTAGCTTCCTTATGAGACGACCTTGGGGTGATCACCTTTGCTACAGCTGCCTCGTATACTTGCGAGTGACGCTTTGTAGTAGAGTTAATTAGAGCGCAACAAGTTTTTGGTGCCGTTGCCGGGGAAGCTAATTGGCGTAATTGTTTATTAGTCATAGATACTCTAGATTATTTTTCACTGTTTTCTTTTTATTTTATTTGTCTTTTGCTTTTAATAATTCTTTTGTTCTAGAAATTTTGTTTATGCAAGGCAGGAGATCACTCAAAGGAGAGCTACATCCATTTATTCCAGAAATTCAGAGAGTGAAAAGGAGCAGAGAAGAGTTTGAACTTTATACCGGATTTGATACAGAGGAGGACACTTCTGATTTTGAGTCGAAATCTGCACAATATGCTAAAATGACAGAAGAAAGACAAAGGACTATGAGAGATTTTGCTAGACCTATCATTGGAACTTCCACTTCTTGCATAAGATTGACAGATGCAGCAAGAAATTATGAGTTGAAGAACATTCATTACAACATGCTGCCATCATTCTATGGAGTTCCAAATGAAGATCCTTTGAACTTTATTCGGGATTTTTATTCTACCCTTAACACTTTTCCATTGGGAGGACTAACAGAGGACCAGTTGAGGATGAGATGTTTTCCATATACATTGAAGGATAAGGCAAAGAGCTGGCTTATGATGTTGCCTGAAAATTCACTGACAACTTGGGAACAAGTTTATGGGCAAGTTTTATTCACATCAGAAGACAGCAAAATTGAGAGGGAAGATAGCTACATTCTCTCAATTTGAAGGAGAGCCATTTCTTGAGGCTTGGGACAGATTTAAGATGCTATTGATCCAGTGTCCACATTATCACTACCCACTTCAACTTCTTAATCAGTTTTTCTACGATGGTCTAACCCAGCAATTTCAGAACACTGTTGATAATGCAGCTGGGGGAGCTATGGGAGAAAAGACAGCTGACAAAACTTATGAGATCTTTGAGATGTTGGGAGCTAATTCTCAACAGAAAAGTGTAAGAGGAAGAAGTAAAGGGGTAAATCAATTAGATGCCAATAGTGAAATGGTAAATCAGATAGCTGAGTTGACAAGGCAAGTGCAGATGCTAAACATGAAAAATAATATTTCTTCATCCACTCAAGAAGCGTGTGGAATCTGTGGAACTTTCGGGCATGGAGCAAATATATGCCCCTCTGCATATGAGACTTATGAGAATGAAGCTGAGCAGCTCAATGTTATGGGAGGATTCCAACCAAGGGCTCAAAATGATCCTTACTCCAACACTTACAATCCTGGTTGGCAGAATCACCCAAATTTTTTCTGGGCAACAAATAATTCTCAGTAGCCTTTCCATTTGCTCCGAAGACAGAACCAACAGTAGGGTCAATCGTCAAATCAAGGGCAGTCTAAGATAGAGAGTTTGGAGGAAAGTTTACAAGCTTTTATCCAAGTCAGTGCTAAAAATCAAGAGACGACCAATAAGAGGCTGGATTCATTAGAAGCATCTTTTAAGAAAGTGGAGACTCGAGTAGGGCAACTTGCACAACAGATATAGATTCAACAAAAGGGGAAATTCTCAAGTCAACCTGAGCAGGCACAATCAGTGACTGTTTTTAGAAGTGGTAAGATAATTAACAATAATGTTGAAAATAATTCTGTGAATGCAGGTGACCAAGAGAACAAGAAGGAAGGAGAACCAGAGAACAAAGGTGCAGGAGAAAGATCAACGGAGAAATCCCCTTCAACAGATTTACATAAGGCAAGCAATCCATACCGGCCACCTATACCATTCCCCAGTAGGTTGAAGGATGATAAAAAAGATAAGCAATTTACTAACATCTTCAACATGCTGTCTAAGGTAAGTATTAACCTACCCTTACTTGAAGCAATAAAGAACATGCCGGCTTATGCCAAATTCTTCAAAGAGCTTATCACCAAGAAAAAGAGGTATGAGCCGAATGAAAAGGTGATAGTTTCAGAGGTAGCTAGTGCTGTTCTGCAGCATAAACTACCTCCCAAGTTAAAGGATCCTGGTAGCTTTATAATTCAAATTACTGTGGGGAATGGAAAGGGGACTGATGGCATGTGTGATCTAAGAGCCAGTGTAAATTTGATGCCTTATTCTGTGTATCAAGAATTAGAACTAGGGGAACTTAAACCAACCAAAATGGTGTTGCAATTAGCTGATAGATCTCTTAGATTCCCGAAAGGGGTTGTAGAAGATGTGTTAGTTAAGGTTGGAGGGTTGATAATACCTGTGGATTTTATAGTTCTTGACATGGAAGGAAGTAACCCTACACCATCAGAACACACTATTTTGCTAGGTAGGCCTTTTATGGCTACTACCAACACTTTAATAGATGTTAAAAATGGTAAATTATCAATGACTGTCTTGGGACAAACAATTGATTTTTCTATTTTTAACACTTCTCCCATTCCTATAACTGCTTTATATGAGGATTGTTCTTTAATTAATTGTGTTGATGCAGTTGTTTCAGATGTTTTCTTGCAGACAGGTTCCTCAGATAAATTGGAGCTGACACTGACCTTAGAAGAGGGGGCTAAACCAGTGAGGGAGACCCAAAGGTGCCTTAACCCAAAAGGCATTTGAGAGCTTGAGGAACTATAAGGCTCGTACTAAAGCACTTCATGACAGATTTATTGTGCGACAGACATTGAGTCCAGGTATGAAAGTTTTACTTTTTAATTCTCGACTCTGTCTGTTTCCAGGTAAACTCAAATCTCGATGGAGCGGTCCCTTCGAGGTAACTAAGGTATGTCCTCCTGGTGCCATTGAATTGCTTAACTCTCGAACAAATAAGACTTTTAAAGTAAATGGACAGAGAGTTAAACCATATAAAGAATGATTTCAAGAAGTGAGGATCATTGACAACACTTTGATCCATGATCCCTAAGTCTTGCAGTATGTCCAGCTATATGACATTAAAGAAGCGCTAAATGGGAGGCAACCCATTGGTTTGCATTTCTTTTTCATAGTTGTAATTTTAAATTTAGCAATTTTGATTTTATGTTTGGTTTAAATATATTGAATGGGTGCTTTGATCGGTTTTTATTTTTCTCAGGTGTTTCAGGGTCGATCGAAGAAGACTTTGCAATTTCTTTGAGATTTGGTGATATAAAATAAAAAATTAAATATAAAAAAATGTTAAAAGTGGCAGAAGGAGACACGGCCAAGGAGCTTGGCCGTGTCCCTTGGCCGTGTCACATGGGACACGGCCAAGCCTCAACAAAAAAATTTTGCACAATTTTCACAGTGGGTGACACGACCAAGGAGATTGGTCGTGTCCTTTGGCCAAGCTTCACCAAAGTTTCTTTTTTTTTTATTTTTGTAACTTTTCTTCACAGAGACAAACACACCCATGGGACACGGCCAAGTCACTGGCCGTGTCCCTCAAAACACATCAGACACGGCCGTGTCAACCCAGACTTGGCCGTGTCTCCTCACTTTTCCACTTTAAAAAACATGATTTTGCACTGTTTGTCCATTCAATCCCTAGTTTTCTTTCTGATCTCTCTCTCTCTCTCTCGATCTCTCTCTCCCAAAACTCCATTGTTGTGTTTCAAAAGCTTCAAAACCTCCATTTAATCTCAATTTTCTTCACCAAAACTAAAATTAATCCATTAAAACTTCTTTTTCTCTTACAAAAGATCGATTTAATTAGTTTGTGTCAAATTTTTCAGATTTTTCAAGATGCCAAGAACAAAGATAGTTTCACACCGCAAGAAGAAGAGACCTACAACTGAAGGGGCTTCTTAATCTTCATCATTTTCATCTTTGAAGGGAGCGAATCTTTTGGCTCAGGGTTTCTTCCCGACAAGGTATGTTAATGATGAATCCCTTGATGCTCTGCAAATTAGGACTAATTTTTGTCGTTATGTGCAAATTCTTGGGTGGGAGAACCTAGTCTCCTTGCGACCTGTGCAGTTTCAAGAGCTAACTTTGGAATTTTTGACATCTCTTAAGGTTGAAATAGATGAACAAAAAATTTGCTCTAGGATGAGTTTTAAATTGCTTAGAAAATCATTTGTGATGAATATTGAACAATTGAATACTATATATGGTTTCCATCAACATGGGGAAAGGTCGGTGCCTAAAGAGTTTAAACAACAATTTGCTTGGGGAGCATTAGGCTCGGGGACTTATGTGGCCTAATCGGCCAAAGCATCTAAATTGAACAATCCCACTTTGAGGTATTTGCATTGTTTTATGTCGTGCGGATTCTTTGCTAGGAAGGAGAGCCCGGGTGTTGTGGAATTGAGTGAGCTCTTTTTCTTGGATTGTGCATGTAATGTCGTGCCCATTAGTTTCGGCTATTGGTTAGCCGATGTTTTTGATAGTGTGGCAAATAAAAGGAGGGGGACAATTTGTATTGGAGGGTTGATTACCACATTAGCAGTAGCCCTTCTTGAGGATTTTGACCCGAGTACCAGTCGCATGACTAGAATTTTGGGTAATGACTCATTGGATTTGGCCACATTAGAGAAGATGCATATGGTGGTGCACAGGAGAGGGGCTTATATGATGGCTTCAACTGAGCCAGAAGTACCGGGGGATAGACAAAAGAGAGCATGGGTTCAAGAAGAGTCCGACTCTGATTCTCTTGATCTAGATGAGGATGCTCCGGTCTCGGATAATCAAGAAGTACTTATTAGGATTGAGGCCCTGGAGGGAAAAGTAGATCGGCTGGAGGGCAAGGTGGACCGTAACCATGCTGAGGTTTTGCAACAATTGGATCAGATTAATAGCAACCATGCCAAGATTTTGAGTCTCCACCCCTCGGCTGCATCATCTTCACACCCTCCTTCACCATAGATTTTGAGTTCCTTGCTTTATTGTGTTTAGCTATTTTTGTTATTTTTCATTTTTGTTTTTAATGTTAACATTTTATATTTTGGATATTTTATTTTATATATTGCACTTTTGTTTTTGAACATTTGTGTTTGTGATGAAAAGTTAGGGTTTTGCCTCACCAGGGTATGATGGAAGACAAGTTGTCCTTTAACTCTTTTTCTTTATTATTCTTGTTTTCCATTAAGGACAATGTAAATTCTAAAGTGTGGGTTAATCTTTAAGCTTTTCTTTATTTTTTGTTTTGTTTGTCGTTGTGTGTTATTTTGTACGTTATGCATGGCATAATTGTTGAAAATTTATTGATCTTTTCTATGATTCTAGCATTATAGTTGAGACTTTAGTATCAGCATAGAGATTAGCATTTGAATTCATTCAGGATCAATTTTCACATTCTGCAGTTCATGACATATTAATCTTTGAGAACCCACCTTTGTGAGTTTTGAGCCTTATAGATTAAACATTATTGTCAATTGATTTTCTTTTCTTAAGTGTGCACCTTCATGATTTTGCATCTCTAGAGCTTGCTTTTGCATACTAATTGAACTCACATTATGATTTTATTTCAAGTTTTAAAATGATGAAGGCAAATTAGGCTAGCCCTTTAGCTTAAAAAGACCTCCCTTAAAATTGAATTCCTTAGTGAGCCAAGTTGAGCCTTTGACCTTTTCTTGATTGATCAACACAATTCATAACTCAAATTTTTCTTATTGTCATTATACCTGCATTAAGGAATGGAGTTTCTTATGACATGACAATAGGGTGGTTTGATTCAAAAGTGTGGGGTAAGCAATTAAAAAAAATGGTATTGCTATTTGGGGTTGAAATGCATACTGTGCACATTGTATTTGACTAAGAGTTGATTATTCTTTTCCTCTTCATAAAAAAATGATGATAGAAATAAAAGAAAAAGAAAAAGAGAAAATAAAAAAAGATATATATATACATAATTCATATAATTTCTAGCATTAGAGGAATGTTGCCTCATTGCTTTTCTTTAAGTATGCAAGTATGTGAAAGTATCAAGGGTTGGTGAATATGCCATTTGAGGGAGTTGTGAGTTTCTTAGAAAGAGTATTGTCTAATTTAGATACTCCATTTCTTGATGCTCCAGCTTAAATGTCTTTTCTCACACCTTCACCTTAGCCCCATTACATCCAAATGAGAGACCTTCGGATTATTTCTTGAGAAAATCAGTGAGGGAGATTGGATAATTAAGCAAGTTTATGGTAGTATGCAGTCATGAGTGGTTTGAGTGAATTAACCTTTGAATCGAGTGAAACACTTAGATGAGAGATGCGATTTGTATGTCTGGATTAATGAATGAGTTAAGAAAATCCTTGATTGAAGTAAAATGCAATTATTTATGGCTGAGTCTTAAAGGATTTCATCTTATATACTGGAATTATTGTTAAGGTTGTTTGAGTTTTTAATTTATGTGATGTGAATTTGCTTGAGGACAAGCAAAGTTTTAAGTGAGGGGTAGTTGTTTTATTAGTTTTTGTTATAGATTTGTGTCTTATTTATTATGATAATTATTGTTTTATTTAGTTATTTTGTTAGTTTTAATCGGTTTATTTAGTGTTTTCATCAATTTTGGTAGTTTTAGTTTATTTCAATGTTTTTGTCACTTTTATCCTAGTTTTTAGTGTGGTGTTTATGTTTTGTTGGTTATTGTTTATTAAATTCTTGTATAAAGTTTGGTTCAAGTTTTGTTTTAGGTTAAAAAAGCCAAGGAACCAAGAAGAAGGAAAAATTGGACAGTGGCTGACACATGCAGAGGACACGGCCAAGCTTGTGCCCGTGTCCCATACCAAGCTAAGGAGGAAGACCAAGACACAGAGGTGGACACACTCAAGGGACACGGCCAAGCTTGTGGCCGTGTCCCTCCAAAAAAGCTCCAACACGGCCAAGTTGCTTAAGCTTGGTCGTGTCTCACTTAAGTCCAAAGGAAAAGAAAGTTGAAATCAAGCAGTAGAAGACACAAGCAAGGGACATGACCAAGCTTGTGGCCGTGTCCCTCCATTGCACCTCCAACACGGCCATGTCTCCCTCAACTTGGACGTGTCTCTCATGGACCAAAGACAACGCATATTTTTTTTAAAGTGGAGGTTTCGTATAATTGTAAAAGTTAGGGTTTTCAAAGGGGGGTTGTTGAAAGTTTGAGTTTGTTTTGAGCCGTCAAAGTGAAGAAGTTAGAGTTTATACTTGTTTTCTTTGATATTTTGATTACACTTTGATTAAACTAGCTTAGATTAGATTTGTTCTAGCCATTGATACATTCTTCGAGCAAGTTCTGAACAAGAGATTCTTCAAGAGCTAAGAAGTTTGTAATTTGGTTTTGTTCTCGAACTTTATCTCTTTAATTTCATTGGAATTGTATTTAAGAATATTATCATGTCTAAATTGATTTCTTTGAATTTTAATGAGATGAGTATGTTTGATAGCATTATGAACTAATTTGATCTAGTCTAGGGTTTGTATG
This sequence comes from Garcia nutans, assembly GCA_947685225.1. NCBI lineage: Eukaryota > Viridiplantae > Streptophyta > Magnoliopsida > Malpighiales > Euphorbiaceae > Garcia > Garcia nutans. Next base: position 40,857,142 of record CANTUV010000032.1, on the reverse strand, counting down.
GATCTGCTATGATTGTATGAATTGGTTATTACTCTTAACTTAATTATTTCTTTAGCCTTGATTGAATGGAATATTGTTAATATATAATTGATTGGCCACCAATTATGTGTTTTAAGGTATTAGATGAAGGATTGAGAGATGAAGTCTAATGCTGGAACAATTCAATTAGGGACTTAGGTGAATTAGAGATATAACCTAGGAAAAGTTTATTTCAATTGTAACAAGATTAGTTGAAAGATGTTTGAATGCGAGAGCTTATTTCCTTGACTCAATTAATTAAGTTTCTTGAGATTTAATCTTTGCAATTAAATTAGTTAAGAGGAATAACCGTTCATACATATAAATAGTAGAGAAGTGCAAACCCTAGACCATTCTATTAAGTGAATCAATACATCAGTCCAGTTTACTTTTATTTGTTTTAAACTTCTATCAATCTGTTTTCTTTAATTGATATCATTCTAAAATTATTCATTACTTGTTATTTATAATCTGATAATCAATTAGCTACTTTAGCTTCCTTGTGAGACAACCTTGGGGCGATCACCTTTGCTACAGCTACCTCATATACTTGCTAGTGACGCTTTGTAGTAGAGTTAATTAGAGCGCAACAATTTGCCTTTGTCAAAGGGGAAGAATTAATTGTTGAATTAACCTTGATTGAATTAGAATTGAATTAAAATTAACCTTACCATGGTATATGTTAAGGGGGAGATAGCAATTGAATTAAAACCTAACAAAAGAAACAATTGCATGGAAACTTTTGACATAAAAACATTTGAATTTTATTCAATTCAACTTAATTGCCAAAGTAAAAAAGGGAGAGATTGTTAAACAAATCCTTAGCCTAATTAACACTATTTTGATTTTAGGCAATCAAAATGAATGAGACTAATATTTGTACCAAGTTATACTTTGCAGGACTTCAATTTTTGAAGAAAATTTTAAAGAGCCAGATCAGACTAAGGACTAGTCCGACCGGACTGAAGGTTGGTAGAAATAAAAACTTCAGCCAGAGAAGCTGACGGTCGCAAGCACTCTTAATTTTTTCAGAGTACAACATATAGATCTCCCAGACCAATGAGTAGCACAACCAGACTGTAACACCCTTACACCCTATATACATAAAATACATACACCCGGTATATATAGCATACGCATATACAATACAAGAATGTCACAGTTTTCAGTCTTATCAAAATTTCATAATTTCAAGAAAATATTCTGAATCTTAAAATGTGTTTTAATATATAAATAAAATATTTATTAATAATCCCAAATACCGACAACATAATTTAAAGAAAAATCTCTGAAAAATTTTTCTAGAGTTTTATCCACAATTTCGATAATTCCCAAGACAACGAACACACAACCTGTATAAAAATTTTAACACTTCCAAAACATTAATTTCCATTCCTTCCCCAAACTCACCACTTTTCTAACACAAAATTAAAATCTCAACATTTTAAACTTTATCTATTAAAATCAAATACCGATGTAGATGTAAGCATAGTGTCATCTTAAATCTTTATAAACCAACACAAGTATTATGAGTTAATTTACATAAACTAAAATACTTAAATCATAAATATACATGTATGCAAATAGCATCGTTGGTCTTATGGTAGTCTACATCACCAAGCATCTACCACAGTCTGCGTTTCACTGATCAGTAATGATCTTACCTACGCAATTCACATAACCGCTCTAAGCTTTACAGCTTAGTGGTACATATCTATAAATAATAAACATTACAAAAACACATTCTTACTATATACAAGTCTATATTCCTTTATTTTCCAATCTCATCTATCAAATCCAGTATACATAAGACAGTCTCATAACCTAATTCTGCTTAAGTCAATTTTGTCACTAGACCCAGCTCTGCTCAAGTCTATCAACACTGATATTTTTAATCACATATCATAATTTATCTTACCATTCAGATGCCATATTTCATTATCCACAACACAATACACATACACATGAATATATCACACACACACATTGGGATCAAATAACCCTATATAGTATTCCAGTTTTAGATATATTGTCATGGTCTGTTGCGACACCGAATATCTAAATGTCACAACCGTCCCCTGTTGACACCTCTGTGTCTAGTCTCGAAAGCAAATAATAGTGATGCCCAATGTCTGGCCTTAAGGCAAATAATAATAATACCTTGCATCTAGGCTAAAGGCAAATAATAGCGACGCACAACTTTTAGCCCAAATGCATATCATATCAATAGCACCAAAAATAATTCTCTGGAACAGGATACTATAAAAGAGAAACACACATTTCATTTTGCATTACCATTTAAACATCATTAATTTCCATATTTCAAATATTTATATCATGTTTCATCATCTTTCTAGCCACAACCACAATGTGACTAGTAAATCCCATTTTCAGTACATTTATCATAATTTTTCATAACTCTGTGATCATGTCAAACTATGATCACCATCACATGTCTCATAAATTATCACACTACATATTCATTTATCATTTCTATTTTCATATGTCTCAAGTGATCAACTCACTCATGATCACTTCCATACTTTATCTCATTAATCAATTTCTCACATTCTCATATAGGTATCAATTTTCCATGTTCAAACATATTTCCCATCATTTTAGACAATCATTTTTAGCATACTTCATTCTTTTTACCACGTTTTATATGTTATCCTTTTCTATATATTTCTTTTATCAAATTTCATATCCATGAGTCACATTCACAATGTGACTCATTTCCCATATTTTCTAACAAGTCATAAATATGTCCATATTGGTCATCATACCATATACCATAAATATAGCTCACATATATCATAAATATATCAACATATATTAGACTTTTGCCAAGGTGACACCCCTCATATAACTATGCCATATTGTATAGATTATCTGCAAATCAATATTTTAAAATAGCCTTATACATATATAATGTCGATTTACATTTTAATGAAAACACAAAATTTAGTAATATGTACTAACCATAACTTATGGCAACTTCCAAGCCAAGTTCTCTCTCTTTCCTTCACTTTACTAAAATACTCTTCACCTCTTGGTCTGGGTAATCACATACTACTCAACTCCTAACCACATTATAAATTTAAATAATTCATTAGAAATATAATTCTACCCACTTTAACAATTCAAAATTCAATTACCACATTTCCTTAGAATTTCTAATATTTGCCTTAACTTACTTTAATTTTGGAATTATACTCTTATCAATTCCAAATAAAGTTTTTCAACTAAACAATATCATTAGAAATATATTTTAACACAATTTAACCATTTAAAAATCATTTACATCAATTTAAACCTAAAATACCAAACACCCCAACTTACCCTACTACCTCATTCAAACTTCTACCAAACATATACTTTTCAATTATCCAATATGAAAATCTTTGCTTATAAATCAAAACAATATCATTACAATCCACATTAACAATTATCTAAGCCTCCTTAAAATTTCTTTTTTTTACATAATATAGTCATAACCCTAACTTCTTCAAAACCTACCATATTTAACTTTTAACCACAAAATCACAATATAATTATTAAAATAACATTAAAACTATTCATTTTAGCAATTTAAATTAACTTTCTATCACTAACCTAATTATGCATACTCTTAAAATTAAAAAAAAAAGTTAAAGGAAAAGAGCTTACTTGAAAATCTTAAAATTTATTCAAAGCCAACTTGAATTACTTTGATTTTTGATGAGATTGAGTGTAGGTGATGAAGTATAAAACCCATCTTTCTCCCTCTACAAAATCGGGTAAGAAGATGAGAAGAAGAAGAAATAGACTTTTTTTTTGCTTTTCTTTTTATTTTCCTTCTTTCATTCCTATCCTCATATAAATATATATATATATATGAATTAGTTAATTAATTATTAAACTTTCTTTTGATTTTAACCACATACTCCTCCCTTCTTTGACTTTCCTTTCTCTTTAATTATTATTAATTAATTGACTAATTAGTTAATATTTAATAAATATCTAAAGTTCCACCATCTTCCATGTAATATTTGTGATTTTGGAGAAATTAAATAATCATTTGGAGGTATAGGTGTTGAATATACCTAACATATACATAGTGTATACATAGTATATACATATTATTTATTAATTGTACATGTTGAATATATATATTATATACTTGATATATATAATACATGTAAAGTATGTTTGATATGTATCTAGGATACATGTTATATGTGCACATAAGTATTCATATACATTAAATATACATTACATATACATGGTATATACATTATATATATGTGTACATAATGGTATATATAAAATATTAGTACTATATATGTGACATATACATATACATAAAATATACTAAACATATGTATATCAAATATAAATTTATGGTGGAAAAGGTGGTGGTGGTGGTGATGATGATGATAAGAAAAATAAAATAAGCAAATAAAAAGAAAAGAAAGTCAAAGAAGAAAGAAAATATATGGTGGAGAATTAAAAGGAAATTAATTAATTAATTAAGTAAATAATTAATATATGTATACTTATGGATAAGAAATAAGAATGAACAAAAAGAAAAAAAAAGTTTTCTTCCTTGTTTTCTTTATCCATGACTGTATATAGAGAAATAGGGGGAGAAAGAAAGATTTTCTCATAGTATTTGTTAAATTTTGCAAGAAAATTCAAGAGATTTAAGAGGATTTTGAAGATTTATCAAAGCTTCAAGTAAGTACCTATTCTCTAAAGCTTGGTTTTCTTTATTTTTAAGATTATGTTTGGATTACTAGACAAAGAAAATGATGTTTAATTATTAGAATATGTATAATTGGAAAAGTGATGCATGATTTAGGATTTTGGGTGTGGTTGGTTAAAATTATTGGAATGCATAGAATTAGTGTTATTTATATTTGCATGTAATGATTCCATAGTTGAAAAATTAAATATGAGCAAGTTTGGATTTAGGGTTTGAGTATGTAAAATTAGGGTTCCTAAAATGGATAATGTTAATTAGTGTAATGAAAGGAATTAGTGTTGTTTTAATGTAAATATTGTGTTTTTAAGGTTGGAAATGTGATATGGGTATGTTTAGTGAATATCATATTGATGCTTGCATTATGTTAAATTTGGATTTTTGAAATAAGCTTCCATAATTATGATGGTGATGTGTTTTGATGTTATATTAATATATAGGTAATGTTTTTAAAGTTAAATGAGACAAGTACAATGAAGTTTAACTAAAGTAGCAAGTTAAGAATTTATAGTTTTAATGGAATTTTGATAAAGATTGCTTATTGTGAGCGGGGATTTTCGCCCCCACTCCCACATGGAATGGTTCATGTGACTTCAGCACTGTTAGGCTCAGGGCCTTAGAAAACAAGGGACTTAGCCCAAAGAAAATGGAGTCGCCACCCAGACTGGCTGGGAAAAAGAAAGGGCTGGATGACTCGATTCCTAAGGAATCCCTAACCCCCTAATGAGTTTAGAAAGTTGGGTACATGTGGGGGAGGTGAGAAATGGCCCAACAACCCCCACAATGCCCGGTTCATTTGAACCAACCTCCTTTTCAGGTCTTAATATTTTAAAATTATTAAATATAATGATATTATCCATATTACATGCAATAGTTAAAATAAAGTATCATTATATTAAAATCAAAGCAATATTAAAATAAATAAATAAATGGATACCCATCCGAGGATGGAAACGTGTGCATACATCGTCCAATGTCTAAAACTAAATATGACACCCACCAAAAGGTAGAAACATGTCCTTTACATTAATCCCAAAATATAAAAAATAATTTAAATTACATAAAATTAATTAATGAGGTACCCAATCATGGAAACATACCTCTTACAATTTTAATAAACAAATAATAATTGAAAAAAAATATTTGTCTATGATAAATTAAATATTCCAAACATCAAAATTAAATAAATCAATCATCAAAACATATAATAAACTACATAATCAAATCTAAAATTAAATAAAGTAGTAAATATATAAATTTAGGGTTCACGTCTTAAATTAAGGTTTTTAGAATTTTAATAACTAAATTAGGATTTAAAATAAAGGAAGTTAAACACAAAGACTTATAATACACAAATAAATATTGACCCCTTCGACGAGCCCATATGGCTGTTCCGCTAGCCGATTAACCAGCAGGATCAAGGGGTAGCTGGTTTTGGGTTGTAGATTTTGTTGTTGAAAATTAAGATTTTAGGGTTTGAGATTTAAAAAATAGGATTTTGGATTTATGTAAATAAAATTGAAGCTTATGAAAATAGGATTAAAAATTAGATATTTGGAAAGAATAGGCTACTATGAATTTTAGAAAAATAAAATTAATTAGGGTTCTGAGAAAATAGATTATTGTTTTATGGTATTAGAAATATGCAATTAGGGTCTTAGACTTCAAAAATTAGTTTAATGGGTATTAGGATATTAGGTTTTTGAAAAATAATTTTTAGGGCTTTAAATAGAGACTAGATAAAAATAAAATAATTGATCAATGTGCTTAAATAAAAGCCCATCTATTGTATGCTTAAATAATTGATCAAACTGAATAATGAGGCTACTGTAAATATGAACAAGTTAATAAAAACTCAAACCTCTATTGTTGATTCCACTGTAATTTTAATTCTAGTTGAATAATAACAAAGATAGTGTGTGCTGCCTTTTATGAATTGTTTATTTGATCACTGTCTTTGGTTGTTGCTGGATGATTTTTTGTTGCTTGCTGCCTCTTGCTCCTTCATTCACAAGTCCAAGTGTGAGCTGGGATTTTTGCCCCCACTCCCGTAGAATGGTTCTTGCTACTTCAGTACTGTTTAGGCTCAGGACCTTAGCGAACATGGGCCTAAGCTCAGAGAATATGGAGTCACCATCCGGACGGGCCAAAAAAAAGAAAGGGTAGATAACTCTATTCCTATGGAATCCCCAACCCCCTAATGGGTTCGAAAAGTTAGGTATGTGTGGAGAAGGTGAGAAATGGCCCAGCACCCCCACAATGCCTGGTTCATTGGAATCGACCTCCTTTTCAGGTCTTAATATTATAAATTTCTTAAATATAATGATATTATCCATACTACATGCGATAAATAGAATAAATAAATACTTTATTAAAAAAGCATGGCAAGGTCCAAAAAAAACAAACAAATGGACTCCCATCCAAGGATGGAAACTTGTCCTTACATCGTCTAATGTCTAAAACTAAATAGGACACCCACCAAAAATATAGAAACATGTCCTTTACATTAGTCCCAAAATTAGAACATAAATTAAATTACATGATGCTTAATACATGAGGTACCCAAAATATGTAAACATAATTCTTATAATGTTAATACCAAAATAAACAAATAATATTCATAATAATAAAGAAAATATATATCCATGATAAATTAAACCAATCAAACATCGAAATTAAATAAATCAGTCATCAAAATATATAATAAACTACATAATCAAATCTAAAATTAAATAAAGCAATAAATATATAAATTTAAGTTTCTTATCTTAAAATTGGGTTTTAGAATTTTAATTATTAAATTAGGGCTTGGAAAAAAGTAAGTTAAATACACAGACTCATAATACACATATGAATATTGACCCCCTTCGACGAGCCCATACGGTGATTTGGCTAATGGCCTCTGAATCAACTTCTCTTATCCCTAGCTGGGATTTTTGTCCCCACTCCCGATGGAATTGTTCTTGCGACCTCGGCACTGTTTAGGCTTAAGACCTTAGAGAACACGGGCCTAAACCCGGAGAAAATGGTGTTGCCACCCGGACGGGCCGAAAAATTAGAAAGGGATTGATGACTCGATTCCTAAGGAATTCCCAACCCCCTAATGGGTTCGAAAAGTTGGGTACGTATGGGGAAGGTAAGAAATGGCCCAGCACCCCCACAATGCCTGGTTCATTGGAACTGGCCTCCTTTGCAGGTCTTAATATTATTAAATTCTTAAGTATAACGATATTATCCATACTACATGCGATCATAAGATTAACTAAATACTTTATTAAAAGCACAATAATGTCCAAACAAAATAAATAAATGGAAAGCGATCCAAGGATGGAAACACGTCCTTACATCGTCCAATGTCTAAAACTAAATAGGGCACCCACTGAAAGGTGGAAACATGTCCTTCACATTTATCTAAAAACTTTAAAATAAATTAAATTACATGATGCTCACAATATGAGGTACCCAATCACGGAAACATACCTCTTACAATTTTGATAAACAAATAATAATTGAAAAAATATTCATCCATGATAAATTAAATAAACCAAACATCATAATTAAATAAATCAATCATCTAAGACATATAATAAACTACATAATCAAATCTAAAATTAGATAAAGCAATAAATATATGAATTTAGGTTTACTTCTTTAATTAGGGATTCTAGGGTTTTTTAGGGTTTAGATGGAAAATTGTGATGTTATGGGTATTTGGAATCAAACTAGGGTTTTAGGACTTTAAAAAATAACATTAGAGTTGTAGAGTTTTTGGATTGGGAATTAGGGTTAGTGTTTTAGGATCCGGGTTTTAAGGTTTAAAACCTTAGTATTGTAGATTATGATTTTGAAATTAGCGTTTGGGGCTTGGAAGAAACAAGCTACTGTAGTATTTATAAACAAATAATCATGCACTAAAAACTTATCAGTTTAAACTCATTTAGATTACTGGAATTAAAAGATTACCGAGATCAATTTGCATGAAGGATAATCAACATCATATGGAGATTTAATTAGCCGTATTTAAATAGATTCAATTTTAGAAATGTACCTTTGTTTGTTGATTCCACCAATAATCAAACTTTGATCCAAACTTTTGTTTGCACCAACCTTATATTTGTTGGTTGAATTGAGAACAAGACAATTAGCTAAGCTACTGCCTTGTTAATATGTTCTCACTGCTTGATATTTGAGTTTCATTACTTTTCTCTTAATAATTGTTAAAGTTTTACTAATGGTTACTTTTCATCCCAAAAGTCTCCAAGTCTCATCCTAAATTGGTCAAGTCCTTGAATAACCCTTCAATAATTGTGCCATCCAAAGTTGCAAGAAAATTTCTTGATACTGTGTTTTAATGCATTAGTTATAGGAAAAAAAAATAAAAAAGCTAATGTCCTTTGGTTAAGGAAATAGGACTATTAAGGAAATAAACAATCTGAGGTTGATAAGGTTTTCTGGCAAAATTTGTCAGAGCGTGTGGGCTGCTGGCTATTTGCTACAAGGAATTGGGCTGCTGGCATACGAGATGGGCTGGAAGAGCATGGGCTGCTACGAGGTGAGGTGGGCGTGCTGCTGCGAGGTTATGTGGTGAACTGGGGGCTGCTTGCTGGCGTGTGCGGTGAATTGCCAAGCAACGATTTTGCCGCAGACCCAGGCATGTAGCAAATTAGTAGCTTACCAATTCTTTTGTTTCCGTGCGTCGCTTGCCGATCCGTCTGATTTTTATTTTTTTCATATTTTTTATTTTCATTATTAAAAAAAATATTATAAGTAATAAATATTATTAAAATAAATAATAAATATTAAAATGCCACAAAAATTATTTTGGACTATTTCAAAATATCAGACTAGACTGTGTCAAAAATTAAGGGTCTGTAGTTTGCCCCCTGCTTGAATGATCTGAGACTTTCAGTAGAAGAGAGTGAAAAGCAACATGACTTTGAGCAGGTTTGGGATGAGGATGGGTTCTCAACCCGAGGTTGAAGTTGGTTTGGGTTCTGGACCCAAAATGAGTTGGGTTCTCAACCCGAGACTAGATTTGATTGGGCTTTCGAGCTAGGATTGAATTTTATGTACTTGACATGATACTAGACTTGGATTTGGATTCTCAACCCGAAACTAGATTTTGGGTCCTCGACCCGAAATTGTATTTTGGGTGCTCGACTCAACCCAAAACTGAATTTTGAGTACTTAATCCGAAACTAGATGTGGATGCTCGATCCTAAATTGGATTTGGGTGCTTGAACCGACATTGGATTTGGATTTGGGTTCTTGACCCGAAACTGGATTCTCGATCCTACACTGGATTTGGATACTTGGACCCAAGACTGGATTTTGGATACTCGATCAGAAACTGAATTTGATTTGGGTACTTGGATTCGAGACTGGAATTTGGGTGCTTGATCCTAGACTAGATTTGGGTGCTCGACCCAAAATTGCATTCTAGATCCTAAACTGGACTTGGGTGCTTGACTCAAAACTGGAGTCTAGTGCTTGACCCGAGAGAGGAGTTAGTTGCTCGACCCTAAACTAGATTGGGTATTTGGACCCTAGAAAGAAGTTGGGTGTTCGGCCCAAAATTGGATTTGGGTGCTCGACCGAAAACTGGATTTTTGGGTGCTCGACCTGAAACTAGATTTTTTGGGTTCTTGACCCGAGTCTAGGTACTTGGACCCGAGATTTAATTTGACTGACCTTTTGTCTTTTGATTTTCATTCTTTTTATAGTTTTAGTGTTCCATTCTTTTACACTTTTGCAAAACATTTAAACATTTTTTAGCTGGCCCCTTATGTCTTCTCCTTGCCCCTAATGATTTTGTTTCCATGCAGATTCTGATTGATGTTTGTATATTGTCTAGTTTCTTCGGACAACCATGCATCTCTTCTTTCTTTTGCAAAATGACTGGAGCTTCCTCAAGTAATGGGCCTTTCATGCCTCCTGATTTTATATCTTCTTTTGATTCTTTACTTCACAGGGTGTTTGCTATTCACTTTGACAAATAATAGGTAATATAATATGCTTATGTATGCATGGTATGCATGAATAATATTTACAGTGGTTCCATCGACTCACGGATCAAGGTGATGAGCTAAAGTATTCTCATTGACCCCTTCCACATGCTCGCTCAGTTCTTGCATTGGAATGACAGAAGGCTTCGCATTTACGACTTTTATCTTTGAGATATTGAAAACATGAATGGTGAGGACCAAGTAACATAGTCAGGAATACATCCATTTTAAACTATGTTTCAGCATGTCAGTTGGTAGCTTCTTCATGACCTTGCCAATAATCATTTACTTTGCCCAATGTGTCCTTTCAAGTTCGATGGTTCAATAAACTTCTCTTAACATGAAGGCTTTATATGGCAAAAACATTTTTTTTAAAATAATAAAATCATATTTTGGCTTTGTCAAATCAGTGTTATTATACCTCAGAACTTGATTTTCCAAATTAACATATCTATAACATGACAATCCCAGTTACCGTACTAAACTCGGGAATCATTTCTATTTAAGCAAGAACTGTTGCACTTCAAAAAGGCACATACACATTACTTGGTCAAATGTCTCATTGAGTTTGAATATTATCTATCTCATATGCATGCTTATCCAAACTATCTCCACTAATATACTCTACCTACCAAGAGAGATCAATAGGTCTTTAATAGGCTTGAAATGGGGTCTCTGAGGGACATGGCTTAAATTAAAGCCATTTTGAGATCGGAGCTGATGTGACACTGTTGAGATACCTTCACACTATGATTTTCTATTGGAACTTTAGACAGTTGGGAGTATGAAAAGATAGAGCTTTGAATGTTCCCCCATCTTCTTGGCATTAATCTGGATCTTTATTGGGATAGTCTTTGCCTTTGCAAAATGTTTGGTACCCATATTCATTTCTTTTTTTATCCTCTTTTTTATCTTTCTTTTTCTTACTCTTCCCTTTCTTTGAGCATTTTATTATTTTGTCCTTCTTCCCTGTAGGACTGTCAAGTACAGGACTTTCAAGAACTGGATGACCTTTCTTCTATTTCTCTAATTTTGATTGAATCTTTGGTTGGGTTGGACCAATTCAAGTCAAACTGTCCTTATGGAAGTCTTTTGCTACTTTAGATAAAAGAGAGCTTGGTTGGCTTTCCAAACCAATTTGGGTTTTATTTTCTATTCTTTTTCTTTTTTTCTTTTGTCTTTTTTGTCTTTTCTTTTTTTTTTCTTTTTTGTCTTTTCTTCTTTTTTTCTTTTCTTCTTTTTGTTTGGTTATAGCTCTAAAAAAGTTGTCTTCTTTGTACCAACTTGGGTTTCTAATAATGGATGAGTGGAGTGACATAAATCTTCTTCAACAGTGATAAATCATTTGTTACTATGATGTTATCTTGATATATTGGAGATATTAGGTGAACTTCAATTACCCTTATGGTCTTGAGAACATCAACTCTCCTTACAATTTTTCCTATGCATTCCATTCTTTGATCTTCTTGCCTCTTCACCTTAGTGACCATAAGACTTGTCAAAAGTGTAACAACAGCTTAGGTGGGTCATCAAGCTTATAAGTCAATAAAGAGAAAGTTAAAATCTTATGAAGGCTCAAAGGGACAACTAGGGATTGATATTTAATTGGGTGGATACTAGTTGTTGGCTAACAAAACAATGCCTAGATCATCTCTCCCTTAAATAAGAAGAGTTCAATTTCGCCTCAAAGGTTTGTCAAAGCATGTTCTAAGATTGACTAGGACCTAGACAAATGTCATTATGTAGGAGCCCTCTCTAAGGAAGCATGCACAACTCAATGCTATAGAAACATTTTCTCACCTAGTAAAGTCATTCAAGTTATGGTGCTTAAATATATTAATTCATGAATTATCAAGCTAGATTCATTGGTTGAGCACCAAAATGAACAAAAACCATGAAAATTTTGATGAAATTAATTTATTCAAACAATCTTAATTTAAAAAAATATAATTGTTCCAATTAAATATTAAAGAAAGCAAAATAAATAGAGTAACACTCCAAGCTAAGGGAAGTTCATTGAGTTGGAGTTGAAGATACTCCATTTATTTAGACATATTAAGGGCAAGGATTTTTTTCATCTTCAAGGATCATTACTTCATCATCCATAATTAGTCCAAGCACATCATCTTTAGCAGCTTCTCTATCCATATCATCACAAGATGACAAGATAAAACTCTTCATAAAGGTTGTAAGCGATGGCGCCCTTCCAAATTTAGGCATAGCATTATTCTTAGTGTTAGGCTTATCAGGCTCAAGCAGCTTTCCATTATCAATTAAATTCTGGATCTCATGCCTTAACTTCATATAGTTGTCCATTTCGTGTCCAAGCCTTTGGTGGAATTGGCAAAATGCCTTAATATCAAAGTGAGGTGGAAGAGGATTAGGCAAAAGATGAGGAGTCAAGGGTTGTAACAATCCCTTCTTTCATAGCTTATTAAGAACCCAAGATAGTGGCTTCCCCAATTCTAAAAGTTGCCTCATTCCTTCTTGACTGGTAGCATTAACATCAGCTTCCTTTTGTGTATTTTAATTACTAGGCTGATAATTCTATTTTGTAAAAAAAAAATAGTTCTTCTCTCTTTCCCTTTGACTTTTCCCACTGGGGTGATAGCCGCTAATTTATTGCTCCACTTAGACAACACATGATTTGGCTGGTCTCGTAGAATAGGGATTGATCCCTCATTTTTCATTCGATCTCTATTAGTGAACATGTTCCCCGTTGATGCTACCTTTCCTTTCTTTCTTATGTTGATGGGAGATGCCTCATTAGCATTGTTTATGAGCTCTATAATTTCAATCAACTGGGTCTTCATAATTTCAACCAATTCATCTCGTAACTCGGTCATCCTAGCTTTGACAACTTCATCAACTATGTCCCTTAACTAGTTTGCATCCATCCTTCCAATGAAGCACTTGAATAAAAAATCAATGTTGTAGGTGGTGTCATTGTATGCTCTTAAATTGTCGTACTCTAGGTCTATGAGCAAAAAAGGATTAATGATATGTCATGTGATCCATGTATGCACAAACAATAAACAACAAGTATAAATAGGACGTTCCTTCCAATCTTATAACTTCCACACACGAATGGCGAGTCTCTTTTCCTAGGTATATGGTTAACAAAAATACCAACATGGGATATTTTATTTTCAAAAAGTTCCATCGGATGGTTCAACCAATAGTTATATTTTCAAAAATGGAAATCAGTTCATGATAATTCCCATTAATTAAGTTTTAATCCATTCAACCAACTATAGTAGCTTTTATACTATATTGGATTAAACCCAAATTAAGAGGTTTATTATAAATAGATTTCTCACTTGAAAAAGTAACTAATGATTCATGCCAAAAATAACCCCATGGTTAATAATTCTTATTATAAACTAGGCTCACAATTGATTTTTGGTATTTCGTAATTGACCTAAATAATTTGCAAGCTCTATGTAAGAAAAGGTTGGATGAAATGAAAAAATAGTTTTATTTGAAAACCCATTGTAAAAAAGATATTTAGAAAAAATAGATTTTTGACTTTGTATTTGAGTCACGAGAAAAGAATTTTTTAATTTATTTTTAGAAAAGTTGTATAACCAAAGACCATCTTGAAAAGTTTTGAAAATAGGTTTGTTTTTTTCGATTTTGAGGAAAAAATTATTTGAGCTCACAATGTAATTAGGTCATATCAGAAAAGGAACAAACCAAATAAGCCATGATTTAAGCCAAGATAAATTAACCATTGTCAAACAACAAGCATTTATGGTAAAAATCTAAAGAAAGTAACTAGGCCAATTACATGAGCTTTAGCCTTTGGGTTAAAAGGCTTAGGTTCCCATAACAAGTATATACCAAAAGGTACAAGGCTATGAGTGGTTATGCCTTGCTCGATCTCCATACCTTGAGTGAATGTATGGTATCCCTTACATAACACAACACATGTAACACGGGCATCCTAACTCATGCACACAATGCAATATAATATGATGCAATGAATAATATCATTATAACAAAGAATAGAATAATATAAAGACCAATAGAATCAACTTCTCTTATCCCAAGTTGAGTCTTCACTGCAAGCAAGAATTTTTGCCCCCACTCTCAGTGGAATGGTTCTTATGACTTCGGCACTGTTTAGGTTAGGGCCTTAGAGAACACGGGCCTAAACCCGGAGTAAATGAAGTCACCACCCGAATGAGCCGAAAAATAGAAAGGGGTGGATGACTCAATTTCTTAAAAAATTCCCAACCCCCTAATGGGTTCGAAAAGTTGGATACGTGTGGGGAAGGTGAGAAATGGCCCAGCACCCCCACAATGCCAGGTTCATTGGAACCAGCCTCCTTTGTAGGTCTTAATATTATAAAATTCCTAAGTATAATGATATTATCCATACTACATGTGATCATAAGAATAACTAAATACCTTATTAAAATCACAACAATGTCCAAACAAAATAAATAAATGGACACCCATCCGAGGATGAAAACGCATCCTTACATCGTCCAATGTCTAAAATTAAATAGAGCACCCACCGAAAGGTGGAAATGTGTCCTTTTCATTGATCCAAAAACTTTAAAATAAATTAAATTACATGATGCTCACAATATGAGGTACTTAATTATGGAAACATACCTCTTATAATTTTAATAAATAAATAATAATTGAAAAAATATTCATCCATGATAAATTAAATAAACCAAATGTCATAATTAAATAAATCAATCATCAAGACATATAATAAACTACATAATCAAATCTAAAATTAGATAAAGCAATAAATATAAAATTTTGGTTAATATAAAATTTTGGTTTACATCTTGAATTAGGGTTTTAGATGGAAAATTGTGATTTTATGGGTATTTGGAATCAAACTAGGGTTTTAGGGCTTTAGAAAATAACATTAGAGTTGTAGGGTTTTTGGATTGGGAATTAGGGTTAGTGTTTTAGGATCCAGGTTTTAAGGTTTTAAACCTTGGTTTTGTAGATTGTGATTTTGAAATTAGGGTTTGAGGCTTGGAAGAAACAAGCTACAGTAGTATTTATAAATAAATAATCATGCACTAAAAGATTATCTGTTTAAACATGTTTAGATTACTGGAATTAAAAGATTACCGAGATCAATTTACATGAAGGATAATCAACATCATATGGAGATTTAATTTTCCCTATTTAAATAGATTTAATTTTAGAAATGTACCTTCGTTTGTTGTTTCCACGAATAATCAAACTTTGATCCAAACTTTTATTTACACCAGCCTTATATTTATTGGTTGTATTGAAAACAAGACAATTAGCTAAGCTACTCACTTGTTTATATGTTTTCACTGCTTGATTTTTGAGTTTTGTTGCTTTTCTCTTAATAATTGTTAAAGTTTTACTAATGGTTGCTTCTCATCCCAAATGTCTCTAAGTGTTTGCCTAAATTGGTCAAGTCTTTGAATAACCCTTCAATAATTGTGCCATCCAAAGTTGCCATGAAAAGACCTTGATATTGTGTTTTAATGTGTTATTTATAGGAAAAAAAATAAAAACCTAATGTCCTTTGGTTAAGGAAATAGGGACTATTAAGGAAATAAAACAATCCGAGGTTGATAAGGTTTTTTTGCAAAATTCGTCAGAGTGCGTGTGCTGCACGGGCTGCTGGCCATTTGCTGAGAGGAATTGTGTTGCTCGTATGCTAGCTGGGTTGGGCTAGCACGGGTTGCTGCTGTAAGAATGTGTGGGGAACTGGGGGCTGCTTGCAGGCGTGTGCGGCGAATTGGCAAGCAACGATTTCGCTTGCGTAGCTCGCCGATCTGTCTGATTTTTTTTTATATTTTTTATTTTCATTATTAAAAATAAATATTATAAGTAATAAATATTATTAAAATAAATAATAAATATTAAAATACCACAAAAATTATTTTGGACTGTTCAAAAATATCAGGCTGGACTGGGTAAAAAATTAAGGGTCTGCACCAAGGTTCTGAGTAAATTGCTAAGAAGAGTCCAAATCATTCTCCTGTAAATCCCCCTTCTGGCCGAAATAAATTATTCTCCCCTTTCTGTGTGTTTTTAATGTGGTATTTATAGGCAATAAAAAAAACCTAGTGTGTTAAGAAAATTAAAAACTATTTTGGAAATAAAATAAAAAAATCAAGTAAAAAAAGGTTTTGGTGAAAACTACGTGCGGGCCCGGGTGAGTTGCTGCTAGGCGCGGGGAAAAACTATGGGCCGGGGCAGAATTGGCCCAAGCCAATTCGTCGCGCTTGTAACTTTCGTTGTTGATTCTGCCGTCGTCAAATTTTTAATTTTTTTTAATTTTTATTATATTTTTTTTCATTATTAAAAATAAATATTACATAATAAATTATTAAAAATAAATAATAAATAAATTAAATTTAATATTGTACGTAATAAATATTATTAAAATAAATATTATTTTATTAAAAAAATAATAAATATTAAAATACCACAAAAAATTATTTTGGACTTTTTAAAAATATCGGACTGGGTTGGTCAAAAATTAAGGATCTACAGTTTGCCCCCTGCTTGAACGATCTGAGACTTTCAGTAAAAGAGAGTGAAAAGCAATATGATTAGGATGGGTTCTTGACCCAAAAAGAGTTATGGATTTGAGACTGGATACTTGGACCCGAAAAAGATTTGGGTACTTAGACCCAAGATTGGGTACTTGGACTCGAGACTAAGTTGGGTACTTGAGCCCGAGATTGAGTACTTAGACCCGAGACTGAATTGGGTACTTGGACCTGAGATTGAATTGGGTAATTGGACCCAAAAAATATTTAGGTACTTGGACCCGAGACTGAATTGGGTACTTGGACCGGAGATTGGGTACTTGGACCCGGACTGAATTTGACTGACCTTTTGTCAGTTGAGAATTTTGGCTTAATTGGTTGTTCCATTCTTTAATGGATCTTTACCCACAAAAAATGGATCTTTATCCATGGGAGATCGAGTATTTACCCTTACAATATGGATCTTTATCCATTAGAAAATTGTGTCTTTACCCTTGAAACATGGATCCTTATCCATTAGAGATCGGGTCTTTACCCTTGAAACAGGATCTTTATCCACTGGAGATCGGGTTTTTACCCTTGAAACATAGATCTTTATCCATCAGATATTGGGTTTTTACCCTTGAAATATGGATCTTTATTTATTGGAGATCAGGTCTTTACCCTTGAAACATGAATCTTTATCCATTGGAGATTGGGTTTTTACCCTGGCTTCAACTCTTTTAGTTAGACTGATCTTTTATCTTTTATGTCTTCATTCTTTTGAGAGTTCTAATTTTATTCTTTTTCCATTCTCTTTGTTCTTCCTTTACACTTTTGTAACAAATTTAGCCATTTTCTTTAGCTAGCCTTCATATCTTCTCCTTGCCCCCTGCATGGAAAAATATTGGAAGTGTCTCAAAATATTTTGTATATGCATAAACTTAAAAAATTGAAATGAGAAATTTTGCCCCCTATGTAGGCTCAAATCGATGATTTTTCCATGCGGCTTTGGTTGATGTTTGTAGATTATCTAGTTCTTCGAACAAGCATGCAATTCTTCTTTCTTTTGCAAAATTACTGGAGCTTCCTCACGCAATGGGCTTTCCATGACCCCTGATTCCATATCCGCTTTATTATTGCTTCTTAGAATTTTACTGTTTACTTTTGACAAAGAAAATGGAGTGTGATATGCTCATGTATGCATGGATAATACTTACAGTGGTTCCAATGACTCACAGACTGAGGTTATCAGCTAAAATGTTCTCACGGATTTCTTCCAGATGCTCGTTCAGGTCTTGCAATGGAATGGCAGAAGGCTTCGTTTTTATGGCTTTTATCTTAAAGATGTTGAAAACATGAATAATGAAGGCCCCAAGCAATAGAGATACATCCATTTCAAATTAT
Source organism: Garcia nutans (assembly GCA_947685225.1). Lineage (NCBI taxonomy): Eukaryota > Viridiplantae > Streptophyta > Magnoliopsida > Malpighiales > Euphorbiaceae > Garcia > Garcia nutans. Next base: position 40,838,480 of record CANTUV010000032.1, on the reverse strand, counting down.
GATTTAGTATGTCCATTAGTAGCTTCTTCATAACCTCGCCAATAATCAATTTCTTTGCCCAATGTGTCATTCGAAGTTCTATGATTCGACATACTTCCCTTAACATGAAGGCTTTGTAATTTTTTTTTTTAATTTTGATTTTGAAATCAAATGTTGGCTTTGCCAAATCAATGCCATTTTACCTCAGGACTCAATTTTTAAATTTAACATATCAATAACATGACAACCCTAGTTACCGTACTAAACTCGGGAATCATTTCTATTTAAGCAAGAATTGTTGCACTTCGAATAGGCATATACACATTACTTGGCCAAAGGTCTAATTGATTTTGAATATTATTTATCTCATATGCATGCTTATTCAAACAATCTCCACTAATAGACTCTACCTACCAAGAGAGATCAGCAGGTCTTCAATAGGCTTGAAATGGGGTTTATAAGGGACATGGGTTAAATGAAAGCCATTTTGAGATTGATGTGACATTGTTGACAAACCATCACACTATGATTTTCTCTTGGAGCCATAGGCAGTTGGAAATATGAAAAGATAGAGCTTCAAAAATTCTTCTTTCTTTTTGACATTAATCTGGATCTTGATTAGGACAGTCTTTGCCTTTATAAAAAGTTTGGTACCTATATTTCATTATTTCATCTTTTCCTCTGTAGGATTATCAAGTATAGGACTTTCAAAAACTAAGTGGTCTTTCTCCTTTTTCTCTATTTTTGATTGAATCTTTGGTTAGGTTGGACCAATTCAAGTCAAACTGTACTTATAAACCAAATGGAAGCCTTTTGTTGCTTTAGGTAAAAGTGCACTCGATTGGCTTTCTGAACCGTTTTGGGTTTTATTTTCTTTTTCTTTTTATTTTCTTTTTCTTTCTTTTTTTTTCATTATTCTTATTTTGATTTTTCTTTTCTTTTCTTTTCTTTTTTGGTCCTAGCTCCAAAAGAGTTGTCTGGTTTGTACCAACTTGTATTTTTGGTAATGGATGAGTGGAGTGGTATTAATCTGCTTCAGCCCTGACTTTATCTGAGATATTTGGTCTAATTCAGGTGAACTTCAACTACCCTTATGGTCTTGAGAACTTCAACTATCCTCATGGCCTTGACTATTCATTCCTTTCTTTTTTATCTTATTGTCTCTTCATCTTAGTGATCATAAGACTTGTCAAAAATATAACAATAGCTCAGGGTGGGTCATCAGGCTTATAAGTCAATAAAGAGAAAGTTGAAATCTTATGAAGGCTCAAAAGGGACAACTAGATATTGATATTTAATTGGGTGGATATTAGTTATTGGTTCGTCAAACAATTCCTAGATTATCTCTCCCTAAAATAAGCATAGTTCAATTTCACCTCGAAAGTTGGTCAAAGCATGTTCTAAGACTGACTAGGACCTAGACAATGGTAATTATGTAGGAGCTCTCTCTAAGTAAGCATACACAACTCAATGCTATAGAAAATTTCCCTCACCTAGTAAAGTCATTCAAATCATGATGCATAGATATATTAATTTATGATTATCATGCTAGATTCCTCATCAGTTGAGCACTAAAATGAGCAAAGACCAATAAAAATTTAACAAAAATAATATATTCCAATAATCTCAATTTTAAAAACATAATTGTTCCAAACAAGTTTTAAAGACAGCGAAATAAAATAAAAAGAGCAACACTTCAAGCTAAGGGATGTTTGTTGAATAAAATTTCTCCTTATTCCTCATCTTCAATACTCCCATTTTGAAAGGAGGATAAGACAAAATCTTCCTCCAATCCTCTTCCTACCATGAAGGTTGTTGGTGGTGGCACTCTGTTGAACCTTGGCAAAGGATTGTCTTTTGTGCTGGGCTTATCAGGCTCAGGCAGCTTACCACTGTCAAATAAATTTTGGATCTCATATTTTAGTAGCAAGCATTTGTCTATCTCATGTCCTTGTATCTGATGAAATTCACAAAATGCTTTAGTATCAAATTTTGGGGGTAAAGAATTTGGCAAAGGTCGAGGGGCCAATGGCTATAATAGTCCCTTCTTTTGTAGCTTATTGAAGACCAAAGACAAAGGCTTCCCCTGATTTGAAAACTACCTTTTATTTACTTGACAAGTTGTATTGACATCGACTTCTTTATGTACTTTGATTGCCGGACTGATAATTCTGTTTTACAGATAAATGGCTCTTCTCTCTTTCCCACTCTTCTATTTGCAAACCAGCTTGTAAGAGGTCCTTGAAATCCCTTATAAGGGTGTGAGACAGCCTCTCACGAAGGTTAGGCAGGATGCCTCTGACTATCATTTTGATCTGATTTGATTCATCGGGCCTCTTCTTGAATAAAGATGCCTTGTTCCTCCATCTCTTCACATAGTCCACAAAATTCTCATTTGGTCGCTGCCTAATGGCTTCCACCTCCATTAAGGTAACTTTCAGCTAGACATTGTACCCATACTACTGAATGAAAGCCTAGTACAACTTGTCCGAATCTTTTTGAGTACTTTCCTCTAAGGTGTTGAACCAATTTTAAACAACAAGGTCTTATGAGAGAATGAAATATCTTAGAGTTTGAGCCTTAGTGGTTCAGGCAGACTGCATAGCAGTGATGTACTGCTTCACATGGAAATGAGGGTTTCCAGTACCATTGTACCTAGCAAAGGAAGGCATCTTGAACATATAAGGTACCTCCTCATCTTGTTCAAATAGTTTGTCGATCTTGGACATCTCTTCGATTTTCAGATTCTTCTCAAATTTCTTTTCTAAATCAACAATCATCTTCTCAACATCAAAAGTTTTAGTCTTTTCAAAAGTTATCTTCTCAATAACCTTTGGCTCCATCTTTTTATCTTGAGGTTCTTAGAAGTATTGGGCCATGTATTCATCACCATCCATAGCCATCTTGTCATCATCGAAGACTACTTCACTAACTTTAGCCTTTCCCTTGTCTTTCTTGGTGCTTGCAGATGCTTCAGCAGTGTTCTCAAACATTGCAGTCATTTGACTTTTCATGATCTCAGCTGGAGGCCCCTTTAGTTCTTCCATCTTGGCATTAAGGGCGTTGTCCACCATTCTTTTAATTTGTTTGGGCTCCATTATTCTTGGTGAGAAGGTAATTAAGTCACTGCTGGATTCTTTGTCACTAGCATAGGTGAGGTTGTCATAGGCTCTTGAGCTATTGTACTCTAGGTCTGTAAGCCAGAAAGGATCAATGATATGTTATGCAATGTGTGTATGCATGTATGCATGTATGTACAAGTAACAAATAGACAAAGATAATTAGGACATTCCTTCCAACCTTATAACATCCATACACGAATGGCGAGTCTCTTTTTCTAGGTATATGGCTAACAAAATACCAACCTGGGATATCTTATTTTTGAATAATTCCCTCAAACGTTTCAACCAATAGTTATATTTTTTAACATGAAAATCAGTTCATGATAATTCCCGTTAATTAGGTTTTAATCCATCCAATCAACCAAAGTATCTTTTATGCTATATTGGATTAAAACTAAATTAAGAGGTTTATTATAAATAGATTTGTCACTTGAAAAAGTAACTAATGATTCATGCCAAAAATAAGCCCATGATTAATAATTCTCAGAATAAACTAGGCTCACAATTGATTTTTGGTATTTCGTAATTGACCTAAATAATTTGTAAGCTCTTTGTAAGAAAAGGTTGGATGAAATGCAAAAATAGTTTTGTTTGAAAAACCCATTGTAAAAAGATTTTTAGAAAAAATGGATTTTTTACTTTGTATTTGAGTCATTTTTTATTTCTTTTAGAAAAGTTGTATGTCAGAAAACCATCTTCAAAACTTTTGAAAATAGCTTTGGCATTTTGGACTTTAAAGAAAAATTTATTTCGAGCTTACAATTGTACTTAGGTCATATTAGAAAAAGAACAAACTAAATAAGCCATGATTTAAGCCAAGATAAATTAACCATAGTCAAACAACAAGCATTTGGGGTAAGAACCTAAGGAAAGTAACTAGGCCAATTACATGAGCTTTAGTCTTTGGGTTGAAACGCTTAGGTTCCTAAAGCAAGTATATACCAAAAGGTACAAGGCTATGAGTGGTTATGCCATGCTCAATCTCCATACCATGTGTGAAAGTATGGTATCCCTTACATAACACAACACGGGTAACAAGTGCGTCCTAACTCACGCACACGATGCAATATAAATGATGCAATGGATAATATCATGATAAGAAAGAATAGAATAATATAAAGACCAATGAAATCAACTTCTCTTATCCCCAGTAGAGTCGCCACTGTGAGCGAGGATTTTCACCCCCACTCCTACGTGTAATGGTTCTTAAGACTTCGGCACTGTTAGGCTCAGGGCCTTAGAGAGCACATGCCTAAGTTTGGAGAAAATGGAGTTGCCATCCGGATGGGTTGGGAAAAAGAAAGGGGTGGATGACTCGATTCCTAAGAAATCCCCGACCCCCTAATGGGTTCAGAAAGTTGGGTACATATTTGGAAGGTGAGAAATGACCCAACATCCCCACAATGCCCGGTTCATTGGAACCGACCTCCTTTTTAGGTCTTAATATTATAAAATTCTTAAATATAATGATATTATCCGTATTACATGCAATAATTAAAATAAAACATCATTGCATTAAAATCAAAGTAATGTTCAAAAAAATAAATAAATAGACACCCATCCGAGGATGGAAACGTGTCCTTACATCATCCAATGTCTAAAACTAAATAGGACACCCACCAAAAGGTGAAAACATGTCCTTTACATTAATCCCAAAATATAAAAACAATTTAAATTACATGAAAATTAATTAATGAGATACCCAATCATGGAAACACACCTCTTACAATTTTAATAAACAAATAATAATTGAAAAAAATATTCATCCAGGATAAATTAAATAATTCAAACATCAAAATTAAAAAATCAATAATCAAAATATATAATAAACTACATAATCAAATCTAAAATTAAATAAAGCAATAAATATATAAATTTAAGGTTCACATCTTAAATTAAGGTGTTTAGAATTTTAATAACTAAATTAGGATTTAAAATAAAAGGCGTTAAACACAAAGACTTATAATACACAAATAAATATTGACCCCTTCGATGAGTCCATACGGCGGGGTCAAGGGGTAACTGATTTTGGGTTGTAGGTTTTGGTGTTGAAAATTAAGATTTTAGGGTTTGAGATTTAGAAAATAGGATTTTGGGTTTATGTAAATAGAATTGAAGCTTATGAAAATAAGATTAAAAATTAGGTATTTGAAAAGAATAGGCTATTGTGAATTTTAAAAAAATAAAATTGATTAGGGTTTTGAGAAAACAGATTATTTTTTTATGGTATTAGAAATATGCAATTAGGGTCTTAGACTTCAAAAATTAGTTTAATGGGTATTAGGATATTAGAGTTTTGAAAAATAATTTTTAGGGTTTTAAATAGAGACTAGATAATAAATAAAATAATTGATCAATGTGCTTAAATAAAAATCCATCTATGGTCAAACTGAATAATGAGGCTACTGTAAATATGAATAAGTTAATGAAAACTCAAATCTCCGTTGTTGATTCCAGCATAATTTTTATTCTGGTTGAATAATAATAAAGACAAAGTGCGCTGCCTTTTATAGAATGTTTGTTTGACCAACGTCTTTGGTGCTTGCTACCTCTTTCTCCTTCATTCACAAGCCTAAGGTTCTGAGTAAATTACTGAGAAGAGTGTTGCGCTTAAATTAACACTATCACGAAGCGGCACTCGCAAGTATACGAGGCTATTGTAGTGACGGTGATCGCTCCAAGGTCATTTCCCAAGGAAGGATTTGCATGTAATAGTTCGATTAACATGAAATAATAAACTCGATTGTGTGATTGGATTGGTGAATTGTAATTAACCTTAGAAATGAAAATGAGTGATTTTATGCAAGAGAAATTCAATTATGGAAATGATGCCTAGGGTTGTAGGTCCATTTAATCAAATGTTTAATTATCCAATTATCCATTAATATAACCTTGTACCTTAATTTGTTCCTTTAGGTTAATTAGTCAATTATCAATTCACTAGTTTTCACATTTATGAATCAACAACCACCAACTGTTTTACATTAGCAAATTAATAAACCCTAGAACTTATATTTCTAATTCATTCTTAGGGTAGTAAATTGCATAGTCCCGATATTAAACTTCTCCTCTCGGTCTGTCATTCAATATTAAGTAATCAATAGGTGGCCAATCTATCAATTTACCTTTAATTTCAATGCAATCAACATATAACAAGGTATATCAATGGAGTCATCAAATCAAATCATTTAATCAAATATACTACAACCCAAAGCATGAGTAAATTAGCTCATCATATTCTTTAAACAAATACTCATTTCAATATACACCAAATCAAAGCTATTCATTGCAATATTAATGTTCTTAATATAACTGTTGCGCTTAAATCAACACTATCACAAAGCGGCACTCGCAAGTATACGAGGCTATTGTAGTGACGGTGATCGCCCCAAGGTCGTTTCCCAAGGAAGGACTTGCAAGTAATAGTTCGATTAGCATGGAATAATAAATTTGATTTTGTGATTGAATTGGTGGACCGTAATTATCCTTAGAAATTAAAACGAGTGATTTTATGCAAGAGAATTTCAATTATGGAAATGATGCCAAGGGTTGTAGGTCTATTTAATCAAATGTTCAATTATCCAATTATCCATTAATATAACCTTGAATCTTAATTTGTTTCTTAAGATTAATTAGCCAATTATCAATTCACTAGTTCTCACATTTATGAATTAACAACAACCAATTGTTTAACATCATCAAATTAATAAACCCTTGAACTTATATTTCTAATTCATTCTTAGGGTAGTCAATTGCATAGTTCCGATATTAAACTTCTCCTCTCGGTTTGTCATTCAATATTAAGTAATCAATAGGTGGCCATTCTATCAATTTACCTTTAATTCAATGCAATCAACAAATAACAAGGTATATCAATGGAATCATCAAATCAAATCATTTAATCAAATATACTACAACCCCAAGCATGAATAATTTAGCTCATCATATGTTTTAAATAAATACTCAATTCAATATAAACCAAATCAAAATTATACATTGCAATATTAATGTTCTTAATACACAATAACAAATAAGAAATGGAATACAAGGAAGAGTTAGGAAAACCCCTTTTTGAAGATGCTAACAATCGGACTCTCGTCTCTTTCGTGGCTCCTTCTTGGTGTGTAATGATGAACTTCCAGCTCTCTTGAACAATTGGTTCTTTTCTTGAAGGAGTGGATGATAGCTTTCTCAAATTCTCAACCCTCCAATCAAGCCTCTTAAAACCCTAATTCTTAAGAACTAATAACTCGCTTCAAAACCAACAATTGATTTTGCTCTTGGTGTGTGTGAAGGAATGGTAAATGGAAATGGTGAATGGACTTCCTCTCTCAAGCCAAGAACCAAGGAAGAAGATGATGAAGATGAAGAACCCGTGGGAAGTGTAGAGAATGTCCACTAAAAATATTCAAAATCCCTCTCTCTCATCCCCATGCTCTTCCACTTTCAATTGTTTAAGACACCCATAATGCCTTGTCTCCCACTTACTAATTTCTTTATACCTTTCTTCCATAAAATCCTCCCACTTTTCACTCTTTTTTGTTCTTTTGTCTCCCACTAAAAACACACCAGCTCATTTCTCGTGCAAATCAGCTAAGGGCCCAGGGTGACACGGCCAAGCCAAATGGAACTTGGCCGTGTCTAGTGACTTTCTTACTTGGGGACACGGCCAAGCTCCTGGCCGTGTCCCATTCTGTGTGCTTGTCCTTGTGAGACACGGCCAAAGACATGGCCGTGTCATGTGACACGGCCAGTGTCCTGGCCGTGTTCAGTGATGATGTCTGTTTCTGTGTCTTTCTTTTCTTCTTTGCTCTTTTGTTCCCTTGGAGAGACACGGCCAATGGCTTGGCCGTGTCTGCTGGCCGTGTTCGCTACTGGACTTGTTTCCTTGAGGGACACGGCCAAGCCATGTTAGTCTTGGCCGTGTCTCATGTTTGTCCTTGATTCTTCTTCTTCTGATGAGGGACACGGCCAAGCCTTGGCAAGCTTGGCCGTGTCACTTGTTTTCTTCAACAAGTTCACCAATTTTTGATTCCTTAGCTCCATCAAGTGTACTTCAACCTAAATCAACAACTTCAAACATATTTAAGTACAATTAAACATGAAAATTAACTTAAAACCAACGAAAACATCATAGAAAATGTATACAAAATTGATCTAAACAATTACCCCACACTTAATCCTTTGCTTGTCCCCAAGCAAAGTTAGAATCAAAACAAATAAAACAAGATGATATTGTCAAGTTCAAGAGTTATAAGGATGCATTAAGACTCCCATCTTATTAAATCCGCAATCATAATCGAATCGAGAATAATCGGTACTCAAGTAACTTAATGGTCAATCAATGCATACCAAAATTGTCACTCCCTTACAAACCTCTCAAGTGTTTAATTGGGTAGTGTTTAAGCTCTCAACATTCAATGAAAGATTAGGACTATAGGCTTGCTTATCAATCAATTCTCCACCACCTAATCACAATCAAGCATCAATCATAAGGTCTTTTAATTGGTTGTAATGGGGCTAAGGGAAAGGTATGACATTTGGGAGAGTGATTTAGTTCATTTAGGTCAAGAGTACTTCAAGAGCGAAGTAAGCAATGTTGCATGATCAACAATCCCATTTGTTTAATTTGCAAAGATGATTTCCAAACTCAATACAACCCTTCCCACAAGAACAACAACTATTATTTTGATTTTCTTTATTTATTTCATCAATTATTTATTTTTTTTATATAGGGTATCCAACTAAAGAGTACAATAATTTGTAATTTAGAGCCTATTGAGTTCAACCCCACACTTTATTAAGCACAACACTCCATTAATACTCTTGAAATGCTCTTGATCTAATGAACGGGTAAAGTTAAATTATAATGGTTCAAGCCGACGGTGTTGTGAAAAAGAAAGAAGGGAAAATGAAATAAGCTCAAAGTTGGTGAACTAAGGTCGGATGTAAGGTTGGTCTTTTTAAGCCAAAATGGGTTGCCCTAAATTGCCTTAATCATGTTGATGCTTAATTGAAATTTTTATGTAGTCTCAAAATGCATGTCAAAGCAAGTTCTAGTAATTCATCAATCAAAGATGTTCACACATAAAGAGAATGATAAGTTGATGGCTCAATTCCTCACTAGTTAATGGCAATGCAAAGAATAACCATCAAAATTGACAATAAGTACTAACTCTAATCAATCCTCAAATTCATGCTTCAAAAATTTAAAAGTCATCTATCAACATTCTTATAACAATTGAACTTATTAATATACATCAAAATCAATTATAAAACAAAAGAAGAAACTTAACAAAGCAAGAACACTTACGAAAATAACAAAACAAAAACATTTACGAAAATAGACAATTTATATTCATGAACAAAAGGCTTAGCACACACCCCACACTTAAGTTTTACATTGTCCTCAATGGAAACAATGATATGTAAAGTAAAAAGTTAAGGTACAACCTGTTTTTCCATCGATCCTTTGTGACGCAAGTGCTACCTTTTCATCCACAAACAACCATTGTTCAAGAGCAAAATACAATATATAAAATAAACATAATATAAAGAGTTAACATTAGAATCCGAAACAACAAAAACATGAAATAACTACAAATAAGAAAATAACAAGTGATGTCAAAAGGTTGGAGCTGGTAGGATCTACGGTGGTGGAGGATAGGACGATGATGCCGCTGATGGGTGAAGGCTCAGAATTTTAGCGAGGTTGCTGTTGATTAGGTCCATTTGTTCCATGACTGCAGTATGATTACGGTCAATTTGTTCCATGGCTGCAGCATGGTTTCGGTCAACCCTGCTTTCCAATGCTTCAATCCTATGAAGGAGCTCCTGATTGTTCGGTATTGGAGCATCTTCATCTAAATTTAGAGAATCCGAGTCGGAATCCTCCTCGACTCGTGCTCTCTTTTGGCGGCCCTCTGGGACCTCAGTCTCAACTGAACCCATAACATACGCTCCTCCTTTTCTTGAAACCATGCGCATTTTCTCTAGGGTGGCAAGATCTAATGAATCATTCCCCGATATCTTAGTCAGTCGGCAATTGCTCGGGTCAAAATCATCAAGGAGTGCCATTGCTAAAATTGTAACTAATCCTCCGATACAAATGGCACCCTGCTTTTTATGTCCCACACTGTCAAACACATCGGCTAACCAATAGCCAGTACAAACGGGTACGTTATTGCTAGCACAGTCTAAAAAGTATAGTTCGCTTAGTTCTACAACCCCTGTGCTTTCTTTTCTTGCAAAAAATCCACACGACATAAACCAGTGTAAGTACCTTAGGGCTGGATTTTTCAATTTCGTAGCCTTGGCCGATTTGGCCACATAGGTACCCGAGCCCAAAGCTCCCCACGCGAATTGTTGTCGAAAACTCTTAGGCACACATTGTTCCCCTTGTTGGTGAAAACCAAATATATCGCTCAATTGATCAATTTTTAGCACAAATTGTCTCCCCAGCAGTTTAAAGTGTAACCTAATGCAAATTCTTTGATCATTTTTTTCAACCTTAAGTGTGGTTAAAAATTCCAATGTAAGCTCCTCAAATTGAAAAGGTTTAAGGGAAACAAATCTATCCCACCCAAGATTATGAACAAATCCATAGAAATTATTTCGAATATTAAGAGCATCGAGGGATTCTTCGTTAACATACCTCGTCGGAAAGAAACCTCGAGCTAGAAGAGTTGCTCTCCTTGGTGCTGACGATGATGAAGATGGAGCTGAAGGTGGAAGTCGCGTCCTTTTGTGGTGAGACACCGTTTTTGTTCTTGTCATTTTGATGATTTGGTGAAAATGAAAATTTCTCAAATTTAATTGATTTTAATGAGAAAAGAAAAGAAGTAGATGGGTTAAAATCAGTTTTGGTGAAGAAAAGTGAAAGATTTACTTTGATTTTGAAGCTTGAAGATGGTGGCTATGGAGGTTTTTAGAGAGAGATCGAGAGAGGGAGCGAGAGAGAACGAGAGAGGAGAGAGAGAGATTTAGGGATTTAGAATGAACAGCTGGGCAAAAATCGTGATTTTAAAACAAAAAGTTTAGGTGACACGGCCAAGCTTGGTGAAGCTTGGCCGTGTCTGATGGTTTTTGAGGGACACGGCCATGGACACAGCCGTGTCCCTTGAATGTGTCTGTTTCTGGATTAAAAAAAAATTGAAAGGCAATATGAGTGACACGGGGAGAGGCTTGGCCGTGTCTGTGTGACACGGCCAGGACCTCTGGCCGTGTCTGCCTCTGTGACTTTGATGCTTGTTGGACATGGGCAAAGACACGGCCAAGACCTATGGCCGTGTCTGCTTCTGTGTCATTTGGTATTTCTTGACACGGGCAAGGACACGGCCAGGACCTCTGGCCGTGTCTGCTTCTGCCAAAATGGTTTTGAAATTTTTTTTTTTGGTTTATTTGTGTCACCAAATCACCAAAGATGCAGTCTTCTTCTTGATTTAACCCTGAAACACATTCAAGAAAAATAAAAGCTGATCAAAGTACCTATTCCGTTTTATTTAACTTGACATGAAATTAAAATTGCAAAATATAAGATTATAACAGCGAAAAGAAATGCAAACCGATGGGTTGCCTCCCATTCAGCGCTTCTTTAATGTCGTATAGCTGGACACTGTTGCATCATTCGTCAATGAACACCATGCTTTCTACCATTTTTGCAACTTCGATGTCTTCCAAGTAGGGCTTTACCCTTTGTCCATTGACCTTGAACGTCTCGTTGGTCTTTAAATTAAGTAACTCAACAACCCCATATGGAAATGTTTGAGTAACTTGAAAGGGTCCACTCCAACGTGACTTCAATTTCCCGGGAAACAACCGCATTCTTGAATTGAAGAGAAGGACTTTCATTCCCGGTTCAAAAGTCCTTCGAAGAATCATCCTGTCATGAATAGCTTTGGTCTTTTCCTTGAAGATCCTCAAACTCTCATAGGCTTCAGTCCGAAGCTCATCAAGCTCGGAAATTTGTAGCATTCTTTGCTCCCTTGCTTCACCTAAGTCCATATTAGTGGTCTTTATTGCCCAATAAGCCTTGTGCTCCAATTCCACCGGGAGGTGGCATGCCTTGCCAAAGACCAACCTATAGGGACTCATTCCCAATGGGGTTTTATAAGCAGTCCTATAAGCCCACAATGCTTCCGAGAGTCGGATTGACCAGTCCTTCCGACTTGTGCTCACTGTCTTTTCTAAAATCCCCTTGATCTGCTTGTTTGAAATCTCAGCTTGCTCGGATGTTTGGGGATGATATGGAGTTGCCACCTTGTGTCGGATGCCCATCTTGGTCATCAACTTTTGAAACCATTTGTTGCAAAAATGGCTTCCTCCATCACTCACTATCGCCTTGGGGGTTCCAAACCTGCTTAAAATATTCTCCTTCACAAATTTTAACACAATGTTAGCATCATTTGTCCTAGTGGGGATTGCCTCAACCCACTTAGACACATAATCCACTGCTAGAAGAATATATTCAAAACCAAATGATTTGGGAAATGGCCCCATGAAATCAATTCCACACACATCGAAAATATCAACCACAATAAAAATATTAAGGGGCATTTCATTCCGTTTGCTAATGTTCCCTACTCTTTGGCATTGATCACATCTTATACAAAAATGATAAGCATCTTTAAAAAGAGTAGGCCAATACAAACCGCTTTGAAGAATTTTTTCGGCTGTCTTCTTTCCTCCAAAATGTCCCCCGCAATACAAATTGTGGCAATATTGTAGCACTTGTTTTTGTTCCTCTTCCGGCACACATCTTCTTATCACTTCATCCCTGCAAATTCTAAACAAGTAAGGTTCATCCCAAAAATAATACTTACATGTATGCAGGAATCTCTTCTTTGCTTGGAAGCTCAAATCCTTTCTCACTACACCACACGAAAGGTAATTAGCAATATCAGCATACCATGGTGCTTGAGTTAAGGAAAACAGGTGTTCATCCGGGAATTTCTCAAAAGCATTTTCACAAGCGATTTCAGCATTATTTTCACACGAGTTAAGTCTAGAAAGATGGTCGGCCACTACATTTTCGCTTCCCTTCCTATCTTTGATTTCTACATCGAATTCTTGTAACATCAACACCAATCTAATGAGCCTAGGTTTAGCTTGTGGTTTGGTCAATAGGTATTTCAAGGCTGTATGATCAGAGAATACTATGACCTTAGAACCTATCAAGTAAGATCTAAATTTGTCTAGTGCAAATACCACAGCTAACATTTCTCTCTCAGTGGTTGTGTAATTTACTTGTGCATCATTTAAAGATAAACTTGCATAATAAATTACACACATCAACTTATTCACTCTTTGGCCCAAAACAACTCCAATGGCAAAATTCGATGCATCGCACATAATTTCAAATGGCAAATCCCAATTTGGGGCAACAATTATAGGGGCAGAAGTTAGTTTTTCCTTCAAAATTTTAAAAGCCTCTAAGCACTTTTCATCAAAAACAAATGGGACATCTTTTCCTAACAAATGACACAAAGGACGTGAAATTTTGGAAAAAATCTTTTATGAACCTCCTATAAAATCCTGCATGTCCCAAAAAACTTCTAATTCCCTTAACTGATGTGGGTGGAGGTAGGTTCACAATTAATTCAACTTTAGCCTTGTCTACCTCAATCCCTTCATGGGAAATTACATGCCCTAAAACAATTCCATGATCAACCATAAAGTGACTCTTTTCCCAACTTAATGTAAGATTACATTCAATACACCTTTTAAGTACTAGAGTCAACTTTTCCAAACAGTCATCAAAGGAGTTACCAAAAACGGAAAAGTCATCCATGAATACCTCAATGCAATTGTCCAACATATCAGAAAATATGGAAAGAATACACCTTTGAAATGTTCCCGGTGCATTGCAAAGTCCGAATGGCATCCTTCGAAATGCAAACGTCCCAAAGGGACAAGTAAATGTAGTCTTTGGTTAATCTTCCGGTGCTATCGAGACTTGGTAGTAACCTGAAAGACCATCAAGGAAACAGTAAAAAGAATGTCCAGATAATCTATCAAGCATTTGATCAATAAATGGCAAAGGAAAGTGATCTTTCTTGGTGACTTTATTTAATTTCCTATAATCTATGCACATCCGCCACCCAGTTTGTGTTCGTGTTGGTACCAACTCTCCTTTTTCATTCTGGACCACTGTCAACCCTGTTTTCTTTGGCACAACATGAACGGGACTAACCCATTCACTATCAGCAATAGGGTATATTACCCCTTCATCCAATAATTTAAGGACCTCCTTCTTAACAACCTCGCTCATGTTAGGGTTTAGTCTCCTTTGAGACTCTCTCACCGGTTTAGCCCCTTCCTCTAAAATGATCTTATGCATGCACATAGAGGGACTAATACCCTTAATGTCACTCAACCCCCAACCTATAGCCTTCTTGAATTTTTTTAACATTGTTACAAGCTTATTTTCTTCATCACGGGTAAGGGTAGCAGAAATTATGACTGGTTGAGAATTATTTTCCCCAAGAAAAATATATTTCAAATGCTTGGGGAGTTCCTTAAGCTCAACCCCTTATAGTTGAACTTGCCCTTCTTCAACTTCAATTTCCTCCTCAACACTCTCATCGTCCAAAATGGATTTGTCTTCTTCATTCTCCTCATTGGAAATCTCTGCTTCTTCTTGCAATTTTAGAGCCTTTTCTAGCTTGTGTTCACCATTTTCCTGCAAGAAAACTTCTTAGACAACACTATCAGTAATATCAATGAAAGAGCAATCTTCATATAAAGCACTAGTGGGAATGGGGGAAGTGTTAAAAATTGAAAATTCTACAGTTTGTCCCAAAACGGTCATGGTTAATTTTCCATTTTTAACATCAATTAAAGTGTTAGTTGTGGCCATAAAAGGCCTCCCTAACAAAATTGCATGCTCGGCATCCCGTGGGATTTCTCCCCCCGTGTCTAAGACAATGAAATCGACGGGTACAATCAAACCTCCTACTTTTACTAGAACATCTTCTATGATTCCCTTAGGGTATCTAAGAGTTCTATCTGCTAATTGTAAAACCATTTTGGTCGGTTTGAGTTCCCCTAGCTCTAGATTCAGATAAATTGAGTATGGAATCAAATTAATACTAGCTCCAAGATCACACATGCCAATGGTCTCTTTCCCATTCCCCATAGAGATTTTAACAATAAAGCTTCCAAGATCTTTTAGTTTAGGAGGTAACTTATGTTGTAAAACAACACTTGTTACTTCTGAAACTATCACCTTCTCATCCAACTCATACCTTATCTTCTTAGTGTTAAGCTCTTTTAAGAATTTGGCATAAGATGGCATATTCTTTATCACCTCTAGTAAGGGTAGGTTGATACTTACCTTCGAAAGCATGTTGTAAATTTCAGAAAATTGCTTATCATGCTTTTCATTTTTTAACCTGCTGGGAAATGGAATTGGTGGTCTGTACGGATTTGGAGATTTGTGCAGTTTTGGTGCAACTGATGCCTCCTCTTTGTCCTCCTCAAGCTCATTTGGTTCAGCTTCTTCTTCTTGCATTTCCTTGCCATTATCCTGTGTTGTACCTGCAACAAAAGAATTATCAATGTTATTATCACCAATTTTATTATCAAGTACCTTGCCGCTTCTCAAAACGGTGATTGCTTTGGCTTGCTCCGGTTGGCTTGGAAATTTTCCTTTTTGATTGGCTTGAAGTTGATTAGCCAATTGGTCCACTTGAGTTTCAACCTTCTTAAGCGATGCTTCTAAAGAGTCAAACCGCTTATTATTCAATTCTTGATTTTGAGTGCTTACTTGAATGAAAGCATTCAAGTTGTCTTCAAATGAAGGTTTCTTGACTTGCTCTTGATTTGAGGTTTGCCCTTGAAATTGGGGACCTCTTTGATATGGTTGGAAGGGTTGTTGAGGTGGAGCATGTTGTTGATTTTTCCATGAAAAATTGGGGTGATTCCTCCAGCCGGGGTTATAAGAATTTGAATATGGGTCATTCCTACCCCTTTGTTGGAACCCTTCAAAAGCAAAGGCTTGCTCTTGCTCCTCTTGAAATGAGTCAAAATTTGAGGGGCACACATTTGCTTGATGGCCTACAAGACCGCATGATGCGCATGACTCTTGGCTTGGTCCCGACAAGTTCCCTTTTGCATTCAACAATTTCACTTGCCTTGTCAGTTCTGCAATTTGCCTAGCCATTTCTGAGTTTGCACTTATCTCATGTGCTCCTCTTCTTCTTTCTCCAATGCTCTTTTGTTGGGAATTTGCCCCCAACATTTTCTGTAGCTGTTCTTTCACCCATTGCACCCCCTGCTGCATTATCCACTGTATTTTGAGATTGTTGAGTTAGCCCATCATAGAAAAATTGATTGAGCAACTGTTGTGGATAGTAGTGGTGAGGACACTGAAATAGTAATGATTTGAAGCGATCCCACGCCTCGTGAAATGGTTCCCCGTCAAATTGGGTGAAAGTTGCAATACTCCCCCTAAGCTCCTTGGTCTTTTGATGAGAGTAAAACTTTCCCATAAATTTGTTGTAGACTTCAGTCCATGTGGTTAACGAATTCTCTGGTAGGGTCATTAACCACGCTTTTGCCCTGTCCTTTAAACTGTATGGGAAACATCTCAGCTTCAGTTCATCTTCCGTTAATGTTTGCAAAGGGAACGTATGCAATGTTGAATAAAAATCTCGAATGAAATTGAGAGGATCTTCATTCGGCAGTCCGTGGAAGGATGGCAGCATACTATAATGAGTATTTCTAAGTTCATAGTTTCTTGCTGCGTTGCTCAACCGGATACAAGATGTGGTCACTCCAATGATCGGTCGAGCAAACTCCTTCATGGGTGGCTCTTGTGCATCACCCATCTCTGTTTCTGTGTTCTCTTCAAATTGCTCTTCGGTATTTTCTTCTTCTTGCTCAAAAGGATTTGGTCTCTCGGATCTTGACCGTCTATGGATATTGTCAATAAATGGAACAAGTTCATTTCCTTGAGACCGTCGTCCGTGCATAAAGTACCTAAGTAATTCAAAAAGAACACCTTAAACAATTTAAAAAAAATAAAATAAAAAAATCAAACTATCACAAAATTGCCTTCCCCGGCAGCGGCGCCAAAAACTTGTTGCGCTTAAATCAACACTATCACAAAGTGGCACTCGCAAGTATACGAGGCTATTGTAGTGACGGTGATCGCCCCAAGGTCATTTCCCAAGGAAGGACTTGCAAGTAATAGTTCGATTAGCATGGAATAATAAATTCGATTTTGTGATTGAATTGGTGGACCGTAATTATCCTTAGAAATTAAAACGAGTGATTTTATGCAAGAGAATTTCAATTATGGAAATGATGCCAAGGGTTGTAGGTCTATTTAATCAAATGTTCAATTATCCGATTATCCATTAATATAACCTTGAATCTTAATTTGTTTCTTAAGATTAATTAGCCAATTATCAATTCACTAGTTCTCACATTTATGAATTAACAACAACCAATTGTTTAACATCATCAAATTAATAAACCCTTGAACTTATATTTCTAATTCATTCTTAGGGTAGTCAATTGCATAGTTCCGATATTAAACTTCTCCTCTCGGTTCGTCATTCAATATTAAGTAATCAATAGGTGGCCATTCTATCAATTTACCTTTAATTCAATGCAATCAACAAATAACAAGGTATATCAATGGAATCATCAAATTAAATCATTTAATCAAATATACTACAACCCCAAGCATGAATAATATAGCTCATCATATGTTTTAATTAAATACTCAATTCAATATAAACCAAATCAAAATTATACATTGCAATATTAATGTTCTTAATACACAATAACAAATAAGAAATGGAATACAAGGAAGAGTTAGGAAAACCCCTTTTTGAAGATGCTAACAATCGGACTCTCGTCTCTTTCGTGGCTCCTTCTTGGTGTGTAATGATGAACTTCCAGCTCTCTTGAACAATTGGTTCTCTTCTTGAAGGAGTGGATGATAGCTTTCTCAAATTCTCAACTCTCCAATCAAGCCTCTTAAAACCCTAATTCTTAAGAACTAATAACTCGCTTCAAAACCAACAATTGATTTTGCTCTTGGTGTGTGTGAAGGAATGGTAAATGGAAATGGTGAATGGACTTCCTCTCTCAAGCCAAGAACCAAGGAAGAAGATGATGAAGATGAAGAACCCGTGGGAAGTGTAGAGAATGTCCACTAAAAATATTCAAAATCCCTCTCTCTCATCCCCATGCTCTTCCACTTTCAATTGTTTAAGACACCCATAATGCCTTGTCTCCCACTTACTAATTTCTTTATACCTTTCTTCCATAAAATCCTCCCACTTTTCACTCTTTTTTGTTCTTTTGTCTCCCACTAAAAACACACCAGCTCATTTCTCGTGCAAATCAGCTAAGGGCCCAGGGTGACACGGCCAAGCCAAATGGAACTTGGCCGTGTCTAGTGACTTTCTTACTTGGGGACACGGCCAAGCTCCTGGCCGTGTCCCATTCTGTGTGCTTGTCCTTGTGAGACACGGCCAAAGACATGGTCTTGTCATGTGACACGGCCAGTGTCCTGGCCGTGTTCAGTGATGGTGTCTGTTTCTATGTCTTTCTTTTCTTCTTTGCTCTTTTGTTCCCTTGGAGAGACACGGCCAATGGCTTGGCCATGTCTCCTGGACGTGTTCGCTACTGGACTTGTTTCCTTGAGGGACACGGCCAAGCCATGTTAGTCCTGGCCGTGTCTCATGTTTGTCCTTGATTCTTCTTCTTCTGATGAGGGACACGGCCAAGCCTTGGCAAGCTTGGCCGTGTCACTTGTTTTCTTCAACAAGTTCACCCATTTTTGATTCCTTAGCTCCATCAAGTGTACTTCAACCTAAATCAACAACTTCAAACATATTTAAGTACAATTAAACATGAAAATTAACTTAAAACCAACGAAAACATCATAGAAAATGTATACAAAATTGATCTAAACAATAACAACAACAAATAAGAAATGGATTAAAAGAAAGAGTTGGAAAAACCCCTTTTGAAGATGCTAAAAATCAGACTCCTTGTCTTTTTTGTAGCTCCCTCTTTGATGTGTGATGATGAACTTCCAAGCTCTCTTGAACAAATCGCTCTCTTCTTGAAGGAATGGATGATAGCTCTCTTAAGTTCTCAAATCTCCAATCAAGCCTCTTAAAACCCTAATCCTCAAGAACTAGCAACTCACTTCAAAACCAACAATTGTCTTTGCTCTTGGTGTGTGAAAAGAAATGTTGAATGAAGATGAGAATGGTCTCCTCCTCTCTCAAGCAAGAACCAAGGAAGAAGATGATAATGGTGTAGAGAATGCCCACTAAATATATTCAATCTATTTTTTATTCCCTCCATGCTCTTCCACTTTGAATTTTTTAAGACAACCATCACTCCTTGTCTCCCACTTTCCAATTTCTTTATATGTTTCTTACATCAATTTTTCCACTTTTCACTCATTTTTGTTCTTTTTGTCACCCACTAAAACACAACAACTTACACCTCGTGCAAGCCAGCTAAGGATCCAGGGTGACACGGCCAAGCCATATGGAGCTTGGCCATGTCTCATATTTTTCTTTCTTGGGACACGGCCAAGCTTCTGGCCGTGTCCCTTGCTGAGTGTTTTGTCTTTGTGAGACATGGCCAAGGACACGGCCAGTGTCTTGGCCGTGTCCCTTGATGGTGTCCGTCTCTGCTTCTTTCTTTTCTTTCTTTGCTCTTTTGTTCCTTTGATGAGACACGGCCAGTGGCTTGGCCGTGTCCCATTCTGTGTTCTTGGTCTCTTTTTCCTTTTGATGTGAGACACGGCCAGGCCATGTGGAGCTTGGCCGTGTCACTTGCTTTTCTTCAACAAATCCACCAATTTTTTATTAAATAGCTCCATCAAATGTTCTTCAACCTAAATCAACAACTTCAAACAAACTTAAGTGCAAATTAACATGAAAATTAACTTAAAATCAACAAAAACATCACAGAAAATATATACCAAATTGATTTTCATTATTCATTCATTCATTATATATATATATATAGTAGGGTATCCAACTAAAGAATACAACAATTTGTAATTTAAAGCCCATTGAATTCAACCCCACACTTTATTCAGCACAACACTCCATTAATGCTCTTGAAATGCTCTTGATCTAATGAACGAGTAGAGTTAAAATGTAATGGTTCAAGATGATGGTGTTGTGAAAAAGAAAGAAGGGAAAAATGAAATAAGTTCAAAGTTGGCGAACTAAGGTCGGATGTAAGGTTGGTCTTTTTAAGTCAAAATGGGTTACCCTAAATTGCCTTAATCATATTGATGCCTAATTGAAATCTTTATGTAGTCTCAAAATGCATGTCAAAGCAACTTCTAGTAATTCATTAATCAAAGATGTTCACACATAAAAAGAATGATAAGTTGATGGCTCAATTCCTCACTAGTTTAATGGCAATGCAAAGAATAACCATCAAAGTTGACAATAAGTACTAACTCTAATCAATTCTCAAATTCATGCTTCAAAAATTCAAAAGCCATCTATCAACAATCTTATAACAATTGAACTTATCAATATCAATCAAAATCAAACATAAAAATAAACACAAAACTTAATCAAAATAAAAAAACTTGCGAAAATAGACAATTTATATTCATGAACAAAAAATTTAGCACACACCCCACACTTTAAGTTTTACATTGTCATCAATGGAAACAAAGATATAAATGAAAAAAAAAATTAAGGGACAACCTGTTTTTCCATCGATCTTGTAATATACCAAAGTATACCCTAAAAGTTTTGGTATTATTGTTGTATATGGATTTAAGTATATGTTTAATGGAAAGAGGAAAGAAGTAAAGAGAGAGAGTGTATATGTTGTATATATAAAAATATATACAACATATACAAGTCAAGGTGATGAAAGTCAAAAGAAGATATTTATTGATTTTAAATTAGTAAAATAAATTAAAAGGAAAATAAATGAGTGGAAGAGAATATATTAGAATATTTTAATGATTTATTGCTTGGTGGAGGTTTAAGTGGATGAGAAGTGTTTGACTTTGCCATTTACTCTTTTTCTTCTTCTTTTCTTTGTGGTTTGGCCGGCACACTCCAAAGCAATAGAGAGAAAGAGAGTTTTGTTTTCCTAAGATCAAATTGAAGGAGAATTCAAGTGATCAAGTGGAAGATTTGAGAAGTTTCATTAACTTTGGTAAGTTTCCTCTTGATACTCTTGTTTTATTTTAAGTTGTTGTTGAGTTTGATGATTGGTTGAGGATAGTATGAATATGTTTGATTGGGGTGTGTTTGAGAGTGTTGGGTATAATTGATTTTGATTTTGGGATTGAATTGAAGAAAAGGAATTAGGTTGGTGTTGAAAGAGTAAGAGTTCTGACTTGGTAATTGATGCCAATATTGAGTTTGATCAATTATTTTTGTAGATTTTCAACATGTGTTTGTGTTTAATGGAGTTGAAAACATAGAATACATGAGTTTGGTCCGAAACATAAGCATTTTGGATGCCACGCCCGTGGCCCTTGGATGCCACAACCGTGGGGGTGTTAAGCAATTGGACAGATTCATTTGCTAACCCACGACCATGGGGGTTTATGAGGCCACGACCGTGGGGGTGTGAGGCCACGACCGTGGGCCCTAGTTAGTGGTTTTAGTTTGTAATTTGTGATCTATGGGTCTAGTATGAGACTAATAGGTGAATAATTGTATTGGAATTCATGTGTATCTTTAAATAAGTGTGTATTATTCTTTTTGCATTAGGTTGTGATGAGGTTGAGCTGCCCTAACCTAAGTGTTGAGGATTCTTGGAAGAGGAAGTATATAGATTGGTTTGAGTGGTTCTTGAGGTAAGTACAAACCCTACATTATTGCATACATTTACATGACATTGGGACTTATCACATTTGGTTGTAAATGTGTTAAGTAATCTATTATATTGTTGATACATTTGATTAATGCTATGATTTGTATAATGTGAAAGATATGATGATTATTCGAAATGTATGTTCAATGCATTTGGTTATGAATACTTTAATGATGAATTGCTTTAATGTGAATTGAAATATGATGAGATGTGAAGCCATTGTTGTTGGCTATGATAGTGCAGATGAAATAATTGGGGCATGGTTGCCTATTTGATTATGGAATATGAAATGAGAAATGAATTGAGAAATGAATTGAGAAAGAGATTAGTAAAGATATAAATGAAATAATTGTGTGCTTAATATGTTATTCAATTTTCAGAGTTCTGGGTTTCACGGCATGCCTATGAATCGCTGGATAGGTGAAAAGACCTGGTCGTAAGCCAAATCCAGCTGAAAAATGTGAAATGTGATTTTTTGGGGTGAAAAGACTGGGTCATAAGCCAAAAACAAATTCTTAAAGCTAGATTGAGTGAAAAGACTGGGTCGTAAGCTCAAATCTAGTTGATTATCCATGGATAAATATATAAATTGCCTACGGGCTTGATGATTGTGATTATGGACCAAAGCAGTAACTCTGAACTTTGAATAACATATTATAGTCTTTTGGGCCCATGCTTGTCTTTGTTTCAATGTGATTCATGAATGGTGAAACTATTGAATAAGATAATGAAATGTATTGTTATGAAATATAGCATTTTTGAATATGATCTCTATTGCTTGAATGTATGACATTAACATTGCATTAAAGCATATTGTTATCATGGTTTGTACCACTAAGCTGTTGGCTTAGCGCGATTATGGTTCATCGCGCAGGTAACAGGGTAGAACCAGAGAGTTCAGCTAGACCGAGTTGAGACTAGATTCTGAAGTGTTGTTAGAGGGCTTAAAGATCAAAGACAAACTGCCAAACATGTAAAAATGTTATGTTTTTGTAAAATTTGGTTTTGATGTATATATAATTGTAAATACCGCTATATTTTCCGCTGCGTAATGAATGAATGTTTTATTTATTGTACTATATAGTATGATTTAAATGTTTTAAGCTTTCTTATAATATTGCTAAATTGAAAGATCGGTTTGCTTATTATAAACCGTAGCACTCCTGTATTTGGTATACATATATTACAG
This sequence comes from Garcia nutans, assembly GCA_947685225.1. Lineage (NCBI taxonomy): Eukaryota > Viridiplantae > Streptophyta > Magnoliopsida > Malpighiales > Euphorbiaceae > Garcia > Garcia nutans. The sequence continues at coordinate 40,815,353 of CANTUV010000032.1, read as the reverse complement.
GTGGAGTATGTCGTGTGCGTATACGGGGTATAGGGGTGTTACAATTGTTTTGGTATCAGAGCCTAGGTTTGAGATTCTCAACCTAGGTAAATTGTAAGAAAAAGAATATTTTGATTTTAAAAGTTGGTTTTTAAATAAGATACATGTTTTGGTATTGGCAGTCTTTGATCTTTAATGAGGTATATTCTGCTGTGTTTGCAGACAAAGGTAGTGTTGGCGTCTCATTCACGTCAGTCCGTAGAAGGTAGTGCTGAGAGTGTAGCTCCGGAAGAGGGTAAAGATGGAGCTAGGGTTGAGAGAGTTAGTGAGGCACCTACTCTTGTGCCAGAGAGATCAGCTGCTGATGAGGTTCCGCATGTTTGGTTACGGCATGTGGTAGAATTGTTGAGGCAAGCTCCGGTGCAGCAGCCACCGCCACCACAGCCTCAAGTGCCAGTGAGATATTATGATAAATTGAGGAAGTATGTAGCTGAGGATTTCTTTGGTACTACAGATCCTGCAGTAGCTGAGCAGTGGCTAGATAGAGTGCAGAGGGTATTTATCCAGTTGCAAGCTACTTCTGAAGAGAAATTTGATTATGCTAGATCCTTATTGCAGAAAGATGCTTATGATTGGTGGAAGACGGTTCCTCATGCTATGGATGATCCACCTACTTTGTTGTATAATGATTTTCTGAGGGAGTTTGAGCAGAAATATACCCCAAGGGAGTATAAGGATGCTAAGAAGATGGAATTTTTTAATATGAGACAAGATAATCGGACTGTGACAGAGTATGAGGTAGAATTCATCTGGTTGAGTCACTATGCCGGTGGGATTATTTCTGATGAGATTGACCGGTGTAGAAGGTTTGAGGAGGGGTTGAGGCCCTCTATTATGTGTATTGTGGCTGGTTCTCGGTACCAAGATTTTTCTCAGTTGCTTGCAGCAGCTAGAAGTGTTGAGAGAGCACAGGGTATTGCAGCAGCTGCTACTGAGGAGAAGACCAGAGTTAGGAGACCTCAGTTTGAGGCAGGGTCTTCGTCTATGAAGAGAGGCAGAGGAAGTTTTATTCCAAGGATCAATAGGAGCCAGAGGTAGTCGGGTAGGTCAGTTCAGTATCAGAGGCAGAGACCAAGAACTACAGTTTCTGTAGCTAGTGCTCCGACTCCAGTGGTTCAGAGGTCTACTCCACTTACATGTGTCCATTGTGGTAGGATACATGGGGGTGTTTGTTGGAAGATTAGTGGATCAGCTGTGTGTTTCAAATGTGGATCACCTGAGCATTTCATTAGAGATTGTCTTCAGCTACAGGAGGATAGACAGACTGATACTGCAGCTTCTCGACCTAGTGTGAGTAGAGGTGGTCGAGGGGGCAGAGGTTTCAGTAGAGGTGGTCGACCTGGGATCAGTCAGAGAGGAGGCTCTACATCCGGAGGCAGTAGGCCAGATGAGGCTGGGTCTTCTCAGAGAGTGTATGTGATGCAGAGGCAGCCAGATGCTTTAGCAGTTATTCTGGGTACATTTTCTTTATTTGGCATTTTAGTTCTTGCTTTGATTGATCCAGGATCTACTCATTCATACATAAGTGCATTTATCTTGCCTGTGTCTGAATTGCATTCAGAGTCCTTAGGATTTGATGTGTTGGTGACAAATCCTTTAGGGCATAGTGTGGTTATTAGCAAGGTGCACCGAGATAGTTCAGTTGTGGTGCAAGGTGAGGAATTTTTGGGGGATTTGATTGAAATGCCTTTTAAGGAGTATGATTTGATTTTAGGTATGGATTGGTTGTCTAAGCATGGAGCTGTGGTAGACTGTCAAAAGAAATGTGTTACTTTGAGAACCAGTGACGGTAGAAGTGTGATGGTATCTAGTGAGCAGAGACAACTTGCATCCTTGTTTGTAGCAGCTGTAGCAACTAGAAAGTTGATTAGAAAAGGGTGTGATGCTTATCTTGCTCATGTTGTGGATACCAGAGTAGTGGGTTCTCAACTTGATAGTATAAACACAGTTGCGAAGTTCCCAGATGTGTTTCCTAAGGAGTTGCCAGGGTTACCCCCTGAGAGAGAGGTTGAGTTTGGTATCGATTTGTTGCCTAGTACCACTCCCATCTCTATTACTCCTTATCAAATGGCACCTGCTGAGTTGAGAGAGTTGAAGGTGCAGTTGCAAGAGTTGTTGGATAAAGGGTTTATTCGCCCTAGTGTTTCTCCATGGGGAGCTCCTGTTTTGTTTGTGAAGAAGAAGGATGGTACTTTGAGGTTGTGCATAGATTATAGGCAATTGAACAAGGTGACTATCAAGAATAAGTATCCTTTGCCAAAGATTGATGATCTCTTTGATCAATTAATGGGAGCAGTAATTTTCTCCAAGATTGATTTGAGATCAGGGTACCATCAGTTGAGGGTTAGAGCTGAAGATGTTCCTAAGACAGCTTTCCGCACATGATATGCGCATTATGAGTTCTTAGTGATGCCTTTTGGATTGACAAATGCACCTGCAGCTTTCATGGATTTGATGAATAGGGTTTTTAGGCCCTATCTAGATCAGTTTGTGGTGGTTTTCATTGATGATATTTTGGTGTATTCACGTAATGAAGAGGATCATGACAAGCATTTGCGGATTGTATTGCAGACTTTGAGAGAGAAGCAGTTGTATGCTAAGCTGTCAAAGTGTGAGTTTTGGCTTGATCAAGTAACTTTTCTCGGTCATATAGTTTCAGCTGATGGTATAAGAGTTGATCCGAGTAAAGTTGAGGCCATTTTGAATTGGAGTCCACCGAAGTCTTTGACTGAAGTTAGAAGTTTTCTGGGTTTGGCAGGCTATTATCGACGTTTTATGAAAGGTTTTTCTTTGATAGCTACTCCACTTACCAGATTACTTCGAAAGTGAGTTAGATTTGTGTGGACAGATCAGTGTCAAGCTAGCTTTGAGCAGTTGAAAGAGATGTTGACTCAAGCTCCTGTTCTTACTTTGCCTGTGGAAGATAAACCATATGTGATTTACAGTGATGCTTCACATAATGGTTTAGGTTGTGTTTTGATGCAGGAAGGTAAAGTTATAGCTTATGCTTCTCGGCAGTTGAAGCCGCATGAGCTTAATTATCCGACACATGATTTGGAGTTGGCAGCTATAGTGTTTGCTTTGAAGATTTGGCAACACTATTTGTATGGAGAGAAGTGTTTCATTTATACGGATCATAAGAGTTTGAAATATTTGGGTGTTCAGAGAGAGTTGAATCTTCGGCAGAGACGGTGGTTAGAGTTGATTAAAGACTATGACTGTTTGATTGATTATCATCCTGGTAAGGCAAATGTTGTTGCTGATGTCTTGAGTCGGAAGTCTTTAGTAGGTTTGACTGTTTATTCACTCTCATTGCTTGTTGAGTTGAGAGCGATGCATGCTAGTTTTGAATCATGTGATGATGGTGCATTGTTAGCTCAATTGCATTTGAGACTGATGTTGTTAGATTAGATTAAAGAGGCTCAATTGGTAGATGAGAAAATTCAGAAGATTGTGTCAGATTGCCAAAATGGGGAGAGCCGAGATTTCCATGTGAGAAGTGATGGTAGCCTTTGGTTTAAGGATAGATTATGTGTTCCTGATGATGCAAGATTGAGAAAGATTATTTTAGAAGAAGCACACCAGTCAGTTTTTGCTATGCACCCTGGGAGTACAAAGATGTATCAAGATTTGAAGCAACATTATTGGTGGACAGGCATGAAGAGAGACATAGCGGAGTTTGTATCCAAGTGTCTCACATGTCAGAGGGTGAAAGTTGAGCATCAAGTTCCAACAGGGTTGCTTCAACCTTTATCAGTACCTGAATGGAAATGGGAGCGAGTGACAATGGATTTTGTGTCTGGTTTGCCGTTGACTCAGAAGAAGCATGATGCTATCTGGGTGATTGTTGATCGGTTGACAAAGACAGCTCATTTTCTTCCAGTTCAGATGGACTATTCTCTTGAGAAGTTAGCTGAGTTGTATATCAGTGAGATAGTGAAGTTGCATGGAGTCCCAATTTCTTTAGTGTCTGATCGAGATTCTCGGTTTACTTCAAAATTTTGGAAAAGTTTCCATGGTGCTTTGGGTTCTCGATTACACTTTAGCACTGCTTTTCATCCGCAGACAGATGGGTAGTCAGAAAGAGTGATACAGATTATAGAGGATATGTTGAGAAGCTGTGTCATTGATTTTTCAGGAAGTTGGGATAGATTTTTGCCACTTGTGGAATTTGCTTACAACAACAGTCATCAATCCAGTATTGGAATGGCACCATTTGAGGCATTGTATGGTAGAAGATGCAGAATGCCTCTATGTTGGAATGAAGTTGGAGAAGGCAAATTGGTTGGTCCTGATTTGATTAAAGAAACAGAAGAGAAAGTGAAGATAATTCGGGATCGGTTAAAAGCAGCTTCAGATCGGCAGAAATCTTATTCGGATTTGAATAGGAGAGACATAGAGTTTGATGTTGGAGAGAAAGTATTTCTGAAAGTGTCTCCTTGGAAAAAGATTTTGAGATTTGGCAGAAAAGGGAAGCTAAGTCCTCGTTTTATTGGACCGTATGAGATATTAGAAAGAGTTGGACCAGTTGCTTATCGACTTGCTTTACTGCCTAAGTTGGATAGAATTCACAATGTCTTCCATGTTTCTATGTTGCGGAGGTACAGATCAAATCCATCTCATGTTCTGCCAGTTGAATCTATTGAGGTGAGTTCGGATCTGACATTTGAAGAAGAACCAGTTGCTATTTTGGCATATGAAGTGAAAGAGTTGAGAAATAAGGAAGTGCCACTGGTGAAAGTTCTTTGGAAGAATCATGCAAAGGAAGAGGCAACTTGGGAGAGTGAGCAAGCAATGCGAGATCAATATCCTCAGTTGTTTCAGACTTGATATCAGGTAATTTCGAGAATGAAATTTTTTTTAGAGGGGGAGAATTGTAATATCCCAAAGTATACCCTAAAAGTTTTGGTATTATTGTTGTATTTGGATTTAAAGTATATGTTTAATGGAAAGAGGAAAGAAGTAAAGAGAGAGAGTGTATATGTTGTATATATAGAAATATATACAACATATACAAGTCAAGGTGATGAAAGTCAAAAGAAGATATTTATTGATTTTAAATTAGTAAAATAAATTAAAAGGAAAATAAATGAGTGGAAGAGAATATATTAGAATATTTTAATGATTTATTGCTTGGTGGAGGTTTAAGTGGATGAGAAGTGTTTGACTTTGCCATTTACTCTTTTTCTTCTTCTTTTCTTTGTGGTTTGGCCGGCACACTCCAAAGCAATAGAGAGAAAGAGAGTTTTGTTTTCCTAAGATCAAATTGAAGGAGAATTCAAGTGATCAAGTTGAAGATTTGAGAAGTTTCATTAACTTTGATAAGTTTCCTCTTGATTCTCTTGTTTTATTTTAAGTTGTTGTTGAGTTTGATGATTGGTTGTGGATAGTATGAATATGTTTGATTGGGGTGTGTTTGAGAGTGTTGGGTATAATTGATTTTGATTTTGGGATTGAATTGAAGAAAAGGAATTAGGTTGGTGTTGAAAGAGTAAGAGTTGTGACTTGGTAATTGATATCAATATTGAGTTTGATCAATTATTTTTGTAGATTTTCAACATGTGTTTGTGTTTAATGGAATTGAAAGCATAGAATACATGAGTTTGGTCCAAAACAGAAGCATTTTGGATGCCACGCCCGTGGCCCTTGGATGCCACGACCGTGGGGGTGTTAAGCAATTGGACAGATTCATTTTCTAACCCACAACCGTGGGGGTTTGTGAGGCCACGACCGTGGGGGTGTGAGGCCATGACCGTGGGCCCTAGTTAGTGGTTTTGGTTTGTAATTTGTGATCTATGGGTCTATTATGAGACTAATAGGTGAATAATTGTATTGGAACTCATGTGTATCTTTAAATAAGTGTGTATTATTCTTTTTGCATTAGGTTGTAAAGAGGTTGAGTTTCCCTAACCTAAGTGTTGAGGATTCTTGGAAGAGGAAGTGTATAGATTGGTTTGAGTGGTTCTTGAGGTAAGTACAAACCCTACATTATTGCATACATTTACATGACATTGGGACTTATCACATTTGGTTGTAAATGTGTTAAGTAATCTAGTATATTGTTGATACATTTGATTAATAGTATGATTTATATAATGTGAAAGATATGATGATTATTCGAAATGTATGTTCAATGCATTTGGTTATGAATACTTTAATGATGAATTGCTTTAATGTGAATTGAAATATGATGAGATGTGAAGCCATTTGTTGTTGGCTATGATAGTGCGGATGAAATAATTGGGGCATGGTTGCCTATTTGATTATGGAATATGAAATGAGAAATGAAATGAGAAATGAATTGAGAAAGAGATTGGTAAAGAGATAAATGAAATAATTGTGTGCTTAATATGTTATTCAATTTTCGGAGTTCTGGGTTTGGTGGCATGCCTATGAATCGCTGGATAGGTGAAAAGACTAGGTCGTAAGCCGAATCCAGCTGAAAAATGTGAAATGTGATGTTTTTAGGGTGAAAAGATCAGGTCGTAAGCCTCAAAAACAAATTCTTAAAGCTATATTGAGTGAAAAGACTAGGTCGTAAGCTCAAATCTAGTTGATTATCCATGGATAAATATATAAATTGCCTACGGGCTTGATGATTGTGATTATGGACCAAAGCAGTAACTCTGAACTTTGAATAACATATTAGAGTCTTTTGGGCCCATGCTTGTCTTTGTTTCAATGTGATTCATGAATGGTGAAACAATTGAATAAGATAATGAAATGTATTGTTATGAAATATAGCATTTTTGAATATGATCTCTATTGCTTGAATGTATGACATTAAAATTGCATTAAAGCATATTGTTATCATGGTTTGTACCACTAAGCTATTGGCTTAGCGCGATTGTGGTTCATCGCACAAGTAACAGGGTAGAACCAGAGAGTTCAGCTAGACCGAGTTGAGTCTAGATTCTGAAGTGTTGTTAGAGGGCTTAAAGATCAAAGACAAACTGCCAAACATGTAAAAATGTTATGCTTTTGTAAAATTTGGTTTTGATGTATATATAATTGTAAATACCGCTATATTTTTCGCTGCGTAATGAATGAATGTTTTATTTATTATACTATATAGTATGATTTAAATGTTTTAAGTTTTCTTATAATATTGCTAAATTGAAAGATCGGTTTGCTTATTATAAACCGTAGCACTCTTGTGTTTGGTATACGTATATTACAGGTGGAGTATGTAGTGTGCGTATACGGGGTATAAGGGTGTTACAGATCTCTTGTGATGCAAGTGCTACCTTTTCATCCACAAACAACAATTGTTCAAGAACAAAATACAATATATAAAATAAACACAATATAAAGAGTTAACATTAAAAACAATAACAACAAAAATATGCAATAACTACAAATAAGAAAGTAACAAGTGTTTTCAAAACGTTGGAGCTGATTGGATCTACAGTGATGGAGGATGGGACGATGATGCTACTGAAGGGTGGAGGCTTAGAATTTTAGCAAGGTTGCTGTTGATTAGGTCCATTTGTTCCATGACTGCAGCATGGTTATGATCAACCTTGCTTTCCAATGCTTCAATCCTTTTAAGGATCTCCTGATTTTTCGGGATTGGAGCATCTTCATCTAAATCTAGAGAATCCGAGTCGGACTCCTCCTCGACTCGTGTTCTCTTTTGACGGCCCTTCGGTACCTCTGGCTCAGCTGAAGCCATAACATAAGCCCCTCCTTTTCTTGAAACCATATGCATCTTCTCGAGTGTGGCAAGATCTAATGAATCACTACCCGAGATCTTAGTCATCCGGCAATGGCTTGGGTCAAAATCATCAAGGAGTGCCATTGCTAAAATTGTAACTAATCCTCCGATACAAATGGCACCCCTCTTTTTATTTGCTATACTGTCAAACACATCGGCTAACCAATAGCCGGTACAAACGGGTATGGCATTGATAGCACAGTCTAAAAAATATAGTTCGCTTAGTTCTACAACCCCTGTGCTCTCTTTTCTTGCAAAGAATCCACATGACATAAACCAGTGTAAGTACCTTAGGACGGGATTTGACAATTTCGTAGCTTTGGCCAATTTGGCCACATAAGTTTCCGAGCCCAATGCTCCCCATGCAAATTGTTTTCTAAAACTTTTAGGTACACAGTGTTCCCCTTGTTGATGGAAACCAAATATATCGCTCAATTGCTCAATATTAATGACAAATGGTCTCCCAAGCAGTTTAAAATGTAACCTAATGCAAATCTTGTTATCATTTCTTTCAATCTTAAGACAGGTTAAAAATTCTAATGTAAGCTCTTGAAATTGCAAAGGTCTAAGGGAAACAAATCTCTCCCACCCAAGGTTTTGAACAAATCTATAAAAATTATCCCTAATATGAAGAGCATTAAGGGATTCTTCGCTAACATACCTCGTCGGAAAGAAACCCCTAGCGAGAAGAGTCACTCTCCTTGAAGATGACGATGATGAAGATGGAGCTGAAGGTGGAGGTCGCTTCCTCTTGTGGTGAGACACCATCTTTGTTCTTGGCATGTTGATGATTTGGTGAAAATGAAGCTTTCACAGTTTTAATTGCCTTTTAATGAGAAAAGAAGAAGATTGGATGAGTTTAAATCAGTTTTGGTTAAGAAAAATGAAAGATTTCATATGACTTTGGAGCTTTAAGAAAGTGGCTATGGAGGTTTTGAGAGAGAGGGATCGAGAGAGAGAGAGAGAAGAGAGAAAGGGATTTAGGGATTTAAAATGAGGAAATGTGCTGAATTCGTAATTTAAACCTTGAACACGGCCAAGCTTGGTGAAGCTTGGCCGTGTCTGATGGTTTTTTGAGGGACACGGCCAATGGCTTGGCCATGTCCCTTGAATGTGTTGATGGTTTGAGGGACACGGCCAGTGGCTTGACCGTGTCCCTTGAATGTGTCTGTTACTGGACAAAAGAAAATTGCAGGACAATTGAAGGGACACTGGGAGAGGCTTGGCCGTGTCTATGTGACATGGCCAAGACCCTTGGTCGTGTCTGCTTCTGGGTGTTTTTGGATTTCCTTGACACGGCCAGTGGCTTGGCCGTGTCAAGTGCCCGTGTCTCACACTGCCAATTTGGTTTTGAATTTTTTTTAATTGTTTTTTTAAATGGTTTATTTGTGTCACCAAATCACAAAAATGCAATCTTCTTCTTTGTTTAACCCTGAAACACATTCAAGAAAAATGAAAACCGATCAAAGTACCCATTCATTTTTATTTAACTCAACACGAAATTAAAATTGCAAAATATAAAATTGTAATTGTAAAAAGAAATGCAAACCGATGGGTTACCTCCCATTTAGCGCTTCTTTAATGTCGTATAGCTGGACATTGTTGCATCATTCGTCAATGAACACCATGCTTTCCACCGTTTTTGCAACTTTGATTTCTTCAATGTAGGGCTTCACCCTTTGTCCATTGACCTTGAACTTCTCGTTGGTTTTTAAATTAAGCAACTCAACAACCCCATATGGGAATGTTTGAGTAACTTGAAAGGGTCCACTCCAACGTGACTTCAATTTTCCGGGAAACAACCGCATTCTTGAATTGAAGAGAAGGACTTTCATTCCAGGTTCAAAAGTCCTTCGGAGAATCATCCTATCATCAATAGCTTTGGTCTTTTCCTTGAAGATCCTCGAACTCTCATAGGCTTCATTCCGAAGCTCGTCAAGCTTAGAAATTTGAAGCATTCTTTGCTCCCTTGCTTCACCTAAGTCCATAGTTGTGGTCTTTATTGCCCAATAAGCCTTGTGCTCCAATTCCACCAGAAGGTGGCATGCCTTGCCAAAGACCAACCTATAAGGACTCATTCCCAATGGGGTTTTAAAAGCAGTCCTATAAGCCCACAATGCTTCCGAGAGTTGGATTGACCAATCCTTCCGAGTTGTGCTCACTGTCTTTTCTAAAATCCCCTTGATCTGCTTGATTGAAATCTCAGCCTGCCCGGATGTTTGGGGATGATATGGAGTTGCCACTTTGTGTCGGATGCCCATCTTGGTCATCAACTTTTCAAACCATTTATTGCAAAAATGGCTTCCTCCATCATTCACTATTGCCTTGGGGGTTCCAAACCTACTCAAAATATTCTCCTTCACGAATTTTAACACAATGTTAGCATCATTAGTCCTAGTGGGGATAGCCTCAACCCACTTGGACACATAATCCACTGCTAAAAGAATATATTCAAAACCAAAGGATTTGGGAAATGGCCCCATGAAATCAATTCCCCATACATCAAAAATATCAACCACAATAAAAATATTAAGGGGCATTTCATCCCGTTTGCTAATGTTTCCTACTTTTTGGCATTTATCACATCTTATACAAAAATGATAAGCATCCTTAAAAAGAGTAGGCCAATACAAACCGCTTTGAAGAATTTTCTCGGTGGTCTTTTTTCCTCCAAAATGTCCCCCGCAATACATATTGTGGCAAAATTGTAGCACTTGCTTTTGTTCCTCTTCCGGCACACATATTCTTATCACTTCATCCCTGCAAATTCTAAACAAGTAAGGCTCATCCCAAAAATAATACTTACATATATGTAGGAATCTTTTCTTTGCCTGGAAGCTCAAATCCTTTCTCACTACACCACAAGAAAGATAATTAGCAATATCAGCATACCATGGTGCTTGAGTTAAAGAAAACAAGTGTTCATCCGGAAATTTTTCGAAAGCATTTTCACAAGCAATTTCAGCATCATTGTCACAAGAGTTAAGCCTAGAAAGATGGTCGGCCACTACATTCTAGCTTAATTTCCTATCTTTGATTTCAACATCTAATTCTTGTAACATCAACACCCACCTAATGAGCCTAGGTTTAGCTTGTGGTTTGGTCAACAGGTATTTCAAGGCTGCATGATCAGAAAATACTATGACCTTAGAACCTATCAAGTAAGATCTAAATTTGTCTAGTGCAAACACCACAGCTGGTTGTGTAATTTACTTGTGCATCGTTTAAGGATAAACTTGCATAATAAATTACACACATCAACTTATTCACTCTTTGGCCCAAAACAGCTCCGATGGCAAAATTCAATGCATCGCACATAATTTCAAATGGCAAATCCCAATTGGGGCAACAATTATAGGGGCAGAAGTTAGTTTTTCTTTCAAAATTTTAAAAGCTTCTAAGCACTTTTCATCAGAAACAAATGGGACATCTTTTCCTAACAAATGACACAAAGGGCGTGAAATTTTGGAAAAATCTTTTATAAACCTTCTATAAAATCCTGCATGTCCCAAAAAACTTCTAATTCCCTTAACTGATGTGGGTGGAGGTAGGTTCACAATTAATTCAACCTTAGCCTTGTCTACCTCAATCCCTTCATGGGAAATAACATGCCCTAAAACAATTCCATGATCAACCATAAAGTGACTCTTTTCCCAACTCAATGTAAGATTACATTCAATACACCTTTCAAGTACTAGAGTCAACTTTTCCAAACAATCATCAAAGGAATTACCAAAAACAGAAAAGACATCCATAAATACCTCAATGCACTTGTCCAACATATCAGAAAATATAGAAAGCATACACCTTTGAAATGTTCCCGGTGCATTGCAAAGTCTGAATGGCATCCTTCGAAATGCAAATGTCCCAAAGGGACAAGTAAATGTAGTCTTTGGTTGATCTTCCAGTGCTATCGGCACTTGGTAGTAACCTGAAAGACCATCAAGAAAACAGTAAAAAGCATGTCCAGATAATCTATCAAGCATTTGATCAATAAATGGCAAAGGAAAGTGATCTTTCTTGGTGACTTTATTTAATTTCCTATAATCTATGCACATCCGCTACCCAGTTTGTGTTCGTGTTGGTACCAACTCTCCTTTATCATTCTGGACCACTGTTAACCCTGTTTTCTTAGGCACAACATGAACAGGACTAACCCATTCACTATCAGCAATAGGGTAAATTACCCCTTCATCCAGTAATTTAAAGACCTCCTTCTTAACAACCTCGCTCATGTTAGGGTTTAGCCTGCTTTGAGACTCTCTCACCAGTTTAGCCCCTTCCTCTAAAATGATCTTATGCAAGCACATAGAGGGACTAATACCCTTAATGTCACTCAACCCCCAACCTATAGCTTTCTTGAATTTTTTTCACCTTGTTACAAGTTTATTTTCTTCCTCACTGGTAAGGGTAGCAGAAATTATCACTGGTTGAGAGTTATTCTCCCCAAGAAAAACATATTTCAAATGCTTAGGGAGTTCCTTAAGATCAACCCCTTGTAGTTGAATTTGCTCTTCTTCAACTTCAAATTCCTCCTCAACACTCTCATCGCCCAAAATGGAATTGTCTTCTTTATTCTCCTCATTGGAAATCTCTGCTTCTTCCTGCAATTTTAGAGCCCTTTCTAGCTTGTGTTCACCATTATCCTACAAGAAAACTTCTTGAACAGCATTATCAGTAAAATCAATGAAAGAGCAATCTTCATATAAAGCACTAGTGGGAATGGGGGAAGTGTTAAAAATTGAAAATTCTATAGTTTGTCCCAAAATGGTCATAGTCAGTTTTCCATTTTTAACATCAATTAATGTGTTAGTTGTGGCCATAAAAGGCCTCCCTAACAAAATTGCATGCTCGGCATCCCTTGGGATTTCTCCCCCCATGTCTAAAACAATAAAATCAATGGGTACAATCAAATCTCCTACCTTCACTAGAACATCTTCTATGATTCCCTTAGGGTATCTAAGAGTTCTATCTGCTAGTTGCAAAACCATTTTGGTTGGTTTGAGTTCCCCAAGCTCTAATTTCAAATAAATTGAATATGGCATCAAATTAATACTAGCTCCGAGATCACACATGCCAATGGTTTCTTTCCCATTCCCCATAAAGATTCTCACTATAAAGCTCCCGGGATCTTTTAGTTTAGGAGGTAACTTATGTTGTAAAATAGCACTTGTTACTTTCGAAACTATCACCTTCTCATCCAACTCATACCTTATCTTCTTAGTGTTTAGTTCTTTTAAGAATTTGGCATAAGATGGCATATTCTTTATTACCTCTAGTAAGGGTAATTTGATACTTACCTTTGAAAGCATGTTATAAATTTCAGTAAATTGCTTATCATGCTTTTCATTTTTTAACCTGCTGGGAAACAAAATTGGTGGTCTGTATGGATTTGGAGATTTGTGCAGCTTTGGTGCAGCGGATGCCTCCTCTTTATCCTCCTTAAGCTCATTTGGTTCAGCTTTTTCTTCTTGCATTTCCTTGCCATTATCCTGCATTGTACCTGCATCAAAGGAATTATCAATGTTATTATCACCGATTTTATTATCAAGTACCTTACCACTTCTTAAAACGGTGATTGCTTTGGCCTGCTCCGGTTGGCTTGGAAATTTCCCTTTTTGATTGGCTTGAAGTTGATTAGCCAATTGGCCCACTTGAGTTTCAACCTTCTTAAGCGATGGTTCTAAAGAGTCAAACCGCTTATTGTTCAATTCTTGATTTTGAGTGCTCACTTGAATGAAAGCATTCAAATTGTCTTCAAATGAAGGTTTCTTGACCTACTCTTGATTTGAGGTTTGCCCTTGAAATTGGGGACCTCTTTGATATGGCTGGAAAGGCTATTGAGGTGGAGCATGTTGTTGATTCTTCCACAAAAAATTAGGGTGATTCCTCCAACCGGGGTTATAAGAATTTGAATATGGGTCATTCCTACCCCTTTGTTGGAACCCTTCAAAAGCAAAAGCTTGTTCTTGCTCCTCTTGAAATGTATCAAAATTTGAGGGGCACACATTTGCTTAATGGCCTATAAGACCGAATGATGCGCACGACTCTTGGCTTGGTCCCGATAGGTTCCTTTTGGCATTCAACAATTTTACTTGTTTTGTCAGTTCTGCAATTTGCCTAGCCATTTCTGAGTTTGCACTTATCTCATGTGCTCCTCCTCTTCTTTCTCCAATACTCTTTTGTTGGGAATTTGCCCCCAACTTTTTGAATAATGCAACTGTTTCTGCAGCTGTTCTTTCACCCATTGCTCCCCCTGCTGCATTATCCACTATGTTTTGACATTGTTGAGTTAGCTAATCATAGAAGAATTGATTGAGCAACTGTTGTGGATAGTAATGGTGAGGGCACTGAAATAATAAGGATTTGAAGCGATCTCACGCCTCGTGAAATGGTTCTCCGTCAAATTGGGTGAAAGTTGCAATACTTCCCCTAAGCTCCTTGGTCTTTTGGTGTGAATAAAACTTTCCCATAAATTTGTTGTAAACCTCTATCCATGTGGTTAAAGAATTCTCCTGTAGAGTCATTAACCACGCTTTTGCTCTGTCCTTCAAACTATATGGGAAACATCTCAACTTGAGTTCATCTTCTGTTAGTGTTTGCAAAGGGAATGTATGCAATGTTGAGTAAAAATCCCGAATGAAGTTGAGAGGATCTTCATTCGGTAGTCCATGGAAGGATGGCAGCATACTATAGTGAGTATTTCTGAGTTCATAGTTTCTTGCTGCGTTGCTCAACCATATATAAGATGTGGTCACTCCGATGATCAGTCGGGCAAACTCCTTCATAGGTGGTTCTTATGCATCACCCATCTCTGTTTCTATGTTCTCCTCAAACTGCTCGTCAGTATTTTCCCTTTATTGCTCAAAAGGATTTGGTCCCTCGGGTCTTGGAAGTCTATGGATGTTGTCTATAAATGGAACAAGTTCATTTCCTTGAGACCTTCGTCTGTACATAAAGTACCTAAGCAATTCAAAAAGAACACTTTAAATGATTTAACAAATAAATTAAAACAATCAAACTATCACAAAAATTGGCTTCCCCGGCAGCGGCGCCAAAAACTTGTTGCGCTTAAATTAACACTATCATAAAGCGGCACTCGCAAGTATACGAGTCTATTGTAATGACGGTGATCGCCCCAAGGTCGTTTCCCAAGGAAGGATTTGCATGTAATAGTTTGATTAACATGAAATAATAAACTCGATTGTGTGATTGGATTGGTGAATTGTAATTAACCTTAGAAATGAAAATGAGTGATTTTATGCAAGAGAAATTCAATTATGGAAATGATGCCTAGGGTTGTAGGTCCATTTAATCAAATGTTTAATTATCCAATTATCCATTAATATAACCTTGTACCTTAATTTGTTCCTTTAGGTTAATTAGTCAATTATCAATTCACTAGTTTTCACATTTATGAATCAACAACCACCAACTGTTTTACATTAGCAAATTAATAAACCCTAGAACTTATATTTCTAATTCATTCTTAGGGTAGTAAATTGCATAGTCCCGATATTAAACTTCTCCTCTCGGTCCGTCATTCAATATTAAGTAATCAATAGGTGGCCAATCTATCAATTTACCTTTAATTTCAATGCAATCAACATATAACAAGGTATATCAATGGAGTCATCAAATCAAATCATTTAATCAAATATACTACAACCCAAAGCATGAGAAAATTAGCTCATCATATTCTTTAAACAAATACTCATTTCAATATACACCAAATCAAAGCTATGCATTGCAATATTAATGTTCTTAATATAACAACAACAAATAAGAAATGGATTAAAAGAAAGAGTTGGAAAAAAACCCCTTTTTAAGATGCTAAAAATTGGACTCCTTGTCTTTTTCGTAGCTCCCTCTTTGATGTGTGATGATGAACTTCCAAGTTCTCTTAAACAAATGGCTCTCTTCTTAAAGGAATGGATGATAGATCTCTCAAGTTCTCAACTCTCCAATCAAGCCTCTTAAAACCCTAATCCTCAAGAACTAGCAACTCACTTCAAAACCAACAATTGTCTTTACTCTTGGTGTGTGAAAAGAAATGGTGGATGAAGATGAGAATGGTCTCCTCCTCTCTCAAGCAAGAACCAAGGAAGAAGATGATAATGGTGTAGAGAATGTCCACTAAATGTATTCAATCTATTTTCTATTCCCTCCATGCTCTTCCACTTTGAATTTTTTAAGACAACCATCACTCCTTGTCTCCCACTTTCCAATTTCTTTATATGTTTCTTCCATCAAATCTTCCACTTTTCACTCCTTTTTGTTCTTTTTGTCACCCACTAAAACACAACAACTTACACCTCATGCAAGCCAGCTAAGGATCCAGGGTGACACGGCCAAGCCATATGGAGCTTGGCCGTGTCTCATATTTTTCTATCTTGGGACACGGCCAAGCTTCTGGCCGTGTCCCTTGCTGAGTGTTTGTCTCTGCTTCTTTCTTTTCTTTCTTTGCTCTTTTGTTCCTTTGATGAGACACGGTTAGTGGCTTGGCTGTGTCTCATGGCCGTGTCCCATTCTGTGTTCTTAGTCTCTTTTTCCTTTTGATGAGAGACACGGCCAGGCCATGTGGAGCTTGGCCGTGTCACTTGCTTTTCTTCAACAAATCCAGCAATTTTTTATTAAATAGCTCCATCAAATGTTCTTCAACCTAAATCAACAACTTCAAACAAACTTAAGTACAAATTAACATGAAAATTAACTTAAAATCAACAAAAACATCACAGAAAATATATACCAAATTGATCTAAACAAAGAGTCTGAATCATTCTCCTATAAATTCCCCTTCTAGCAAAAATAAAATTGTTCTATCCTTTCTGTGTATTTTTAATGTGATATTTATAGGCAATTAAAATATAAAAAAAAACTAGTATGTTAAGGAAATTAAAAACTATTTTGGAAATAAAATAAAAAACCAAGTAAAATAAGGTTTTGGCGAAAACTGTGCGCGGGCCCGGGCGAGACTGGCGCTGGGCGAGCTGGAGGTGAGCTACTATTGGGCGCAGGGCAAAACTGAGGGCTGGGCCACAATTTTGCCGCAGGCACTCTTGCGGCGAATTGGCCCAAGCCAATTCATCGCGCTTGCAACTTTCATCGCCGATTCTGTCATCGCCGATTTTTTTTATCTTTTTTATTTTTTATTATATTTTTTATTATTAAAAAAATATTATATAATTTATTATTAAAAAAATAATAAATAAAATAAAATATTATTATAAATAATAAATATTATTTTATTAAAATAATAATAAATATTAAAATACCACAAAAAAATTATTTTGGATTATTTAAAAATATCTTACTGGACTAGGTTAAAAATTAAGGGTCTACACTTATATGTTGATAGTTGAATGTTTAATGAGCATGTAAGTGATTTTGAATGAATAATATTGCTTGTGAAAGTACCATGTAATGTGTAATGTGTTGACATATAAAAGTTAGTTATGAAATAAAGAGGAATAATTAAGAAGGTGAAAATGAACTACATTAGGTAATTTAATTGAAAATGATGAAAACAAATATGAAAAGTAATAGAAAATGTGAGAAAAATATTGCATTGGAAATGTGACTAAGAATTATGTGAAATGTTAAAAAAAGATGAATAAAAAAATAAGGATGATTTGTATAATAAGTTTATAGGATGGGAGAATTGGAAAAATGACCTAAATAATGCCATAAGAATGAGAAATGATAATATTTTATGGAATCTGATAAATGTTAAATTGTATAGATTTTGTCTAAACAAAGAATTAAGTATAATTGTGAGATTGTGTGTATACATATATGTGATATATGTGGTGAGTTGTCCAACATGGAGACTATTGTGATTTGTGAGAAAATGTAGAAAGTAAGTCACATTGTGAATGTGACTTATGATTATATGTGTGAATAATTTAAAAATATGAAAATTGATGTTATGTTAATTAATATGAGAATGTAAAGTGAAAGTGATCGCGATGAGGTTGATCACTCGGGAATTGTGATAATGTGATGGGATGTAAAAGTGGTCAAGAATTAAGTTGATCACTTGTAAAATAGTTATTGTGTGTTTGTAATCTTATACAAATACTTGTCTAGTAATATTGAGAATGATTTTGCATGCATTAATAGACATAAGTGAGGCTAGGGTTTGACCTGAGCAGAGCTAGATCATGTGATGAGATTAAGATTAAGATTGATAATAGACTAGAGCAAAGCTGGGCCATGAATATGATATATGGATTACTGGACTTGATAGTTGTATAGGTGTGTTTGGGCCCAAATGCTTATGTGTGAAAGTGTTATATGTATGTGAGTTTTTAAATTAAAAGTGAAGATGTTACATGAGTAATGAAAATTATGTTATGAGATAGTATGATTGATTGTAATATATATATATATATATTGTATTTGAGATTGTATACCACTAAGTTGTATAGCTTAGCGTGGTTGTTTGAATCATGCAAGTAAGAGGATTGTCGACCAGAGAGATCCTGGTGGCATTTGATACTGGTGAGAGAAGGAATCAGAAGACCAACATTGTCGTCCGCATATATGTATGATTATAGTTTTATGTATTTTGGTTATGTTTCAAAATTTATAAAATTTGTGAATATTTTAAGGATTTGGGACAATTATATATATATATGTGTGTGTGTGTGTGTAATAAAGTATGACCACTAATGTTTTGAGTTATGCTATTTGTTTATGTGCTAGCGAGAATTTTTGGTGTATGGTGGAAGTGTGAAATTATAATTTTGAGAGTGTTAAACTGATTTTTTGCAGGTTGTGAAATTTGATATTTTTGGGATTATCAAATTTATAGACAAAACTCTGGCGAATTTTTCCTAGAATTTTTTCATTAAAATATTTATTTTCAATATTAAATCAATTAATAAATATTTTTAATCACTTATGGAATCATATTATAAAGATTTAAATATTTTTCTTGAGAAAGAAGAATTTCAAAGGAAATGGTAACAATGACATTCTTATATATTGTATACATATATTGCATATACGGGGTATATGTGTATATGTATATGGGATATAAGGGTGTTACGTTCCACTATCCAAAATTATTTTTAATTTTGATTTATTTTATTCATTACTATTTATTATTTTATTATTATTATTATCATCTTTTCCAACATAATTTTATACTTGGCATATATGTGATGTATATTTTATGTATATGTATATGTTTTATATATCTCATATATATATATATATGTAATGTATATTTTAAATTATATGAATATGTAATGTGTATCTTATGTATACTTCAAGTATACATTATGAGTATATTATGTATATCTTAAATATATAATATGAATTTAACATATACAATAAGTATATGTTAGGTATATGTTATGTATACACTATGAATACGTTAGGTATATACTACATATATACCTCTCCTAAAACCACGGATATTATAATTCTTTTCCGTTTAAATAATTTAGTCCTCGAAATTATCAATCACGATAATTAAACTCTATTAACACATCCATCAATCTCAACTTTTCCCCTTGATGTATATTCTCAAATATTTATACTAATCCCCAATTTAACACAAGAAATTTTCAATTCTAATAATATCATCATTGAAATTAAACTCTCACTCACAATCAATATGATTTAACTCGCTCTATAATCCTATATATATTCAACCAATTAACTTATATCAATCTTAACTTCTCAATAGATTTTTCATTCTACAATTATATTTTCTCAATTTTTCATTTCATATTCTTTAAGTAACATTTAAGTTCTAAATGAAAACTCTAATTTCGATTAATTAGCTTTATCCAAATATATATGAATTCCACTAATTATCAACTTCTTTCTTTAAATATATCCTCACTATTTACACTATATAAATTTTATGTATACACATATCATATAGTTTATACTCTTTTACTAAAAAATTACCATTGCCTTATTAAATATTTATATATATTCAACTCAAATTTGAAATATCTCTCCTCTTATTTTAGATAATATCATAATTTATTTTAGCTTAATCCTTCATAGGTTTTCCTTAGAATGATCTCCTTTCTCTCTCTCTCTCTAACTTCTAGTAACAACTATAATTTCACTTACCACATATCTCCACATACAATTCACAAATTAACTTAATTCTCCAAATTGTTTGCAACAAAATATACAATAAATATATAGTCATCTATTTAACACCGTTTACATTACTTAGTTTCTACAATTTATTTAATTCCTTCACTCCTTTTTTCCTTATATTCCATTAACCTCTTTTTTTTTTCTATTTCAAGTCACAATTATCAATCATTTTATTGACTTTCGAACCTTAATTATCAATTTTACTTACTTCCTAAAAAATTTTCATAATAAATTGCTAGTCAATATATTTAATACTTATCCCTTCTCTAATTATACATCCATTTTGAATATCCAATTAGATATATCAATATCTTTCTCAAATTTTTTTCACTCCTATTTATTTTAATTATCTTCTTTGCAAATTATTTCAAATCACAAATAATTTATATTTCAAATCACAAATAATTTATCATTCTATCAACCTTCTTTCCTTGATCTTTAAGATATCTACTTCTTCCATAAAACAAATCAAAACCGTTTATTATATGTAATCACTATGTATCCATTATTTAATTTTTTTTCTTACATCCACCTGAAATATCCAACAACATATTTATTATTTTTTTCTTCATTCTTTCCTCACTTTCTAAACTTCTTCTTTATTGAATCAACTTTGCCTTAATTAATAAGCAATTAACCATTAATTTTGATATATTTTCTTGATTGAATCAACAATTCACTATTAACCTAATATACTTAAACATAATATATAGTTTCTAGTTCTCCAAAAGCACAACTCAATTTTCAAGTCTATACTTCTATAAATTAATTAATTACAAATCCATACACTTATTTTAATCATCATTATACATATGCCAAACAATCCTCATATAACTCTTACTTTTCAGCCTCATCTAATAAATTGGTCTTATTTGTATCTTCAATAATCTGATATTATTTTAATTACTCACAAATTTTAAAAAAACAATCAATCACTAAATTCACTTATTCAACCAAATAAATAGAGAATATCAAAATCTCAAAGAACATAATCAATTTATGCTATAATATCATACATCGGCACTTTCATTTTTTTTGTTTGTTATGATTGCCATTATAAAAATGAATAATAAATATTACTTCCTCATTTAATATAATAAAATGTTTATGCAAAATCACATTTTTACTGCTGACACTCATTTATAAATTAGAAATACTTAGTGTAGATAATTGATTAAGATAAGAAATATCATTTAATTTTGATTTACTTATAAATCTTAACTTAATCAAAGCTAAAAGTCACTTTAATAAATCCTCTATATACTTCCATAGTAAACAAAATTATTGTCATAAACAAGTTCTTCCATTTATTTTAATTATGAACTCTTTATTCTAATCTATTAAAAATCCACATTCCTTCTTCATACATCTACCAATTCATATGTAAATTTTCATAATTTTTTTCATTCATTTGTCACATAAACTTTGATTTATTACTCACTTCCACAAATTTGCATGACTTCCTAACTTTCATGTCAACCTCACTTTTCAACTTTTTTTTTTCAGTACTAAATCTTCACCAAATATTATATACTTTTAATAATGTATACTAGACACACATATGGACTTATAATTAGAATTTTAGATTTTTCCAGATTTATTTACTATATTTAAAAAAATTAAGTTATCTAAACTCACAAATTCTATCTCTTTAATAATTTCTCAAGTAGTACCTATCCATTTTTTTCAAGTATCAAACCGTGGTAACAATTTATGACATTTTAACCATATGTCCTAGAAATACACATAATCATGTGTATATATCTTCAGATATTTTTAGGTTTGTTTACTATATTTTTTAAATACATTTCTCAACTTCTACAAATTCTAAATTACTGGAATTTCTCCAACAGTTTATATTCTTCTATTTTTCTTAAATAGCAAATCATCTTTTAAAATTATTAAATTCCATATATAAAATAATAACACATAGAAAACATCCAATTAAAATTGCAAACTCATTTAATATAGAAAACATCCAATTAAAATTACAAACTTATTTAATGTCTCTAGATTAGTTTAAAAATTCAAACAAAATCACTTCGCATCATATTAGCAGAATTTCCAGCAACCATTATACTCATCTCTCAAGATTTTATTTCATCTCTTAAATTATTTCCTTATATTCACTTATTTATCAACTAAATGAAACAAAAAAAAAATAACTTTCAAGTAAGTGTTCCAAAGATCCTTAATCTAAAATCTCTAGAAAGGCGCTTCCGCTGCGCCACTCTGATCTATGTGTCCCGAATGCCATCTTAGCTTATAGTAATTCATTACACAAAGATTGCCACATCAGAGACCGACATAGGTGCTAATGCATATGCATGTATTAAAACTAAAAACTATTAATTTTAGAATTTCCCCTTCTTTCTTTCTTTCCGATCCCACCTGGGTAGAGAATCTCAAACTCAAGCTCTGATACCAAAATAAATGTAACACCCTTATGCCCTATATACGTATAATACATACACCCGATATATGTAAAATATACATATACAATACAAGACTATTACAGTTTTTAGTCTTATCAAATTTTAATAATATTAAGAAAATATTTCAAATCTTAAAATGTGTTTTAATAGTAAATAGAATATTTATTAATAATCCCAAAATATTGAAAATGCATAATTTAAAGAAAAATCACTAAGAAAAATTTGCCAGAGTTTTGTCTATCATTTCAATAATTTCCAAAACAATGAACACACAACCTGCATAAAAATTAAACACTTCCAAAACATTAATAATTCCAATCTTCTCCAAACTCACCACTTTATTCAAACAAAATTAGAATCTCAACATTTTAAACTTTATCTATTAAAATGAAATACTGATGTAGATATATGCACAATGTCATCTTAAATCGTTATAAACAAACACAATTGTTATGAGTTAATTTACATAAACCAAAATACTTAAATCATAAATATACATGTATGCAAATGGCATCATTGGTCTTGTGGCAGTCTACATCACCAACATCTACCACAGTCTGCGTTCCACTGATTGACAATGCTCTTACCTGCGTGATTCGTAAAATCGCACTAAGTTTTACAGCTCAATTGTACATATCTATAAATAATAGACATTATACGTACACATTCTTACTATACACATATCTATATTCCTTTATTTTCCAATCTCAACTATCAAATCCAGTACATATAACATCAATCTCATGACCTAATTCTGCTTAGGCCAACTTTATCTCTAAACCCATCTATGCACAGGTTTATAAACACTGATATTTTTAATCACATATCATAATTCATCTTACCATCCAGACGTCATATTCCATTATCCACAACACAATACACATATAAATGAATATATAACACACACATTGGGCCAAAATAACCCTATACAGTATTCCAGTTCCAGAGATATTTTCATGGTCTATTACAACATCGGGGATCTAAGTGTCACAGTCGTCCCCTGTTGACATCTCTCTGTCTAGCATGGAAGGCAAATAATAGTGATGCCCAGCGTTTGGCCAAAAGATAAATAATTGTGATGCCCAGCATTTGGCCGGGAGGTAAATAATAGTGATACCTAGTGTCTGGCATGAAGGAAAATCATATCAATAACACCAAAAATAATTCTCTGGAATGAGATACTATTCAAGGAAAACACACATTTTATTTAACATTACCATTTAATCATCGTTAATTTCTGTATTTCAAATACTTACAACATATTTCATCATCTTTCTAGCCACAAACACAAACACAATGTGACTAGTAAATCTCATTTTTAGTACATTTATCACATTTTTCATAACTCTTGTGATCATGCCAAACTATGATCACCATCACATGTCTCATAAATTATCACATTACATATGTCTTAAGTGATCAACTCACTCATGATCACTTCCATACATTATCTCATTAAATCAATTTCTCACATTCTCATATAGGTATCGAATTTCCATGTTCAAACACATTTCCCATCATTTTAGACAATCATTTTTAGCATACTTAATTCTTTTTACCTTATTTTCTACATGTTTCCACATTTTATATTTTATCCTTTTCTATATTTTTCTTTCATCAAATTTCATATCCATGAGTCACATTCATAATGTGACTCATTTCCCACATTTTCTCACAAGTCATAAATATGTCCATATTGGACATCACACCAAATACCACAAATATACCTCACATATATCATATATATCAACCTACATTGGACTTTTGCCAATGTGACACCCCTCATATAACTATGCCATATTGCATAGATTATGTGCAAATTAATATTTTAAAATAGCCTCTTATATACTTAATGTCCATTTACATTTTAATGAAAGCACAAAATTTAGTAATATGTAATAACTTTCACTTATGAAAACTTCCAAGCCAAGTTCTCTCTCTTTCCTTAACTCTACTAAAACGCTCTTCACCTCTTGGATTGGACAATCACATACTACTCAACTCCTAACCATATTATAAGTTCAAAATTAGAAACATAATTCTACCCACTTTAATAAATCAAACTTCAATTACCACATTTCCTTCCAATTATAATATTGGCCTTAACTTACTTTAATTTTGGAATTCTACTCTCATCAATTCCAAAACAAAATTTAAGCTAAACAATATCATTAGAATTATATTTTAACACAATTTAACCATTTAAATATCATTTACATAAATTTAAATAAAAAATAACCAAAAACCCCAACTTACCCTATGACCTCATTCAAACTTCTACGAAACCCATACTTTTAAATTATCCAACCTTAAAATCTTTACTTATACACAAAATAATATCATTAGAATCCACATTAAAAATTATCTAAGCCTCCATAAAATTTTTTTTTCTAGCATAATGTAGTCATACCTAACTTCTTCAAAACCTACCCATATTTAACTTTCAAGCACAAAATCATAATATAATTATTAAAATAACATTAAAACTATTCATTTTAACAATTTAAGTTAACTTTCTCTTACTAACCTAGTTATACATACTCTTAAAATTAAAGAAAACAAAGTTAAAGGAAAGGAGCTTACTTGAAAATCTTAATATTTCTTCAAAGCCAACTTGAA
Organism: Garcia nutans; assembly: GCA_947685225.1. Lineage (NCBI taxonomy): Eukaryota > Viridiplantae > Streptophyta > Magnoliopsida > Malpighiales > Euphorbiaceae > Garcia > Garcia nutans. The sequence goes on along the minus strand of CANTUV010000032.1, from coordinate 40,790,414 downwards.
TTACTTTGATTTTTGATGAGATTGAGTGTTGTTGATGAAGTATAAAATCCATCTTTCTCCCTGTACAAAATCGGGTAAGAAAATGAGAAGAAGAAAAAATAGATAATTAGTTAATTAATTATTAAATTTTCTTTTAATTTTAACCACATACTCCTCCCTTCTTTGACTTTCATTTCTTTTTAATTATTATTAATTAATTGATTCATTAATTAATATTCTGTAAATATCCAAAGTTCCACAATCTTGCACTATCCAAAATTATTTTTAATTTTGATTTATTTTATTCATTACTATCTAATTATTTTATTATTAATATTATCATCTTTTCCAACACAATTTTATTCTTGGCATATATGTGATGTATATTTTATGAATATGTATATGTTTTATATATATCTCATATATATATGTAATGTATATGTAATATATATGTAACATATATTTTTACTTATATGAATATGTAATGTGTATCTCATGTATATTTCAAATATACATTATGTGTATATTATGTACATCTTAAATATATAATAAGAATCTAACATATATAATAAGTATATGTTAGGCATATAATATATATACTCTATGAATACATTAGGTATATACTGCATATACACTTCTTCCAATACTCTAATTAACCTTTAGATACTTATTTGATCTATCCAAAATCATGGATATTACACGGACCCAGCCTGAGCTAGTAACACCCTTATATCCTATAAACATATAATACACACACTCTCAATATGTAAGATGCGCATATATGGTATAAAAATGTCACAATTCAGTTTAATAAAAACTTTCATATTCCCTTATTACTCAAAACATTTGTATTTATATAGATATATTTATCAAAATACATGAAATCTCACATTACTACATTATTTAAAATACTTTTTATAATTTACAGAATATACTTACATACTCTCAAAACATAATATTAAAATATACTTCAATATAAGATTTATACATGTTGGCAAAGTGGCACTAATTTTGTTGGGGGACAAACACTTCAAGCTCCAATAACACAAGACTAGACCCGATATGGTCTAGTAGAACTCTCTGACTCTACCTGATTATGCCTGTCACCTACACGATGATTTACAATCACGCTAAGCCGAAGCCCAGTGATACAAAATTTGATAATAATAAAATTCAAAAACAATGCCAATGCATAATGTTCATATGCTATGTCATCACATGATATTCAAGACCACTTTTGGATATATGCTTTCATTACATAATAATTCACAGAAACACATACACAAGCATGGGTCCAAAATAACTAATACATCATTCAAATCTCAGAGTTACCATTTTGGTCCATAATTACACCATGTGTCTAGTCCCGAAGGCAAAATATCAATGTAATAGTCTAACTAGGCCTTGGCTTATGACTCGATCTTTTCACTGAGCCGAGCTCCATGGACTTGTTTCTAAGGCTTATGACCCACTCTTTTCACCTGAAAAACATTTTCACAGTGACGCCAAGCATCTTACCCCATAGGCAAATATAGGCATGCCGCCAAACACAGAACTCTAAAAATTGAATAACATATTAGGCACACAATTATTTCATATTTTCATTATCAATCTCTTTCTCATTTTCTCATGATCAAGCTAGGCACATTGCCTCATTTATCTCATTTATATCAACATCATCATATAATCATAATATATCTCATTTTATACAATCTAGCCATCACCAATGGCTTTACATAATATCTTTAATGCGTACACAACAAACCACATTACCCAAACATTTTGGGTCTTTATATTTTGTACACAGTTCACATTTCATTCAATTTAGCCATTAACAATGGCTTTTCAAAATGCATAGTAATGCATACATAACAATTCACATGTTTTAGCACCATATTCATGAATACTTAATGTATAATGTAGCTTAACACATTTCCCATCCAAAATGTGTTAGACCAAATATAATGCAATCACATTCCATTTATCAAGAGTTTGTACATACCATAGTGTGAGCAGGGATTTTTGCCCCCACTCCCGGTGGAATGGTTCTTGCGTGTTTGGCACTATTTAGGCTCGGGGCCTTAGAGAACACGGGCCTAAGCCCGTAGAAAATAGAGTCGCCACTCGAATGGGCTGGGAAAAAGAAAGGGGTGGATGACTCAATTCCTAAGGAATCCCCAACCCCCTAATGGGTTCAGAAAGTTGGGTACATGTGGGGAAGGTGAGAAACGGCCCAGTACTCCCACAACGCCCGATTTATTGGAACGGCATCCCTTGCAGCTCTTAATATTATAAAATTCATAAATATAACAATATTATCCATATTACATGCGATAATTAAAATAAAGCATCATTATATTAAAATTAAAACAATATCCAAACAAAACAAATAAATGGACACCCATCCAAGGATGGAAGCATGTCCTTACATAGACCATGTCTAAAACTAAATAGGACACCCACCGAAAGGTGGAAATGTGTCCTTTACATTGATCCAAAAAAACTTTAAAATAAAATAAATTACATGATGTTTAACTAATGAGGTACCCACAAAGTGAAAGCATACCTCTTACAATTTTAAAACTAAGACAAATAAAAGAATATTCAATCATCTAAATATAAATAAAAGCAAACCATTCATAAAATAAAATAAACCATTCATCATTGACATATAACAAATCACATAATCAAATAAATAAATAAAATTAGAATTTAATCCATTAAATAAATAAGAATAAGGTTTAAGATTTAGGATTTAAGAAATTAGGGTTCTGAGATTTAATGTTTGAGGAAATAGGGTTTTGGTTATGGCTTTAGGCTACTGGGAGTACTGGGTGTTGGTTTAATAAATTATGATTTCTAAATTTTGGCTTTGAGGAATTAAGGTTTTGGCATTTAGAATTAGGGTTTTAAAGAATTTAGGGTTCAAGAAAAATGATTTAGGGTTTTTTGAAAAATAAAGCAATTAGGGTTTGTTTGAAGAATAATTTATGGTTCTGGATGAAGAGCTTAAGAATTTGGGATCTAAGGTTTGAAAGTTAATTTTTGGGCTTACTGGATATTTGGAAAACAAATTAGGATTTAAGAAAGCAATTTTCAATCTTAGAATTTTACAAAATAATTTAGGATTTTGATAATTGCAAAACTATTTTAGGGTTTTAGGAATTACAAGGCAAATTAGGGTTTGGATCTTAGAGTTTACTAGAGTTAGGGGTTTATCAAAACATGATTATTATAAAACTTTAAGACCACTTTAACATGGATTTTTTGTTAAATACTTATATGTAGTATGACTACTGGACGTTTAAAACATTATTTGAATAATCTAATGTTGTGGTGATTTAATGGAACAAGCTACTGTAAAGATTTGAAAATAGAATTAATTAAGATTTAGGGTTTGAATAACTTAGGCTTTAAGAAATTAGATTTGTGTTTTGTAGTTTTAGAAAAGTGTAATTAGAGTTTTTGTAATATCCCAAAATATACCCTAGAAGTTTGGTGTAATAATTGTTGTGATTGAAGTAAGTGTATTTGTGTTTAGTTGGAAAAGAGGAAAATAAGTGAAGAGAGAGAGTTTATATGTTGTATATATGTAAATATATATAACATATGCACAAGTCAATGGGAAAGTCAAAGGAAGAGATTAATTTATTGATTAATTATGTTTAAAGGATTATTTAATTATTTGTAATTGGGTTAGAGTAAGTGAAAGAAGATATTTTAATATTTTAATATTATTTTTGCTTGGAGGAGAGGGTTTTGAGGAGATGATTTGACTTTTGCTTTGTAATATCCCCATATGTGCCCTAGAAGTATTGATGTAATTGTGTTTGAATTGAATTAAATGTATATATATATTTTTTTGCAAAAGAAATGGTGGTGTTAAGGGAATGTATATGTTGTGTTTATGGTCATATATATAACATATAAATTGGTCAAAGTGCTTAGTCAAGGGAAGAAGATATTTTAAGTGTTAAGTGTGAAATTACCAAAGTGGGCAAGAGATGATAAAAGGAATTAAAATGTGTATGAGGGTATTATAGTAATTTTCTTTTGGATGAGTATTTAATGAGTGTTGACTTTGTGATTTCTTCATCATCTTTTCTTCTTCTCTTCTCGATGGTGTGGCCGGCTATCTAAAGAAAAGAAGAGCAAGAGAGGTGTTTAAAGGGTTATCATCAAATTGAAGGATGAAGCAAAGGATCAAGTTGGAGATTTGTGAAATTTCTTCAAAATAAGTAAGTACCTACTTGTTTTCCCTTGTTAATGTTTGAAGTGGTGTTTGAGATAGGTTGTGATGGATTGATTTTATGATTTGGGGTGTTATATATATGTGTTTACAAGTATTGAAATTGATTATAAGCTAAAGGATTGAATTGGTGTTGGTTTTGTTGTGAAGATGGTAAGTTAAGTGGATTTGGATAGGGAAAGATCAAGAGTGATGATGGTTTTAGGGTTTTGAAATGGTAGATGATTCAATGTGTTGTTAATGTGCAATATTGTGATTAACATGTTAAATAAGTGTTAATGCCATGGTTTATATGCATTTGAATGAGGTTGTGTTGTGTATAATGTGTTTAAATGCAATTGAAAGAGGTTTGGCCGCATTTAGGGTTTTGTTTATGTGAGACACGACCAAAATAAGAAAGGAACACGGCCAAGACTTAATGTTTTTGAGAGACACGGCCAAGTCTAAGAAATTTTAGCCGTGTTGGATGAGTTTTGGAGAGACACGGTCACAAGCTTGGCCGTGTCCCTTGCCCATGTTTGCTACTGCCTGATTTTGGATGAGAGACACGGCCGTGTCCCCTGCCCGTGTCTGCTTCTGCTTGAATTGGAATTGAGAGACACGGCCACAAGCTTGGCCGTGTCCCTTGAGTGTGTTGGCTACTGTGACTTTTCTTTGCTCTTCTTGCTTTGATGAAATGGTATATACATTTGATAATACATATGATACTATATGAACAAGGTTATGTATTATGCATTGTGGATCTTGTGAATGGCAATGTGTTATATGAATAATGTACATTGTAATGTTACATCAATGATGTTATGTGTAAAATGTGAAGAAGAGGATGAAGTAATTGATTATAGATAGCTTGGTGGGAGTAACTCTTGAGGGTGAAAGAGATGAGGATCATCCAAAAAGGTATGTACAATGCAATTTATAATGATGTGAATAATATGATTGAAGCATGTCTAAATGATATAATCGAATAATGACATGTTTGCCTAGTTAATGTAATTGATGTTGTATATATCAATGATGGAATATGACATGTAAAGGATATGATGAGATAAATGATTGTGTGTGTAAAAGATGAATTGCTATAATGTGGATTGAAATGTGATGTGAAGCCATTGTGATTGGCTATGATAACTCAAATATGATGTGAAGTCATTGTGATTGGCTATGATGATTCAATTGAAAGAAATAAGGCATGTTTGCTTAAATAATGATGAGAATTGAAAATGATATTGATGATGAAATAATCAATGAATTGTGTATCTAATGTGTTATTCATTTTCAGAGTTTTGTTGTTGGTGGCATGCCTAATGGTAACAATCTCTTGAAGTTAGGTTGGGCTTGATCCTTGAAGCCAAGTTGGGTTAAAGTTTAACATGTTTTACTCCCCTTAAAGCTTGGTTGGGTCTAGTCCTTGAAGCCTAATTGAGATGTTACAACCCTTGAAGCTAGGTTGGATTAGTTCTTGAAGCCAAGTTGGGTTGATACTTAGCATGCTTTGTCCCCTTGAAGCTTGGTTGAACTTAATCCTTGAAGCCTAGTTGGGATATTGATGAATGTGATAATTAAACCAAAGCATTAACTCTGAAAGTCGAATAGCATATTAGTGTTTGTTGGGCCCGAGTCTGTCTTTGTTGTTAATATGATATATAAATGTTGAAATAAATGAGTAATGAGATCTATGATTGACTTTGTTGGCAATGTGACTCATGATTGGTAAGATGTGAACAAAGTAATGTTATGAAGTATGATATGTGATGTGTGTATTGATATATGTTGATTGTGAGTATTAGTGATGAACGGTGATTGGTGATAATGATATGTATATAATATATATATATATATATATGAAATTTGTTATGATGTATGAAAGGTGCAACTCAAAAGGAGAAACTAATGGTAAATGAAAGTGATACTTCATTATATGTTAGAATTTCTATAATGCATGATTTTATGTTATATTTGTACTACTAAGCTCTTGGGCTTAGCGCGGTTGTGTGATCGCGCAGGTGTTTAGATGGAAGATATGAAGTCTTTCGTGATGCCACGAGGAGAGTAAAAGTTTATCGAGACCAACTAGAGGGTGATGCATACATGTATAATTTAATTATGATGTATTTCTATCAAGAATGTATTCATATGTATAAATGATGTTTTGAGAAAGATAAGATTATTGTATATTTATAAGATCATTAAAAGTATATCGATTTTGTAAATGTTCTTTAAATTAATGTATTGTGGTTTGAGCTATGTTAAAGGTTTTTTTAAATTGTAACGAAAAGTGACATCCTTATACTTTATATACTTACTGTACGTATACCAGGTATATGTATAGTACTTATATGGGGTATTGGGGTGTTACATGCTTTCTCTCTTTTCTTCTTTCTTTCTTCCCTTGCCGTGGACCATTTTCTTTCCTTCTCTTCTCTTTGCTTTTCTGTGTTGTTCGGCCATCAAGAAGAAAGAGAGCAAGATAGAGATTTGTTCTTCCAAGTTCAAGATTGAAGAGAGTTTTCAAGAGATCAAGTTGGAAGTTTAAGAGTTCTCTATCTTTGGTAAGTTCTCTCTTGATTTCTTGTGTTGTTTTTGAAGTTATGTGGGTTTGTGAGTTGAAGTTGTGTTTGAGAATGTGTTTGGTTTGATGGTGTTGGGTTTAAGAGTATTTGATTAATTTGATTTTGGATTTTGGGGTTGGATTGAAGAAAAGAGTAAGTTGGTTGGTATTGATTAAGTTGTGGTTGTGTTTAGAGTTTTTGATGATGTTTGTGATTTGTGCTTGATGTGTGTTTTGGCTTTTTTGGTGTTGTTGCAAGTTTGAGATAGTTTTTGAGTATGTTTTGTTAAGTTGGGTTGAAGGGGATGTTGGTGGATAGAAGGGATTTGTTAGTTGTGGTGTTGTTTTGGCCGGAATCTGGGTTTTTGGCCTGACACGCCCATGAGCACGTCCAGGGTCCTTAGGCGTGTCAATTATTCTATGTGGCAGTAGGTTTGACACGGCCAGTAACACGCCCGTGTTATTGAGCGTGTCATAGCTACTGTGAGAATGAAGAATTGACAAGGCCAGGAACACGTTCAGGTTGTTGGACGTGCCGATGTTTTTGTGTGAGGCAGTATGTATTACACGCCCAGTGACACGCCCGTGGTCATGAGCGTGTAATAGCTTCTGTGGTGGAGTTAGGGCACGGTCAGGAACACGCCCGTGTGGTTGAGCGTGTCATGTGTAGAGATTGCCCTAGTTAACTCTTAACTTGATTACCTCTTGTGTATCCCTAAGCAAGTGTATGTTATTATTCTTGGATTAGGTCTTGAAGAAGGTGATTTATCATTGATTTAAGAAGCATAAGAACTTTGGGAAAGGGAGTGTTTTGAGTTGTGTGAATTGCTTTTGAGGTAAGTACACATCTTGCATTATTGCATTGTTGATTCTTGTGAAGAATGTACTTTGCTATGCTTATATCAATGATGATATATATATTATATGAATGATATGATGATGCAAATGATTGTACATATGAAAGATGAATTGCTAAGATGGGTATTGAGATGTGATGGAATGTAAAGCCATTGTGGTTGGCTATAATGACTTTAATGAGGCATGTTTGCCAAATTGATGACGAGAATTGAGAATGAAATAATGAATGAATTGTGTGTCTAATGTGTTATTCCATTTTCAGAGTTTTGTTGTTGGTGGCATGCCTATTAGTAACAATCTCTTGAAGTTAGGTTGGATTTGATCCTTGAAGCCAAGTTGGGTTGAAGTTAAACTTGTTTTACTCCCCTTGAAGCTTGGTTGGGTCTAGTCCTTGAAGCCTAATTGAGATGTTACAACCCTTGAAGCTAGGTTGGGTTTTGTTCTTGAAGCCAAGTTGGGTTGATACTTAGCATGCTTTGTTCCCCTTGAAGCTTGGTTGAACCTAATCCTTGAAGCCTAGTTGGGATAATGATATTGATAAATGTGATAATTGAACCAAGGCATTAACTCTGAAAATTGAATGGCATATTAGTGTCTTTTGGGCCCATGTTTGTCTTTGTTTAATTGTGATTCAATAATGATTGAATGATTGAATAATGAGATCTATGGAAAGTTATTGAAAGATGTGGCATTGCATTGCATTAAAGCATATTTTTAGTATCGTTTGTACTACTGAGCTGTTGGCTCAGCGCAATTGTGGTTCATCGCGCATGTAACAGAGTTGAACCCGAGAGTTCCTCGAGACCGAGTGAGTCTAGGCATTGAAGATTTTATTTTGGGACTTAAAGATCAGAGAAAAGCTGCCAATCATGTATAATTTCTTCATGTTTTGTAAAGTATTGACTTTAATGTAAATATAGGTAAAACTGTAAACATGGACTTGAATGTATTCACATATGTAAATATATTTATAATTTTCGTTGCGTATTAAGCAAAAGTTTATAACTACTTTGTTTTATAATACAAGTAAACTACTTTATTTTCTATATTGTATAATGAAAAAGAATGTCTTATGTTTTAAAATGATTCAGGTGTTAAAGGAAACCGTAGCATCTCTATGTTCGGTGTGCGTATACTACACTGTGGTGCTATGTAGTGTGCGTGTACGGGATGTAGGGTGTTACAGTTTTAGTTTTCAAAAATATATTTTACAAGTATTAAGGCATTAGGTTTTGGAAAAATGCTTTTTAGGGTTGTAAATAAAGTTTAGATAGTAAGTAGAACAATTGATCAAATAACAAAAACATGCATGTTTAAAAAATTTATCAAATTGTATGATGAAGCTACTATAAACATAAGCAAAGAAATAGAGATTCAAACCTCCATTGTTGGTTCCATCAAAATCTTTGAATTCTGGTTGAACAATAATAAAGACAACGTAGGCTGCCTTTGATGGATTGTTGTTGCTTGCTCACTGCCTCTTGCTCCTTCAAGGTTCTCTTTTTTTGCCAAAAAAGTCCAAAGTCCGATAAAAAATTTCTGATCCCTTATTTTGTGTCTTTAATGTGGTATTTATAAGAAAAAAATAAAAACCTAATATTAATTAGCTATGGAAATAAAAATGTTTTAGGAAACAAAATTAAAAACCAAGTAGAATAGGGTTTTGGGAAAACCGTGCGCGGGCCAGGAGTGCAAAAGTGCACTGGCAAAGAAGTTTAGTTGGCGCTGGGTGCGGCCCAGCCAATTCGTCGCAGGATTTTCCTTTTCTGTGGTGAATTGGCCCAAGCTAATTTGTCGCCCGCTATGAAAAATTTTCATCGCCAATTTTTATTTATTTATTATTATTTATCCTTTTTATTATTACCTTTTTTACTTTTATTAAAAACAAATATTGTAAATAATTATAAAAATAAATATTATTTAATTAAAATACCACAAAAATTATATTGGACTGTTTCAAAATATCGAATTGGATTCGGTCAAAAATTAATGGTCTATAGTTTGCCCCCTGCTTGAGCGATCTGAGACTACATCAAGAGAGAGCAAAAAGTAATGTAATTTTTTACTGGGTTTATAGCCATACTAGACTCTATAACCAAGGTTGGTTTGAGTTTTGGACTCAAAAATAATTTGGGTTCTAGACCCAAGGTGAGTTTAAGATTTGGGTTCTGGACCCGAGGTAAGTTCTAAACTTAAAGATAATTTGGGTTCTAGACCCGGGATAAGTTCTAAACTTAAAAAAAATTTGGGTTCTTGACCCGTGATAAGTTCTAGACCTAAAAGAATAATTTGGGTTCTGGACCCGAAATGATTGAGATTCTGGATCCAAGGCAAGCACTGGACTAGAAAATGATTTGGCTTCTAGATTCGGAATGAGTTCTGGACTAAAAAATGATTTGGGTTCTGGACCTAAGACTGACCTTTTATTAGTTGAGAATTCTGGCTTAACTAGTTATTCCATTCTTTAATGGATTGTGGGTCTTTACCCTCCAAAAATGGATCTTTATCCATTTGAGATTGGGTCTTTACCCTTGAAACATGGATCTTTATCCATTGGAGATCGAGTCTTTACCCTTGAAACATGGATCTTTATCCATTGGAGATCGGGCCTTTACCTTTGAATAATGGATCTTTATCCATAGGAGATCAGGTCTTTACCCTTGAAACATGGATCTTTATCCATTGTAGATCGGGTCTTTACCCTTAAAACATGGATATTTATCCAATGGAGATCCGGTCTTTACCCTTGAAATATAGATCTTTATCCATTGGAGATCAGGTCTTTACCCTTGAAACATAGATCTTTATCTACTGAAGATTGGGTCTTTACCCTTGAAACATGGATCTTATCCGTTGGAGATTGGGTCTTTGCCCTTGAAACATGGATCTTTATCCGTTGGAGATTGGGTCGTTACCCTTGAAATATGGATCTTTATCCATTGGAGATCGGGTATTTAGCCTGGCTTCAACTCTTTTAGCTGGACTGATCTTTTATTTTTTGCATTTTTATTCTTTTGAGAGTTCTAATTTTCTTCTTTTTCCATTCTTTTTTGTTCTTCCTTTGCACTTTTGCAAAACAATTGGCCTTTTTTTTAGCTAGCCTTCATATCTTCTCCTTGCCTCCTGCTTGATAAAATATTGAAAGTGAGTTTCAAAATGTTTTGTACATACATAAACTAAAAAAATATTGAAATGTGAAACTTTACCTCCTATGTAGGATTTTTTCTATGCGGCTTTGGTTGATGTTTATATATTGTCTAGCTCTTTGAATCAAGCAGGCATTTCTTCTTTCTTTTATAAAATTTCTGGAGCCTCCTCACGCAATGAGCTTTCCATGCCCACTGATTCCATATCCGCTTTATGATTGCTTCATAGAATATTACTATTTATTTTTGACAAAGAAAAATGGAGTGTGATATGCTCATGTATGCATGATATGCATGAATAATACTTATAGTGATTCTATTGACTCACAGACCAAGGTGCTCAGCTAAAGTGTTCTCATTGACTCCTTCTAGATGCTCGTTCAGGCCTTGCATTGGAATGATAAAAAGCTTTGCATTTATGGCTTTTATCTTCAAGATGTTGGGAACATGAGTGGTTGAGACTTCGAGTGGCCGAGTCAAAGATACATCCATTTCAAACTATGATTCAGCATGTCAATTGGTAGCTTCTTCAAAACCTTGCAAATAATTCTTTACTTTGCCCAGTGTGTCATTTGAGGTTCGACTGTTCAACATATTTCCCATAACTTGAAGGCTTTGTAAAAAAAATTTTTTTTTTTGAATTTTGAAATCAAATGTTGACTTTGCCAAATCAATGTCAATTTACCTCAGGACATGATTTTCCAAATTAACATATCTATAACTTGACAACCCTTATTACCATACTAAACTCAAGAATCATTTCCATTTAAACAAGAATTGTTGTACTTCAGATAGGCACATACACATTACTTGGTCAAAGGTCTTATTGAGTTTGAATATTGTCATCTCATATGCATGCTTATCCAAACAATCTCCACTAATAGACTCTACCTACCAAGAGAGATCAATAGGTCTTTAATAGGCTTGAAATGTGGTCTATAAGGGACACGGGTTAAATGAAGGCCTTTTTAAGTTAGAGCCATTGTGACACTATGGCCAAACCCTCACACTATGATTTTTTGTTTCAGCCATAGGCAGTTGGAAACATGAAAAGACAGAGCTTTGAACATTCTTCTTTCTTTTTGGTGTTAACCTGAATCTTGATTGGGATAGTCTTTGCATTTGCAAAAAGTTTGGTACCCATATTCATTTCTTTCTTTCTTTTTTCTTTTCTTTATCTTTCTTTTTCGTACTTCTTCTTTCCTTTGAGCATTTTATCATTTTGTCCTTCTTTCCTATAGGACTGTCAGGTACAGGACTTTTGAGAGTTGGATGACCTTTCTTCTATCTCTCTAATTTTGATTGAATATTTGGTTGAGTTGGACCAATTCAGGTCAAACTATCCTTATGGAAGTCTTTTGCTGCTTTAGGTAAAAGAGAACTTGGTTGGTGTGAGTGGGAATTTTTGCCCCCACTCCCGGTGGAATAGTTCTTACGACTTTGGCACTGTTTAGGCTCAGGGCCTTAAAGAACACAGACCTAGATCCGGAGAAAATGGAGTCGCCAGCCGGACGGGCCTGGAAAAAAGAAAGGGGTGGATGACTCGATTTCTAAGGAATCCGACACCCCCTAATGGGTTCGAAAATTTGGGTACGTATGGGGATGGTGAGAAATGGCCCAGCACTCCCACAACGCCCGGTTCATTGGTACCGGCCTCCTTTACAGGTCTTAATATTATAAAATTCTTAAATATAACAACATTATCCATATTATACACAATAATTAAAATAAAGCATCGATATATTGAAAATCAAAATAATGTCCAAGCAAAACAAATAAATGGACACCCATCCAAAGATGGAAACATGCCCTTACATCCATGCCTAAATAGGAAACCCATCGAAAGGTAGAAACATGTCCTTTACAGTGGTTCTAAAATAGAAAAGCAATTTAAATTATATGTTATTTAACAAATGAGGTACCCACCAAGTGGAAACATACCTCTTACAACATTTGAAATTCTAAATAAATCGATAAAAGTAAATAACCATTCATCATAAATAAATTATTCATCAAAGGTATTAAATATCAATAGAAAGTAAACATCCATCCATGATAAATTAAATAAACCAAGCATTAAACTTAAATAAATTAAAGCATATAAAATAAATCAAAGCATAATCAAATATAAAATTGAATAAGGCAAATAAAGATTCAAATTAGGGCTACTGCTTCTATTTAAGTTTCTTTATTTAATATGTTTAGGGTTTTGGAATTCATGAGTTTAACCTACTGAGAGTTTTAATGGAATTAAAATGTAGCAAAAGTTTTATGATTTAAAAAGTTGGTAAAGTTCTTTGATTCGCCAAATTAGGGTTTGAGATGTATAATCATGAAATTAGGTTTTGGACACTTTAAAAAATTTAGAATTATGATTTACGGTCACTGGATTGTGTTTCCTAAGCTTACTGTGTAGAATTAGATTTATATGGTTTTAAAGTTTTAAAAAATTAGGATTTAGAAAACTTTAGGGTTTAGGTTTTAAGGGAGTTAGGGTTCACTGTTTTGTTTTAAAGTTTAATTAGGGTTTTAGAATTTTTGAATTAGGGTTTAGGAGAATACATGAGGTTTTAGGATTTGAAAATCAATTTGATAATTTCATGAAACTTTATGAAACTAACAAAATGATTTAAAGTTTATAGAAGCAGAAAAGATGTTTTTAGAGTTTTTGGAAAGAAACAGATTTAATTTATGATTTTGAAAATTTGGAAAGCAAATTAGGGTTTTGAGATTTTGAAGAAACAAAAATAACAATTTTAAGACTTTTGGAAAACAAAGAAACAAATTAAGGTTTTTAAACTTTAGAAAAGGTGAATTGAGGTTCTAGGGTTTTTTGAATTAAAGTAAACAAAAACAATAATTTTTATTCAGTGATGAGGTTACTGTGAATTCATGAAACAAATAAAGAAATTCATATCTTCGTTTGTTGGTTCCACCAAAAATCACTTCTTGGATAAACAATAACAAAGACAAGCTTTGCTGCCTTTGATGGATTGAATTGTTGTTTGCTTTCTAAAAAAAATCAGATTGATTCAAAACTTTTCCTCCTCAGTTTCGATCTCAGTTTTTTTCTCCCAAATCCGATCCAATTTCTGATCAAATTTCTCCTCCTTTTTTGTGTTGTTTTTGGTCTTATTTATAGAAGATTTTTTGATTAATCTTAGTTATTCACGGAATATAACATTCATTAAGAAAAGGAAACCAAAACCTAATTGCATTAGGTTTCAGAAAAATTTACATCGGAAAAATTTCGCTGGCGAAAAAAAACTATTGTGGAAAAATGCGCTAGCAAAAAAAAAATTGCCGCAGTTGGCTGCGGCAGCGGGCGAGAATTGGCCTGCGGGCCATTTCGTCCAAGGCCATTTCGCCGCATTGATTTTCGGTGATGATTTTTTCATCGCCGATTTTTCTGTCACCGATTTTTATTTTTATTTTTATTTTTATATTTTTGTTTATTATTATTATTTTTTATTTTTTATTAATAAAAATTAAATACTAAAGCAAAAACTATTTAATTAAGATAACACAAAAATTATTTTGGACTAATTAAAATATATTGGACCGCACAAAAATTATTTTGGACTAATTAAAATATATTGGACTGGAATGGGTCAAAAAAAGTTTTAGTCAAAAAATGGGAGCGCGCGAGCTGTCGAGCCCGTGGGCTGTGCTGGTAGCAATTGAGCTGGCAAAAATGGGCGCAGAGGCCAATTTCGCCCCCAGATCATTTCTGCGGCGAATTGGGCTGCCGCGCGAAGCTCGCCGATCCGTCCGATTTTTTATTTTTTTTTTCATTTTTTATATATTTTTACATATTTTATATTTTATATTTTTATTAAAAGTAATTAAAATATTATTAAAACAAATAAAATACCACAAAAAAATTATTTTAGACTATCGGATTTGAATGGGCCAAAAATTAAGGGTCTACAGTTGGCTTTCTGAATTGTTTGGGTTTTATTTTATTTTATTTTCTTTTTCTTTTTCTTTTCTTTCTTTTCTTTTTCTTTTCTCTTTTTTTGGTTCTAGCTCTAAAAGAGTTGTCTTGTTTGTACCAACTTGGGTTTCTAATAATGGATGAGTGGAGTGACATAAATCTTCTTTAACAGGGATAAATCATTTGTTACTCTGATGTTATCTTGATAGATTGGAGATATTAGGTGAACTTCAACTACCCTTATGGTCTTGATAACATCAACTATCCTTACAGTTTTGGCTATGCATTCCTCTCTTTGATCTTCTTGCCTCTTTGCCTTAGTGATCATAAGACTTGTCATAAGTATCACAACAGCTCAGGGTAGGATGTTGGGGTTTATAAGCCAATAAAAAGAAAGCTAAAATTTTATGAAGGCTCAAAGGGACAACTAGGGATTGATATTTAATAGGGTGGATACTAGTTGTTGGCTCGTCAAACAATGCCTAAATCATCTCTCCCTTAAATAAGCAGAGTTCAATTTCATCTCAAAAATTTGTCAAAGCATGTTCTAAGACTAACTAGGGCCTAGACAAAGGTAATTATGCAGGAGCCTTCTCTAAGTAAGCATACACAACTCAATGCTATAGAGCAATTCCCTCACCTAGTAAAGTCATTCGAATCATGATGCCTGATATGCTAATTTATAAATATCAATTTAAATTCATCATTGATTGAGCCACCAAATTGAATAAAGACCATGAAAAATTTGATGAAAATAATTTATTCAAACAATCTTAATTTAAATAACATAATTGTTCCAATTAAATATTAAAGAAAACATAATAAAAAGGGTAACACTTCATGCTAAGGGAGGTTCATTGGGTTGGAGTCGAAGATCCTTCATTTATTTAGGCATATCAAGGATCATTGCTTCATCATCCAAAGTTAGCCCAAGCTTGCTTAGTAGCACATCATCTTTAGGAGCTTCTCTATCCACATCTTTAGGATCATTGATTTTTGGTATTTTCATAATTGACCTAAATAATTTGTAAGCCCTTTGTAAGAAAAGGTTGCATGAAATGAAAAAATAATTTTCCATTGTAAAAAGAGTTTTAGAAAAAATGAATTTTTGACTTTGTATTTTGGTCATGATAAAAGAATTTTTGACTTGCTTTTTAGAAAAGTTTTATGTCCAAAGACCATCTTGAAAAGTTTTGAAAATAGCTTTGGTGTTTTGGACCTTAAAGAAAAATTTATTTTGAGCTTACAATGTACTTAGGTCATATTAGAAAAAGAGCAAATCAAATAAGTCATGATTTAAGCCAAGATAAATTAACCATAGTCAAACAACAAGAATTTGGGGGTAAAAATCTAAGGAAATTAATTAGGCCAATTTCATGAGCTTTTGTCTTTAGGTTAAAAGGCTTAGGTTCCCATAGCAAGTATATACCAAAAGGTACAAGGCTATAAGTGGTTATGCCATGTTCGATCTCTATACCTTGAGTGAAAGAATGGTATCCCTTACATAACACAACACAGGTAACACGGGCGTTCTAACTCATGCATACGATGCAATCTAATATGATGCAATGGATAATATTATGAGAAGAAAGAATAGAATAATATAAAGACCAACAGAATCAACTTCTCTTATCCCCAATGAAGTTGCCACTGTGAGCGGGGATTTTTAACCCCACTCCCGGTGGAATGGTTCTTACGACTTTGGTACTGTTTAGGTTCGAGGCGTTAGAGAACACGGCCTAAGGCCGGAGAAAAAGGAGTCACCACTCGGACGGGCCGAAAAAAAGAAAGGGATGGATGACTTGATTCCTAAGGAATCCCTAACCCCCTAATGGGGTTCGAAAAGTTGGGTACGTGTGGGGAAGGTGAGAAATGGCCCAGCACCCCCACAACGTCCGATTTATTGGAACCGGCCTCCTTTGCAGGTCTTAATATTATAAAATTCTTAAATATAACAATATTATCCATATTACATGTGACAATTAAAATAAAACATCATTATATGAAAATTAAAGCAATATCCAAACAAAACAAATAAATGGACACCCATCCAAGGATGGAAGCATGTCCTTACATAGACCATGTCTAAAACTAAATAGGGCACCCACCGAAAGGTGAAAATTTGTCCTTTACATTGGTCCAAAAAAACTTTAAAATAAAATAAATTACATTATATTTAACTAATGAGGTACCCACTGTAACACCCCTTCCCGACTTATGAATAAGCCGAGGAGGAATGCTACATCGGGATACGAGCTCTGGTTATGTCAGCTTACTTAATGTTCCTTATAAAAATTTTCCAAAAATTTTGACGGAGTCTCCCTTAAAATTCTAGGTCACAAGTGTCGACAAAACTGATTTTTCTTATTTTTGAAAAAACATTTTGTTTCACAATTCAACTCAAGCACACTCCCAATATTCCACCCTTATAACCTCAACTACAATCCTGCAAGAAGAATTCACACTTCTATATTCACAACCCAACTCAATTTAAAACCATACAATTATTATACATTACTAGATTTATATGCTACATCAAGTTATCTCTTTGTATTGTTCAAATAAGTACATGACAGTTTCTAATACCAAAATACAAAATGAAGAGCACCACCTAAGTTTGTTGATGACTGACAGATCGCATGACTTCTCTGCTCGCTACTGGCTCTTTGCTAATAATCTACGAGTTTAGAAGAAACTAAACTCGCTAAGCATTGCTTAGTGGGTACTTTAACTAATTACGGAAAATAAATAATAAAAGCATAATGCACTTTTAAAAGCAATGAGTCATATTGAAAAATATTATCATAGTAAAAACAATCCATACATGTCATATATTCAGTTATTATCATTTTATTAGTTCGCTCCACAAGGTAAGTTGGTAGACTAACGTAAGGTAACGAACTAACTGAAACAACTGTATATATCTTTTGTGGCTGTGGCCCTAAAAAATTACGGACCAAGCCCTGTGGAATCTGTGGCCGAAGCCCTCGAACCAGAG
The DNA here is from genome assembly GCA_947685225.1 of Garcia nutans. Lineage (NCBI taxonomy): Eukaryota > Viridiplantae > Streptophyta > Magnoliopsida > Malpighiales > Euphorbiaceae > Garcia > Garcia nutans. The sequence continues at coordinate 40,772,696 of CANTUV010000032.1, read as the reverse complement.
TCCTATATAACTCGAGTGATTGCCCTATATAACTCGGACCGAAGTCCTATATAGCTCGGGTCGTCACCCTATATAACTCGGACCGAAGTCCTATATTAAAGCAGCACTGCATATAGTATGATATATCATACCCTTACCGTACTCAGTACTATCCCAGATACCCAGTGGAGCCAAAATTTTCATGCTATTTCTTAATCGAATATGCATTATACAATTATCGACTTATGTTTCTTATATTATTTCAAGTTGAAATATCATATTTTGTCATTTTAATAACATATTATGCTCATTTATATGCATCAATTGGATTACTTTTGAAAAATGACCAAATGAATTTTAGCAAAATGACCATATGAATAGTAAATTCTGGTTTTGGACTCAACTTGATCCTTATTTTGAAAATATTTTATAAAATAATCTACTTGACTAAAAACTCTAAAATTTTTACAGAATTTAGTTTTACATCTTAAAATCATTCCTTAAAAATTCAGATCAAACTGGACACAAAATCATGGTCAAGTAGTTCACCCAACCAGACAGCTCCAGTTGCCCTGCATCCTGGCAGTAGTTCTGAATTTTGTGAATTCCGTAAATTAAATTCAATCCATGTGGCTCCAAATTATTTTTCTCAAATACTAGACTCACTAAAAAACAACATATCCAAAATTAAATTGAAGATTATTTTTCTAAATTTTAGTAAAAATCCGGAAACATGGCTGTCTCAGTTAAGGTACCTCCTAGAGCAGGTCTAACAGAAATAATTTTTCCATAATCATAACCATTCCGAATTCAACTGAAAATATTTTTCAGTCATTCTAGACGCATTGAGGCACAACATATCAAAAATTTACTTTAAGAACATTTTTCTATATTTAATTACAAATCATACAATTCACAGCATTTCACTAATTCTAAAATAGAAAAATTTCAAGAAAATGAACAAACAATTAGTTAAAGTACCAAACCTTGCTTTTCCTTGCTCTTCTTGTCTATTTCACTTCCTTTCCTCTCTAATCTCCTTGATTTCCTATGAATTTAACATGTCACATATGTAAGAACAAACCCGAGATATGAACATGATGCTACCTTATGATTTTCTAACAATCCTTTACTTATTCTTACTAATAATCACCATTTTCATCATTTCCTTTAAGTAGTTTATCATTTTTCACCATAATCATCAACTTACTAATACTTTCCCAACATGAACATAATATCAAATCTTCCTAAACATAGCCTAATACCTAATTCTAATGAAAGAATAAGACTTAGGATGGTATTTTACCTTATTTTCTATTGAATTTCACTTGAAAAATGGCTTAGACTTGAAAATTTTCTCCTTGAAAATGGAAGGGAGGGGGGAGCACGACCTAAGGAAGAATAAAAGTGGTGATGGTGGTGTTTTTTGATCCTTTACTTGTGTTTGGAAGACAAAAATTAGTTGTTTATAATTTAATTTCTATTTAATTAATTTGTTTATTTTAAATGGCCATGATTTGTCCAACCCATTTGGACTTAATGGCTAGAATTTGGCCACTTGAAAGTGGCTTTTTGTTCTTTTAAATTTTTCCCCCAAAGTTATATTTAATTACAAAATGGCCCCTCCAGTGGAAATGTCCAAAATGCCCTTGTCGGAAAATCGCCCGTAATTTACAAACCGTGCGTTTTCGGGAAAAATCGTGCGCCACCATTATGACCCGATTAATCCCGAGAACACATTTATGGCATCCGTTAGGGTCACTATTAAGAACCGACATAACTTTTCAAAAAATTACTCTTAGGTCCTCGGCCTTTCGAAAAATTACCTTTAGGTCCCGTCGACTTCACGGGCCTCCTTTGCACACCGATTTTGTTTTTGACTATCTCGAGCCTCTATTTGACCACTTATTTATATCCTTCTTGCCTGATACTCGACTACCTAAACTTTGGGATGTGACACCCACAAAGTAAAAACATACCTCTTACAATTTTAAAACTAAGACAAATAAAAGAATATTCAATCATCTAATTATAAATAAAAGCAAACCATTCATAAAATAAAATAAACCATTCATCATTGACATATAACAAATCACATAATCAAATAAATAAATAAAATTAGAATTTAATCCATTAAATAAACAAGAATAAGGTTTAAGATTTAGGATTTAAGAAATTAGGGTTTTGGGATTTAAAGTTTGAGGAAATAGGGTTTTGGTTATGGCTTTAGGCTACTGGGAGCACTAGGTGTTGGTTTAATAAATTATGATTTCTAAATTTTGGCTTTGAGGAATTAAGGTTTTTGGCATTTAGAATTAGGGTTTTAAAGAATTTAGGGTTCAGAAAAAATGATTTAGGGTTTTTTTAAAAAAAAATAAAGCACTTTTAGGGTTTATTTGAAGAATAATTTATGGTTCTGGAAGAAGAGCTTAAGAATTTGGGATCTAAGGTTTGAAAGTTAATTTTTGGGGTTACTGGATAATTAGAAAACAGATTAGGATTTAAGAAAGCAATTTTCAATCTTAGAATTTTAGAAAATAATTTAGGATTTTGATAATTGCAAAATTATTTTGGGGTTTTAGGAATTACAAGGCAAATTAGGGTTTAGGTCTTAGAGTTTACTAGAGTTAGGGTTTTATCAAAACATGATTATTATAAAAACTTTAAGACCACTTTAACATGGATTTTTTGATAAACACTTATATGTAATATGACTACTTGACGTTTAAAACATTATTTGAATAATCTAATGCTATGGTGATTTAATGGAACAAGCTACTGTGAAGATTTGAAAACAGAATTAATTAAGATTTAGGGTTTGAATAACTTAGGGTTTAAGAAATTAGATTTGTGTTTTTTGGTTTTAGAAAAGTGTAATTAGGGTTTTAGTTTTTAAAAATATGTTTTACGGGTAATGTTTTAAATAAAGTTTTTTAATAAATATGTTTTACGGGTAGCTTGAGGAATAAAAAAGATTTTTAGTGTTTTAAATAAAGTTTGGATAATAAGTAGAAAAATTGATCAAATAACAAAAACATGCATGTTTAAACAATTTATCAAATTGAATGATGGAGCTACTTTAAACATAAGCAAAGAAATAGAGATTGAAACCTCCATTGTTGGTTCCACTACAATATTTGAATTCTGGTTTAACAATAATAAAGACTGTGTAGGCTACCTTTGATGGATTGTTGTTGCTTGCTCACTGCCTCTTGCTACTTCAAGGTTCTCTTTTTTGGTTAAAAAAATCCAAAAGTCCAAAGTCCATTAAAAAAATTTTGATTCCTCATTCTGTGTCTTTAATGTGGTATTATAAGGAAAAATAAAAATCTAATACTAATTGGCTAAGAAAATAAAAACATTTTAGGAAACAAAATTAAAAACCAAGTAGAATAGGATTTTGGCAAAATTGTGCGTGGGCTGGGCGTGCGAAAATGCGTTGGCGAAGAAGTTTTGAGGACGATGGGCGCGGGCCAGCCAATTCGCCACAGAAAAATCTGCAGTGAATGTCCTTCTTTCGCCGATTTTTGTTTATTTATTATTTTTTTCCTTTTTATTATTACCTTTTTATTTTTATTAAAAATAAATATTGTAAATAATTATTAAAATAAATATTATTTAATTAAAATACGACAAAAATTATTTTGGACTGTTTAAAAATATTGAATTGGACTGGGTCAAAAATTAAGAGTCTACACTTAGGAAACACTCCAAAACAAGCTTTAAAACTTTCTTTAACCTTCTCTTCCAAGTTTCCCTTCAATACTATGGTTGGGTAAACTACTCTCTCTTAATGCCTATACCAAATGTGATCATAAATAACAATTTAATATCACATTCTAAGGCATTCTCAACATCAAATTATATAAATAGGAATTACAAATGAAAAACAAAGAAAAAAGTTATTCTCAAGTGACACGCCCAACAACACGGGCATTTTACTGACCGTGTTATTAGCTCACTCATACAAAAGCTTTGACACATTCAATCACATGGGCATGTCATTGCCCGTGTCATTCATTCTGCCTCACAGAAACTTTTACATGCCCAACAACATAGGCATGTTCATGGTCATGTCAATTATTTTGCCCTATAGAAGCTACGACATGCTCAGGGACATGGCGTGTTAATGGATATGTCATCAATGTTGAACTCAGGAGCGTTAACACGCCCAATGGCATGACCGTGTCACTGGCCATGTTAAGCAAAAATCCTGCATTTCGAACTCTCAACCATATGAACATAGATATTCCAAACTCAACATTACAACATCCTTAATCATTATCTTAGTTTATATCCATAATTAACCCATAAATTCAGCACTTATGTAACTCTAACATATCATAACTATCATCTTATTCAATCAATCATCACTTTCTCTCATAACACATTCCAAAAAGAAGTAAGAAAAGAAATCTCTTCTCTTTCAATCCAATCTTAAAAATCATCATTAACTACTCACAACATCTTCATGCATATTCAAATAAGCGATCAAAACATACTAATATAAAATTCCCAAAAATCCAAATATCATGTTCTTCCATAGAATTCAAAAGAAACTTGAGAAAAGATAAAGGAACTTACCAATTGATGAAGAATCCTCAAAATCTTCACTTGAATCCTTGTTGCTCAGCTATTACATGTTAAGTCAACTATGCCCCTTCCACAAAACCTAAAAGGAAATGCCCAAAAAGAATTTCTTATTGTGAACACTCACTTGTTATTTCCTCATGATTCCAGTCTATCTGTTATGAGATTGCATCAGGTAATTTTACATTATTCATCATTTGCATAACTTCCATATTTATTTGTTTTCTTTGGGCATATTACTGTTAATATTTTCCTCAATGTTTATTGCAGGTTTGCAAAATACTACAGTATGTGGAAACATATCAAAGAGAACACAAACTAAACTATATGCCCATCATTCTCTGTGGGTATGCTTTTTTTCTTGCTTGTGTGAAGTAGATAATTTCTTGAAGAACCTCTGAAAATAGACATCCTCATTTTTTTGTTCCTTCATTTTCTGCTTGCAGTGATTGGAATGGAAGCAAGTGTGGGCATGTTTACAAATTCCTTAGATCCCAGGGGTTTGTTTCATCATTTGATATTGCTCATCAATATACTGATAGTGATGCGGATGCCCACAAGGTCAGTTTCTCTTCCAGTTTGAATGTCTAGATCACAGCATTTTTTTTTGTGATGTAAACAAGGTCAGTTTTTTTGTCAGTTCCTAAGATATGATGTTCCTATTATTACCTCATAAACAGATTTCTGCAACATAAACTTGAGAAACAATGGAAGTGACAGAATAGATGTTGCCATTTAGGATTTTTATTGTTGCTGAAATCTCTTTGTTGAACTATTTGTTTTAGGATTTTTTTGTTTCTGAAATCTCTTGGTTGAACTATTTGTTTTTTCTTTTAAACACTATAGAAACATAGGTGCATCTTGCAAAACTTGTAAGCATTTGAAGTTCTATTGATACTTTTTTCAGACCTATCTGAAGATAAATTATGTTGTGTTTGGTGTCATATTTATATCTGTGAGCCATCATAATTATTGAAATTCTGATTCTTATTTGGTGATCTGTTGATATGATTTTTCTATCCGTATAATATATTAGTATGTATATCAGTTCCTCATCTTTCAATTTTTATCTGGTTTAGGTATACTGATAGAAGGAAAAGGTCCATTAATCACTTCAAGCAAGCTTTGGCTATAGATCCTTTGCTCTGGGCTGCATATAAGGAGCTGTGCGAATTAGGTCTGCTCATTGAAATTAACATCCTTGTGGCTCTATTTTTCTTGCTCTCCGTGTTTCAAGCATTCCTACTCAAATTTAAAGAATTTCTTGTAGTTGAGAAATGGAGTTTCATTTTCTTAATGTATATATGTGCTTTTTTTAAAGCCTTTCCTTTTTGAACGTTCTAGGTGCTGTTGAAGAGGCAATTGCATTTTTTGGTGAAGCAGCTGCCCTTTGCATTCAAAAGCAATACTTAACCCATGCATCAGCCTCCAAAAACATGTATATCCCCAATGAGGATCGTAATTTGTAACACCCCAATATCCAATGCACACACACTACAACCCCAACAATGTAGCATAAGTGCACCAAACATAGGGATGCTACGGTTTTCTTAACATTCAAAACACTTTAAACTTGATACAATACCCTTATCATTATACATTATAGAAAAATAGATCATTTACTTATAAAACAAAACATATTAGTTATATATATATATTTATATATTACACAGCGGAAGTTATAAAATATGTACATATTTACATATTAAACATTTCTTTACAAAATATAAAGAAATATACATGATTGGCAAGTCTGCTCTGATCTTTAAGCTCCCAAAATAGATTCTTCAAGGTCTACTCTCACTTGGTCTTGATGAACTCTCGGGTTCAACTCTATCAACTCTATTACCTGCGTGATTAAACACTATCGCGCTAAGCCAACGGCTTAGTAAGATAATCATGCAAATGATATGACTTAGTGCAATGCAATGTCATTTCTCAATCCATATTATACATATAACATCATATATGCAAAACTAACAACATATTTTCACATTACATATCACATTTCAATATCTTTTCATATACCTCATTAGTATTCATTTAACCATTCATAATCAATACTAAACAAAGACAAGTATGGGCCCAAGACACACTAATATGCCATTCAATTTTCAGAGTTAAAGCTTTGGTTTTGTTATCACATTTATCAATATCATATACCCAACTAGGCTTCAAGGATTAAGTTCAACCAAGCTTCAAGGGGAGCAAAGCATGCTAAGCTTCTACCCAACTTGGCTTCAAGAACTAACCCAACCTAGCTTCAAGGGTGGTAACATCTCAATTAGGCTTCAAGGATTCAATCCAACCTAACTTCAAGAGATTGTTACACTTATTAGGCATGCCACCAACAACCAACTCTGAAAATGGAATAACACATTAGCCACACAATTCATTTATTATTCAATTATCATTTTCATTCTCAATTCTCAACAACATTTAGGCAAACATGCCTTATTTCTTTCAATTGCATCATCATAGCCAAACACAATGGCATTGTCTCATATCATGTCTTATTTGAATTATCATTGCATCTTTGACATACATTTCAATTTCAATGTATATTACTCATGAAACACATTACCATTCACAATGCATAACATAACATTGTTCAATCTCAACAATGCAATTAGGGCAAAGAACAATTGATATGATTCATAGTTTTAGGACCTTACACATGCATTTGATTATATCATTCATTGATTCAAGTATGTTTAAAGTGTTTAGGGTTAGGTTTAGGGACCAACCTACCCTTGGAGAACCAAAACAATGCAATTAGAACAAAGAATAAAAACCCCAACCCATACAATTGAGGGACACGGGCAGCCACTTGAGGGACACGGCCAAGCTTGTGGCCGTGTCACTCAACCCACTTGGACAGTAAGCAACACGGGCAAGGGACACGGCCAAGCTTGTGGCCGTGTCTCTTAAACCAAAACTCACAGTAGCTAACACGGCTTGGGAACACGGCCATGTCACCCAAAAACTAATCCAACACGCCCAAAATCCCTTGGCTTGGCCGTGTCACACATTGCTTTTGGCCGTGTCTCCCAAAACACAAACCCTAATATGCACAACTCTCCTCCAATTGCACTCAAACTCATCAAACACCATATAACATGTTTCAAATGAATGGAATCAATGTTCTAAACACAAATTCTACATGTTTAACACAATATTCCTTATTAAAACACATCAACCAAAACATTTAAACACATACCATCTCAAACCCTAAAACCAACTTTACACTTAAACTTCCACTATCAAAATCCATTTAAACTTACAACCTTCACAACCAAACCAACCTCAATTCAATCTTTTAACTAACAATCAACTTTAACACTTGTAAACACATATCAAACACACCAAATCATCAACTCAACAATTCACAATACACCTTAGCCAAAACTTCAAAATTAATAAAAGAAAACAAGAAATTACTTACCTTAAATGAAGAATTTCCACAAATCTCTAACCAACACCCTTGATTCCTTCTTCAATTTACTTCTTGCCTCAAGAACACCTCCCTTTCTCTTTGCTATTTGGAGAGCCGGCCACTTCAAGAAAGAAAGAAGAAAATGCACAAGTCAAACACCTTTTCTTCTTTTAATCTCCACCATGCATTTCATTTCAAGCAATTACTCATATACCCCTCATCACTTAACTTAGCTTTTGTCTCTTATAAACCCAATTAAGTAATTTCACATGCCATATAAAAATCTCCTCTTGCATTGACTCTCTCTCTCTCTTTGACCATTTTATATGTTATATATATCACCATATACACAACATATAAACTTGTCTCTAAACCCTATTTCTTCCCAAAACACATATACATATACTTTTTTTTTCAATTTAAACCAACAACAACAACAACAACAACAACATACAAAACTTCTAGGGCATGCATAGGGATATTACAATTCTCCCCCTCTAAAAAGAAAATTTCGTCCTCGAAATTACCTGATATCAAAGCTGAAACAACTGCAGATACTGCTCTTGCATAGATTGTTCACTTTCCCAAGTTGCTTCTTCTTTTCCATGATTCTTCCATAGAACTTTCACCAATGGCACACTCTTGTTCCTCAACTCTTTCACTTCTTGTGCCAAGATAGCAACTGGTTCCTCTTCAAATGTCAAGTCTGGGCTCACTTCAATAGATTCAAATGGCAACACATGAGATGGATCCGACCTGTACCTCCTCAACATAGAAACATGGAATACATTATGAATACGATCCAACTCATGTGGCAAAGCAAGTCGATACGCAACTGGCCCAACTCTTTCTAACACTTCATACGGCCCAATGAAACGAGGACTCAATTTTCCTTTCCGACCGAACCTCAAAATCTTCTTCTAAGGAGACACTTTCAGAAATACCTTATCTCCAACATCAAACTCTATGTCTCTCCTTTTCAGATCAGCATAAGACTTCTGTCGGTCTAAAGCTGCTTTTAACCTGCCTCGAATCAACTTTACTTTTTCTTCAGTTTCTTGAATCAAATCAGGACCAACCAACTTATTATCTCCAAGCTCATTCCAACAAAGAGGTGTCCTACACCGTCTGCCATACAATGCTTCAAATGGTGCCATACCAATGCTGGATTGGTGAGTGTTGTTGTAAGCAAACTCCACAAGAGGTAAAAACCTATCCCAACTTCCAGAGAAATCGATGACACAGCTTCTCAACATATCTTCAAGAATCTGTATCACCCTTTCTGACTGTCCATCTGTCTGTGGATGAAAAGCAGTGCTGAAGTGCAGTCGAGAACCCAAAGCACTATGCAAACTCTTCCAAAATCTTGAAGTAAACCTGGGATCTCGATCAGACACTAAAGAAGTTGGAACACCATGCAACTTCATAATCTCATGGATATACAGCTCAGCAAATCTCTCCAAAGAGTAATCCATCCGCACCGGAAGGAAATGAGCTGTCTTAGTCAATCTATCCACAATCACCCATATGGCATCATGTTTCCTTTGTGTCAATGGCAATCCAGACACAAAGTCCATTGTCACTCTTTCCCACTTCCATTCTGGCACTGACAACGGTTGAAGCAACCCGGTTGGAACTTGATGCTCTGCTTTAACCTTCTGACAAGTGAGACATTTCGATACAAACTCAGCAATGTCTCTTTTCAACCCCATCCACCAATAATGCTGTCTCAAATCATGATACATCTTCGTATTACCCGGATGCATAGCAAACATCGACTGATGAGCTTCTTCCAAAATGACCCTTTTCAAATCAGCATCATCGGGTACACACAATCGGTTTTTAAACCATAGGCTCCCATCACTCTTCACAATAAAATCTCTACCCTTTCCACTTTGACAATCCGAAACAATCTTCTGTATCTTCTTATCGGCCAACTGAGCTTCTTTGATCTGATCTAACAAAACCAGTTTCAATTGCAACTGTGCCAATAATGCACCATCAACACAAGGTACAAAACTGGCATGCAATGCTCTCAACTCAACAAGCAACGAGAGCGAGTAAACTGTTAAACCAGCTAAAGACTTCTGACTCAAGGCATCAGCAACAACATTTGCTTTACCTGGATGATAGTCAATCAAGCAGTCGTAGTCTTTAATCAATTCTAACCATCTCCTCTGACGAAGATTGAGTTCTTTCTGGACACCCAAATACTTCAAACTCTTGTGATCAGTGTAGATGAAACATTTCTCCCCAAACAGATAGTGGCGCCAAATCTTCAATGCAAACACAATGGCAGCCAATTCCAAATCATGGGTCGGATAGTTAAGCTCATGCGATTTCAACTGTCGAGATGCATAAGCTATAACTTTCCCTTCCTGCATCAATACACACCCCAAACCTCTATGTGAAGCATCACTGTAGATCACATATGGTTTGCCTTCAACAGGTAAAGTAAGAAAAGGTGCCTGAGTTAACATTTCTCTCAACTGTTCAAAGCTCGCCTGACACTGATCTGTCCACAAAAACCTCACTCCCTTACGAAGCAATCTGGTGAGTGGAGTAGCTATCAAAGAAAACCCTTTCACAAACCGCCAGTAATAGCCTGCCAAACCCAGAAAACTTCTAATCTCTGTCACAGACTTGGGTGGACTCCAATTTAAAATTGCTTCAACTTTGCTCGGATCAACTCTGATGCCTTCTGCAGAAACAATATGTCCGAGAAAAGCTACTTGATCCAACCAGAACTCACATTTCGACAATTTGGCAAATAACTGCTTTTCTCTCAAAATCTGCAACACAATCCGCAGATGCATATCATGTTCCTCTTCATTCCGCGAATACACCAGAATGTCATCGATGAAGACCACTACAAACTGATCTAGATAGGGCCTGAACACCCTATTCATCAAATCCATAAAAGCTGCAGGTGCATTCGTTAGACCAAAAGGCATAACTAGAAATTCATAATGCCCATACCTGGTCCTAAAGGCGGTCTTGGAAATGTCTTCAGCTTTAACTCTCAATTGATGGTACCCAGATCTCAAATCAATTTTAGAAAATACAGCTGCACCCTTCAATTGATCAAAGAGATCATTGATTCTAGGCAAAGGATATTTATTTTTAATAGTCACCTTGTTCAATTGCCTATAATCGATACACAACCTCATAGTACCATCTTTCTTTTTCACAAATAGCACAGGAGCTCCCCACGGAGAAACACTGGGGCGAATAAATCCTTTGTCCAACAACTCCTGCAATTGCACTTTCAATTCCCTCAATTCTGCTGGTGCCATTCTATAAGGAGTAATAGAGATAGGAGTGGTACCAGGCAACAATTCAATACTCCACCTCTCTCTCAGGAGGCAACCCTGGCAACTCCTCTGGAAACACATCCGGGAACTCAGCAACTGTGGCAATGCTATCAATAGGGGAACCCTTCACTCTAGTATCCACCACATGAGCAAAATAGGCTTCACACCCCTTTCTAATCAATCTCCTAGCTGCAACAGCTGAAACAAATAAGGAGGCTAGCTGTTCCTGCTCATTAGATACTATCACCTCTCTACCATCAACAGTTTTCAAAGAAACAATTTTCTTTTTACAATCCACCACAGCTCCATGTCGAGATAGCCAATCCATACCTAAGATCACATCATATTCCTTAAATGGCATCTCAATCAAATCTCCAAGGAACTCCTCACCTTGCACCCTCACTGCACTATCCCGGTGCACTTTACTAACAATCACACTATGCCCTAACGGATTTGTCACCAACACATCAAATCCTAGGGACTCAGCATGCACATCAAATACAGGCAAAATAGATGCACTAATATAAGAATGTGTGGAACCCGGATCAATCAAAGCAAGTACTGAAGTATTAAATAAAGAAAAAGTACCAGCTATGACTGTCGATGCATCAGGCTGCCTCTGCATAACATACATCCTCTGGGAAGAACCAACCTCCTCTGGTCTACTCTCCCTGGAGGTAGCACCTCCTCTAGAACTGTACCCCGGTCTACCTCCTCGGCTGACACCTCTGCCTCCTCGGCCTCCCCTCGCACTAGGTCGAGAAGCTGCAGTATCAACTGACATCCGCTCCTGTCTCTCAGGACAGTCTCTCACAAAGTGATCAGGTGACCCACACCTGAAACATACCCCTGCAACACCAGCCTTCCAACAAGGACCACCATGCGGCCTACCACAATGGATGCAGATGGGTAAGGTGGATCTCTGAACCATAGGGGTCGGAGCACTCGCCACTGAAGCTGCAGGTCTAAATCTCTGCCTCTGTAACTGCACTGACCTACCCGCTGGTCTCTGGCTCCTACTACTCCGAGGAACAAAACTTCCTCTACCCCTCTTCGTAGAAGAAGACCCTGCCTCGAACTGGGGCCTTCTAACCCTAACCTCTTCTTCTGAAGCAACCGCAATACCCTGAGCTCGCTCTACACTTCGAGCTGCTGCCACAAGCTGTGAGAAATCCTGATATCTGGATCCAGCCACTAAGCACATGATCGAGGGCCTCAATCCCTCCTCAAATCGCCGACATCTATCAATCTCATCAGCAATGATACCCCCAGCATACTGACTCAGTCGAATAAACTCAACTTCATACTCAGTAACAGTCTTGCTGTCTTGCTTCAAGCTCAAGAACTCCATCTTCTTCATGTCCTTATACTCCCTAGGAGTATACTTCAACTCAAATTCCCTCAGAAAATCGGCATATGACAAGGTTGGTGGATCTTCCATAGAATGTGGCACTGTCTTCCACCAGTCGTAGGCGTCCTTCTGTAGCAAAGATCTTGCATAGTCAAACTTTTCCTCAGGGGTGGCTTGCAACTGAATAAAGATCCTCTGAACTTTGTTAAGCCACTGCTCTGCTATAGCTGGGTCAGTAGTACCAAGGAAATCCTCCGCTCCATACTTCCTTAGTTTGTCATAGTGCCTCACTGGTACCACAGGCTGAGGGGGTGGTGGCACTGGTTGCACTGGTGCTTGCCTCATAACTTCCATCATATGTCAAAACCAGGCTGGCGGAACCTCCTCACCAACTGGTCTACCCGACACCGAAGCAGGTGCCTCCTCAACACTATCAATCCTAGCTCCATCAGCAGGAGCAATACTCTCAGCACTACCCTCAACTGACTGTCGTGAGTGAGAATCCATCACCACCTAACACTGCAAACACAGTAGAATACTTCTTATTAAAGATCAGAGGTTGCCAATCCCAAAAATATATGTTATTCAAAAACCACTTTTTAAAATCAAAATAGTCTTTTTCTTACATTTTACCTAGGCTGAGAATCTCAAACCTAGGCTCTGATACCAAAACAATTGTAACACCCCCATATCCAATGCACACACACTACAACCCCAACAATGTAGCATAAGTGCACCAAACATAGGGATGCTACGGTTTTCTTAACATTCAAAACACTTTCAACTTGATACAATACCCTTATCATTATACATTATAGAAAAATAGATCATTTACTTATAAAACAAAACATATTAGTTATATATATATTTATATATTACACAGCGGAAGTTATAAAATATGTACATATTTACATATTAAACATTTCTTTACAAAATATAAAGAAGTATACATGATTGGCAAGTCTGCTCTGATCTTTAAGGTCCCAAAATAGATTCTTCAAGGTCTACTCTCACTTGGTCTTGATTAACTCTCGGGTTCAACTCTATCAACTCTATTACCTGCGCGATTAAACACTATCGCGCTAAGCCAACGGCTTAGTAAGATAATCATGCAAATGATATGACTTAGTGCAATGCAATGTCATTTCTCAATCCATATTATACATATAACATCATATATGCAAAACTAACAACATATTTTCACATTACATATCACATTTCAATATCTTTTCATATACCTCATTAGTATTCATTTAACCATTCATAATCAACACTAAACAAAGACAAGCATGGGCCCAAGACACACTAATATGCCATTCAATTTTCAGAGTTAAAGCTTTGGTTTTGTTATCACATTTATCAATATCATATACCCAACTAGGCTTCAAGGATTAAGTTCAACCAAGCTTCAAGGGGAGCAAAGCATGCTAAGCTTCTACCCAACTTGGCTTCAAGAACTAACCTAACCTAGCTTCAAGGGTGGTAACATCTCAATTAGGCTTCAAGGATTCAATCCAACCTAACTTCAAGATATTGTTACACTTATTAGGCATGCCACCAACAACCAACTCTGAAAATGGAATAACACATTAGCCACACAATTCATTTATTATTCAATTATCATTTTCATTCTCAATTCTCAACAACATTTAGGCAAACATGCCTTATTTCTTTCAATTGCATCATCATAGCCAAACACAATGGCATTGTCTCATATCATGTATTATTTGAATTATCATTGCATCTTTGACATACATTTCAATTTCAATGTATATTACTCATGAAACACATTACCATTCACAATGCATAACATAACATTGTTCAATCTCAACAATGCAATTAGGGCAAAGAACAATTGATATGATTCATAGTTTTAGGACCTTACACATGCATTTGATTATATCATTCATTGATTCAAGTGTGTTTAAAGTGTTTAGGGTTAGGTTTAGGGACCAACCTACCCTTGGAGAACCAAAACAATGCAATTAGAACAAAGAATAAAAACCCCAACCCATACAATTGAGGGACACGGGCAGCCACTTGAGGGACACAGCCAAGCTTGTGGCCGTGTCACTCAACCCACTTGGACAGTAAGCAACACGGGCAAGGGACACGGCCAAGCTTGTGGCCGTGTCTCTTAAACCAAAACTCACAGTAGCTAACACGGCTTGGGAACACGGCCATGTCACCCAAAAACTAATCCAACACGCCCAAAATCCCTTGGCTTGGCCGTGTCACACATTGCTTTTGGCCGTGTCTCCCAAAACACAAACCCTAATATGCACAACTCTCCTCCAATTGCACTCAAACTCATCAAACACCATATAACATGTTTCAAATGAATGGAATCAATGTTCTAAACACAAATTCTACATGTTTAACACAATATTCCTTATTAAAACACATCAACCAAAACATTTAAACACATACCATCTCAAACCCTAAAACCAACTTTACACTTAAACTTCCACTATCAAAATCCATTTAAACTTACAACCTTCACAACCAAACCAACCTCAATTCAATCTTTTAACTAACAATCAACTTTAACACTTGTAAACACATATCAAACACACCAAATCATCAACTCAACAATTCACAATACACCTTAGCCAAAACTTCAAAATTAATAAAAGAAAACAAGAAATTACTTACCTTAAATGAAGAATTTCCACAAATCTCTAACCAACACCCTTGATTCCTTCTTCAATTTACTTCTTGCCTCAAGAACACCTCCCTTTCTCTTTGCTATTTGGAGAGCCGGCCACTTCAAGAAAGAAAGAAGAAAATGCACAAGTCAAACACCTTTTCTTCTTTTAATCTCCACCATGCATTTCATTTCAAGCAATTACTCATATACCCCTCATCACTTAACTTAGCTTTTGTCTCTTATAAACCCAATTAAGTAATTTCACATGCCATATAAAAATCTCCTCTTGCATTGACTCTCTCTCTCTTTGACCATTTTTATATGTTATATATATCACCATATACACAACATATAAACTTGTCTCTAAACCCTATTTCTTCCCAAAACACATATACATATACTTTTTTTTTCAATTTAAACCAACTACAACAACAACAACATACAAAACTTCTAGGGCATGCATAGGGATATTACATAATTTGCTCAATGCTAGAAATTTTGGCTCAGAAGATGTTAGTCCAAGGCAGCTGAAGCATACACAAGGCAATAACCTAAGAGATATCCCGGGAGTTGCTATGTTAGGAGGAGCTGTTAATCAACCTGCTAATGGTGGCCCTCCAAACTTGCCATTTTATAATACTCCTTCACCAATGGCTCCACAGGTATGGCAATGTGAATTATATGAAGTTAACAGTTCATAGAAAGTGTACAGTGATTTGCTTTTCCTTTTCTAACATAACCCCAAAGCAAGCCAACTTGCTTTTCCTGTAATGTAAATTTTCTTCAATTGTGCTTTTCTATGGACAATACCTTCTGTTTTAAAAATCTGCTGAAACTTCTTTCTTCTCTTGCTTGGCTTGTGGCTTAATCGATCACTTCCCAGGCCATTTTTTTTTGCAGACAATGCTTGGCTTTCTCTGGCTTAATTTGGGCATGCTTTGGAATGCTGTTTATATCTTTTCTTATCTTGTGTTGAATTTCCAACCTGTGATCTGAATGCAGACACTTGAGTTCTAGAGATTATTATTTATTTCTCTTCTAATAAATTCTTGACTGTTATAACAATAATAATTCATATTTCTTATTTTGAGGTTATTATTTCTGAAATGTTTTCTTTTTTTTTTCATCCAGTTTGAATGATAGGTTTCCATTATCAAGCTCTCAAGGACCAAAAGAAAAGGGCTAATGAGATTTAATTCTATATTTGCTTCATTAGTTTCCTTAAACCTAATGAAGCAAATACAGAAATATTAGTTTATTGCAGAAATATTAGTTTATTGCAGCAAAAAACAATTTTTTTTATTTTTATTATTTATTTTTTTTCCATTCTACCTATTCTAAAGTCTGTATCTCACCTCAAAATAAAACCCAAAAATCAAAACTGCTTTTGTTGATTTACATTTAACATTCAACCACAAAGATTTGCTGTAATGAGATTTAATGTTTGACATGTTCACAAAATATTTGAGGGTTCATTTGTTTATACCATTGTTAAAAGTAGATCCAAATTGTATGATTGGATGATTATACAAGTACACATTACTGAACTCATTTTTTATTCAGGTGCATGGATTCCAAATTAGTAGCTAATGCTGTGTGGAAGATTTTTCGGAGGTTGCCAAGTCTTGAGGGATCTTCATGGTCTAAAGTCACTAGTGAAACAAAAAATTTGTACTAAAAAATTTGTACTATAAAAAATTGTTTATGTATACTTATTGCCAATAATAACTTAATTATGAATGTTGTGTTATTTGATTATTATTGTAATGAATGACTATTTTATAAACAAGTTTGGTTATTATATTTGGAATTCAACAGGTTCTTGAAAATGTGTAGACAAAAAAAAAATGGAATACTAGAAAAATATAGCCAAACAATTACAAAATTGCGACAAAATCAGCGACCAAAGGTGACAAAAAAAATATTGAATTCTGCGACAAATCAACGACTGAAACAACGAGAAAAATATTGCGACATATTCTGCCACACATCAGCGACAAAATTTAGCGAGCAAATTAGCGACAAATTCAGCGACTAAATTAACGAACCAAATAGCGATGAATTCAACGATCCAAGCTAAATCAGCGACGACTTTCAGCGGGAATAAATAATTCCCGCCAAAAATGAAAATGTCGTTGAATTTGTTTTTGTTTTGTTCGCTGATTTGTCACTAATCAACGACACGCACAATTGGTCGCTGATTTGTCGTTGATTTTTTAGGGACCAAAACATTACCGTCCGCTCGATTTTTCTCGCTGTTCGTCGCTGATATTGTCGCTATCGTATTTTGGTCATTGATTTCGTCGTTAATGGTGTCGCAGATTGCGTCGCAGATTGCTGTTTTTTTTGTAGTGCCTGCGCGATATACAAATCGGGCTAAGCAAAATTGCCTATTAGTATATACTTGACATAAAGAAATTCACATGAATAATGCAAAATGCATTTCTTTTCAAAATGTAAACTTAACATGCATTTCTATAATGTAAGTCATTCAATTAACACTTGCAAACAATCATATTTCTCATACCCATGCATTGGGCCCAAATGACCCTATATAATATCCAAGTTCCAAAGATATTATTTTGGACTCACATTTGACACCCAGTCTAGCGTGAGGGCAAATATATTAACGCTCGGTATCTGGCCCGAAGGCAATAATAATAATTTCCAGAATCTAGCCTGAAGGCAAAAATAATGGCACCCAGCGTCTGGCCCAAAGGCAAATGTCCGGTATACCTTATCACACCAAATCCAATACTTTGGAATTCGATATTACATAAGGTTACACACATTACTTAAACCATTTCACATTTTTCTCAATCTTTGGTGATTATTCCAATTTCCTTTCTTTTTCCACTTTTCCTTTATTTCTCATTAATTTCATATATTTTCATCAACTTTCCTGCCACAAACATAATGTGGCCAAATTACTCATTCACTACAATGCTTTTAGCTAACTTAAAGTGGCTCATAAACACACACATTATGCATTTCAAACTTTAAACATATATCTATGCACTTTTTATGTGAATTCACACATCAAAGTGGCATAGTCACCAAATCATTCAATCACAAAACATGTCAAACAAGTGAAATTTGTTGAAAAATAATCAAAGTATGTACATACCTCTAAAAAAGGCACTTCCAAGCTCAGAAACTCAACTTCTTCAAAATCCTTTACTTACTCAACACCTAACCAAAATGTGAATTACAAACACACATTAACATCACATTTTAAGTTGTTTCAAGTACTAAACAACAATAAAAACCTAATCCTTCTATTTCCTCTTTCTTAAGCCATAAGGAACTTTAACTCTACCAAACAAATCTCACTAATTCCAAATGGAGTTGAAGCTTAAAAACATCCTTAACATAATATTTTATCATATTTTATGCATTAAAACATAATGTATCGCTTTTCCATCAAAATTCCAAAATTCAAACCCTAAGCTTCTTTGATTTTGGTTTATCACTCTAACCAATTCCAATTGTTAATTTAGTTCATTTCCAACATTTAGATCATTAAACAACATGATTTTAGTGATGAAACCAATTGAACAACAATTTTGAACAATACCTCTTTTCCATAACTTTAAATCTTACTACCTCTCTCGAATTCCATCAAAACTTAAACCTATCAACCATTCAACCATAGAATTATTGCCTACTCATTAAAATAACTTATTTCAAAAACATTAGAACCATTTAGAAATAGCCCATAGAAAGTCATACATAAGCTTAAAACTTCTTAAAAAAAAATAAGTAAGAAAGCTTACCAACTACTTGGAAAACCACTGAAAAACCACTTGATTATATTAAAATCCTACAAAATTTGGAGTTTGGAGCAAAAATCATCTTTGGCTATGGCGGAATTTCATGGTCGAGAGAGAAAAGAAGAAGAAGAAGATTATAAATATTTATTTTTGATTTTCTTTCTTCTTTAAATACTAACCATATTGTGAGCCGGGATTTTTTTTCCCATTTTCATGTGGAATGGTTCTTGTGACTTTGGCACTGTTAGGATCAGAGCCTTAGAAAACATGGGCCTAAACCTAAAGAAAAAGGAGTCGCCACTCGGACGGGTTGAGAAAAAGAAAGGGGTGGATGACTCGATTCCTAAGGAATCCCCAACCCCCTAATGGGTTCGAAAATTGGCTATGCATGGGGAAGGTGAGAATAATTTAGCACCCCCACAGTGCTAAGTTCATTGGAACCGACCTCTTTTCAGGTCTAAACATTATAAAATTATTAGTTACTACAATATTATTTATACTACATGCGAAATAAAATAAAACATCATTGTATTAAAATGAAAATAATGTTCAAAACAAAACCATAAAGGGGCACCAATACAAGATGAAAACATGCCATTACAACGATATCCAACATCTAAATAAATAGGACACCCACTAAAATATAGAAACATGTCCATTATATTAATCCAAACTTTAAAATAACTTTAATTACATTGAACTTAAAAAATGAGGTACCCACAAAGTGGAAACATGCCTCTTACAATTCAAATGAACGATTAATCAAATAAATTAAATCATTCACGCATAATAATTTAAATAAAATGGTAATCATAAAATATAATAAAACATCCATCAAAATATAAACATGCAATCATAATCAATTCTACATTCAAATACATATTAAACAATAGATGTACAAATTAGGGTTTTAACTTATGAATTACGTAAAACAGAAATAATTAATTTTTAGGGTTTTGTGAAAATACAATTAGGGTTACACAGTTTTGAAAATTGGATTTAGGGTTTTAGAATTTAAAAACTAATTTTTATGTTTTAGGGGTTGAAAACTAGTTTAGGATTTTGATATTTAAACGCTTGTTTTTGTAAATAGATTAAGGTTTACTGGATGTTATGGGATGTTTGGGTCTTGGGTTTACTATATTAGGGTTTTGGTGGATTGATGAACTAGTGTTAGGGTTTGGTGACTTAGGCTACTAAGTATTAAGGTTTTGGGTTTATGGAATTAGGGTTTGGAAAACTAGGGTTTGGATGTTAAGTTTTGGACTTTTGAAAATAAGGTTCTGGACGTTTGGAAAAAGAAATAGGGTTTTTAGTTATTTTGAAAAATAAGTTAGATTACTGGACATTTAGGTTTTAAGACATTAGAGTTTTTCTTAGAACCGTGGCTAGGGAATTAGGTCTTAAGAAGTAATAGTTTTTGGATATTAAGATTTAGGGTTTTGATATTTATACTAATTATTCAAATCAAACCTTAAGTTGTTGGATGGACTAGTGGATTGAGTTTTGGTTTTATAAAATACACAATTAAGATTTTAACAATTAAAATTCTGTATTAAAATGATAATCAAATCAAATAAATCAAAATATGAAAAGATAACCTAACTATTATATGCTTTAAACAAGTTGAATTTAGAAAATGAAACCTGCGTTAAAGGCTCCACCAAATCGAATAGGATGATCCAAGTTGTTGCCTGTACTGATTGTTATTTCTAGCCGAGCAAAGATAAAGATAGTAATTGGTTACTGCCTTTGGTTTGTGGATGCTTTGATAATATGTGCGAAGTGTTTTGTATGTTGCTTATTGATCGTGGTTGTTACTCCCTTACTTTATTAAATCCTATATTTATATAAGGTACATTAGGTTAAATCTGAAGACTCCCAAATCTAATAGGATTATAATTAAAATTGGAAAAAAAAATTTATTTCAATCTAGATGCAATCAATTCCAAGTTTTGAAATAATGTTAAAACTCTACACATACTAATTTCTAATTCGGGCCTGCGGTGAATTGGGCGTGCCAATTCACTGTGGCTGGCCAGGCCTACGGGCCTGCTGCGAATTAGGAGCACCAATTTGCCACAGCTGGCCATGCCTATGGGCATGTGGTGAATTGGGGCTGCCAATTCCCAACAGCAGGCCAAAGGGCCTGCGACAAATTTTGGCTGCCAAGCTGCGGGGAATTGGGAGCCCCAATTCACTGTAGCCAGGCCTCGGCCAATTCCTGCAGCAAATTGGGGCATCAAATTCACCACAACCAAGGCCTGCGATGAATTGGGTGCATCAATTTGCCGTAGCAAGGCCTGCGGGCTTGTGGCAGGGGTAAATTCATAATTTTCCAAATAAAAATCATATGCTTGGATTGACTCGGCTTGAATTTTTATTAGACTTATTTTACCATTTAAAATTCAATAAGCTTATTTCAGGTCTTTTTTTTTTAAATTGGGCCAACCTAAATTGGATCAACCTAGGTTTAAGCAATTCAAAATCAAACCAAATTTAATTTGACCTTTTTAATTAGGATCGACTAACTTAGGGTCAAATTAAGGATCTAAAGTTTGCCCCCTGCTTGAACGATCTTGGATTTATTTAGAGAGTGAAAAGCAACAAGAATTTTGAATTAATTTTAGTAAAAATGGGTGGACCCAATTTGAGTTCTCGACTCGAGGCAGTTTAGGTTCTAGACACTGTTTGAGTTCTAGAATTGGAAAAAATTTGGATTCTAGACCCGAGACAATTTAGGTTATGGACTCGGTTTGAGTTCTAGACTAAAAAAGATTTGGATTCTGGACTCGAGGCATTTTGAGTTCTAGACCAGAGAAAGATTTGGGTTCTAGACCCGATGTAGTTTAGGTTCTAGATCCAGTTTGAGTTTTGGACTAAAAAAAGATTTGGGTTATGGACCCCATGTGGTTTGTGTTCTGGACCCAAATTGAGTTTTGGACTCGAAAATGATTTGGATTCTGGACCCTAGGTACCTGCAAAAATTTAATTGCAGTCAATAAAGTATTTTGAAAAAAAATTAAATTTTTTTTACTATATATTGGTACCTGTACACTCTTTCCCCTTATGTGGAAAAAAAATTTTAAGGGCCAAAATATTTTTAGACATGCAAATATTTATTGTATGCATATAAATAAAAAAAATGGTAATAATTGATGCACAATATTTGTTGCGCTCGAATTAACTCTACCACAAAGCGTCACTCGCAAGTATACGAGGTAACTGTAGCAAAGGTGATCGCCCCAAGGTCGTCTCACAAGGAAGCTAAAGTAGCTAATTGATTATCAGATTATAAATAAAAAAAAGTAATGAATAAATTTAAATTGCTAACTAATGAAAAAGATTGATTGAAGTTTAAAGCAAATAAAAGTAAATTGAGCTGATGATTTGATTCACTTAATAGAATGGTCTAGGGTTTGCACTTCTCTGCTACTTATATGTATGAACGGTTATTCCTCTTAGTCAAATTAATTTTAAAGATTAAATCTCAAGTAACTTAATTAATTGAATAAAGGAAATAAGCTCTCGCATTCAAACCTCTCTCAAATAATCTTATTCCAATTGAAATAATCTTTTCCTAGGTTATATCTCTAATTCACCTAAGTCCTTAATTGAATTGTTCCAGCATTAGACTTCATCTCTCAATCCATCATCTAATACCTAAAACACATAATTGGTGGCCAATCAATTATATATTAGCAATAATTCATTCAATAAAGGCTTAAAGAAATAATTGAGTTAAGAGTAATAACCAATTCATACAATCATAGCAGATCCATACAAACCCTAGACTAGATCAAATTAGTTCATAATGCTATCAAACATACTCATCTCATTAATATTCAAAGAAATCAATTTAGACATGATAATATCCATAAATACAATTCCAATGAAAATAAAGAGATAAAGTTCAAGAACAAAACCAAGTTACAAACTCGAAGCTTCTGAAGAATCTCTTGTTCAAATCTTGGAAGAAGGATGTATCAATGGCTAGAACAATCTAATCTAAGCTAGTTTAATCCAAGTGTAATCAAATATCAAAGAAAAACAAATGTTAAAACCTAAAACTTTCTCTGACGGCTGAAACCAGCTCTCCATAAAAAACTCCTTCAAACCCTAGCTTTTTCTTTTCTTTTATACGAAACCTCTGCTTAAAATCCGCGTTGCCTTTGATTCATGAGAGACACGGCCACAAGCCTGGTCGTGTCCCTTGCTTGTGTTCACTACTACTTGCTTTTCTTCTTTTCTTCTTTGGTTGAGTGACACGACCGTGTTGGAGGTTGACTTGGCCGTGTTGGACCATTTTAGAGGGACACGGCCAGTGACTTGGCCGTGTCCCTTGCCTGTGTCTTCTACTTATTGATTTTCTTCCTTTTGCTTTGGAACTGTGTAATATCCTCATTTATGCCCTAGAAGTTTTGCATATTGTTGTTGTTGTTATTGTTATATATTGGATTGAATATATGTGTTAAATTGTAAGAGAAAAGAAATTGAGAAGAGAAAGTATATGTATATGTATTTTGGGAAGAAATAGGGTTTAGAGACAAATTTATATGTTGTGTATATGTTAATATATATGACATATAAAGTGGTCAAAAGGCTTGGTCAATGCAAGAGAAGATATTTATTTGAGATTGGTAAATTACTTAATTGGGCACATATAAGATAAGAAGATAATTATGTGAATAAGGGCACTTTGGTAATTGCTTGGATAAAATCACATGGTGGATATTTAAAGAAGGTTTGACTTGTGTTTTCTTCATCATTTCTTCTTCTTCTTCTTGTTGATGGCCAGCCCTCCATAGCCAAAGAGAAAGAAAGAGACAAGTGATGGTTTTGATGATTTCAAGCTTAAAGTGAAGAAAGATTAAGTGTTCAAGTGTTGATTTAAGAAGTTTTTAACTAAGGTAAGATCTTTTCTCTAATTTCTTCAATTCTTTTGAATTGGTATGATTAAGTTGCTTATGGTATGATTGTAAGTATTGATTTTGCTTGATAGATGAGAAGTTGGGTTGGTGTTGGTGATGGAAGAGTAAGATTGGTGTTTAGTGAAATTGTTTCTGTTTTAGGATTAGTAAAGGCTGTGACTTGTATGATTTTTAATTAATTTTAGAAAAATGTTCTTGAAGTGAATTTTTGATATGTTGTGCCTCTATGAGTCTAGAATGACTGAAAAATATGTTGATTCGATTTTGGAATGGTTATGAGTTTAGAAAGATTATTTTCATTAGACCTGTTCTAGCAGGTACCTTAACTGGGACAGCTATATTTCGGGATTTTTAATAAAATGTAGAAAAATCATATCCAATTGAATTTTGGATATGTTGTTTCTTAGTGAGTCTAGTATTTGAGAAAAATAATTTAGAACCACGTTGATTGAATTTGATTTATGGAATTCACAAAGTTCAGAACTGCTGCCAGGATGCAGGGCATTTGGGGCAGTCTGGTTAGGTGAACTATTTGACCAAGATTTTGTGTTCAGTTTGATCTGAAATTTTAAAGGGATGATTTTAAGATACAAAACTAAATTCTGTAAAAATTTTAGAATTTTTAGTCAAGTAGATTATTTTATACAATTTTTCAAAATAAGGATAAAATGGAGTTTAAAACCAGAATGTACTATTTATGGTTAGGGTTTTAATTCTTTGTTCTTCTTGCATTGCTTTGGTTTTCCAAAGGTAGGTTGGTCCTTAAACCTAACCCTAAATACTTTAAACACACTTGAATCAATGAATGTTATAATCAATTGTTCTTTGCCCTAATTGCATTGTTGAGATTGA
Organism: Garcia nutans; assembly: GCA_947685225.1. NCBI lineage: Eukaryota > Viridiplantae > Streptophyta > Magnoliopsida > Malpighiales > Euphorbiaceae > Garcia > Garcia nutans. The sequence continues at coordinate 40,747,820 of CANTUV010000032.1, read as the reverse complement.
ACAATGTTATGTTGTGCATTGTGAATGGTAATGTGTTTCATGAGTAATGTGGAATGAAATGTTGATATTTATGAATGATGCTATGTGAGATATAATGTGATCATGGATGAGATATATATATATATATACTTGAATAATGAGATGTTATATTGTGAAATGAAATGTGAAGCCATTGTTATTGGCTAAGATGATGTAATTGAAAGAAAGAAGGCATGTTTGCCTAAATGTGATGAGAATTGAGAATGGAAATGAATTGTTTGTTTAATATGTTATTCAGTTTCAGAGTTCTGGATTTGGGTGGCATGCCTAAGAAATGATGAAAGGTAACAGTCTTGCCGGGTTGAGGACCTCCTCATAGATGTTGAGTTGATGGTCCAAGAGACTGGGTCTGTTACACTATGAGATATATGATTTGTAACAGTCTTGCCGGGTTGAGGATCTCCTCATATGTGTTGAGTTGATGATCCAAGAGACTGGGTCTGTTACACTATCCATGGATAGAGATACATGTATATACATTGTCTACGGGCGTGATTATTGTGACTATGAACCAAAGCAGTAACTCTGAACTCTGAATATCGTATTAAATACTTGTTGGGCCCATAGGTGTCAAGGTTATATGAATGTCCTAAATAATGTTATGAGTTTAATGAAATGAGATGTTGGTTATGGATTATGATTGATTAATGTTGAATGTGAAAAGATGTTGAAATATGGTATGCTCATATGACTATGATTTGTGAAATGCATAATTGTGTGGTTAACTTTATATTTATGATGTTGATCTTATCAATAACATATGTGGCATTGCATTTCATTAAAGCATACCGTTAGCATGTTTTATCTTACTAAGCCGTTGGCTTAGCGCGATAGTGTTTAATCGCGCAGGTAGTAGAGTGGATAGAGTTGAACCCGAGAGTTCATCAAGACCTAGTGAGAGTAGACCTTGAAGAATCCATTTTGGGAGCTTAAAGATCAGAGCAGACTTGCCAATCATGTATAAATTTTATGTGTTGTAAAACTTGAGTTTTGATGTATATGAATTTGTAAATATGTAAATATTTTATAACTTCCGCTGTGTAATATTTAAATATGGGAGTTGTCACAAAACCTTTATTTTATGTTGTACTAGAAGTGTAAATCCTTTTTGCAGGTTGTAGTTGAGGTTACAAGGGGGATTTATTGGGAGTGTACTGAGAATGATTGTGTTTGCATTGGTTTGTGTAAAATGTTTTTAAAAATAAGAAAAAAACCGGTTTTGTCGACACTTGGGACTCAATTTTTAGGCGAAACTATGGCAAAAATTTTGTAAAAATCGGAACTAAAATTTGACTAAGTAAAATTGGTAGCAACATTAGGTTAGTGTGGCGCCTCTACTCAGCTTACATATGTAGGTTGGGTAGGGGTGTTACAAACTGAGTGAGACACGGCCAAGCTTAAGCAACTTGGTCGTGTTTGAGCTTCTTTGGAGGGACACGACCAGTGACTTGGCCATGTCCCTTGAGTGTGTTCCTCTCTGTGTCTTGGTCTTCTCTTTGGCTTGATATGGGACACGGCCACAAGCTTGGCCGTGTCCTCTGCATGTATCAGCTACTGTGTCTTGTGGCTTTTCCTCTTGATTCCTTAATTTTTTCCTTCCTTAGCATAGTTCCTTGCATATTTCACCTATAACAAAACTTGAAACAAACTTCAACCAAGAATTAAATAAACAATAGCCAACATAACATACACAACACACTAAAAACTAGCACAAAAATAATAAAAACACTAAAATAAATTCAAACTCCCAAAGTTATTGAAAACACTAAATAAACCGATTGAAACTACCAAAATACCTAAATAAAACAATAATTATCATAACAAACAAGACACAAATCTATAACAAAAACTGATAAAACAACTACCCCACACTTAAAACTTTGCTTGTCCTCAAGCAAATTCACATGGCATAAATTAAAAACTCAAACAACCTTAACTATAATTCCAGTATATAAGATGAAATCCTTCAAGACTCATACATAAATAATTGCAATTTCCTTCAATCAAGTTTTTCTTAACTCATTCATTAATCCAGACATACAAATCTTATCTCTCTTCTAAGTGTTTCACTCAATTTCAAAGGTTAATTCACTCAAACCACTCATGACTGCATACTACCATTAACTTGCTTAATTATCCAATCTCCCTCACTGATTTTCTCAAGAAATAATCCGAAGGTCTTTCATTTGGATGTAATGGGGCTAAGGTAAAGGTGTGAGAAAAGACATTTAAGCTGGAGCATCAAGAAATGGAGTATCTAAATTAGACAATACTCTTGCTCAAAAACTCATAGCTCCCTCAAATGGCATATTCACCAACCATTGATAATTCACATACTTGCATATTCAAGAAAAATACATGAGTCAACATTCCTCTAATGCTAGAAAATATATGAATTTTGTATATATATATATATCTTTTCTTTTATTTTCTTTCTTTTCTTTTTTTTTATTTTCATTTTTTTAATAATATATATATATACAAAATATATAATTGCATGGAACATCTAGCTTAAAATGTAGAGGAAAAGAATAATCGACTCTTAATCAAATACAATGTGCAAAGTATGCATTCAACCCCAAATAGCAATACCATTTTTATTTGCTTACCCCACACTTTGAAATAAACCACCCTATTGTCATATCATAAGAACTCCATTCCTTAATGCAGGTATGATGATAATAAGGGAAAGTTGAGTTGTAAATTGTGTTGATCAAACAAGAAAAGGCTCAACTTGGCTCACTAAGGAATTTAATATTAAGGGAGGTCTTTTTAAGCTAAAGGGCTAACCTAATTTGCCTTCATCATTTTAAAACTTGAGATTAAATCATAATGTGAGTTCAATTAGTATACAAAAGCAAGCTCTAGAGATGCAAAATCATGAAAGTGCACACTTAAGAAAAGAAAATCAATTGACACTAACATTCAATCTATAAGGCTCAAACCTCACAAAGGTGGGTTCACAAAGATTTATATGTCATGAATTGCAGAATGCGAAAATTGTTCCTGAATGAATTCAAATGCTAATCTCTATTCTGATACTAAAGACTCAACTATAATGCTATAATCACAGAAAAGATCAATAAATTTTCAACAATTATACCATGCATAACACAATAAAACACACCACGACAAACAAAACAAGAATTAAGGAAAAGCTAAAAGATTACCCCACACTTTAGAATTTACATTGTCCTCAATGGAAAACAAGAATAATAAAGAGAAAGAGTTAAAGGACAACCTGTCTTCCATCGTACCCTGGTGAGGCAAATCCCTAACTTTTCATCATAAATACAAATGTTCAAAAACAAAATACAAGAGAGCTTTAGGGTTTCCATTTATTTAAACTAAACATAAAATCAAAATTGTTAAATATAAAATTACAACTATGAAAAAGAAATGCAAACCGATGGGTTGCCTCCCATTTAGCGCTTCTTTAATGTCATAAAGCTGGACATCATTGCAAGGCTAGGGATCGTGGATCAAAGTGCTGTTAGTGATCCTCACTTCTTGAAATCCTCCTTTATATGATTTAACTCTCTGTCCATTTGCTTTAAAAGTCTTATTGGTTCGAGAGTTAAGCAATTCAATTGCACCAGAAGGACATACCTTAGTTATCTCGAAAGGACCACTCCATCGATATTTGAATTTACCTGGAAACAGACGGAGTCGAGAATTAAAAAGTAAAACTTTCATACCTGGACTCAATGTCTGTCGCACAATAAATCTGTCATGAAGTGCTTTAGTGTGATCCTTATAATTCCTCGAGCTCTCATATGCCTTTTGTTTAAGGCATCTTTGGGTCTCCCTCACTGGTTTAGCCCCCTCTTCTAAAGTCAGTGTCAGCTCCAATTTATCTGAGGAACCTGTCTGTAAGAAAGCATTTGAAACAACGGTTCAACACAATTAGTTAAAGAACATTCCTCATATAAAGCAGTTGTAGGAATGGGAGAAGTGTTAAAAATAGAAAATTCAATCTTCTGTCCCAAGATAGTCATTAATAATTTACCATTTTTAACATCTATTATGGTGTTGGTAGTAGCCATAAAAGGCCTACCCAGCAAAATAGTGTGTGCTGATGGTGCAGGGTTACTCCCTTTCATGTCAAGAACTAAGAAATCTACAGGTACTATTAACCCACCAACCTTAACTAACACATCTTCTATAACCCCTTTTCGGGAATCTAAGAGATCTATCAGCTAATTGCAACACCATTTTGGTTGGTTTAAGTTCCCCTAGTTCTAATTCTTTATACACATAATAAGGCATCAAATTCACACTAGCTCCTAGATCACACATGCTGTCAGTCGCCTTTCCATTCCCCATAGTAATTTGAATTATAAAGCTACCAGGATCCTTTAGCTTGGGAGGTAGTTTATGCTGCAGAACAACACTAGCTACCTCTGAAACTATTACCTTTTCATTCGGCTCATACCTCTTTTTCTTGGTGATCAGGTCTTTAAAGAATTTGGCATAAGCCGACATGTTCTTTATTGCTTCAAGTAAGGGTAAGTTAATACTTACCTTAGACAGCATGTTGAAGATGTTAGAAAATTGCTTATCTGGTTTATCATCCTTCAACCTGCTGGGGAATGGTATAGGTGGCTGGTATGGATTGCTTGCCTTATGTAAATCTATTGAAGAGGACTTCTTCATTGATCTATCTCCAGCACCTTTGTTCTCTGGTTCTCCTTCCTCCTTGTTCTCTTGGTCACCTGCATTCACAGAATCATTTTCAACATTATTGTTAATTTCCTTACCACTTCTAAGAACAGTCACTGATTGTGCCTGCTCAGGTTGACTTGGGAATTTCCCCTTTTGTTGAATCTGCATTTGTTGTGCAAGTTGCCCTACTTGAGTCTCCACTTTCTTAAAAGATGCTTCTAATGAATCCAGCCTCTTGTTGGTCATCTCTTGATTTTTAGCACTTACTTGGATGAAAGCTTGTAAACTTTCCTCCAAACTCTCTATCTTAGACTGCCCTTGATTTGAGGATTGGCCCTGTTGTTGATTCTGTCTCTGGAGCAAATGGAAAGGCTGCTGAGAATTATTTGTTGCCCAAGAAAAATTTGGGTGATTTCTCCAACCAAGGTTGTATGAATTGGAGTAAGGATCATTCCAGGCCCTTGGTTGAAATCCCCCCATAGCATTGACTTGTTCAGCTTCATTCCCATAAGACTCATATGCAAAGGGGCAAATATTTGCTCCATGCCCAAGAGTTCCACAAATTCCACAAATTTCTTGAGTGGATGAAGAAGTGTTATTTTTCATATTCAGCATCTACACTTGCCTTGTCAATTCAGCTATCTGATTGACCATCTCACTATTGGCTTCCAATTGATTCACCCATTTACTTCTTCCTCTTACACTTTTCTGTTGAGAATTAGCTCCCAACATCTCAAAGATATCTTAAGTTTCATCAGCTGTCTTTTCTCCCATGGCTTCCCCAGCTGCATTGTCAACAGTGTTCTGAAATTGCTGGGTTAGACCATCATAGAAAAACTGATTAAGAAGTTGAAGTGGGTAGTGATGATGTGGACACTGGATCAATAGCATCTTAAATCTGTCCCAAGCTTCATGAAATGGCTCTCCTTCAAATTGAGAGAATGTAGCTATCTTCCCTCTCAATTCAGCTGTCTTTTGATGAGAGTAAAACTTGCCCATGAACTTGTTATAAACTTGCTCCCAAGTTGTCAAAGAGTTTTCGGGCAACATCATAAGCCAGCTCTTTGCCCTATCCTTCAAAGTATATGGAAAACATCTCATCCTCAACTGATCTTCTGTTAGTCCTCCCAATGGAAAAGTGTTGAGGGTATAATAAAAATCCTGAATAAAGTTCAAAGGATCTTCATTTGGAACTCCATAGAATGATGGCAGCATGTTGTAATGAATGTTCTTCAACTCATAGTTCCTTGCTGCATCTGTCAGTCTTATGCAAGAAGTGGAAGTTCCAATGATAGGTCTAGCAAAATCTCTCATAGTCCTTTGTCTTTCTTCAGCCATTTTAACAGATTATGCAGATTCCGACTCAAAATTAGAAGTGTCCTCCTCTGTAGTATCAAATCCGGTGTAAAGTTCAAACTCTTCCCTGCTCCTTTTCACTCTCTGAATTTCTGGAATAAATGGATACAACTCTCCTTCGAGTATCTCCTGCCTTGCATAAACAAAATTTCTAGAACAAGAAATTATTAAAAGCAAAAGACAAAATAAAATCAAAAGTAAACAATGCAAAATAATCTAAAATATCTAAGACTAATAAACAATTACGCCAATTAGCTTCCCCGGCAGCGGCGCCAAAAACATGTTGCGCTCGAATTAACTCTACCACAAAGCGTCACTCGCAAGTATACGAGGTAGCAGTAGCAAAGGTGATCGCCCCAAGGTCGTCTCACAAGGAAGCTAAAGTAGCTAATTGATTATCAGATTATAAATAAAAAAAGTAATGAATAAATTTAAATTGCTAACTAATGAAAAGGATTGATTGAAGTTTAAAGAAAATAAAAGTAAATTGAGTTGATGATTTGATTCACTTAATAGAATGGTCTAGGGTTTTCACTTCTCTGCTACTTATATGTATGAACGGTTATTCCTCTTAGTCAAATTAATTTCAAAGATTAAATCTCAAGTAACTTAATTAATTGAATAAAGGAAATAAGCTCTCGCATTCAAACCTCTCTCAAATAATCTTATTCCAATTGAAATAATCTTTTCCTAGGTTATATCTCTAATTCACCTAAGTCCTTAATTGAATTGTTCCAGCATTAGACTTCATCTCTCAATCCATCATCTAATACATAAAACACATAATTGGTGGCCAATCAATTATATATTAGCAATAATTCATTCAATAAAGGCTTAAAGAAATAATTGAGTTAAGAGTAATAACCAATTCATACAATCATAGCAGATCCATACAAACCCTAGACTAGATCAAATTAGTTCATAATGCTATCAAACATACTCATCTCATTAATATTCAAAGAAATCAATTTAGACATGATAATATCCATAAATACAATTCCAATGAAAATAAAGAGATAAAGTTCAAGAACAAAACCAAGTTACAAACTCGAAGCTTCTGAAGAATCTCTTGTTCAAATCGTGGAAGAAGGATGTATCAATGGCTAGAACAATCTAATCTAAGCTAGTTTAATCCAAGTGTAATCAAATATCAAAGAAAAACAAATGTTAAACCCTAAAACTTTCTCTGACGGCTGAAACCAGCTCTCAAAAAAAAAAACTCCTCCAAACCCTAGCTTTTTCTTTTCTTTTATACGAAACCTCTGCTTAAAATCTGCGTTGCCTTTGATTCATGAGAGACATGGCCAAGTTGGATGAGACTTGGCCGTGTTGGAGGTCTTTGGAGGGACACGGCCACAAGCCTGGCCGTGTCCCTTGCTTGTGTTCACTACTGCTTGCTTTTCATCTTTTCTTCTTTTCTTCTTTGGTTGAGTGACACGGCCGTGTTGGAGGTTGACTTGGCCATGTTGGACCATTTTAGAGGGACACGGCCAGTGACTTGGCCGTGTCTCTTGCCTGTGTGTAGACCCTTAATTTTTGACCCAATCCGATCCAATATGCTTTATTTAGTCCAAAATGATTTTTGTTGTTTAATTGGTCCAAAATAATTTTAATTAAATAATTTTTACCTTAGTATCTAATTTTTATTAATAAAAAATGAAAATAAACAAATAAAAATAAAAAATAAAAAATAAAAATAAAATCGGAGTCGAAAAATAATCGGCAGCGAAAAGTGGTCACGCGGGCCCGTCAGGCTGCGGGCTAGTTATTTCGCCCGCAGGTTCCTGCAGGCGAAGTTATTTTGCCCGCAGGAAATTCCTGCGGGCGAAATAAATTCCCGCAAGAAATTCATGTGGGCAAAATTTTCTCCCGCAGGAATTTCCTGCAGGCTGGCACGCCACGGGCCCGGCAGCTCAGTTTTCGCCAGCTCAAAATTTTTTGACACAATTTTTAGAATCCTAATCCAATTAGGTTTTAATTTATTTTTTTATTAATATTACTTACATTAATTAATTACAAATATACAACCTAAAAACCACTATAAATAAGGACTAATTAAACCTAATGAGGGGAGGAAAAAAAATACATAGTGACTTTAGGATTTGAAACCAAATCAAGGAAGGAAAAGGAAAAACTCAATTCAGGATATTAATAGTAGCAGTAGCACGGCAAAAGGGGGAGGAGAGGCAATCAAAGTTTGTCTTTGGAGCTAGTTCAACCAAGAAGAGTTATTTTTTGGAGAATCAACAAAAGAAGGTATGTTTTAATTCTTTTAATTTATGTTTTCCCAATAGCCAAATCTATAAAATTTAAGTTTTTTAAATCAAAATCTTAGAGCTTTAACTTAATTTTTCCAAGATTAGAACATTAAAAACGTGACTTTCTTTTTCGAAAGGACTCAAATTTGTTATTTTTTCTTCTTAAAAACCTTAAAACACTCATTTAACATATTTTTCTACAAAACCAAAATAAAATTCTGTTTCTATTAAAATTTTAAATTAGGTTCTTTTCACTCAAAAAACCTGAAAAAACATCTTTTCTACTTATAAAAACTTCAATCCATGTGTTTAAGTTCATAAAACCTCATAAAATATCAAATTGCTATTTAAAACCCTAAAAATTATCCTTTAGCCGAGACCCCAATTTCAAAGCTTAAAATCCAAAAATCATCTTTTAAACCTAAATAATGAACCCTAACCCTTTAAAACCTTAAACCCTAACTTTTTCTAAACTTTAAACCCTTTAAAACATAAAAAACATAAAAACATAAAAAACTCAAAAAAGCTACAGGAGCTTAATTCACTATTTAAAATCATGAATTAAAAATATTTCAAAAGTGTCTAAAACTCAAGTTTTATTATTTCATCATTCAAATCTTAATTTGTTTAATCAAAGTGTCTTGCTAACCTTTAAAAAAAATAAAACCTAATCTATTTTAATTACCTAAAAAGTCATAGTAGCTTAAACTGTAATATCCCAATGCATGCTCTAAAAGTTTTGATTATGTTGTTGTTGTATATTGGATTGAATGTATATGTATGTGATAAGAAAAGAATTTGGAAGAGAATGTTTATGCATATGTGTTTTGGGAAAGAAAAGAGGGTTTAGAGAGAAGTGTATATGTTGTTTATATGGTGATATATATATAACATATAAGTTGGTCAAATATGTGGTCAAGGGAAGAAGATATTTTTAGTTGAGATTGGTGAAATGTCTAAAAAAGGCAAGTGTTTTAAAAAGAAACAAAACAATTTGTAGAAGGGTGTTTTGGTAATTGCTTGAATTGAAACACTTGGTGGAGATTAAAAGAAGAGTTGACTTTGTTTCTTGTGGTTCATTTTCTTCTTTCTTCTTTGTGTGGCTGGCTTCCCCATAGACAAAGGAAAGCAAAAGACAAAGTGAAGATCTTGAGGTGTTTAACTCAAATTGAAGGAAGATTGAAGCGAGCTAGTGGATGATACAAGAAGTCTTATAACTTTGGTAAGTTCTCTTATGATCTTTGTGCTTATTTGAAATGATATTTGAGTTTGATAGATTTTTAAGAGTGTGTTGGTTGATTTTGAGATGTGAGAAGGGTTTGAGTGATTTGATGATGGATTTTGAGTATGGATTGAAGGAAAGATTAAGTGGTTGGAAGAGATGATGTTGTATATGTGGTGAGGGTTTTGAGATGATTTTGTGTTTTGTGTTTGATGTGTGTTTTGGCTTGTTTTGGTGTGTTGTAAGTTTGAGATGAGTTTTGAGTATGTTTTGTTAAGATTGTTTGAAGAGGATGTTAGTGTATAGAAGTGTGTTGTTGAGTGTTTAGTTGTTTTGATCGAAGTCTTGATTTGTGGCCGGACACGCCCATGAGCACGTCCAGGGTTTTTAGGCGTGTCAATTGTGTTGGAGGCAGTAGATTTGACACGACCAGTAACACGCCCGTGTTATTGAGCGTGTCCTAGCTACTGTGAGTTTGGGGAATTTACACGGCCAGGAGCACGTTCATGATGTTGGACGTGTTGTTATGGTTGAGAGGCAGTAGGTATTATACGCCCATGAACACGCCCGTGTGGGTGATCGTGTCAGGGTTAGGGTTTGCCCTAATTAATTCCCAATTGGATTATCTCTTGTGTATCCCTAAGCAAGTATATGCTATTACTTTTGATTTAGGTCTTGAAGATAGTGATTGATCATTGATTTAAGAGGTAGAAGGATCTTGAACAAGGAATTGTTAAGAGTGGTGTGATTTGCTTTTGAGGTAAGTACAAAACCTATATGATTGTATGTAAGTACAAATGTGGCATTATTACATTGTTAATTTATATGAGCAATGTGTGTTGTTATGTTTATATCAATGATGATATATATATATATATGAATAATGTGAATGACATGATGATGCAAATGATTGTGTATATGAAAGATTGAAATGTTATGATGTGAATTGAGATGAAATGGAATATAAAGCCATTGTGATTGGCTATGTTAATTCATTTGAGAATGAAATTGATAACAAATTAATGAATGAGTTGTGTGGCTAATGTGTTATTCTATTTTCAGAGTTTGTTGTTGGTGGCATGCCTAATGATAGTAACAATCTCTTGAAGTTAGGTTGGGCTTGATCCTTGAAGCCAAGTTGGGTTGAAGTTTAACATGTTTTACTCCCCTTGAAGCTTGGTTGGGTCTAGTCCTTGAAGCGTAATTGAGATGTTACAACCCTTGAAGCTAGGTTGGGTTTGGTTCTTGAAGCCAAGTTGGGTTGAGACTTAGCATTCTTTGTTCCCCTTGAAGCTTGGTTGAACCTAATCCTTGAAGCCTAGTTGGGTATATGTGATAATGATAAATGTGATAAAACCAAAGCATTAACTCTGAAAATTGAATGGCATATTAGAGTGTTTTGGGCCCATGCTTGTCTTTGTTTATATGTGATTCATGGATGGCAAAATAATTCAATAATGAAATTCATGAAGGGACTTTGAGATGTGATATGCTTTTATGATTATGATTTGTGAAAGGCAAAGGTTTGATGTTAGCTTTTCACTTATGACGTTGATATTAATGGAATGTGTGACATTCATAGCATACAAGCATAATGTTAGCATGTTTTGTACTACTAAGCCCTTGGCTTAGCGCGATAGTGTTGATCCCGCAGGTGATAGAGTTGATAGAGTTGAACCCGAGAGCTCATTGAGGCCGAGTGAGAGTAGACATTGAAGAGTTGATTTTGGGACTTAAAGATCAGAGAAGATTTGCCAATCATGTATAACTTCTTTATATTTTGTAAAGTATTGTTTATAATGTGAATATATGTACATTTGTAAATATAAATATTTAAAAGTTTTTCCTATATGTAAATAGTTGTTAAATTCCGCTGCGTAATAAGTATATATATATATATATCTATTTTATTTTATATTACAGATTAATCACTTATTTTTCTATAATGTGTAATGAGAAAGATTATAGTATCATTGGGAATGTTTTGAATGTTAAGAAAATTCGTAGCATTCCTATATTCGATGCATGTATACTACATTGTGGTGCATATAGTGTGTATGTATTGGATGTGGGGGTGTTACATAAACTTTAGAATTTCCAAAGCCTTAACACATGAGATAAATAACCCTAAATAGAAATAGTAGCTATACTTGAACTTTTATTTGTTTTATTCAATTCCATATTTATTTATGCTTTGATTTATTTCTTATACTTTAATTTATTTAATTTCAATACTTTATTTATTTAATTTATCATGGATGGATGTTTGATTTATATTTTGGTTAATACTTTTAATGAATGATTTATTTATTATGGATGATTATTTACTTTTATCAATCAATTTAGACTTCCAAAAGTTGTAAGAGATATGTTTCCACTTGGTGGGTACCTCATTAGTTAAACATCATGTAATTTAATTTTCTTTTCTATTTTAGAACCTTTGTAAAGGGCATGTTTCTACCTTTTGGTGGGTGTCCTACCTAGGCATGTGATGTAAGGACATGTTTCAATCCTTGGAAGGGTGTCCATTTATTTGTTTTGTTTTATTTGGACATTACTTTGATTTTAATATATTGATACTTTCTTTTAATTATTGTGTGTAATATGGATAATGTTGTTATACTTAAGAATTTTATAATATTAAGACCTGTAAAGGAGGCCGATTCCAATGAACCCGGCGTTGTGGGGGTGCTGGGCCATTTCTCACCTTCCCCACACGTACCCAACTTTCCGAACCCATTAGGGGGTTGGGGATTCCTTAGGAATCGAGTCATCCACCCCTTTCTTTTTTCCGGCCCGTCCGGGTGGCGACTCCATTTTCTCCGGACTTAGGTCCGTGTTCTCTAAGGCCCCGAGCCTAAACAGTGCCGAAGTCGCAAGAACCATTCCACCGGGAGTGGGGGCAAAAATCCCGCTCACGGTGGCAACTCCACTGGTGATAAGAGAAGTTGATTCTGTTAGTCTTTATATTATTCTATTCTTTCTTATAATGATATTATCCATTGCATCATATTATATTGCATTGTGTGCGTGAGTTAGGACGCCCGTATTACCCGTGTTATGTTATGTAAGGGATACCATACTTTCACTCAAGGTATAGAGATCGAGCATGGCATAACCGCTCATAGCCTTGTACCGTTTGGTATATACTTGCTATGGGAACCTAAGCCTTTTAACCCAAAGACTAAAGCTCATGTAATTGGCCTAGTTACTTTCCTTAGGTTTTACCCCAAATGCATGTTGTTTGACTATGGTTAATTTATCTTGGTTTAAATCATGGCTTATTTGGTTTGTTCTTTTTTTAATATGACCCATGTACATTTGCAAGCTCAAAATAAATTTTTTCTTGCTTTAAAATCCAAAAGACCAAAACTATTTTCAAAACTTTTTAAGATGGTCTTTGGACATAAAATTTTTCTAAAAACAAATCAAAAATTCTTTGGCTCATGGCCCAAATACTAAGCCCAAAATCCATTTTTCTAAAATCTTTTACAATGGGCTTAGAAACAAAACTATTTTCACCCAACCTTTTCTTATAAAAAGCTTGCAAAAATATTTAGGTCAATTATGAAATACCAAAAATCAATTGTGGGCCTAGTTTACACTAAGAACAAATTAACCATGGGCTTGTTTTTGGCATGAATCATTAGTTACTTTTTCAAGTAAGAAATCTATTTATAATAAACCTCTTAATTTCGTTTTAATCCAAAAGTTGGTTGAATGGATTAAAACCTAATTAATGGGAATTATCATGGATTGATTTCCATTTTTGAAAATATAACTATTGGTTGAAACGTCTGAGGGAATTATTCGAAAGCAAGGTACCCCATGTTGGTATTTTGTTAAGCATATACCTAGGAAAAGAGACTCGCCATTCATGTGTGGATGTTATAAGGTTGGAAGGAATGTCCTAATTTGTTCTTGTTTGTTAATTGCTTGTGCATACATGTATACATGCATACATTTGCATCTCATATCATTGGTCCTCTCTGGCTCACAGCCCTGGATTATGAAAGTTCAAAAGCTTACAACAATCCGACTTATGCCGGAGACAAAATATTTAGCAATGACTCAATCACTTGCTCACCAAAGACAATGGAGCCCAAACAAATTCAAAGAATGGTGGATGAAGCCCTCAATGCCAAGATGGAAGAAATCAAAGAGGCCCTAGCTGAGACCATGAAGAACCAATTGACTGCAATCTTAGAGAATCATGCCGAGGCATCTGCTAGCACTAAGAAACCAAAGGACAAAGGGAAGACTAAAGTTAATGAAGTGGCTTTTGATGATGAAAAGGTGGTCATTGATGATGATTGGTCTCAATACTACCAAGAGGTTCAAGAAAAGAAGAAAGAACCGAAGGCTGTTGAGAAAGCAACTATTGAAAAGATCGAGACATCTGATGTTGAGAAGATGATTGCTGATTTAGAAAAGAAATTTGAAAAGAAGCTAAAAATCAAAGAGATGTCCGAAGTTGACAAGTTATTTGAACAAGATGATGAGGTCCCTTATAAGTTCAAGATGCCTTCCTTTGCTAAGTACAATGGCACCGAAAATCCTCATCTCCACGTGAAGCAATATATCACTGCCATGCAATCTGCTCGAGCTACTAAGGCTCAAACCCTAAGGTACTTTATGCTCTCATTGGACCCTGTTGTCCAAAATTGGTTCAATACCTTAGATGATGAAACGCAAAAGAGCTGGGATCTACTTTACAAAGCCTTCATCCAACAATATGGATATAATGTTGAGTTGGAAGTTACCTTGATGGAAGTGGAGTCCATTAGGTAAAGACCAAATGAGAATTTTGTAGATTATGTCAAGAGATGGAGAAACAAGGCTTCTTTGCTCAAGAAAAGGCCCGATGAATCTGATCAAATAAGGATGATCGTGAGAGGTGTCCTGCCCAATCTCCGCGAAAGGATGTCTCACACCCTTATAAGGGACTTCAAAGATCTTCTCCAAGCTGGTCTACAAATTGAAGAATGGGAAAGGGAGAAGAATCGCTTTTCAATGAAAAAGAATGAGAAAGGGAACTACCAGTCGGGCAATCAAAGCACACAAAAAGAAGTTGATGTTAATGTAACCGGTCAAGCAAATAGAAGGCAGTTTTCAGATCTGGGGAAGCCTTTGTCTTGGGTCTTCGATAAGCTACAAAAGAAAGGGTTGTTACAACCATTGGCTCCTCGACCTCCATTACCCCTAAAATTTGATACTAAGGCTTTTTGTCAATTTCATCAGACTCAAGGACATGAGACTGATAGGTGTACCCGATTAAGGCATGAGATCCAAGATTTGATTGACAGTGGTAAGCTAACCGAGCCGGATAAGCCCAATACCAAAAACAACCCTTTGCCTAAGTTTGGAAGAGTACCTCCACCGGCAACCTTCATGGTGGGAAAAGGATTGGAAGAAGATTTTGTTTTATCATCCTTTCAAGATGGGGATATGAAAGAAAAAGAAGCTTAAACTCAACAAACTTTCCTTAGCTTGAATGTTGCTTTTCAATTTTACTTTCTTTAATATTTTGAACTATTGTGCTTTTCAAACGTAAAGTTGCTTTAAATAAATTACATTCATCAAAATTTTGTTGGTCTTTGTTCATTTTGGTGCTCAACCAATGAGGAATTTAGCTTGATGTTTATAAATTAATGTGTCTAGGCATCATGACTCGAATGACTTTAATAGATGAGGGAATTACTCTATAGCATTGAGTTGTGTATGCTTACATAGAGAGGGCTCCTGCATAATTATCTTTGTTTAGGTCTTAGTCAGTCTTAGAACATGCTTTGACAAATTTTCGAGGCGAAATTGAACTCTACTTTTTTAAGGGAGAAATGATGTAGGCATTGTTTGATTAGCCAACAATTAGTATCCACCCAATTAAATATTAATCCCTAGTTGTCCCTTTGAGCCTTCATAAAATTTTAGCTTTCTTTTCATTGGCATATAACCTCAACAACCTACCTTGAGCTGTTGTGATACTTTTGGCAAGTCTTATGATCACTAAGATAAAGAGGCAATAAGATAAAAAAAAAGGCAATGATTAGTCAAGATCATGAAGATAATTGAAGTTCTCAAGACTATGAAGATAGTTGAAGTTCTCAAGACCATAAAGATAGTTGAAGTTCTCAAGACCATAAAGATAGTGGACTTTTTCAAGACCCTAAAGGTAGTTGAAGTTCCCTTAATATATCCAAGACAAAATCAACATTGGAGTAATAAATGATTTATCCCTATTAAAGAAGATTTATGTTACTCCACTCATCCATTATTGGAAGCCCAAGTTGGTACAAACAAGACAACTATGTTTGAGCTAGAACCAAAAAAAGCAAAAAAAAAGAGAAAAAAAGAGAGAGAATAGAAAGAAAAGAAAGAAAAAAGAATAGGAAAAAAAGGAAGAAGAAGAAGAAAAAAAAAGATAAAACCTAAAAAGGCGGTTCATAAAGCCAACTGAGTTATCTTTTATCTAAAGCAGCAAAAGGCTTCTATTTGGTTCATAAAGACCTTTTTTTTGAGTTGGTCCAACCCAACCAAAGATTCAATTAAAATTGGAGGAAGACCACACAGTTCTTGAAAGTTCTGTGGTCCCATAAGAAAGAAGGACAAAATGATAAAAGAAAGGAAAGAGTAAGGAAAGAGAAGGGAAGAGTAAGAAAAATAAAAAGAAAGAAAAGGGAGAAGAAGAAAAGAAACAAATTTGGGTCTTAAACTTTATGCAAGGGCAAAAAAAAAAAAAACTGTCCTAGTCAATATCCAATTTAATGCTAAGAAGATAGAAGAAATTTGGAGTTTAGCAGGGTTGTCTCCAAGCTGCCTAAAATTCCAACAAGAAATTTGTAGTGTGAAGGTTTGTCCATTGTGTCACACCAGCTCCAATCTCAAAATGGCCTTCACTTAAGCCTGTTTCCCTCATAGACCCCATTTCAAGCCTATCAAAGACCTGTTGATCTCTCTTGGTAGGTAGAGTCTATTAGTGGAGATAGTTTGGATAAGCATGCATATGAGATAGACAATATTTAAACTCAAATGAGACCTTTGGCCAAGTAATGTGTATGTGCCTATCTGAAGTGCAACAATTCTTGCTTAAGTAGAAATAATCCCCGAGTTTAGTACGGTAACTAGGATTGTCATGTTATAGATATGTTAATTTGGAAAAATCAAGTCCTGAGGTACATTGACATTAATATGGCAAAGCCAACATTTGATTTCAAAATAAAAAATTCAAAAATTTAAAAAAAAAAGTTTTGCCATAACAAAGCCTTCAAGTTAAGGGAAGTATGTTGAACCTCCAAAGGACACATTAAGCAAAGAAAATTATTGGCAAAGTTATGAAGAAACTACCAACTGACATATAGCTTGAAATAGATGAATCCCTGAATCTGCAACTTGGGATCTCCACCACTCATGTTTTCAACATCTTGAAGATAAAAGCCACAAATGCAAAACTTTCGATCATTCCAATGCAAGACTTGAACAAGCGTCAAAACGGAACCAATGAAAACACTTCTCCTGATCACCTCGGTCTGTGAGTCAATGGAACAACTGTAAGTATTATTCATGCATATCATGCATACATGAGCATGTCACATCACACTTTCTTGTCTTGTGTTGTCTATTGTCAAAGTGAACAGCAAGCAATCAAAAGAAGATATCAAATCAGGGGGGGCATAGAAAGCCCATTGCTTGAGAAACCTCCAGTAATCTTGCAAAGAGAAGAAATGCGTGCTTATGCGAAGAACAAGACGGCAAAAATATCAATCAAAGCTTGCATGGAAAAAAAATCTTTGGTTTGAGCCTACACAGGGGGCAAAGTTTCTCCTTTTCAATTTTTTGGGTTTATATACCAAATATTTTTAAAACTCACTTACAAATATTTTGCCACATAGGGGGCAAGGAGAGGATATAAGGTCCAATTAAAAATAACTAAATCTTTGCAAAAAGAAAGAACAAAAGAATGGAATAATAGAACTCTCAAAAGAATGAAGGTGCAAAAGACATAAGACCAATCCAGCTAAAAGAGCTGAAGCCAGGGTGAAGACCCAATCTCAAAGGATGAAGATCCATTTTCAAGGGTGAAGACCTGATCTCATAGGATGAAGATCCATTTTCAAGGGTGAAGACCCGATCTCAAAGGATGAAGATCCATTTTCAAGGGTGAAGGCCCGATCTCAAAAGATGAAGATCCATTTTCAAAGGTGAAGACCCGATCTCAAAGGATGAAGATCCATTTTCAAGGGTGAAGACCCGATCTCAAAGGATGAAGATCCATTTTCAAGGGTGAAGGCCCGATCTCAAAGGATGAATATCCATTTTCAAGGGTGAAGGCCCGATCTCAAAAGATGAAGATCCATTTTCAAGGGTGAAGGCCCGATCTCAAAAGATGAAGATCCATTTTCAAAGGTGAAGGCCCGATCTCAAAGGATGAAGATCCATTTTCAAGGGTGAAGACCCGATCTCAAAGGATGAAGATCGATCTCAAAGGATGAAGATCCATTTTCAAGGGTGAAGGCCCGATCTCAAAGGATGAAGATCCATTTTCAAGGGTGAAGACCCTATCTCAATGGATCAAGTTTAGGATCGAGTATCCAAATCAAGTTAGGATCGAGTATCCCAACCCAATTTAGGATCGAGTATCAGAATCCAATTTAGGATCGAGTATCCAAATCCAATTTGGGATCGATTATCCAAATCCAGTTAGGATCGAGTATCCCAATCAAAATTAATATCGAGTATCCAAGTCTAGTTTAGGATTGAGTATCAAAAATTGGGTCCAAAACCCAAATTTCCCTTAGGTCCAGAACCTAGAATTATCCTCGAGTCTAGAACTCAAAACCGGGTCCAGAACCAAAATTTTCCTTAGGTCCAGAACCTAGAATTATCCTCGAGTCCAGAACTCAAAACCGGCTCCAGAACCCAAATTTTCCTTAGGTCTAGAACCTAGAATTATCCTCGAGTCCAGAACTCAAATTCGGGTTCAGAACCCAAATTTCCCTTAGGTCCAAAACCTAGAATTATTCTTGAGTCCAGAACTCGAATCCGGGTCCAGAACCCAAATTTCCCTTAGGTCCAGAACCTAGAATTATCCTCGAGTCCAGAACTCGAATCTGGGTCCATAACCCAAATTTTCCTTAGGTCCAGAACCTAGAGTCATCCTCGGGTCCGCAACCCAAGACAAGCCGCCATATCAAAAATTAAGTTTTGTTGTCTTTCACTAAGGTTTCAGATCATTCAAGCAGGGGGCAAACTGTAGACCCTTAATTTTTGACCCAATCCGATCCAATATGCTTTATTTAGTTCAAAATGATTTTTGTTGTTTAATTGGTCCAAAATAATTTTAATTAAATAATTTTTACCTTAGTATCTAATTTTTATTAATAAAAAATGAAAATAAACAAATAAAAATTTTAAAAAAATAAAAAAAAATCGGAGTCGGAAAAAAAATCGGCAGCGAAAAGTGGTCGCGCGGGCCCGTCGGGCTGTGGGCGAGTTATTTTGCCCGCAGTTATTTCGCCCGAAGGAAATTCCTGCGGGCGAAATAACATCCCGTCGGAAATTCCAGCGGGCTGGCACGCCCACGGGCCCGGCAGCTCAGTTTTTGCCAGCAAAAAATTTTTTGACGCAATTTTTAGAATCCTAATCCAATTAGGTTTTAATTTCTTTTTTTATTAATATTACTTACATTAATTAATTAGAAATATACAACCTAAAAACCACTATAAATAAGGACTAATTAAACCTAATGAGGGGAGGAAAAAAATACATAGTGACGTTAGGATTTGAAACCAAATCAAGGAAGGAAAAGGAAAAACTCAATTTAGGATATTAATAGCAGCAGTAGCACGGCAAAAGGGGGAGGAGAGGCAATCAAAGTTTGTCTTTGGAGCTAGTTCATCCAAGAAGAGTTATTTTTTGGAGAATCAACAAAAAAAGGTATGTTTTAATTCTTTTAATTTATGTTTTCACAATAGCAAAATCTATAAAATTTAAGTTTTTTAAATCAAAATCTTAGAGCTTTAACTTAATTTTTTCCAAGATTAGAACATTAAAAACGTGACTTTCTTTTCTAAAAGGACTCAAAATTGTTATTTTTTCTTCTTAAAAACCTTAAAACACTCATTTAACATATTTTTCTACAAAACCAAAATAAAATTTTGTTTCTATTAAAATTTTAAATTAGGTTCTTTTTCACTCAAAAAACCTTTAAAAACATCTTTTCTACTTATAAAAACTTCAATCCATGTGTTTAAGTTCATAAAACCTCATAAAATATCAAATTGCTATTTAATACCCTAAAAATTATCCTTTAGTCGAGACCCCAATTTCAAAGCCTAAAATCCAAAAATCATCTTTTAAACCTAAAATAATGAACCCTAACCCTTTAAAACCTTAAACCCTAACTTTTTCTAAACTTTAAACCCTTTAAAACATAAAAAACATAAAAACATAAAAAACTCAAAAAAGCTACAGTAGCTTAATTCAGTATTTAAAATCATGAATTAAAAATATTTCAAAAGTGTTTAAAACTTAAGTTTTATTATTTCATCATTCAAATCTTAATTTGTTTAATCAAAGTGTCTTGCTAACCTTTAAAAAACATAAAACCTAATCTATTTTAATTACCTAAAAAGTCATAGTAGCTTAAACTTTAGAATTTCCAAAGCCTTAACACATGAGATAAATAACCCTAAATAGAAATAGT
The DNA here is from genome assembly GCA_947685225.1 of Garcia nutans. NCBI lineage: Eukaryota > Viridiplantae > Streptophyta > Magnoliopsida > Malpighiales > Euphorbiaceae > Garcia > Garcia nutans. Next base: position 40,727,578 of record CANTUV010000032.1, on the reverse strand, counting down.
AGCTATACTTGAACTTTTATTTATTTTATTCAATTCCATATTTATTTATGCTTTGATTTATTTCTTATACTTTAATTTATTTAATTTCAATACATGATTTATTTAATTTATCATGGATGGATGTTTGTTTTATATTTTGGTTAATACTTTTAATGAATGATTTATTTATTATGGATGATTATTTACTTTTATCAATCAATTTAGACATCCAAAAGTTGTAAGAGGTATGTTTCCACTTGGTGGGTACCTCATTAGTTAAACATCATGTAATTTAATTTTCTTTTCTATTTTAGAACCTTTGTAAAGGGCATGTTTCTACCTTTTGGTGGGTGTCCTACCTAGGCATGTGATGTAAGGACATGTTTCCATCCTTGGATGGGTGTCCATTTATTTGTTTTGTTTTATTTGGACATTACTTTGATTTTAATATATTGATGCTTTCTTTTAATTATTGTGTGTAATATGGATAATGTTGTTATACTTAAGAATTTTATAATATTAAGACCTGTAAAGGAGGCCGGTTCCAATGAACCGGGCATTGTGGGGGTGCTAGGCCATTTCTCACCTTCCCCACACGTACCCAACTTTCCGAACCCATTAGGGGGTTGGGGATTCCTTAGGAATCAAGTCATCCACCCCTTTCTTTTTCCCGGCACGTCCGGGTGGCGACTCCATTTTCTCCAGACTTAGATCATGGCGACTCCATTTTCTCCAGACTTAGGTCCGTGTTCTCTAAGGCCCCGAGCCTAAACATTGCCGAAGTCGCAAGAACCATTCCACCGGGAGTGGGGGCGAAAATCCCCGCTCACACTGTGTCTTCTACTGATTGATTTTCTTCCTTTTGCTTTGGAACTGAGTGAGACACGGCCAAGCTTAAGCAACTTGGCCGTGTTTGAGCTTCTTTGGAGGGACACAGCCAGTGACTTGGCCGTGTCCCTTGAGTGTGTTCCACTCTGTGTCTTGGTCTTCTCTTTGGCTTGATATGGGACACGGCCACAAGCTTGGCCGTGTCCTCTGCATGTGTCAGCTACTGTGTCTTATGGCTTTTCCTCTTGATTCCTTAGTTTTTTCCTTCCTTAGCATAGTTCCTTGCATATTTCACCTATAACAAAACTTGAAACAAACTTCAACCAAGAATTAAATAAACAATAGCCAACATAACATACACAACACACTAAAAACTAGGACAAAAACAATAAAAACACTAAAATAAATTCAAACTACCAAAGTTATTGAAAACACCGATTGAAACTACCAAAATATCTAAAGAAAACAATAATTATCATAACAAACAAGACACAAATATATAACAAAAACTAATAAAACAATATTTTCCTGGGCTTTATTGAAAATAATTGGCGATAACTATTGATGTACATTAATTTGTGCATTATTGACTTTGAATATTTCATAATTTTTTTCTTTTTTTTCCTATTTAAACAATCTCAGCTTGCTTCTTCTTCATTTAAATCGAGAGAAACCATTTAAATTTTGAAATAGCGAATGCACAATATCCTTCAAGATCGGGGCTTCATCCCAAAGCACAATTGCTAGACTACGTTCGAAATCATGAACATGGAAACATTGATATTTTGGCTGGGATGTAGCTTCACTGTAGTTCAACCAAAAAGAATTAGGTAAGCTATATCATATTGCAATTTAAAGATTTATTAGTATACTTTTGTCTATATATATAAGCAAGGTTGTAGAAATGATCATTTTTTTAAATTTGTGATTTAGTTTTAAAAGCAAATTGGCCAATGAATTCTTGCAAGGGTACAAGCAATATATTAGTGCTAGAAATAATTAATTATAGCAAAAATTAAACGAGTAACTTAGCATTAATAAATTAAAATATGAAGTAATGAGTAACTTATGATAATATTAGACTTGAAAATATTAGAATTTATGAGATGGTTTACTTACCTAACATTGACTTACCTGGCCTGATATCAACACGATCGTTGTGTTGTCCGAGGTGGTGGGAATGTTTATAATGCCTGACAGTGGTATGATGTAGCACCTACTCGGGTGAAGTGGATCATCCAAAGGTGTGGTTTTTAGGACTTCATTCTGCAACTACTAGCTGAAGAATGCCAGATTGATAAGAGTGTGGCTCAAGCATTATAAAAATGATGGATGGAAATAACCCACACTTTCCACCTTCCTATGGTTGAAATGACCAATGGCCCAGTTGATTTCACTGCTATAAATGATCTCTAGTACCATGGTATTCCGGTTCCTCTTTCCAATGATATCCTGACACATGATGAAATTCAACAATTAATAGGCATAAAACCATCATTAAAAGAACCATTCAAGATAAAAAAAAATGAACCTATATTGAGTTATTGGATGAATTATTCTCAATGGGTCCATGGAGAAATGGCCAAACAATACGTTCAAGGATTTTTGCTATACTTATTGGGGTTGACAATCTTATGCACTACCTAATCTATCGTTTACTTATCAATGTTGTGGGCCCTTGCTGATATGGATGTCCTGCAGCACTATGTTTGGCCTTGCATGCCTGTACCATGGTTTTGATAATATTTGTAGGAATAAAAAGACTTTTGTTATTTTTATGGTTATCGTTGAGGTACTTTCTTCCACCATTGTTATTTTAATCTAAGTACTTGCATAATTTTGACTGTTATTGCCATTTGCAGGTGTGGGCTTATGAGCACAATCTTGTGAGGGTACCTAGTATTTTTCGGTAGAGAGTCGGGTATCTAACATTGAACTTTTGGTTGTCTAATCGGATAGCAGTTCCCATTTCTCATCACATGCACTTCCATCGTTATAGTTTGAGTCGCTTAACCTGGGATTAGGTAAAATAGATATTAGTATACTTGGATGTTTTAATGTAAAAGCCCACTTACCTTTTAGAACCTTGTAGGTCGACTTGGCTTTGTGGAAACCAGAAAAGCAGGGAAATTGGACACCTTTCATGAATGCCGCACTACCTTATTAGCACTCCCGTCGAGTCATTGCCAATCCTGTATCTACCGGTTGGTTTCTCGGGGAGAGGGTATTAGAAGTGGATGTTTCTAGTGAATAGTCCAGTATACACTTTGAACATTACCTCAATGTGAGAGAATTGGTGGTGGCAGGCTTAAAATGGTTATGATGTTGAAACTTATGTTTTTCCACCTATTGAGCCATACATTTGATTTATTTGAGAGCAGCTCTTGAACTTTTATGTGTCTCCTATTTGTGTTCGAGGAGTTCTTCAAGAGGGGGAAAGGGAACAAGAAGAAGAAGACAATAGTGATAAGGAAGAATATGAAGGAAAGGGAAGAGGAATTATCTCGTATTCTTGTGATCACCCCAGGGCTAGTACTTCCCAGGTGAATTGCCTACATGTTGTTTGTTATGACTGCTTTACTTTTAATTTGGTGCTGATTTTTCTCTTATTTTTGTTGTAGGCCACTGGCAATCTTCTCCCCTTGATCATGCTTCTTGCCCTAATATATCGCCTCATCCTTAAGGCTTCAATTTAAAATACCTAGTAAACACATTCTTTATGTTGATTTATGTCGTATGTATGCATGATTATATATGGACTTACCTTTCTTCTCATCTGGCTCATAGCGGATGCTTGAGGAGAAAAATAAGAAACTACAAGAAGAACTAGCTGCTAGCCACTAGTAGATTGCCCATCTCGAAGGACTGTATCAACACTCAGAACAAAACTTTTGAGACTTTCAATTCCATAGCATCAGTGATCCTAGCACTTCATCTTTTAGGGGAACCCAAACTAATGACCATGAGGTGCCTCCTTTTTCAGGCAATGCCTATTACAGACTTGACTTTTAAGAAAATAGAGATTCGGGTACTTCCTCCTCGAGTGGACTTAGGACGGATGATATGCCTCGTCCACCAACAGGCGATGACTTTCTTAGGGCTCTATTCGATTATGGACCACCTCCCTCTTCACAATGATGAACTTGAATCAAATTTAATTAAAGGCTTGTATTGATTGTGAAAATAACAATAGTAATAATAATCATAATAATAAACTTAGCTTTTGTAACTTTGATTTTTCAATTTTTTTTACTTTTCTGTATATATATATATTTTTAAATAGACACAGAAGTCCATGATGGATCCAAGTTTGGATTCATCATGGATAAAACTTTACAAAGCCTTAATACATTTAGTATCCCAATCACCATCTAGTATAAATTCATTTCCTCACTCATCTTGGATTTAAACCATTGCCCATTCCTCGTGTGCTTTGGTACGTTGTTTATGTAACTGAACTAGAATTTTTGCTAACCACACCACAATTTTGATTCCATCAAAAACAAACTCACATTCTATGAATTTAATATAGTAATATAAACAGTGCCAATAATCCATCAACACTTCTTGTAAATTAAAATTAAACTCATTTGTTACACTTTCCAAGATGATAGAAGCTAATTTGAAAAAGATCAATAATTTATTGAAGATCATCAAGGCTACACATTGGGAACAATCATCATGGTCTCAACTCAATGTCTTGAAATGCTTTCAAAATATTAAATTAGACCAACCATTCTTACATTCCATGGTTTCCTTTTGAGCTATGAAAACTAGGACTTTTAAGATAAACAACTTTGAAATTTGTCCTATGATTGAAGAATTTGAAGCTATTCTTTGATATACAAGCTGCCAACTAATGACATTACCCATACTAACTTTCAAGACTCATCAAAAGCTTCAGATGTCATTTCAATTGTCAAAACCTAAAGTCTTGCAACTGACTAGAGGTGAGAAAATCCTGCTCAGTCCCTTGATAAATTTTTGCACTTCCCATTTGGCTCTAACCAAAGCATGGGGATGCATGTTTTGTCTATGTTTGCTTGGTCAATTCCTGCTCATTTCTACTAACAGTGACATTGATCCATGAGTTCTGGATATCAAGGACCAAATGGAAGGAGACTTGTCACCAGTACCTGTGATCTTGGTCGAAACCCTAGTTGGACTGGACTAATTTAAAATAGATTCTTCAAGAAGATTGGCTGGAAGTCCCTTGTTGCTGTAGGTAATTACATAAACTGACCTTTTGGGTTTTCAATTTAGGCTTTTATTTTTATTGGTCTAATTTTTGTTTAGTCTGCCCTTGTGGGTTTTCAACCGAGCAGACTTTTTTTATATCATTGGTTCTAATTTTTGCCTAGATCACCCTTGCGAGTTTTCAAAACTAGTGAACCACCTAATTTTTGCTTAGGCCGACCTTGTGGATTTTCAACCAATTGGGCTCTTTTTTATTACATATTATGGCTATCATTTTTATAGATATGGATATAGGTGTGCCTCTGCTTTCTTGACACCCCATCTGTGGACTTCACCAAATATCTGCCACGACGTCATTCTGCTAGGAAACTGTTCTATCTTATTTCCTTATATGCTGACTGGATTGACTGGATCCACTCACGAGCTATGATTAACATTCACTGGTTGGTACCTTGGTGGAAGATTACCCATGTCACCATTCAGACGTATCTAATGTATGTCCCTCTTGTTGCTCTTCGTCGAGGCACTTGCTATGATCCTTATTGTCTTGACTGCCAGTATGGAGCTGAATCTCAAGGTTCTAAATTCACACCTGATTTAGATATGCCTCATTTGACTGAAGCCTTCTTAGATCGACTGTAGCAAAGCTGGCCTACATGTTACACTTATCGTCTGCCATAGATTTTACCGTTGTCAATCTTTTGGAAATAATAATGTTAGGATGAACAATAATAATTAATAAAAGATGTTTCCTTTCCTTTTATAATTTGTCATCATCTTTTGTTACTGTGGTATTTATCTTACCAAAATGGTTAAAGATTTCAAAATAGTGCACATAGAATAATTTTAAAATAAACTCTGTTTATTAAATTGAGGAATAACTAAAGCATAAAGCCATCACATACAAGATCACTTCTATCGTCAACTAGCCCTTTTGGGTTTTCTAATTGACAATTTTCACTCATTTAGCCCTAATTATTGCCTAGTCCATCCTTTTAGGTTTTTGAAACTAGAGGACTACTCTAACTTTTACCTAGGCCGACCTAGCGAGCTTCCCTTTTTTTTTCAAGTATAGAATTTCAACCTGTCAATGTTTATTGGCTAACTAAACTCATTTTCGTCCATGTCTGATAACTTGACTTCACCTTTGCTTATGACTTATTTCACAACATATGGCCCTTCCCAGCTAGGTCTAAACTTTCCTCTTAGATCAAGGTCATTAGGTTTGCACTATTTCAACACTAAATCACCCGACTTTAAGCCTTCTAGCATTAACCCTTCTGTTGTATGCCCAAGCTATTTTTCTTTGATACAACTAGTGATGATACAGTGCCTTCAATCTTCTTTCCTCCAACAAGATTAGCTGTGTGTATCTGCTTGCTACACATTCTATCTCGGGAAATTCTACTTCTAATACCACCCTCAGTGATTTAATCTCAATCTCAAATTGCAACACTGCTTCCATCCTATGAACCAAGGAAAATGGTGTTATTCCAGTTGGTTTCTCACACTCTTCATATACCCCCATAAAGTAAAAGGTAACATTTCTGACCAATCCCTATATGGCTTGGTCATTTTAGACAGAATCTGCTTAATCCTTTTATTTGTTGCTTCCACTACACCGTTACCCTTTGGTCTATAAGGGAAAGATCAGTGATGATGGATTTGGTACTTCAAGAATAAATCCTTAACTACTCCTTGGAACTACACTCCATTGTTTGATCTTACACTATGTAGGACTCCATAACTACATATGATGCTCTTTTCAATAAATCTAGCCATTTGTCTTGCCCCTAGCTTGTTGAAAGACTCAGCTTCAACCTACTTTAAAAAATAATCAACTGCTGCTATGATGAATCGGTGACCGTTTGAAGCCATTGGATGTATTTTCCCAATAATGTCAATTCCCTAAGTTACAAATGACCATGGAAAGGACATGGAATGTAGTTCTTCGGGAGGCAAGTGATTCAAGTTTCTGTGCATCTGGAACAATTGGCACTATCTTACAAAATCAATAAAGTCTTTTTCCATGGTCAACCAATAGTAGCCTTGTCGGATTATTTGCTTAACCAGGGCTAACCCATTCGTGTGGGGCCCATAACTTTCGGTATGTATTTCAAACATGATCTACTCAACTTTAGAATTCCTTAAGCATAGTAAATGCACTCCATCAGGCCATCTTCGATACAACTCCCTATGAAAGGTGATGTATTGCAAAGACCATAGCCTTATAACTCTTCTCTCTTCCTTTGTTGCAACTTGCAGGTATTCCATGCTTTTCAAAAATTGTCTAATGGTGTCGTACCATGTATCATGGTCTGTATCAGATTCCATGACTATTTCATATTCATAACAAGGAGTCGACGAACTAGTCAAAACCAAAGGCTTAAGAAATCACTCAACAGGATCTTCCCTTACCGAAACCAATGTGGCTAGGGCATCTGCCATCTAGTTTTTCTCCCTTGGTAAGTGTATGAATCTGTACTCCTTGAAATTCTTCTTCAATAAAGTCAATTAGTCATGGTAAGACTTTAACTTTTCTTCTTTCAACTCCCATTTACCATTCACTTGGGATACTATAAGCAATGAATCGTAACCTGTACTCTACCCACTTTCATGATCATCAATGTTTCTAGGCAAAAAATGCAAGCTTCATACTCGACCATGCTGTTGGTAGGCCTAAACTTCAACTTGTTGGCTAGAGGGCGATTCCAAAATTACCCCATGACCAGCACCTTTTCTATTCACTACTACATCAAAGTACATCTTATATCCCTATACCTCTATGGCCTCTAAATGTTCATCAGGAAATTCCAAAACCACTTCTTCATTGTCCTGCAATGGCTGTAGGGCCAAGAATTCTGCTACTACCCTACCTTTAATGGTTTTCTTGATTATATACTCAATCTCAAACTTTTTCAAAATGATTAACCATCTGCCATATTTCCTAATCAACAAAGGTGTTTCCCTTAAATACTTCACTGGATCTATCCTTGAAATTGCTTGCACACTATAAGACTGGAAGTAATGCCGCAACTTCTTAGATGACCAAACCATGGATATGCATGTCTTTTTGATGATACTACACTTGATTTCAAAAGGCATAAGCTTTCTATTTATGCAGTAAATTTCATAATCAACTCTTGATTCATTTGCTTGGGCGAGCATTGCCCCTATCGATTCTTCCTTTACTACTAAGTATAGTAACAAAGGTCTACCGGGTTTAGGTGGCTTCAAAATAGGTGGATTCAAAAAATAATTCTTAATATGCTCAAAAGCCTTTTGACACTCTTCATTCCACTAAACTAGCCCGTTCTTTTTAAGCAATTTGAAGATGGGTTCACAGATTGTGGTAAGCTTTGCGATGAACCTGCTAATGTACTATAACTTTTAAATAATGCCCAAACTTCCTCCTTCATCTTAGGGTCTAGCATATCCTAAATTGGCTTAACTTTATTGGGGTCAATCTCAATGTCATTTGGACCAATCACATGTCCCAACAACTTGCCTGAAGTAACCCCAAACACATACTTCTTCGGGTTCAACCTTAGCTTGTGCTTCCTCTCAAAGAATAACTCTTAAGTTTTTGAAATGCTGCTCCCTTTTATCCAACTTAATCATCATATCATCAACATAGACCTTGACTTCTTTGTGCATCATGTCATGAAATAAAGTGGTTGCCATCCTTTGGTAGGTTGCTCCAACATTCTTTAACCCAAATGACATCACCCTAAAACAAAATATACCCTATGTAGTAATGAAGGCAATTTTAGCTTTATTCTCTTAGGCCATTAACACTTTATTATATCCAAAAAATCCATCTATGAACAAGTGCAGCATGCTAGAGGCTACACTATCAATAAGGACATCTATATAGAGAAAAGGAAAATCAGCTTTAGGGGAAATGCTGTTTAAGTCTCTATAGCCCACACTTATAAGACGAAGCAAAGACTTCTTCATATTTTTTAAATATAATTTCAAATCTCTCTCTCTCTCTTTAGGAATAAGGTCAATTTTTATGCTAATGTTTTTTGGATTATCGGTCGTTCTCAAATTTAATTATTGTGTGTCAACAGAGTTAATGTTAAAAATGCTTATGTAATCACCACTTAAATGTATGCAACCATCAAGAAAAACATCACACGAGTAAGCAAAATTAGACTTTATTGCATTCATCTTGGAAAAGAAAACATCATCATCCTCATACAAAGCAGACAAATTAAAATCAAAATCAAAACCATCATTCTCATAAACTAAAACATCAAATTTCTCTTCAACTATAGCAGTAATTTCCTCTAGAGTCTTCTGAATCTTTAGGAAAACTTTCTTCTTCTCTTCTGAATTAGGCTCCTTGTCAGCTGGTAGGACGAGCTCTTTCTTCATCTGTTCAACAAGTTCAGTAAACCTGGGATCAGCTTCCAATGAACATTATTGGCTCGGGCTTCCCTTAGAGTGGTTCCATGTCTAGAGCTTTGACAAAAACCTCTTTTGAATGTTAAGAAACTCATCTTCTCATTATTTTTAGGCTGAATATCTTTGTTAGCTTCATCATATCCCAACCCTTTCTTAGAAGTTTGGGTCTTGAAGTCTGAAAGCTCTGTCACACTAGTCTTTCCATTTCCAAGGCTGACCCCAGGCAGGTAGTTCATGTTCTTCATCATAGATAGGATCTTGGGGTCCACCACTTCATCATTAGAAATAACAGCTACTTGGAATCCATTGAGAGGCCTCTCAATCATCACAGCATTCACCACATCATTATCCACAGCCTCAATGACCACGGCCTCATCCCATTTAGGATACCACCAAGAGGATGAAACTAAATTTGTCCCAATAGTAGTGGAAGGAACTCCACCAAGAGGATGAAACCAGGGTCGTCCTAATAGTAGTGTAAAAGTGACTGGTATATCCAAAACCATAAATTCTACTATGGATTCAATAAGACCACCCTTCATAATAACTTTAAAAGTTCCCTCAGCATGCCTCTTCATATTATCATATGCCCTAATCATCACCTCAACTTTGATAAAAAGTGGGTGGATATAATCTCTTCCCTCTTCTGGTAAATTAGCATCAAAAAATGATACCATCCCCATATTAACCTTGCTCTTCTTCTGATCCTCCTCACATTTCATCACCTCTTCAATTTTCACAAAATTAACCAGCTTTTCTGGTATTATAGAAGTGGAAATCAGCATACTAGCCATAACTTTGGCCATAGTCTCTCGATGCTTCCTAGATGTTGCTAGTAAGTCCCATATGCTGATACTAGCTTATGTTATCTTTAACTGTTTAAGTACACCGTTGTCTTCCTCTTCTTTATTCAACTTCCTTTCCCTTATCAGCTTCTACTTCCTCTGGTGGTGGCCTTGCATGAGGCTTACTAGATTGAGTGTTCATAATTTCATCTTCTTATGGTTTAGACCAGGTCCACTCGTCCTTCTTGGGCTCAAAATCATCATCACTATCAGTCGAGTCCCAAAATTTGCTCAAAACACAAATTGCTACTTCTTTCCCAACCATAGTTGGCTCCAACTAGCTAAGCACCACTTTTTCTTTAGTTGTCTCTCCATCTACATCTTCAAAAGAAGACAACACAAATCTCTCATTCAATCCTCCCCCGATCATGAAAGTTACCGATAGTGGAACCCTATTGAACCTTGGCAAAGGATTATCCTTTGTGTTTCACTTGTTTGGTTTTGGCAACTTCCCACTATCAATCAAATTTTGAATTTCATGCCTTAACCTTAAACATTTGTCAGTATCTGCCATTGCATTTGGTGGAATTAGAAAAATGCCTTAGTATCAAAATTAGGTGGCAAAGGATTTGGCAATGGGCATGGGGCCAATGGCTGTAACAACTCCTTTTTCTGCAGCTTGTTGAAAATCCAAGACAATGTTTTGTGCAACTCCAAAAACTATCTTTTACTGCCTTGACTAGTTGTATTAACATCAACTGCCTTTTGTGTGCTTTCATTTCCATACTAATAGTTCCCTTTCTCATTTCTCCTTATAGAAAAGTGGTTCTTCTCTCTTTTCCACTATTTAATTTGCAAACTATCTTGGAGAAGAACCTTAAAATTCCAGATGAGTGTATGAGACATCCTTTCATGAAGACTAGGCAACACCCCTCTTACAATCATCCTAATATGATCTGATTTATTAGGCCTTTTCTTTAGAAAAGAAACCTTTTTCCTAAACCTTTTCACATAGTCAACAAAGTTTTCATTTGATTTTTGCCTTATCGACTCAACTTCCATCAAAGTGATCTCCAACTTAGCATTATACCAGTATTATTGGATGAAGGCCTTGTACAACAAGTCCCAACTTTTTTGGGTACTATCCTATAAGGTGTTGAACCAATTCTACACAACTGGATCCAACATAAGCATGAAACACCTTAGAGTTTGAGACTTGGTAGCTCAAGCAGACTATGTAGTAGTGATGTACTTGTAACACCCCTATACCCCATATACGCACACTACGTACCACCAGCTGTAATATACGTATACCAGATACAGGAATGTTACCGTCTAATTTAAACCAAAACAATCTTTCAAATTATACAATATAGGAAAGTTAAAACATTTAATTTGTATTATAAAACAAAATAGTTAAAACATTTATTTATTAAGCAGTGAAAAATGTAGCGGTATTTATAAATACATATATATCAAAAATCCATGTTTAGAAAACATAAAATTTATACATGTTTGGCAGTTTGTCTTTGATCTTTAAGCCCTCTATCAACACCTCAGAAGCTAGACTCCACTCGGTCTAACTGAGCTCTCGGGTTCTATCCTGTCACCTACGCGATGAACCACAATCGCGCTAAGCCAACGGCTTAGTGGTACAAACCACAATAACAATATGCATAATGCAATGTCAATGCCATATTTTCAACAATAGAGATCATATTCATCAATACTATATTTCATAACATTGCATTTCATTATCTTATTCAATTATTTTACCATTTATGACTCACATTGAAACAAAGACAAACATGGGCCCAAAAGACACTAATATGTTATTCAAAGTTCAGAGTTACTACTTTGGTCCATAATCACAATCATCAATACATTTATCCATGGATAATCAACTAGATTTGAGCTTACGACCCAGTCTTTTCACTCAATCTAGTTTTAAGAATTTGTTTTTGAGGCTTACGACCCAGTCTTTTCACCCCAAAAACATCACATTTCACATTTTTCAGCTAGACTCGGCTTACGACCCGGTCTTTTCACCTATCCAGCAATTCATAGGCATGCCGCCAAACCCAGAACTCTGAAAATTGAATAACATATTAAGCACACAATTATTTCGTTTATCTCTTTATCAATCTCTTTCTCAATTCATTTCTCATTTCATATTCCATAATCAAATAGGCAACCATGCCCTAATTATTTCATTTGCACTATCATAACCAACAACAATGGCTTCACATCTCATCATGACCAATTACATTGCACATACATTTTGAATGATCATCATATATTTCACATTATGCAATTCATAGCATTAATCAAATGTATCAACAATATAATAGATTACTTAACTCATTTACAACCAAATGTGCTAAGTCTCAAAATCATGTAAATGTATGCAACAATGTAGGGTTTGTACATACCTCAAGAACAACTCAAACCAATCTATACACTTTCTCTTCCAAGAATCCTCAACACTTAGGTTAGGGCAACCCAACCTCTTCCCAACCTAATGCAAAAAGGAATAATACACACTCACTTAGAAATACACATGAGATAATAAGACTAAGAACCAACTATGGCAAACTCTACACATGACACAGAAGCTTGACCCTGACCTTGCCCTAACTCCACAACACAGAAGCTTTGACATGCTCAGAACCACGGGCGTGTCACTGAACGTGTAGTACATTCTATCTCACAGAAACATTGACACGTCCAACAACACGGGCATGTTCATGGCCGTGTCAATCCTTCACCCACACAGTAGCTATGACACGCTCAAAGACATGGGCTTGTCACTGCTCGTGTCACCCATCCAAGAACATAGAACTATTGACACGCCCAAAGACCTGGCCATGCTCATGGGCGTGTCAGGTTAAAAATACAGATTTCGGCAACAACAACAACATAATCAACAAACCTCTTACTTCCACCATTATCCACTCCAAACCAACTTAACTAAACACACCCAAAAACCATAACAAACTTGCAAAAACACCAAAACAACTCAAAACATACATCAAACACAAATCATAATCATCACCACAAACCCAGAACACAGCCACAACACTTTCTCTTCCAACAAACTTACTCTTTCCTTCAATCCAACCCCAAAATCAAAAATCAATTGAACCAAACACTCTTAAACACACCACAATCAAACAAACACATATCAACCACAACTTCAACTCACAAACTCAAAGAAAATCAAAGAATCAAGTGGAAAACTTACCAAAGATGAAGAAACTCTTAAATTTCCAACTTGATCACTTGAAAACTTCCTTCAATCATGAGTTTGAAAGATCAAATCTCTCTCTTGCTCTCTTGCTATGGAGGGACGACCAAACAAAGAAAAGAAAAGGAAAGAAAATGAGCCACGAAGAAGAAAGAAGGAAAGAAGAAAACAAAGAAAGCAAAGTCAACTCTCTTCCTCAAAACCCTCTCCACCAAGCATTAAATCATTAAAATATTCTCATATATTCTCTTCCACTCATTTATTTTCCTTTAATTAATTTCACTAATTTAAAATCAATAAATATTTCTATATATACAACATATACACTCTCTCTCTCTTTACTTCTTTTCTCTTCTAACTTAACATATACACTTAATCCAAATACAACAATAAATATTCCAAAACTTTTAGGGTATACTTTGGGATATTACATTTCTCCCCCTCTAAAAAGAAATTTCGTCCTCGAAATTACCTGATATCAAGTCTGAAACAACTGAGGATACTGATCTCGCATCACTTGTTCACTCTCCCAAGTTGCCTCTTCCTTTGCATGATTCTTCCAAAGAACCTTCACAAGTGGCACTTTCTTATGTCTTAACTCTTTCATTTCATGTGCCAAAATAGCAGCTGGTTCTTCTTCAAATGTCAGATCTGAATTCACCTCAATAGATTCAACTGGCAGAATATGAGATGGGTCTGATCTGTACCTCCGCAACATGGAAACATGGAAGACATTATGGATTCTATCCAATTCAGGCGGCAAAGCGAGTCGATAAGCAACTGGTCCAACTCTTTCTAATACTTCATAAGGTCTAATAAAACGAGGACTTAGCTTCCCTCTTCTGCCAAATCTCAAAATCTTTTTCCAAGGAGACACTTTCAAAAATACTTTATCTCCAACATCAAATTCTATGTCTCTCTCTTCAAATCTGAATAAGATTTCTGTCGATCTGAAGCTACTTTCAATATATCCCAAATTATTTTCACTTTCTCTTCTGTTTCTTTAATCAAATTAGGATGAACCAATTTGTCTTCTCCAACTTCATTCCAACATAAAGGCGTCCTACATCTTCTACCATACAATGCCTCAAATGGTGCCATTCCAATACTGGATTGATGACTGTTGTTGTAAGCAAATTCCACAAGTGGCAAAAATTTGTCCCAACTTCCAGAGAAATCAATGACACAGCTTCTCAACATATCCTCAATAATCTTTATCACTCTCTCTGATTGCCCATCTGACTGCGGATGAAAAGCAGTGCTAAAGTGCAATTGAGAACCTAAAGCACTATGTAAACTTCTCCAAAACCATGAAGTAAACCGGGGATCTCGATCAGACACCAAAGAAATTGGGACTCCATGCAATTTCACTATCTCATTGATATAAAGCCCAGCCAACTTCTCAAGAGAATAGTCCATTTTAATTGGAAGAAAATGAGTTGTCTTTGTCAACCGATCAACAATCATCCAGATGGCATCATGCTTCCTCTGAGTCAATGGTAAACCAGACACAAAATCCATTTTCACTCTCTCCCATTTCCATTCAGGCACTGATAAAGGTTGTAGCAACCCTGTTGGAACTTGATGCTCAGCTTTCACCCTCTGACAAGTGAGACACTTAGATACAAACTCCGCTATGTCTCTCTTCATACCTGACCACTAGTAATACTGTTTCAAACCATAATACATTTTAGTACTCCCAGGGTGCATAGCAAAAATCGATTGATGTGCTTCATCTAAAATAATCTTTCTCAAACTAGCATCATCAGGAACACACAATCTATCCTTAAACCAAAGGCTACCATCACTTCTCACATGGAAATCTCGGATCTCCCCATTTTGGCAATCTGAAACAATCTTCTGCATATTCTTATCAACCAATTGAGCCTCTTTAATCTGATCCAACAACATCGGTCTCAACTGCAACTGAGCCAACAATGCACCATCATCACATAATTCAAAACTAGCATGCAACGCTCTCAACTCAACAAGCAACGAGAGAGAATAAACAATCAAACCTGCCAAAGACTTCCGACTCAAGGCATCAGCAACAACATTTGCCTTACTAGGATGATAATCAATCAAACAGTCATAGTCTTTGATCAATTCCAATCACCGTCTCTGCCGAAGATTAAGCTCTCTCTGAACCCCCAAATATTTCAAACTCTTATGATCCGTATAAATAAAACACTTCTCCCCATATAAAATATTGTCGCCAAATCTTCAAAGCAAACACTATAACTGCCAATTCCAAATCATGCGTCGGATAATTAAGCTCATGCGGCTTCAACTGCCGAGAAGCATAAGCTATAACTTTTCCCTCTTGCATCAAAACACAACCTAAACCATTATGTGAAGCATCACTGTAAATCACACATGGTTTATCTTCCACAGGAAAAGTAAGAACAGGAGCTTGAGTCAACATCTCCTTCAACTGCTCAAAACTAGCTTGACACTGATCTGTCCACACAAATCTAACTCCCTTTCGAAGTAATCTGGTGAGTGGAGTAGCTATCAAAGAAAAACCTTTCACAAAGCGTCGATAATAGCCTGCCAAACCCAGAAAACTTCTAACTTCAGTTATAGACTTTGATGGACTCCAATTCAAAATGGCCTCAACTTTACTCGGATCAACTCTAATACCATCTGCTGAAACTATATGATCCAGAAAAGTCACTTGATCAAGCCAAAACTCACACTTCGACAGTTTAGCATACAATTGCTTCTCTCTCAAAGTCTGCAATACAAACCGCAAGTGCTTGTCATGTTCCTCTTCATTATGTGAATACACCAAAATATCATCAATGAAGACCACCACAAATTGATCTAGGTAGGGCCTAAACACCCTATTCATCAAATCCATGAAAGCTGCAGGTGCATTAGTCAATCCAAAAGGCATCACTAAAAACTCATAATGCCCATACCTTGTGTGGAAAGCTGTCTTAGGAACATCTTCAGCACTAACCCTCAATTGATGGTACCCTGATCTCAAATCATTCTTAGAGAAAACTGCTGCTCCCTTTAATTGATCGGAGAGATCATCTATCCTAGGCAAAGGATACTTATTCTTGATAGTCACCTTATTCAATTGCATAAAATCGATGCACAATCTCAAAGTACCATCCTTCTTCTTCACAAACAAAACAGGAGCTCCCCACGGAGAAACACTAGGGCGAACAAACCCTTTATCCAACAACTCCTGCAACTGCACCTTCAACTCTCTAAACTCAGCAGGTGCCATTCGATAAGGAGTAATAGAGATGGGAGTGGTACCAGGCAACAAATCGATACCAAACTCAACCTCTCTCTCAGGGGGTAACCCTGGCAACTCCTTAGGAAACACATTTGGGAATTCAGCAACTGTGGGTATACTATCAAGTTGAGAATCCACTACTCTGGTATCCACAACATGAGCAAGATAAGCATCACACCCTTTTCTAATCAACTTTCTAGCTGCAACAGCTGAAAAAAACAAGGATGCAAGTTGTCTCTGCTCACTAGATACCATCACACTTCTACCATCACTGGTTCTCAGAGTAACACACTTCTTTTGACAATCTACCACACTATGCCCTAAATGATTTGTCACCAACACATCAAGTCCTAAGGACTCTGAATGGAATTCAGACACAGGCAAGATAGATGCACTTATGTATGAATGAGTAGATCCTGGATAAATCAAAGCAAGAACTGAAATGCCAAATAAAGAAAATGTACTCGCAATAACTGCTGAAGCATCTGGCTGTCTCTGCATCACATACACTCTCTGAGAAGACCCAGCCTCATCTGGCCTACTACCTTCAGATGTAGAGCCTCCTCTCTGACTGATCCCAGGTCGACCACCTCTACTGAAACCTCTGCCCCCTCGACCACCTCTGCTAACACTAGGTTGAGAAGCTGTAGTATCAGTCTGTCTATCCTCTTGTAGCTTAGGACAATCTCTAATAAAATGATCAAGTGATCCACATTTGAAACACATAACTGATCCACTAATCTTCCAACAAACACCCCCATGTACCCTACCACAATGGACACATGTAGGTGGAGTAGACCTCTGAACCACTAGAGTCGGAGCACTAGCTACAGAAATTGTAGGTCTCGATCTCTGCCTCTGATACTGAACTGACTTACCCGACTGCCTCAGGCTCCTACTGACTCTCAGAACAAAACTTCCTCGGCCTCTCTTCATAGACGAAGACCCTGCCTCAAACTGGGGTCTCCTAACTCTGGTCTCCTCCTCGGTAGCAGCTGCTGCAATACCCTGTGCTCTGTCAACACTTCTAGCTGCTGCAACCAACTGAGAAAAATCCTGGTACCGAGAATCAGCCACAATACACATAATAGAGGGCCTCAACCCCTCCTCAAACCTTCTACACCGGTCAATCTCATCAGAAATAATCCCACCGGCATAGTGACTCAACTGGATGAACTCTACCTCATACTCTGTTACAGTCCGGTTATCTTGTCTCAGATTCAGAAACTCCATCTTCTTGACATCTTTGTACTCTCTCGGAGTATATTTCTGCTCAAACTCCCGTAGAAAATCACTAAAGGACAAAGTCGGTGGATCATCCATGGCATGAGGAACCGTCTTCCACCAATTATAAGCATCTTTCTGCAGAACGGATCTAGCATAATCAAATTTCTCTTCAGAAGTGGCTTGCAACTGAATAAATACCCTCTGCACTCTATCCAACCACTGCTCAGCTATTACAGGATCTGTAGTGCCAAAGAAATCCTCAGTCCCATACTTTCTCAATTTATCATAATGTCTCACCGGTACTTGAGGTTGTGGTGGCGGTGGCTGCTGCACTGGAGCTTGCCTCAACAATTCTACTACATGTCTTCGCCAAACTGGCAGAACCTCATCAACAGCTGATCTCTCTGGTACAAGAGCAGGTGCCTCACTAGCTCTCTCAACCCTAGCTCCATCTCTACCCTCTTCAGGAGCTACACTCTCAGCACTATCTTCTATAGACTGACGTGACTGTGTTGCGCTCAAATTAACTCTACCACAAAGCGTCACTCGCAAGTATACGGGGTAGCTGTAGCAAAGGTGATCGCCCTAAGGTCGTCTCACAAGGAAGCTAAAGTGGCTAATTGATTATCAGATTATGAATAACAAGTAATGAAGAAAATTTAAACTGTTAACTAATTAAGAAGATTGATTGAAGTTTAAAACGAATAAAAGTAAATTAAGCTGATGTTTTGATTCACTTGATAGAAAGGTCTAGGGTTTGCACTTCTCTACTACTTATATGTATGAATGGTTATTCCTCTTAACTAATTTAATTTCAAAGATTAAATCTCAAACAACTCAATTAATCGAGTCAAGGAAATAAGCTCTCGCATTCAAACCTCTTTCAACTAATCTTGTTAAAATTGAAATAATCTTTTTAATAGGTTATATCTCTAATTCACCTAAGTCCCTATTTGAATTGTTCCAGCATTAGACTTCATCTCTCAATCCATCATCTAATACCTAAAACACATAATTGGTGGCCAATCAATTATATATTAACAATATTCCATTCAATCAAGGCTAAAGAAATTATTAGCTAAGAGAATAACCAATTCATACAATCATAGCAAATCCATACAAACCCTAGACTAGATCAAATTAGTTCATATTGCTATCAAACATACTCATCTCATTCATATTCAAAGAAATCAATTTAGACATGATAATATCCATAAATGCAATTCCAATGAAAATAAAGAGTAAAGTTCAAGAACAAAACCAAATTACAAACTCCTTGAAGCTTCTGAAAAATCTCTTGTTCAAATCTTGCAAGAAAGATGTATCAATGGCTAGAACAATCTAATCTAAGCTAGATAAAACAAAGTATAATCAAAATCAAAGAAAACAAATGTGAAACCCTAAGTTCTTCTCTTTGACGGCTCAATCTCAGTTCAAAATCGCAACAACCACTTAAGAAAACCCTAAATCCATATTTATACGATCTCCGCTTTTAAAAAATCCGCGTTGCCTTTGGTCCATGAGAGACACGGCCAAGATGGATGAGACTTGGCCTTGTTGATGGTCTTTGGAGGGACACGGCCAGTGACTTGGCCGTGTCCCTTGCTTGTGTCTTCCACTGCCTAGTTTTGATCTTTTCTTCTTTGGTTGAGTGACACGGCCGTGTTGGAGGTTGACTTGGCCGTGTTGGACCATTTTGGAGGGACACGCCCAGTGACTTGGCTCTGTCCCTTACCTGTGTTTGCTTCTGTGTGAGCTGCTTCTCCTTTGCTTTGGATTTAAGTGAGACACGGCCAAGCTTAAGCAACTTGGCTGTGTTTGGGCTTCTTTGGAGGGACACGACCACTGACTTGGCTGTGTCCCTTGAGTGTGTCCCTCTCTGTGTCTTGAACTTCCTTTTTAACTTGGTATGGAACACGGCCAGTGACTTGGCCATGTCCTCTGCCTGTGTCAGCTTGGCTTTTTAACCTAAAACAAAACTTCAAACAAACTTTAAACAAGAAGTAAATAAACAATAACCAACAAAACATAAACACCATACTAAAAACTAGATCAAAAACGACATAAACACTGAAATAAACTAAAACTACCAAAATTAATGAAAACACTAAACAAACCGATTAAAACTAACAAATTACCTAAATAAAACAATAATTATTATAATAAACAAGACACAAATCTATAACAAAAACTAATAAAACATACTGAGACGCCATCACTACCTATATCTGCAAACACAGCAGAATATACCTCATTAAAGATAAAAAAACTGCCAATGCCAAAACATGTATCTTGTTTAAAAACCATATTTAAAAATCAAAATTTTCTTTTTCTTACAATTTTCCTAGGTTGAGAATCTCTAAACCTAGGCTCTGATACCAAAACAATTGTAACACCCCTATACCCCATATACGCACACTACGTACCACCACTTGTAATATACGTATACAGGATACAGGAATGTTACGGTCTAATTTAAACCAAACCAATCTTTCAAATTATACAATATAGGAAAGTTAAAACATTTAATTTGTATTATAAAACAAAATAGTTAAAACATTTATTTATTAAGCAGCGGAAAATGTAGGGTATTTATAAATACATATACATCAAAAATCCATGTTTACAAAACATAAAATTTATACATGTTTGGCAGTTTGTCTTTGATCTTTAAGCCCTCTATCAACACCTCAGAAGCTAGACTCCACTCGGTCTAACTAAGCTCTCGGGTTCTATCCTGTCACCCGCGCGATGAACCACAATCGCGCTAAGCCAACGGATTAGTGGTACAAAATATAATAACAATATGCATAATGCAATGTCAATGCCATATTTTCAACAATAGAGATCATATTCATCAATACTATATTTCATTGCATTTCATTATCTTATTCAATTATTTTACCATTTATGAGTCACATTGAAACAAAGACAAACATGGACCCAAAAGACACTAATATGTTATTCAAAGTTCACAGTTACTGCTTTGGTCCATAATCACAATCATCAATACATTTATCCATGGATAATCAACTAGATTTGAGCTTACGACCCAGTCTTTTCACTCAATCTAGTTTTAAGAATTTGTTTTCGAGGCTTACGACCCAGTCTTTTCACCCCAAAAACATCACATTTCACATTTTTCAGCTGGACTCGGCTTACGACCCGGTCTTTTCACCCATCCAGCAATTCATAGGCATGCCGCCAAAACCAAAACTCTGAAAATTGAATAACATATTAAGCACACAATTATTTCATTTATCTCTTTATCAATCTCTTTCTCAATTAATTTCTCAATTAATTTCTCATTTCATATTCCATAATCAAATAGGCAACCATGCCCCAATTATTTAATTTGCACTATCATAACCAACAACAATGGCTTCACATCTCATCATGACCAATTACATTGCACATACATTTTGAATGATCATCATATATTTCGCATTATGCAATTCATAGCATTAATCAAATGTATCAACAATATAATAGATTACTTAACATATTTACAACCAAATGTGCTAAGTCTCAAAATCATGTAAATGTATGCAACAATGTAGGGCTTGTACTTACCTCAAGAAGAACTCAAACCAATCTATACACTTCCTCCTCCAAGAATCCTCAACACTTAGGTTAGGGCAACCCAACCTTTTCCCAACCTAATGCAAAAAGGAATAATACACACTCACTTAGAAATACACATGAGATAATAAGACTAAGAACCAACTAGGGCAAACTCTACACATGACACGCTCAACAACACGGGCGTGTCCCTGACCGTGCCCTAACTCCACAACACAGAAGCTTTGACACGCTAAGAACCACGGGAGTGTCACTGAACGTGTAGTACATTCTGTCTCACAAAAACATTGACACGTCCAACAACACGGGCGTGTTCATGGCTGTGTCAATCCTTCACCCACACAGTAGCTATGACATGCTCAGTGACATGGGCATGTCACTGCTCATGTCACCCATCCAAGAACACAAAACTATTGACACGCCCAAAGACCTGGCCGTGCTCATGGGCGTGTCAGGTCAAAAATACAGATTCCGGCAACAATAACAACATAACCAACAAACCTCTTACTTCCACCATTATCCACTCCAAACCAACTTAACTAAACACACCCAAAAACCATAACAAACTTGCAAAAACACCAAAACAACTCAAAACATACATCAAAAACAAATCATAATCATCACCACAAACCCAAAACACAACCACAACACTTTATCTTCCAACAAACTTACTCTTTCCTTCAATCCAACCCCAAAATCCAAAATCAATTGAACCAAACACTCTTAAACACACCACAATCAAACAAACACATATCAACCACAACTTCAACTCACAAACTCAAAGAAAATCAAAGAATCAAGTGGAAAACTTACCAAAGATGAAGAAACTCTTAAATTTCCAACTTGATCACTTGAAAACTTCCTTCAATCATGAGTTTGAAAGATCAAATCTCTCTCTTGCTCTCTTGCTATGGAGGGTTGGCCAAACAAAGAAAAGAAAAGGAAAGAAAATGAGCCACGAAGAAGAAAGAAGGAAAGAAGAAAACAAAGAAAGCAAAGTCAACTCTCTTTCTCAAAACCCTCTCCACCAAGCATAAATCATTAAAATATTCTCATATATTCTCTTCCACTCATTTATTTTCCTTTAATTAATTTCACTAATTTAAAATCAATAAATATCTTCTTTTGACTTTCATCACCTTGACTTGTATATGTTGTATATATTTCTATATATACAACATATACACTCTCTCTCTCTTTACTTCTTTTCTCTTCTCACTTAACATTTACACTTAATCCAAATACAACAATAAATATTTCAAAACTTTTAGGGTATACTTTGGGATATTACAGTACTGCTTGACATAAAGATGAGGGTTGTCAGTTTCATCGAACTTAGCAAATGATGGCATCTTGAATTTATACGGGACCTCATCCTCTTGTTCAAACAACTTGTCCAATTCTGACATCTCTTCAATTTTTAGCTTCTTCTCAAACTTCTTCTCCAGATTAGGAATCATCTTCTACATATCAGAAGTTTTAGTCTTCTCAAAAGTTAGTTTTTCCACAACCTTTGGCTCCTTCTTATTTTGAGGAACTTAAAAGTACTGACCCCAATATTCATCATCATCCATAATCATCTTGTCATCATTGAAGGCTTCTGCACCGACCTTAGCCTTCCTTTTGTCATTTTGCTTCTTGGTGCTAACAGATGCTTCAACAGCATTCCCAAACATTATAGCCATTGGGCTTCTCATGGTCTCAACCATGACCTTTAGTACTTCCATTCTTTCATTGAGGGCATCATCTACCATCTTTTGAATCTATTCTGGCTCCATTACTTTTGGTTAGAAGGTGACTGCGTCGTGACTAGATTCTACTTCATCGGCTTAGGTCGGATTATCGTAGGCTCTTGAACTATTGTAATACTCGACTGTGAGCTAGAAAGGATCAATGATATGAGATGCAAATGCATGGATGCCTTTATGCATGGATACAAAAATAATAAATAAACAAACCAAACATAGTAGGAACGAACCTTCCAACCTTATAACCTCCACACATGAAATGGCGAGTCTCTTTTCCTAGGTATATGGCCAACAAATTATCAACATGGGATATCTTGTTTTTCAAATAATTCACTTGGACAATTTTAACCAATAGTTGTATTTTTAAATTTAGAATTCATTCCATGATAACCTCAATTAATTAGGTTTTAATCCATTGGGACAATAAAAGATAGCTTTTATGCTATATTGGATTAAAACTAAATTAAAAGGCTTATCATAAATAGATTTCCCATTTTGAAAAAGTAACTAATGATTCATGCTTCAAACAAGCCCATGATTAATAAGTCTTAGTGTAAACTAGGCCCATAATTGATTTTAAATATTCCATAGTTGACCTAAATAGTTGTAAATCCATTGAAAAGGTTTCCTTAAAATTATTTTGTTTCAAAGCCCATTGCCAAAGACTTGTTTCAAACAATAAATTTTGGGCTTTGGGCCATAAGATAAAAATAATTTTTGACCCATTTTGGAAAAATGTTTTATGTCTAAAGACCATCTTTGAAAGAATTTGGAAATGATTTTGCTCTTTTGGGTGTTTAAAAATTATTTTGTGCTTTTCAAAATTATTTTGGGCATACAATATAATTAGGTCATATAAGAAAAAGGAAAAAACCAAATAGGCCATGATTTAAACTAAAATATATCAAACATATTTAAAGAGCAAGCATTTAGGTATTAATCTACGGAAGGTAACTAGGCCAACTACATGAGCTTTAGTCTTTGGGTTAAAAAGGCTTAGGCTCCCATAGCAAGTATATACCAAAATGTACAAGGCTATGATTAGTTATGCCATGCTCGATCTCCATAACTTGAGTGAAAGTATGGTATCCCTTACATAATTACACAAGCATCCTAACTCACGCACACAATGCAATCTAGTATCATGCAATGAACAATATCTTAATAAGAAAGAATAGAATAATATAAAGACCAACAAAATCAACTTCTCTTATCCCTAGTGGAGTCAACACTCTGAGAGGGAATTTTTGACCCCACTCCCATATGGACTGGTTCTTTCAACTTTGGCACTGTTTGGCTAAGGTCCCTAGAGAACACAAGCCTAAACTTGGATAAAAAGGAGTCGCCACCTAGACAGGCCGGGAAAAAGAAAGGGATGGATGACTTGATTCCTAAGGAATCCCTAACCCCTCTAATGGGTTTGAAAAGTTGGGTACATATGGGGAAGGTGAGAATGACCCGACACCCTCACAACGCTAGGTTCATAAAATTCTTGGTTACTATAATATTATTCATACTACATGCAAAATAAAATAAAACATCATTGTATTAAAACCAAAATAATGTTCGAAGAAAACAATAAAGGTGGAGCCACACATGATAGAAACATGCCCTTACAACTATATCCAATGTCTAAAATAAATAGGACACCCACCAAAAGGTGGAAACATGTCCTTAACATTAATCCAAACTTTAAAAAAACTTTAATTACATTGAACTTAAATAATGAGGTACCCGCAAAGTGGAAGCATACCTCTTACAATTCAAATGAATGATTAATCAAATAAATTAAATCATTCAAGCATAATAATTAAAATAAAACATTCATCATAAAATATAATAAAACATCCATCAAAATATAAACATGCATTCATAATCAATTCTACATTCAAATATCACATTAAATAATAGATGTACAAATTAGGGTTTTAACTTATGAATTAGGGTTTTAAAAAAGATATAATTAATGTTTTATGGTTTTCTGAAAATACAATTTGTGTTACGGAGTTTTGAAAATTGGTTTAAGGGTTTTAGAATTTAAAAACTAATTTTTAGGGTTTTTGGGTTAAAACTATTTAAGGATTTTTATATTTGAAAACTGGTTTTTGGAAATAGATTAAGGTTTACTAGATGTTATGCGATGTTTGGATCTTGGGTTTACTGGATTAGGGTTTTAGGGAATTGATGAACTAGTGTTAGGGTTTGGTGACTTAGGTTACTGGGTATTAAGGTTTATGGTTTATGGAATTATGGTTTGGAAAACTAGGGTTTGGATGTTAAGGTTTAGACTTTTGACAATAAGGTTCTTGACGTTTGGAAAAAAGAATTAGGGTTTTTAGTTATTTTGAAAAACAAAATAAATTATTGGACATTTATGATTTAAGACATTAGAGTTTTTCTTGGAACCATGGCTGGGGAATTAAGGCTTAAAAAATAACAGTTTCTTGATATTAAGGTTTAAGGTTTTGATATTTATGCCAATTATTCAAATCAAACCATAAGCTACTCGATGGACTAGTGGATTGAGTTTTGGTATTATAAAATACACAATTAAGATTTTAACAATTAAACATCTGGATTAAAATGATAATCAAAACCAATAAATCAAAATAAGAAAAGATAATCTAACTACTGTATGCTTTAAACAAGTTTAATTTATGAAACAAAACCTGTGTTGAAGGCTCCACCAAATCGAATAGGATGATCCAAGCTACTGCATGTACCAATTGTTATTTCTGGCCAAGCAAAGATAAAGACAGTAATTGGTTACTACCTTTGGTGTGTGGGTGCTTTGTTAATCTATGCGAAGTATTTTGTATGTTACTTATTGATCATGGTTGCTCTCCCATCCTTTATTAAATCCTATATTTATATAAGGTACATTAGGTTAAATCTGAAGACTTCCAAATCTGATAGGATTATAATTAAAATTGGAAACTAATTTTAATTCTATCTGGATGCAATCATGACTAAGTTTGAAAATAATGTTAAACTTAAGACCTGCTATTTGCAAATTCGGACCTGCGGTGAATTAAGCATGCCAAATTTCCACAGCCGGCCAGACCTATGGGCTTGTGGCGAATTGGGAGTACCGATTCATGGTAGTTGGCTAGGCCTATGGGCCTGCGGTGAATTGAGGCTACCAATTCACCGAAGCTAGCCAGGCCAAACGGCCCGTGGCGAATTGGGGCTGCTAAAGGCTGTGGTGAATTTGGAGCCCCAATTCACCATGGCTAGGCCTGCGGTGAATTGGGAGCCCCAATTCACCGTAGTAGACCCCTGTAGTGAATTGGGCACACCAATTCACCGCGACAATGCCTGCAAGCTTGTGGTAGGGGCAAATTCATAATTTTCCATAAAAAACAAAATCACATGCTTGGATTGACTGGGCATCAATTTTTATCAAACTTGTTTTACCATTTAAAACTCAACCAGCTTGTTTTAGGTCCTTTTTTTTTTAAATTGGACCAACCTAGGTTTAAGATATTAAAAATCGAACCGAATTTAATTTGACCTTTTTAATTAGGATCGACTAACTTAGGGTCAAAATTAAAGGTCTACACATATATATATATACTTTTAATATTTTAATTAATTATTCAATTAATTAATTTTAAATTTCAAATTTTACTCTTCCATCCAAAAAATTATTTTATTTTTAAATTATTTAATTAATTTTAATTTTTATAAACTATATTTATCATTTTGCCCTTTGACTTGACTATTTACTTTGACATTTATATGTTTTATATATTTAACATATACACCACATTTACATATTATATTTCTCTCTTCCAACCCTTCATTTACCTCTTAATTATTTATTTTTATTTAATTAAGTTCTACTTTATTGAATTTTAGCAAATGCACGGATATTACACAGGACAACAAAAATGTTATGTGCTATGCTCATACATGCATATATGCAATATATGCATGGTTGATACTTACAGTGATTGACTCATAGTCAAAGGTCATATGTCTGAGCATTCTCATTGCTACCTTACAAATGCTCATTTAGGTTTTGTATTAGAACAGCTGATGATGTCACAAACATGGCTTTATCTCTAAGATGTTGAAACATGAGTACTGGGGGGGCCCAAGCATGGTAGTCAATGACATAGGAGATATCCGTTTCAACCCAAGATTTAACACATTAGCTGGTAACTTCCCTATGACCTTGCAAATGATCCTTTCTTTAGCCCAGCTTTAGCCCAATACATCCATTAAGGTTCAATAGTGCAACATTCTTTCCTAAACTTCAAGGCTCATGTGACAACAAAATATTATTATTATTATTATTTAGTTTTTTTATTTTAAATCAAATGTTGGCTTCGTTGAATCAGTGCTAATATGCTTCGGGTCTCAATTTTTCCAAATTAACATATCTATAACATCACAATCCTAGTTACTGTACTAACTTTTGACCTCATTTTTATTTAAGCAACAACTATTACACTTCAGATAGACACATTTCTTTAATAGTTTGAAATGAGGTCAATAAGGGACATGGGTTAAGCAACGGCCATTTTTTAAACTGGAGCTGACGTGACACTGCGAATAAATCTTCATACTACAGACTTTCAGTTGGAACTATATACTGTTGGAGCTGTTCTTAAACTCTGGGCATCATTTTCATCTTCTAGGCATATTATGACTTGCTTCATGAAAAGATATAGCTTAAAATCTTACTTTATGAAGTGGCAGAGCTTAAAAAATAGGCACCTATAATCAAGTTGAAGGGGATAAGTGGTTATTCAAAAAGTATGAGGGCTTAGTGGCAAATGATGCAAAGTTGGAGGGGCCACATAACTATTAAGCCTTAAAAAAATGAAAACAATCATCATAAATCATAAATCAAACAAAATAGGCACCTATACAAGATGAACTTTATAAGTGTCCAATAGTCCATAAAAATGGGCACCCATATAAAGTGGAAATGTACCCTTACAAGTATCCCAAAATAAATTAAATGACATAAAAGAATGAAACAATTTAAAAAAAAGGCACCCATGTGTGGAAACATACCTTTTACAAATACCTTAAAATCCAAGTAATGAATAAATGCAATTCTGTCAAATATAACAAATAATCAAAATAAATAATTAATCACCAAAACCAATAATTGCTTGTCCAACCCTAATTACATACTCAAACCCTAATTTAATAATCAAAACCCTAATGTTATTATTAGACACTAATTTTATGGTTATGTGGTGATAAATTAGGGTTTTAATACTTGATTAAATAAGATAAGAATCACAAAGTAATGTAAAATAAGCTTACAAACAAATAAAGATGATAATTTCATAAAACTGGATAAGTGTTGGTGTTTAATAATATATCTATATTATTGGCTCCACCATAGTGATTTTGTTGAACTAAGCCTTGTCTAAGCACCACAATCTCTTCATAGAAACTAATATGTGAGGGTACTATAATTGGTTTGGATCAAATAGGATTTGGTTGAGCTAAATAATTCAAAGATTACCTACTATATTTGCAAGCTTTAGCTACTGTCTATCTTTATTACTCTCATTCTCTGATTGCTCTCTATCTCTCTTTTTTAGTTGCTCTTATTTTTTTATCCCCAGTTACTCCCCGGTTATAAATTCCCATTCTCTGCTGCTAATTTTTAAAACATTTTGATAGACAAAATTAGGCTAACATTAGGTTTAATATGGTTCAACAGTCCGTATTGTATCAGAAAAGCTTGTGTTTCTCTAAATAAGCATGGGTTTAAGCAGAATTAGGAAATTTAAAGAACAAGCTCGTAGTGAATTGGTCATGGCTCATGGCCAATTCACTATAAGCCATGGCTAATTCATCATGACTTTAAGGCCCAATTCAACAATTTGGCTTATAAATTGGGACCGGACTCGATTTGGGCGTTTTTAATTGAGATTGAATTTGATCTTGGCCTTTTAATTGGGACTAAATTCATTCAGGGCCAAAATTAAGGGTTTACAACTACATATTTTAAAAGAATCATTTTTAATGTTAAAATAGCATAGTAGTCATTAATCATTTAACTTATTTACCTTAAGTAAATCCACCAATTTGCAACATATATATATATATATTTCATTTTCTTGAAATTTTATTTTTCAAAGATAGCGTGCAACCATTTAATTAACATTTACCATATATTTATATATTTATATTATGTTCAAACATAATTTTCTAGGGAAATTTAATTTTAAGAAAACTCTTCTCTCCGAACAACTTACAATTTCATATTGTGAGAGGGGATTTTTGCCCCCACTCCCGGTGGAATGGTTCTTACGACTTCAGCACTGTTTAGGCTCGGGGCCTTAGAGAACACGGACCTAAGTTTGGAAAAAATAGAGTAGCCACCCAGACAGGCTGAGAAAAAGAAAGGGGTGGTTGAATCGATTCCTAAGGAATCCCCAACCCCCTAATGGGTTCGGAAAGTTGGGTACATGTGGGGAAGGTGAGAAATGGCCCAGAACCCCCCACAACGCCCGGTTCATTGGAACCGGCCTCCTTTACAGGTCTTAAAAATTATAAAATTCTTAAATATAATAACATTATCCATATTACACACAATAATTAAAAGAAAGCATCAATATATTAAAATCAAAGCAAGGTCCAAGCAAAACAAATAAATGGACACCCATCCGAAGATGGAAACATGTCCTTACATCACATGCCTAAGTAGGACACCCACCAAAAGGTAGAAACATGCCCTTTACATTGGTTCTAAAATAGAAAAGCAATTAAATTACATGATATTTAACTAATTAGGTATCCAACAAGTGGAAACATACCTCTTACAATATTTGGAAATCTAAATAA